>CM053583.1:14544642-14582067 GCA_028627135.1 Pseudochirops cupreus | reverse complement strand
TCTCTCTCTCTCTCTCTCTCTCTCTCTCTCTCTCTCTCTCTCTCTCTCTCACACACACACACACACACACACACACACACACACACACAAGTAGTTGACATGACAAAAGATAAGCACTTCGACACCCAAATCAGTAAATAAGGAGTAAATTTGTTATACAAACAAAGTTATACAAATGTGTTATACAAATACAATTGTTATACAAACGTTGTTAATAAAGATTGAACATTATTCTCTGGCATCTGATCAACCAATGTGTCAGTTCAGGTATCCATGACTCAGTCAGCTCTCTTAAGCTCCTTAGTTCCACCATCTTGATCTTCATTCTTTGACCACTAAACCTAAAGACTGTTGACAAAAAGACAATACCACCCTGCAAGTTGCACTAGTTAAGAAGCTAAATGGGGCTGTGTTAGAGGTGGGAATAGAATGTGTGGGATACTCTTGTCAGCAGTAACCACAAGACACAGATGCCAGAAGGAACAGAGAGGGTAGCAGCTGCTACCTACAGCTCTGAGGAGAGCACTCTTTCCCAAACTTACTCTATCAGTGTTCACAATTATCTATTTTCATACAATAAGTGTCCTAGAGGAAAAATGTTGGTTTTCCATTACTTAGCAACAGGAAACCATTCAAGTCAATTAAAGCAAATTTTCTAAGGATAGTGCTTCAAGAACAAAATTGAGCTTTCTTTCAAGAAGAAAATTAAGCTTCTCTATCTCTACTTACTTATACTTCAAAATACTTTTATGCATTCATGATCTCATTCATATGGGCAGATTCCCCTACCCACCCACCCAATGAGATAGGTCACAGCCTATTTGTTTCTTTATTAACCAAAAGTTAATTCTGTTTTCCTTCATTCTCAAAGAGGACCAAAATGACATTGTAAGGTTGGAGTCAATGTATGGTGTGTCCAACTGTGGCTGATCAGCCCAATATGAACTTAGAAGGTTCTATCACAAGTTGGGAACAAGTAGCTCATATGAACATTTGGGAAGGAGATGTCTCTAAATTTGTCCATCTCCCATTTCTCCTGAGCTGCCACAATTCTGCTTTGCTGATAAAGTTCAGCAACTTCTTTGATGTGGGCACACCATACTACACAATCCTATGTCAGTGTCTTCTACTTCTCACAATCACTATCAAAGTTCTTCAGAAAGACCTTGAAAGTGTCCTTATATCACTCCTTCAGACCACTATGTAAGCACCTACCTTCCATGAGTTCTCTGTAAAATAGTCTTTTAACAAACATATATTTGGAATTCAAATAATGTGGCCAGCCCATCAGAGTAGCACTCTCTGCAGTAGAGTTTGAATACCTGGTGGTTCAGCTTGAGAAAGTATCTCAGTATCTGGTACCTTGTCCTGTCAGGTGATCTTCAGAATCTTCCTAAGACAATTCAAATGGAAGTGATTCCATTCCATGGCTGGGATACTGTCCATGTTTCACAGGCATACAACAATGATGCCAGCACAACATTCTATAGACTTTCAGTTTGGTAGTTACTCTAATACCTCTTCTCTCCCATACATTCTTTCAGAGCCTCCCAAACACTGAGCTAATTCTCACAGCATGTGTGTCAACCTCTTCATCTCTATGTACAACCCTGGAAAGTATACTGCCAAGGTAAGTGAACTTATCCACAGCATTCAAAATTTTTCCATTTCCTGTAAACAATGGTTCCATATATGGATGGTGTGGTGCTGACTGCCAGAGATCCTCTGTTTTCTTGGTGTTAATTGTCAGGCCAAAATTAGCACAAGAGGCAGCAACTCAATCCATACTCTGCTGCATCTCAGACTCAGAGGTTGCCTCAAGTGCACAATTATCTGCAAACAAAAAAATCACCCTTCCAGCCACAGTGCTAAGTGCTGTTTACAAATATAATTTCATTTGATCATCCCAACAACTCTGTGATGTAGGTACTACTATTATCCCTAGTTTACATGTTAGAGGTTAAGTGACTTGCCCACGGTCACATTGCTAAGAAGTGTCTGGGGCCAGATTTCAACTAGGTCTTCCTGACTTTTGGCCCAGAGCTTTGGCTATTACACTCCTAGCGCTGGAAGGGGTGGGGGGGAGCAGTACCAGGATGCGCCCCAAATATCTCCATGACCCATCATCCCACTGTAGTAACTCCATTCCTTTTTTGATCAACCTCTCAATTTCACCCAAAACTAGCCCTCCTTTCACCAGTATTAAGCTGACTTTGGAAACTGGCTAAAAAGTAGAAGTGAAAGAAAGCCCATCTCTCTGCTGGGGGCCGTTTTGTGGGGGTGAGGGTGTTTGGTTCTAGATGCAGATATTGGAGTTTCCAGGGAGATCTTTGCCAGGTAATGTTGCCTTGGAATGTAGAAAGCAATGGAAGAGAACTATCAGTGTTCACAATTATCTATTTTCATACAATAAGTGTCCTAGAGGAGAAATGTTGGTTTTCCATTACTTAGCAACAGGAAACCATTCAAGTCAATTAAAGCAAATTTTCTAAGGATAGTGCTTCAAGAACAAAATTGAGCTTTCTTTCGAGAAGAAAATTAAGCTTCTCTATCCCTACTTACTTATACTTCAAAACACTTTTATGGATTCATGATATCATTCATATGAGCACATTCTCCTACCCACCCACCCAATGAGATAGGTCACAGCCTATTTATATTTTCTCATTCTGTTCATGAACTCTCATAAATTTTCCACAAGGGATCTGTACAATGTGCTGTAAGCCTTCATCTAGGTCAGAGGTTTCTTAACCTCTGGTCCTTAAACATTTTTTTTAAGTATTCAAAGAAATGCATTTCAATAGGATACATTTCCTTTATAAGCCTAAGTATTTTCTCTTAAGCACTAAAAAAAAATTATTCTAAGAATGAGTTCACAGGCTTTCACCAGACTGCCAAAAGAGCCCCCCCCCACACACACACACACACACGCACACATACACACACTCCTCTAGATCTATTGACATGGCATGAGTTTTCCATCATACATTTCTCTCTGTTAATTTCTTTTCCTCTGCTTCTCCTATGTAAATTGGCAATGTGCTACCACTTACTCATCCCTTCCATGCATCTTTCCATTGCCCTTTGAGTGATTTAATTCCATTGAAATGCAATCATCCAAACATTTTTTAAAAGCATTTAAGGACCAGAGGTCAAAAATCTCCGATATAGATAAAGGCCTGCAACTTTAATTCATGAAGACCATTGCAAGCCATAGTTTGCCTCCCAAGACCATCACTCTTGGGTTCCAATGTTCTTGAATAATAATAACAATAATTAGCATTCTTACAGTACTTTAAGGTTTGCAAAGCAATTTTTCAAAAATTTTCTCATTGGCTCCTCTTAATAACCCTGGGAGGTAGATTATTATTATTATTCCCATTTAACGGATGAGAAAACTAAGGCAGGCAAATTTTAAGTAACTTGTCCAGGCTCACACAGCTAGTAAGTCTCTGAGACAGAATTTGAACCCGATTCCAGGTCTAGTGATCTACCCAGTGAGCCACTATGACAGATATATGGTACATGTACCCGCAAAGGTTGGTGTTATAACCAGGCTATGCTGGAAGCTGCCTGAGAGCTAGCTCTATATGAGGCAATCTGTAATCTCCCCCCTCACATGAGTGCAGAAGACATTGCCCTCTATACTCTCTCATCCTTTACCATTCTTGTGTTTTTCCATGAATGTTCCATAGAGTTTCTACCAAACAGATTAAAATAAAGGAGTAACAAATAAATGAATGAGCACTTGTTAATTATGTGATTCTCCAAATATCTTTCACTCCTTGTATCAAACCATTGCCAGGGCATATCAATTTCACCTTTGCAATATCTCTTGAATATGCCTCCTCTCCTCTGATGCTGCCACCATTCTAGTGCAGGCCCTTATCATGTCATACCTGGATTACTGCAATAGCCAGCCAGTGGCTCTGCCTTCCTCGAGTCTCTCCCCACTCCAATCCATCCTCCACCAGGCCACTGAAGTGATTTTCCTAAAATTCAGGTCCAATCAGGTCACTCCTCTATTCAATAAGCTCCTAGGGCTCCCTATTGCCTCCGGGAGCAGATACAAAATGCTCCAATAAGATTTCAAAGCCCTTTATGACCTAGCCCCTCTTACCTTCCCACCTTACAACACTCCTATGTACTCTTCAGTGCAATGACACTGAACCTCCTTGATGTTCCGCAATAAGACACTTCATCTTTCTGCTCTGGGCATTTTCTCTGGCTATCTCCCAGGCTTGGAATACTCTTCCTCCTCATCTCCATCTTCTGGCTTCCCTGACTTCTTTTAAATCCCAGCTAAAATCCTACTTTCTATAGGAAGTTTTTCCCCCCCAATCCCTGTTAATTATTTCCTATTTCTCCTGGATATAGCACATTTGCTTATAGTCATTTGCATGTGTTCTCTGTTATTGGACTGTAAGCTCCTCAGGGCAGGGGCTGTCTTTTGCATTTTTTGTATCCCCAGCTTTAACCACAGTGCCAGACACACAGTAGGAACTTTCAAAATGCTTATTGACTACCTTTCCTCTCACGATGTGTCCTATGCCCTTCCTTTTCTATTCATGCATGGACTTGATGTCTTGTATTGGATTTCTTGGATGTGTGTTATCATTGATAACATGCTGCCACATCATTAGACCCATCATGTATGCCCTTTGGGTCACCTGCATTGGCTCTTCTATGATCATGGTGATACTATGACCAAAAGAATTTCTGCCAAAAGAGTATTTTTAACCCAGATCAGCTTGATATTATTAAAAACTCTGAATCATTTCCCTGTTGTGATCTAGCCTAATCACCTCTTCCAATTCAGTTTAGGGCTTGTCTGTCAGTAGCATCTGTCCAAGATATATGTTCTTATGAACTAACTCAATGTCCACCTTTGATTTTCCTTCATGCATGGTGAAAACAATTTCTTAAGGTTGACTTCAGACTTCATTGAGAAGGCCCTATAGTATACTTGTAGTGCAAATTGTTTCTTCAACTTTAAGGTCATATATGACATCTGGTTTAATTCATCAATTAACCTAATTAGCATAATCAGTTAACCTCTGTCTGCTACTGATCAATTCTCATAATCTTCCATTCTTACCTGGGATAACTAAGCTTTCATTTTGAAATAAAGCTAGAAATCAAGTCAGAAGACCTGGGATCTAGTCTTGGTTCTGACACATATCATGTTCATAAAATCAAGCAACTCACTTCATATTTCTGAATCTCAGTTTCCTCACTGATAAAAAAAAAAGAGGGGGGCTTAAAAATCTTTCCCTACCTCAGAGAGAAAATGTATATAAAGTGCTTTTTAAATTATAAAGTGCTGTACTTATAAAATCTCTCATATAGTCCTTATCCTCTCCTCCCACACCATAATGTATACAAGGTACAAATAACTAAGGGTGTCCCATTTGGAACACTCTAAATATCAGGAAGTGGCAGTGGAGAGTACTGAGGCTGTGACACTCTACCTGCAAATGTCACTTTCTATTTTTCTTTGAGTGTCTTCAACAGCAATGGTTCCAGGATATCAGTGATAAGAAGACTTCCTTAAGTAGTGCAGGATTATACTCCATCCATACCTGGCCGTCTTTTCCAGTTCTTGTCTATGGCCTCCCCTAAATCTGCCACATGAGGCACAAACAGGACCCTTTCATCCAAGAAGGTCAACAGCCTTTGTAGATCTCCTGACATTTCATGTCAACCCAATGAGTACAAGAGTTGCCCAATGTTTACCCCTTGCTCTGGTAAAGAGACCAATCCACATTTCATACTCGTGCATCACTACAACATCCTTTCTCTTGTTTCTCTTGCAGAGTTCTCCACTGGTGATATGTTGTAACCTCTTCATGCCCACCCTGTCCTCCTCCATTGCTCACATCTTTAACACTTCATATTCCGAGTCTGGAGACAAATGTCACTTTGGATTAGAAAGATCCTGCCCAGGTTGTCACCCAAAGTGATGAAATAGAGAGTCAGAAACCCAATCTTTACATAGGAGTACTTAAGAGGAGTGCTTGGGTATCAAGATTTGTTTATTCTTTCCCTTGGACAGGGTCAATTCATTCTTCCAGAGTCATGGTCTCCTTCACTGAACATAGACCGAATTATTTGGAAAATAAATACCAAATAGAATAACAAGCTTTTGAGAATACAGGTAAATAGACTTCAAATATCAAACATGGGGGAAAACTAATTAATCTGAAATAGCAAAGGTGGCACGGTCGTGGAGACCATGCGGCATAGAGCACTTTACCTGGAGTCAGGCAAGCACTGGGTTCAAATTTCACTTCTGATACCTACTAGCTATGTGGCCATGGACAAGTTGCATAACCTCTTTGAGCCTCAGTTTCCTTATCTATAAAATGAGTTAAAAATACCAAAAGTGTTGCCTTCAAGTGATATATAATGGTAGAGGCAATGTTGCATGATGCTCGAGTCATTCTGGAAGTCTGTAAAGACTGGTGTTCCAGTCCCATTTCTGACACATACTTTCTGTGTGACCCTAATTTCTTAGTAACCCAGTCAACTTTCTAACACTCTAAGTTGCAGAGAAGATCTGACCTTAATTGATAGAGGGAATCTCCTCTTCAGGAATGCCCTAAACCAATAGTCCCCCCAAAAAACTGAATAATGAATGCAAATGAATACAAATACAAAAAATTCTGATGATGAATGTAAAGAACTTTGCAAATCTTAAAACACTGTACAAATATCAGTCACTAACTTCAGTTTTTCCATCTATAAAATGGGACTAATAATACATATTGTACCTAAGAGAGTTATGAGGATCAGAGAAGATAATATATATAAAGTATTTTGTGAGCAAAGGATCATAGATGTGGAAATTGAAGGTGCCTTAGAGGCCATCAAAGCTAGCCCACTCATTCTAAAGATGAGAAAACTGAGGAACATTGAGGCAAAAAGATTTGCATGAAGTGACGTAGCCCATGTGTGTCTGGGGCAGGATTGGAAACACTGTTATTGTTAAAACCATGAGATGAGGAGTCTGCATCCAAGGGATATTTCCCAGGTCTGGTGGATATCTAAAGAAGGTTTCTTGATCTGACAGCACTGGAATATCACATTGCTTGAGAGATCTTCATTCGGTTGAATAACTTCTTCAGAGCCTCCTTTACCTCCTTATTCCTCAGGCTGTAGATAATGGGGTTCAGCAAAGGGATGGCCACTGTGTAGAACACAGACACAATCTTATCCTCCTCCAATGTGTTGCCCCTGTTACCCCGTAGATACATGAAGATGAGGGTCCCAAAGAAGAGTGCCACAGCAGTCATGTGGGAGGCACAGGTGGAAAATGTCTTGGCCCGCCCACCAGCAGAGGGGATGCGTAGAATAGCCCTGATGATGAACAAGTAGGAGATGAGAATGATGCTTATACTAGTCATGATCACTGTGAAGGCACACATGAAAATAACCACCTCCCGGGGGCCAGTTTCCATGCATGAGAGCTTCAGCAGTGGGGGTAAGTCACAGAAGAAGAAGTCCACCTGATTGGCCTTACAGAAAGAGAGGGAGAAAGTGAGACCTGTACGGATCATGGTATTGACCATGGCCCCAGAATAAGCCCCTATCACCAGTCCAATTCGTGTTTGTGGAGTCATGGCTGTGACATAGAGGAGAGGGTTACATACTGCCACGTAGCGGTCATAGGCCATCACAGCCAGCAAGAAGCACTCGGTGCTGGCATAGAGTGTGAAGAAGAAGAATTGTGTGGCACAGCGCGCATAGGTGATTGGGGTCCCACCAGTCTTCAAGGTCTCAAGCACCTGGGGGATAATGACAGAGGAATAGCACACATCCAAGAAGGACAGGTGACTGAGGAAGAAGTACATGGGAGTCTGGAGACGAGTGTCATTCTGAATTAGAAAGATCATGCCCAGGTTGCCACCAATGGTGAGGAGGTAGAGAGTCAGAAAGGTGAAGAAGAGAACCATCTGTACCTCAGCCCCCACGGTGAACCCTGTTAGAACAAAGTCCTTCGCCCAGGTGCCATTCTCCTCCATCAAGGCAAAAAGACTTTTCTGTGGGAAGAAAAAGGATATTATAAAGAGAGAGAGATGATCACTTCCATTTAGAGTCCTGGATATAAACCTCAGAGGCCAGCTAAGCCAACCCACTCATTTACATCTTAAAAAATTGAAGTCAGGGAGGTTAATTAACTTCCCCAAAATCATATAGGCAATAAATGTAAAGTGGAATTGGGCCTCTGGGTCCTCTGACTCTTGGTAATGGTTCTTGCTTCTCTGTACCAGGGCAGTAGAATGGATTATCATGTCTCCTTTAGTGACAAAGAAACTGATTCTCAGGAAAGGGAGGCAGCTTGCCCAAGCCCGTGCAGGTGGGAAGTAGCAGAGATTTGAACTGTCTTAAATTCTGACTTACAATCCAGCTCACTTTCCACTCTCTCCATTTTACTGAGAAAGCAATGGGGACTCATAAGGGTGAAATAATTTGGCTCAAATCACCCAGCTAGCAGGTAGCAGTGGGCCCTTAAATCCGGCTCCTTTTGGGGAGAATATATTATCATTCCTCTTTTTACCAAGGAGGAAACCATAGCTCAGGAGAGGGGGAATGACTTGCCCAAGGGCACACCTGTACTGAATGGCAAAACAGTAGAAGAACTCAGGTCTTTTGACTCCAAACCCAGTACCCTTCCCACTCAGCTACAATGGCCTGATGGGTTGGCTTGGTCAGTCTTGATGCCCAGGAAAGCCCTAGATTAATTATCCTTCATTAACTCCATAGGAGATACCTTAGGAAGGCAACCAACGTCCCCTTTGAAGGAGAGGCTAATCAGGTTAGGAGTGGCCTTTGAGATAAGACTCAGCCTCCCTTCCAACATGGCCTCCCTAACCATCCAAGAAGACAGCCTAAGGTCCTAATTGGGTTGTTCAACAAACATTGAAGTGATTATTAGGAACAGTATGCTGTGTTAGACAATGGGAATAGAAACATAAAAAGACATTGGTCCCCAGTTTCGAGAAACTCACTGTCTAATCAGGAGGTGACCTCGGACACAGGAAATTTAAAGGCCAATCCAAGGGCCTGCTGAGGCAGTTAGATGTCACAACAAAAAGGGGAGACTCGGAGTCATGGCAGCCAAGTTTAATTCATGACTCTGTTACTTACTTTGTGTATGACCTTGGACAAACCTTCCTAGACCCCAATTTCCTATCTATAAAATGAAAATGTTGAACTATTTCACCTCTAAATTTCCTTTTCTTTCTAGATTTGTGATCCTATGGCTCTATAAAGTTGGGAAAAAAGGAAAATGGGGCAGCTTGGTGATGCTACAGTGGGTAGGGTGCTAGACCTGGAGTCAAGAAGGCTCTTCTTCCTGAGTTCAAATCTGGCCTCAGACACTTACTAGCTGTGTGACCCTGGGCAAGTCACTTAACCTTATTTCCTTCACTTTCTTCATCTGTAAAATGAGCTGGAGGAGGAAATGGCAAACCACTCCAACATCTGCCAAGAAAACCCCAAATGGGGTCATAAAGAGCATGAAATGACTGAGAACAACATTTTATATGTAAGGAAAACTTTCCTAATGTGAGCTGTCCAAAAGTAGAATGGGGAGGCTCCAGAGGTAGAGTTTCTCCTCTCTAAAGCTAGAGCCTGCATGAAGTCATGACATGTCACATCATGTCATGTCATGTCACAGCCTGTTGTGTCACATCATATCATGTTGTGTCGAGTTGTAGAGGAGATTCTTATTTGGGTATAATATGGACTCAATAGCCTGCAAGTCCCTTCTGATGCTGAGATTCTCCAATTCTCAAGATGCTGGTTCATTTTAACTACAATTATAACTGTTAGGACTTTAATGAAACTCTTCCATAGGATTGGGGAGAGGGGGAAAGAAGCTGGGGTGGGGAGGGTACAACAAGTCTAAGAGGAAGGTAGAGCATAGGTGTGTAAGAGAAATACTTTGGCAAAATGGACTAAGCTCTGGATCTGAATTCAGAGAGATTTGAATTCAAATCCTATCTCTGACACTTATGGTCACATGACCCTTGCCAATTACTTAACCTATCTTAGGATCCATTTCTCCATCTAAAAAATATGGATAATAGCTGCTTCACAGGGTTATTGGTGTGATGAAGCAAGATGATAAAAAGCACTTTGCTGACATTCAAACCCTATAGAAATAAAAGAGGTGATATTATCATTCTAAGTTGTGGAAGCTGTTTTCCCTGAGCTGCCCAAGCAAAGCCAAAGGGCCAGATTTCAATGTCCTAGTCCTGGCTCAGACAACATGATTTGTTTCCCTGAAGGTGAGGTCTAGAGGCACAAGCCTTATTGACAAGAAACAAAAGCCAAAGCATTCCTGAATCAGCCTGGGAGAATAAAAGGACAAGATGAAACTTCCCTGCTGCCCAGGCTTTGAATACAGCTGGGGCTGCTGCCAGCTGAGGGACAATTCTGTCCTTATACCTTGTAGATACAGAGAACCTGGCGTCAAATGGTCTGGAAAGAACAGAACCAATTGTGAAGGACCCATCACTCCACCCCACCCACTGCTCTCAGAGGATGGTTTACACAGGGCAGGATTTCATAGGATTAGAGGAAGAAATGAAACTTTGTTTTTCAAGCCTGGATAGTTTTGTTTTACCTTTTCTTTTTTAAGCTTTAGCAAATGCTTTGCTCCATTAACAAAAAGAGAATTTTGATCTTGTTCTTTCCTCAATACTAAAGCCCTGCTTTCATTCAAGTGTCTAAACAAAGCATGACTTTCTGAAACGTCATGTGGCCCAGAACAAACCACCAAAGTCTAAATTCATAGAATCACAGGATCTCAGACTCAGAAAGGACCCCAGAGGCCATTTCATCCTACCTGTACTTAAACAATATCCCCTCTAAGCATGAGGCATCAGAAGACTACAGGATGTGGGTCAGGGGACCTGGGTTCAAATCTTGCCTCAGCTACTTGTACGTCATAATGTGTGTATCGTTAGGCAAATTACACAACTTTTCTGAGCCTCAGCTCCTCATCTGTAAAATGAGGAGGGTTGAGTAAAATGACTTCTAAGGTTCTTTCTAGATCTAATTATATATGATTCTATGACACTAGATAAATGGCCATTTTGCCTTTGCTTAAAGACTTCCATAGATAGGGAAGTTACTACCTTCTAAGGCTCATTCCACTTTAGGCTAACCCAAACTGTTAGGAAGCTTTCCTTTATGCAGAAAAGCCCAATGGATCTCTGGTTTCATTTATGTGGCATTCCCTCCAGTGATTTACATCAGATCTCTTCCGTGCTGTCCATCCAGGGTGATGTGTTCATATCTTCTCATAAGTTTGTGACAGGGGGGTCACTCATCATCAGGAGGAGGCCAGAGGATTCCTCAGGCTACCCATCAGCTCTCTCTTACTCTGCCTTTTTCACTCATACATATCCAGCCTAAAATTATCTCTTTGCAACTTCTGCTTGTTGCTTCTAATTTTGCTTTCCCAAATTGAGTAGGGCAAGGTTAATGCTTCTTCCATGAGACATCCCGCAAATACTTGGAGGCAATTGTTATACCCCCTCTGAGTCTTCATTTCACTAGACTACCCATCACCATTTCTGCTGGCCAAACTCCATAAGGCTAGTCTGGCTTCAGCCCACTCACCATCCTACTCATCTTCCTCTGGATGCTCTCCAGTTGAGCAATGTCCTTCATAACATGTAGCACCTAGAACTAAACACAACAATAACAGATATTGTTGGACCAGGGAAGAGTGCCTCTGACTCACTATGGACCCTTTCTAGGGCTTCTTCTGGTTACAAGACAGCCAGAGGTCACCCAGAAATGTTGGTGAAGACATCTCCTGGCATAAGCAGGACCCAGACCTCTCAGAAGGAGAGAGAAGATAGATGGTTCTCAATGGATGCTAACAAAAAAATCCATAAATGATCTGCAGCAGCAGAATAAACTTACTCCTTAGAGAGATTCCACTTCCTCCAACAATCCACACAGGATCCAAGAGACAGAGTTGGAAGGGACCTTAGAAATCATCTAGTTCAACACCTCTCTTTTACGGGTGAAGAAACTGAGGCCCAAAGAATTAAAACTATTTGTGCAAGGCCATAGTCAATGACAACGTCACAATTCAAACCCATCCTCTAATTCCAAACCCACCTCTTCTATGACAGTTGTAAAGCTGGCAACACTATTTTACATCATCTCATTTGAGCTAATCTCACAACCCAATGTCATGGCCATGGGTGTTCCAGGGTACCATCCCCCTTATTTCCCAAAGGAGGAAATTGACGCTCAAAGATATTCAATGATTTGTATCACACAAAGACTGGATGTTAGAGAAGAGACTTGAACCCAAGTCTGCCTGAAGCCAAGTCTCTCAGCCTCTGCCTGCTGCCTCTCAAAGCTCAAAGCTGGCCTCTTCTGTCACATCTCTACTAGGTGCCCTAAGCACTAAGCCTAGGTGGCTTACTTCTAGATACACCCTTTACACAAAGACAAAAATTGCACCATCTCCACTTCCATGAAGACTTCACTGTACTGTTGTGAGAGGGGGGGAGGTTGATATGCACATTAATAAGCATAATACAAGGTAGTAATACAAGGTAGGAAGTGAGGGGGACAAAGAAGAGATGTGACAAACTACAGGGTTATAGGTTTCAAAAGAGATAATAGTTTTGCAAAACTTAGAGAAGAGACAGTACATAACAGTGGTTAGAGATTTAGAAGAAACCTGGGTTCCCATCCTGCTCCTCTCTGATACATGCTGGCTGGTCATCCCATATGAGTCCTTTCCTTCTTCCGTCCCCCAGCGTTCTAGATAACTCTCTAAGAGCAGATATTTCAGAGAAGACTCAGACTTACATTGGTAGAGGGAGTTTCTTCACCTGAGAGTTCTCTATACTGGTTAAATCCTAGATTCAGTCCCTATGCCTAGAGAAATGTCAGCTGTTCTTTTTGCAAAGGCAGGCACAGCCACATGGACCAACATCCCACTGAGATGATTGAGGCCTTCTTCTGGTTAGAGTGATTGTACCCTTATCTTTGTAGACAAGTGATTAATCAATGCCCAAAGTATTGGAGGTGATTTAATTAATTCAGGCTGAGCCATACCATTGTAATGAACCTATAACCACTTCCCCTTTCTCATATATAATGGGCCTGAGCCAATCAAATCATTCAATTATTCATTCTTACTGCCTATGTGTAACTGGCTTGTAATATATGCTCCTCAGGCAGCGGGGCGATACAATGGACAGAGTGCTGGACCTGGAAGAAGGAAGACCCACACACATACTAGCTATATGACTCTGGGTAAGTCATTTACCCTCTGTTTGACTCAGTTTCTTCAACTGTAAAGTGGGGATAATAATAGCACCTACCTCACAGTGTTGTTGTAAGGATTAAATGAGATATTAGTTTTAAAAGGAAAAAAGCACTTAGCACAGTTCCTGGGACACTGCAGGTGCAATATAAATGCCTATTCCCTTCTCTTCCCCAGGTGTGAAGAGCTGAGTAGTGCTTATGTACAAGAGCCTCCCCATATCCCCATCAAGAACATCATGGGCCACTTTTTAAAACTTCAAATCACTGTCCAGCTAGGATGTTCGATTACAGTTTTGACTGTCACTAAACATCTAGGTGACCTTCAATAAGTTCTTTCTTCTCTCTGGGATTCAGTTTCCTCAGCTGTAAAAAAGAGAGTTGGATTAGGTGGGGGGTTCTTAACATTTTTGTGTCCTAGACCCCTTGGGCAGTCTGGTGAAGCCTACTGGTGAGCCACTTCTGAGAACAAGGTTCTCAAATACATAACAATAAAATTCATGGTATTGCAATGGAAACCAATTGTATCGAAATACATTTCTCAAAAAAAATTTAAATAAGTTCATAGTCAACAGGTTAAAAACCCACAGATGGGATAGTCTATAAGGCCCCTTCTCACTCTGACATTCTGGGATTCTACGACCTATGTCTTCCTCTGAACTTGAGATTCAAAATTGATACCATTGATGACACCCAAGGTGTGTACTTAGAAAAGAGGGGAGAAAAGAGTAAGTTAAAAAAAAGAGAGCTTGGGACATTCCTAAAAGGGGTTAGGATGAACTTAGCTGGCTCCTAATAAATTTCTATAGGATCATAACAAATTGAGAATTTAAAAATTATCCAGACTAATCACCTCATTTTGGGCAAACTGAGGCCCAGAAAGAAGAAGTAATTTTACCAGGTTGACATAATAAGATAGTCGAATTCATTTCAACTGATGTAACCTAAGGACAATTCTGACCCAGGACCCTCTCCATGAGATGGCGTAGGGGAATCACCACTAGTCCAGGTCTAAAGGGATTGATACTTCCTAGGATCTTGGAGAAGATTTGGGATTATGGGCAAGGTGGGGAGGAGGGAGGAGGATTACTTTTGGACTCAGAAGACCTTGATTCAAATGCCAGCTCTGACAATTGCTGGATGACCTTGAGCTAATTGCTCAACTTCTCTGGGCGTCTGTTTGCTTATCTGCAAAATAAAGGAGTTTGTGTGGCCTCTGAGACCCCTTCCACCTCTAAATCTAGGATTTTGTGATCATCCTTAGAGCTTTGGGAAAGAGGAAGGAAGGGAAAGGAAGGGAAAGGAAGGCAAGAAAAAGAGAGGGAAGGGAAAGGAAGAGAAGGCAAGGCAAGGAAAAGTGAGAAAGGGAAGGGAAAGCAGGAAGGGCAGGGAAAGCAAGAGGAAAGGAGGGAAGGCAAGGGGAAGTAAGAGAAAGCAAGGGAAGGGAAGACAAGGTAAGGCAAAGGAAAGTGAGAAAAGAAAAGGGAAGGCAAGGGAAAGTGGGAGAAGGGAAGGGAAGAGAAAGTGAAGGAGGGAAGGCAAGGGGAGGGAATGGGAAGAAAGAAAGGAAGGCAAGGGAAAATGAAGGAAGGGAAGGCAAGGGAAAGGAAGAGAAAGAAAGGGAAGGCAATGGGGAGGGAAGGCAAGGAAAAGTGAGAAAAGGGAAGGGAAGGGAAGGAAAGGAAAGACAAGGGGAGAGAATGGGGAAGAAAAGAAAGGGAAGGGAAGGGAATTAGGAAGGAAGGCAAGGCAAGGGAAGAGAAAGTAAGAGAATGGAAGACAAGGCAAAGTGAGGGCATGGGGAAGGCAAGGTAATGGAATGGAATGGAAGACAAGGAAAGGAAAGGCAGGGGGAGGGGAGAGGAAGAAATGAAAGGGAAAACAAGGCAAGGAAAAATGAAAGAAGGGAAGGGAAAGCAGGAAGTGAAGGGAAGGGAATGGGGAAGGGAGGGAAAACAAGGGAATAGAAGGGAGGGAAGGCAAGGGATTAGAAGGAAAGGCAATGGAAAGTGAGAGAGGGTAAGGCAAGGCAAGGGGAGGGAAGGGAATAGAAGGAAAAGGAAAGGAAGGGAAGGAAGAGGGAAGGGAGGCAAGGGAAGGGAAGAGAAGAGAAGGTAATAAGCATTTACATAGTGCCTACTATGTACTAAGCTTTGTGCTAAGCACTTTTTTTTTTTAACAAATATTATCTCATTTGATCCTGTGCTCAGTCTTGCTATGATCCCAATAGGAGTTGAATTAAATCCTTATCAGATGTCTGGAATAGGGCCCTCCCCTTTCCTTTTTCTTTTGGGAATCTGACCTGGGATTTCCCTGGTGTGGTAAACTCTCTGTCCCAATGCAGATCAGCATTTTCTGTGTATAGTCCTCAAGAACTGCCTGGTGTTCTGAGAGTTTAAGTAACTTTCCCAGGATCACATAGCCAGCATGTATTAAAGGTAGAACTTGAATCCAGATTATCCAACTCCAAGACCATCTCTCTATTCACTACACCACACTGTCTGAAAATAGTTTTGCTTTGGTTTTTATGGTACATGAAACTTTATGCAGACCACCACCTTTTATCTTAGAACATAAACTAAAAAATTAGGGAATGAGGGAGAAGGGAATAATAGTGGAAATAACGCAAAACATTTGCCCTGTCTATTGTCTTCAGTAAGCTTTATCTCCATTTCACAGATCAGAAAATTGAGTCTGCCATTAAAGGGACTTGTCCAATACTATTGGGATCCCTAGTTTTCTTTCCATGGCCTCATGCTTCCTCTTGACTCCTTTCACGTATATCTCTATGTCCCCAGAGCTTCACCACAGGGCTTGAGGGCATGTACAAATAGCAAAGAATCCATTTTAGAGAGGCTGAGGAATATGGGTCCATGCCTTGGACCCTCCAATGACACTGACACCTCAGATAACTCCTCACCCTCCCTAGAAGGGCAGCTAGGTGGTGCCACAGTGTACAAGAGAGCTGCACCTAGAGTCAGAGTCAGGAGGAACGGAGTTCAAATCCAGCCTCAGACATTTGCCAGTTGTGTGACTCTGGACAAGTCACTTAACTTTGTTTGCCTTGGTTTCCTCAACTGTAACATGGGGACCCTGAGAAGGAAATGGCAAACCCCACAAATGAGGCCATGAAGAGTTGGCTACAACAACTTAACAACAACAAGCATCCTCTCTGAACTGCAAGTTATTCAGGTATGAAATGAGGTGATTTGGCTGCACTCCAGAGAAGTGGGCAAAGCAGCCGATGAATGTGGAATGAGAGGACCTGAGTTCAAACACTGGCTTTGCTGGCGACCTCCTGCTGCTGACTTTCTGACAAGCTGTCTGATTTCTCTGGGCTTCAGTATCATCATCTTTAAGATGAGAAACATGACCTTTAAAGACATGGGACCATATGCTTAGAGCTAGACGGGACCTCAGGGGGAATCAAGGCTGGTTCCCTCATCTTAGCAGACGAAGTAGGGCACAGAGAGGGTAAGTGAAGTGGACGGGGTCACATAGCCAGGCAGTACCTAAAGTAGGATCTGAACCCGTCTGCCTGACTCCAATCCCAGTGCTCTATCCACTACACCATGTTACCTTTCCTCCTGCTCCAAAATCCTAGAGTAACAGCAGACCTTTGTAGTTTACAAAATACTTCCTATCCCTTACCTCCTTCTGTCCTCACAGGACCACTGTGAACCAACGTAAGGTCAGAATGAGGATCACAGATTTAGCATCAGATGGACCTCAGATCTGGTATAACCTGGTATAATCTGGTATAACCTCCTCAACTTATAGACTGGAAGCTAAGGCACAAATGACTTGACCAAGATCACACAGCTAGTCAATGGCAGGGTCAGAATTCAAACCCCAGATCCTTTGACTCCCAAGCCAAAGCTCTTTCCATTGTACCACACTGTCTCCCTAGTTTACATGTGAGGAAACTGAGGGTCAAGATGATATGACTGCTCAAAGTCACATAAAGAATCAAGAGTAGAATTAGGGCTCAGACCCAAGACCTCAGACACCAAATTCATAGCCTCCCTGCAGCAACTGCCTCTCCTATTCAAGAAAGAAATTGGGAGTCAAGGGCGCTTGGTAAATTTCCCCTCCTCTGCCCCTTCTCCCTAATCCCATCAAAACCAGACTCACGCATGGCAAGGGCCAAGTCCTTCTTCTTCGGGCTGGCAGGCTATCTGGCTGAGGGCAGAATTTGGTATTTATGTGGGGCTCCCTGAGGCCCAAGGAAGACGGCTGTCCCAGTTCGTAGCTCAAGCTCCCCAGCTGCCACAGGAGACTCAATTAACCTGTTCCTGAATTTCCAGTCCCTTCGCAGTGCCTATGCCCTCAGCCTCGGGACAGACAATTGGTGGTCTGAAACAGAGGGAGTCCCCATTGACATCATTCCATGTTAATTAAAACCTTGGGACCTCATTAAAGAACCCCAACCTAACATCTGATTTCCGGAGGAAGGAAAGTTCTCTTTGGCACATTTAACCTTCAGGAGTCCTGAAGGACTTCTCTATGTCTCTACCAGGTATATTATTTCATCAAGGCTAGCTGCCCCACTGGCAAATAGTGTTGTGTGGGCCCAGCTGGACAGCAAGAATGACCCACATCTCCACAACACATTATATGGTTCACAAAGGACTCTCCTTCCCTTCCCTTCTCCACCCCCGGCCTAGATAGAACAAGCATCTCCATTTTACAGCTAAGGAAACAGGGTCATGGAGATGAAGTCAAAAGGTTCTGTCCAGAGCTAGAAGGGACCTTGGAGGCCACCTAATCCAACTGCCTTGTTTTACAGTTGGAGACACTCAGTCCCAGAGAAGTTTATTGGCTTGCCAAGGTCAAGGCCACAGACATAAGAAAAAGCCGAGCTAGGATTTGAACTCCAAGCTCAGGGCTCATTCCTCCTTGCCACAGCTAAGTTTTCTATACTTCTCTAAAGTTTACAAAGTGCCTAATGCACATTATTTCATCTGAGCCTCATAAAACCCTGGGAGATAAGCATAATACAGCATACTGTTATCCATTTTACAGATGGGTAATACTCAGAAGTAACACAGCCTGCCCATGGTCACATTGCTTGTAAGCAGGAGAGTCAGGTTTTGACACAGGTGTTCCTGACTTCAAACTCAAACATCGTCTCATGATGTCTACACTTCACACTGCTACATGATGTCTACACATGATGGAGATATAAGATGTAGATGTAGACATACAATGTTGACACATCACATTACAACATAGACAACAATATGGAGCCAGGGATCCATAGATAAAAATGCTTAAAGACCAAGGAACTTACGTCCTCTTGGATCCTCAAGTCACAACTACAGGCACCTCCAAAGCTGTATTATTTTTCCCAAAGTAGGCCATGGGTTCATGCTGTCCCCTATACCTTCTTGACTCATCAACCTCTGTTCTAGTACCAGCAGCACATTTTTCTGAGATGAGCCATCGTACTGGGGGAAACAGAGGCAGGTGCTCCTTCCTTCCCAAAACTACATCAGCTAAAATTGAAGCACTGACCTTAGCTCCATTATAACACATTCTAATTATTTGGGCTAATCAGCCCTCCATAGGGCTTTTGTTGGAGACCCTTTTCTTTCTCCATGACATCTTTCTTTCTCACGCAACACTTCACCCCCAAAATAGGCCAAATAAAGTAGAAAAGTGGAGTTGAAAGGACTCTCCAAAGCCATACATGAACAAAAATTCCCTCTTCCGCCTATCCAACAAGTGGGTCATCCAGTCTCTGCTTGAGGGCCTCCAGTGAAGGGGAGCCCACTTGTCCCTGAAGCAGCCCATTCCTCTTTCAGTTAGTTCCAATTCTCAGAAAGCCTTTCATAACATCAAGCCTAAATGTATTTCTTTACAATTTCCCTCCAATGCTCTAGTTCCACCAAACAGAACAAATGTAAACTCTCTTCCCCAACTACCCTGTGAAAACTCGAAGACATTTACAAACATCTCTGTTTTCTATTCTACAGTCTAAATATCCCCAGTTTTTTCAACCAGTCCTCAGAAGGCATGATCTCAAGTCCCTTCCCTAGCCTAATATCCCTGACAATGGGTTCACAATTGATTGTGACAATTCTTCCCATTCCCTAGGATAAAGTTCATCAGGCTTGGCTTGAATTCCTCAAAGGCAAATAAAGGCTTTCCTACTAGTTTTCCTAACAATTCTACATATCAATTCTCTATCAGTCATTCTTGTTCAGCCCAGCAAAATGATTATTCTCCTCATCACAGAAAATAGGAACAAAGCTCTGTCTTCTTCCTTTTTTTATCTGTCATCACATGCCCCTGTGTAGCGGTCCAGATCTTTCTTTGATCATTCTTTTTCCTAATAATGGATCCTAGTTTGGGAGCTGAAAGGGATCTTGGACCGTCTAGTCCAGCCTCTGCATTTTACAGATGAAGAAACTCAGGCCTAGAGAAGCTAAGTAATTTGCCCAAGCTCCAGCATAAAAGTGAAAGAAAGAGGGGAAAAAACCATTATTCTGTCACCTTTGCTTTTCTCACCAGTCTCCATTCATTCTGAGCTTTCGTGCTCCCCATGCTGTTCTGGTGGTAGGTTGCCAAGCATTTCTAGTCATCCTTCCTTGTTATCTTCTGTATTATCTTTCAAATTTATGTTGGTCAATGAGTTTCCTGTGCATCCAGACAGGTTTCTCTTAGCCTTCTCCCATTTTTTTCCTCATTGGGATTATTCCCCCTTATATCTTCAGAATTTGACTTTTTCAGTTTCCCATAGAAGAAAGCTATTTTATTGGATGCTATTTATCTCTCCTTTTCACCCTTTGAATTCAAGACTCCCAACATCTAAGGAGCATATAACACTATGCCTAACTTTCTTCTCTTCTGAAACAAATTCTGAGATGAAGTGATCACTTCCCCACTTCATTTATGCCCAGCAACCAGCTTTTTCTGCCTGGTGTTGTTGTTGTCACTCAGTGTGTCTAACTCTTCATGGTCCCATTTGGGGTTTTATTAGCAAAGACACTGGAGTGATTTGACATTTCCTTGTCCAATTCATTTTACAGATGAGGAAACTGAAACAAACAGGGTGAAGTGACTAGCCCAGGGTCACACAGCTAGTAAGTGTCTGAGGCTTAATTTGGACTCGTGAAGATTTATCTTCCGGACTCCAGGCCGTGTTCTATCCACTGTGACACCTAGCTGCCCACTTTGTTGGTATGAAATAGATACAGAATAGCAATTCCCCTCATTTGCTCCTCCAACTTTTGAAGGATGAAATTACAATTGAAACAAGGGAAGAAATTATTAACTTCTTCAATTATGACAAAGAGAAAGCACCAGCAGATGTCTTCCAACTTTTGAAGGATAAAATTAAAATTGAGACAAATGAAGAAATTATGAGCTTCTTCCATTATTATAGAGAGAAAGCACCAACAGATGTCCAAATAGTTGAAGCCCACCCCCACCCTCACCCCACCCAGCACCGTTGAATCAGGCCTCCATGCCGGACTTGTGACAAGTTTCACAAACTCTTCTATCTCGATGTTCTGTCCAGGTGGTGTTTAGGATGCTCCAGTGACAATGTTGTTCTATTTTTTGCCTCCACTGATGTTTACCCAAGTGCCCTCCTTCATCCTTCCACCTTTTGGTTCATGGATTTCATAATTAAGTTAAGCTATTTTCTACCACCACTACCTTTTCACCCGTCCCTTTCCTTTTGGATTAGTTCTATTCTTCCAGAACCATATTTTAGTCATGAGCTCCCTTCCACCCAGTGTTACCTCTAAGGACAGATTTGCTTCCTTGTGTTCCCACATTTAGATTATCTTTATCATTACTCATGATTTGTTCATTTATTTAGAGATACCAAAGGTTTTACTGCTGGGTTCTTCCTTGGATTTTGTTCCCTGTCAATTTCTGAGTATTTCAATGGATATTTTTCTTCCTATGCTGTAACTACTGTCCATGGTATCTAGCCTGAAAACAAGCGGCTTCTCCCTTCTCTTTCCTTTTCAGCTTAAAGGCCTTTGGAGATGTTCAAGAATCCAGGTAAATACATTCTTATTGGCCTTGGAAAATAGGAAGGGGTCAGCTTGTGAAACACTTTAAAGCCAAACAAAGGATTTTATGATTGATCCTGAAGGTAAGGACGAGTTACTGGAGTTTATTGAATGGGGCAGGGGGGCGGGGAAAGAGGGAACAAGAGTGATGTAATTACACCTGCACTTTAGAAAGATCAGTTTGATAACTGAGTAATGATAGACCAGAGTAGGAAGAAACAAGGATTTCAGCCAGAAGACTTCAAATATAAAGTGATGAGGGCCTGAATTGGGGCAGTGACAAAACCAGAAATCCAGAGGAGAGAAGGGGACAACTATATAAAAGGTATTGCGAAAGTAAAATTGGAAGGGTTTGGCAATAAACTGGTTATGGGGGGAATAGGGGAAGAAGAAAATAAGAATGAGGAGTTGCAACCTAGGTCACAAGTGCAGGTAATTTGAAGGATCATGGTGGCCTTGATGGAAATGGAGAATTCAGAAAAAGATGATGGTTTGGGGGAAAGATGAGCTCAGTCTTGGATATGTTGGGCTTAAGATATCTATGGGACGTCCCATTCCAGATATCCAATAAGCAGTTAGAGACGTGAGACTGGAGGTTAGGAGGGAGATTATGGCTGGATAGGTACATTTGAGAATCATCAGCATAGAGATGGTCATTGAAACCATGGTAGCTGACGATAATAAGGGGAGAAGAGAAGAGGGCCCAGGACAGAGCCTTGAAGAATACCAATGGTTAGCATGCTCAACCTCAATGACAAAGGAAACTGAAGAGAAGAACCAGAAGAAAGTAATGTCGGAAAAACCTAGAGAGAAATGAGTGTCAAAGAGATGATCAACCATTGTCTTCCTCACTGGCACTGAGATTCTTGAAAGCAAGGCCTCCAGATTTGTATCCCCAGGGCTTAGCATGTATCAAGCACTGGATAAATGCTTTTTCACTAATTTCTTAATTCATCACCATCTCACAGAATGGTCGTGATGAAGGAAAGTGCTTTGCCAATGTAGAATTTAAAAAGAGAGACATAGAGAAATCATCCTTACGGCAACTGTTATCATGATCATGGCTGTCCTGATTTGGAACAGCTACCCCTAGTGGAGGCGATCTATAAGGTATGACCAAGAAAGGTCCCATATTTACCAACAGCTCTCTAAGAGGATAAAAAAAATAGAAAGGCACAGTAGGTGCCCATTGATTGGGGAATTCCTGAACAAATGAAAGACTACAAATGCAAAAGAATAGTGCTACGTTTTATTATAAGAAATGATAAATATGAAGATCCTACATTTAGAACTGGAAAGGAACTTTGAATTCAACCCCTCCCTTGTACATAGGAGGAAACTGAAGCCCAGAAAGGTGGTGCCATACCTACAGCAGCTACTAAGTGTCTAAGGACAAATTTGAACTCAGATCTTCTTGTCCCCAAACTCAGTGCTCTATCTACCACAGTATACTGCATCTTATAGCATATGAGTTATTGCAAAGTGAAGAAAACAAAACCAGGGAAATGAGAATTGTTTAAAAAAAAAAAAAGAACATAGAATGACATCAGATTTCACCATACACAAGGTCTGCTCGTGGTTCCTGAGAACACCGCAGTAGAGAGGTGGTGGGCCACTGGTCCAGATTATTGTATACACTGCCAGTTACAGCTGCTACACTAACTGATTTGTTCAACTATTTTTCTGCATTAAAAGAAAATATCTGGAGGACAGGTGATTCATGACGAAATGAAAATGTTGTAAAAAGAATAATAACAACACTTTTTTAAAGAAAAAATTACCCCCACTGCTGGTTGGAGCCTCAGAAGCATTTGTGCAGCAGCTCTGGATGGGGTGGATTAGGTGTGGTTATTTTTGCTTCTTTTCCAGGGCACAGTAAGCCCTCTTGAGGCCATGAAGGCAACCCCAAGAGAACCCTGGAAAAAGTTTTGCCCAACTTCTATTTAATCTAATTCTAGCTTTGCAGATTACAGGCTGCACTCAGACCCCAGAGGATATGGGCCTGTCAAGGGCACAGGCTGAATCCTTTATAAACACAGGCCTAAGAACTGGCTTTGGGAAAGGCCCTTTTTGTGGGGGAGGCTGAGCCCTGCTCTGCATGAAGGGGCTTTGCAGGAGAGCAGCTGGAGGGAACCCCTTGTATACCAGGCCCCAGCTCCTGCTTAGGGTGAGGACTTTGGGGTCTCACAGAGCTCAGGCAGTGATGGAGCAAGGCTAGAAGTGACCTGGGGACTGACAGGACAGAGACAGAGCTGCCTGGGGAAAAGCTGAGAAGGAAGACCCAGAAGCTGCAGCCACCAAGGAGACCTGCAGGGGAGATAGCACAGCAGACATGGTGCCAGAACCCCAAGCTGGGATCACTCCTCCTCAGTCTCCTAGAAGCAATGACCCCTGATCTCTGGGGCCACAGAGAAGAACCACATTCCAGAGGACAGCATGGCTCTCTAGAGGACTGAAGAATACCAAGCACACCTGTCACCATGCTCTGCTTCCTGTTGCTCCTTATCCAGCTCCCAGTCTCCTCCACATTCCACTCTATCCAGGCCTCATGCCAACTCCCTGCCCCCAGCGGCACTCACCACCTCTCTACTGAAGGGAATGTTCTGATTGGGGCTGTCACCCCCTTACATGCCCAGCTTGTCCAACCAAAGGTGACCTTCTGCCAGCCTCCAGCACAGCTCCCATGCCAACAGTGAGTCTTGTCCTTTATTGCCGAGAAAAGACAAAGGGAAATGGGCAGGCTTTGAGTGAGGGGGTAGTGAGCACACTTGGGGGGCTGAGCCAATTGTCCTCCATCCTGTGCCCTTCTTTGCCATGGTGAGGTCCTTCAAGGCAGCACCAATCTGAGTGGGCAGAACCTGGGCCCCTGTAGGAGATTTGGAGCAGCAAGCTGCGTACAGTTTGTTCATGAGACCTTTGGGTGTGTGAAGGGGCAATAGTGAGGAGTGATCATACTGCCAGAGATGAAGTTTGACAGTAAAGTTTTGTGTGCTGGTCAATTTCACCGGTTTACAGGAAGGAAATCTTGCCCAACTACCCCTTGCCAGAGACCATCTACTACAGGGGAGAGCCCCCAGTGTCATAGACTCATAAGAAAGTAATCTTAGCATTGATGGTGCCCTGTGGGTTATCTAGGACACTCTTGCCCCTCCTCCTGTCCAGTTCACGAATCTCTTCTATCACACTAGAGATGGTCACTCGTTGTCTACTTGGCCACTTCCAGTGACAGACAGGGCAACCACTACCTCCCAAGGCAGCCAGGTGCAGTTTTTAGGTGGTTCTTTTTCAGTTGAGCTAAAATCCACCTCCCTGATCCATCTGCTCTCATTCTGCCCTCAGGGGCCAAGCAGGAAAACTACTCAAAGTAGTCTTGCAGATGGGACCTAAGAGGTGACCTAATCATCCAACCCTCACCTCTAGTCAAGGAGGAACATGAGACTCTTGGATGGTTACTAACCTCAAGTCACAAGGAATAGGGACAGCTTTATTCTTGTGATTTTTAGAACTAAAACATTGAAGGCTAAAGCAGCTGCGACCGTAACCTGATTTCTTTCCTTCCTGAGATTCAAGATCCGGTTTTTCCTGAATGCCCTGGGCATTCTCTTTGCCCTGGAGGAGGCTCACAGAGACCCTACCTTCCTGCCAAATGAAACAGTGGGACTCCGGCTCTATGACTCCTGTGTCTCTGGAGCCAAGGCTCTGGGGAGCACTCTCGCCCTCCTGTCTGGACAGCTCCTCCCTATACCCAACTTTGATTGTCACCCCAAGCGCCAGCTCCTGGGAATCATAGGGGGGATGACTTCTCCAGAATCAGAACCCATGGCTGAGCTGCTCTCTGTCTACAAAGTCCCTCAGGTGAGTAATTTGCCCAAAGCAGGGAAATACCAGGAGACCCCACCTCAATGTTCAGCCTTCTTCCTGTGGATATGTACAACTAGGTTCTATGTGTGTTCACTGAGGCATTTATGATGGATTGGCTTAAACAATCACTAACATTTCTATACCAATTTAAGGTATCTTCGTGCAGGATAAGACACTGATTAAGAAGAACAGTTTCCCAGAATGTTCATGGTCTGTGGCAAAAAGGCTCCAGTCCCTGGGGTCCCCGCTGCTTTGCAGCCAGTCAATCAGGAGGTTACATTAATGACCAAAGCCTTTTTACCCTGAGCCAACTGAATCTCAAGGCTAGTTTTAGTACCCATTAAAGGGAAATTAGCCTGTCATGGGGTTTGGGGGAGAAGAGCCGTGAAATGAGGTAGACTTAAGAATTTGCCATCATCCATATTCCTATGGGTATGCCCGGCCTTGGCCAGCATAAACCCCAGAAGTAAGGACCAGTCTCTTTGATGGCATAAACCTAAATGTCCATGATGGTTTTCTCTACCAGGATCTTTAGGAAGTTTATGCCAAAGGCACAAGCTGTAAATCATTTTTAAAAGGAGAAATGACCAGGGTTACAAGGCAATGCATTGTAAGATCACTTTTGCCAACCATGAAAATGCAAAAAGTATTCAAAAGATCCCAGTGTTTGTCTGCAATGTACAACTGATGTGACCTCGAGGCAGCTGGTGGCCCAGGGGAGAGAACCCTGGGCCTGGAGTGAGGAGGCTTCGAGCACAAACCAGCCCTCAGACACTTACTACTGTGTGACCCTGTGCAAGGCACTCACCTCAGTTTCCTCAACTGTAAGAGGGGAGAATCATAGCACCTAATTAACAGGGTTGTTGTGAGGCTCAAAGGAGAAAATTTTTTTTTAAAAAAAGGGCTTAGCACAGTTCTTGGTACGTAGTAGGAACTATATACTATATAAATGCTTATTCCCTTCCCTTATTCTTAGTCAGGTCAGAGTATTTCTGGGCCTCAATTCTTCATCTGCAAAATGGAACAACGGAACATCTAGTTTAAGGTCTCTTCTAACCCTAAATCTCTGATGTCATGATACTTTTACTCTGGTGCCAGAATATTCTCTTTAGGGCAATGCAAGTCTTGAAATGAATCCTTCCAAAGTGGTGGTATTAAGGGGAAAAAAACTGACTTCTCAGAGAAGGAAAATTCATCTCTTAGCCATGCAACTATGAACTCTTGGAAAGGGCAAGTGGTCCTGACAGGTCAGGTCAGCCTGAGCAAGAAGTTTAGAGTAAGGTTTGGTCCCCAGACAGCCACGAAGACTAACCAAGAAATATCAGGTCAAAAGCTGGGTTTTTCTGGCTGGAACATTTGGCTCTTTTCCTTCCCCCAGATAAGTCATGGATCTCAGCATCCCCAGTTCTCTGACCGCCACCGGTTCCCCTCCTTCCTCCGCACAGTCCCCAGCAGGGCCCACCTACCTCAGGCCATGGCCAAAATCCTTCGCTACTTCAACTGGACCTGGGTGGGCCTGGTGGGCTCAGATAGTGGTGCCTTTGAGTGGCTGGACCAGGAATTCCAGAAGGAGGTCGGAAGGAATGGAGGCTGTGTGAGCTTCTCAAAGAGGATTGATGGGCATGTCAACAATGTGGGCAATGTGGCCGAAGCCATCCAGACTTCTACTGCCAAGGTGATTGTCTGTGATTGTTACCACATCCACTTTATCATTCTGGCCAAGGCCCTTCAGGAGAAGAATGTCACCAACAGGATTTGGTTTTTGTCCACTTCCTTTCTTTTGAATCCCTCCATTCTGAGCAGGGAAGCCAGGGAGATGCTAAACGGGAGCCTGTCCCTGGGGATACACTCAGGGCCAATGCCCAGCCTCAAGCACTTCCTGTTCTCTCTGCACCCAGCCACATACTCTGACAACCACCTGATAAAGTTGTTCTGGCAGGAGCTGTTAGGCTGCACCTGGCCTGGCCTGAAGCCTGCTGGCCCTCAAGCAGGACGTGTGGCCCCAAACTGCACAGGACTGGAACAGCTGACATCCACCCATCTGTCTGTACTGAACCTGGATGATTTGACTGCTACGTACCAGGTCTACCTAGCAACTAAAGTCTTCCTGGTGGCCTATCAGAACCTGAGGGCCAATCACCCTAGGGAGGGCCTACCTCCAGGTGGTACCTATGCCAAGGCAGGAGATTCCAGACCATGGCAGGTGAGAAAGATGCTAGGAATCTTTCTATATGTCCAACTCTGCCTTGGGTAGGTTGAATCTCTACAGGGAGGAGCATAAGGGAGGCCATGAGCAGGAGGAAACTGATAAAGGCAGTTAAGAGGACTTGGGATTGCATGAGGAAAGACAAAGAGCAAGCAGAAGAGATCTGGGCATGAAAAGATTCTGTTATAGAGGCAGGGTAGCATAATGGAGAGAGAGCCAGCCTCAGAGCTTTATTATTGTGTCTGTCCCCCCATCTCGTAGTGCCGGGTGTGGCACACAGTAGCTATTGAATGGAGGATTGAAACAATGGTGCCAGAACCAAAATTCTTGACATTCCAAAAGGTGATTGTTTTTGCGAATTTAAGACAGTGCCTGGCACATAGAACAGGCTTAACAAATATTTATTTCCTTCCTTCCTTTCTTCTTTCCTTCCTTTTCTTCTTTCTCTCTTTCTTCCTTCTTCCTTCCTTCCTTTCCGCTTTTCCTTCCTTCCTTCCCATAATCCTTGGCATACTAGGAGAATGGGAGCAGGGTCAGGGCTGGGGATTGGAGAGCTTCTCCTTTTCTGGCCATGCACAGATACAGCATTCCTATCAGAATTTCTGAGTTTCTAGGGTAGAGGAGATCAGTTAGGTCTAGAGAAAGCCCCTGGGCATGCAGCTTTAAGACGGAGTAGCCTCAGCATTCTGGGCTCTCTTTTGGCTGCCCCTTCCCACCTCCTTCTCCATGTGCTCTTTCCTCAGGTCCTACATTATTTAAGAAATGTCCGCTTCATTTCCCAAGCCCAGGAAGAGATCTTCTTTACTCAGGATGGAGAGATCCCAGCAACGTTTGACATCACAAGCATATCTATTGCTCCTGACCACACCTGGCAAACAGCCAAAGTGGGAAACTTGGACTTCAGGAAACCTCTGGGCAAAGAGCTAGTAATGAACAGCCATGCTATCATCTGGGCAGAGGGCTCTGGAAAGGTGAGAACTGGAAAAATCCAGTCCCCAAATCAAAAACAATGCCAACTTGCCAGAAGAAAAAGTAAGTATGGGACCAATTACCCCAATCCAAACCTGCCTTGCTTCATTGTAATTCCCCCCAATTAGTGAGAATGCAGAAAAGTTGAGACTGGGGACTAGCTCTCTATAAAAAGCCCAACTCATCATAATGACTGATCAGTATTCCTACTGCACCTCCAAACTTCACCCAGCTGCCTTCCGTCTCTCTGCCTAATGAGTAGGTCCCGCTCTCAGTCTGCAGCCAGAAATGTCCTCTTGGAACCCGCAAGTCCAATGTCCAGGGAAATCCAAGCTGTTGCTTTGAGTGTCTTCCCTGTCCCAGGGGAGCAA
The DNA here is from genome assembly GCA_028627135.1 of Pseudochirops cupreus. Lineage (NCBI taxonomy): Eukaryota > Metazoa > Chordata > Mammalia > Diprotodontia > Pseudocheiridae > Pseudochirops > Pseudochirops cupreus. The sequence continues at coordinate 14,553,322 of CM053583.1, read as the reverse complement.
TTACCAACCTACTAGGTAAGAAACACAGAACAATGTTACCTGCTGGCTCGCCGTGTTGACTCAAAGCAGACATTAGTACTGGATTCAGAGTACATTGGCAGGTCAGGTGGCAGCACCATAATGTGGGATATGGAAGGCCTAGTGGAAAGCAGATGGTAACTCCTACAAAAAAAAATGCTTAGGTCAGATACGGTATTAAATTGCAAAACTGGGCCTAGGATCATCCCAACTTGGGAATTCCCTTCCATGCAAAATCCCAACCCAGCAACAAGTGATCAGGCACCCTGACTTTGCTCAAAGACCTCCAAAGAGGACAAATTCACCCTCTGCTTTTGAATACCTCTAATTGTTTGGGAACCTCTTTCTAGCCTAAACCTGCCTCTATCTAACTTTGCATTACTCTCGATTCTGCCCGTTGAATCCATCCTCTGCTTAGTAGTCCTTAAAAACTTTAGAATACAAAGGGGGACAGAATTGGAGAGGTCATATAGCCCAGCTCCCTAATTTTACAGAGAAGGAAACAGAGAAGCTCAGAGGAGAGTCATATAGATAATGAGTAGAATTCCATCCCCTACCCTCTGACTTCAAATCCAACACCCATATATGACACAGCCTCTCATCCAAGGGTACAGCAAATTACTATGAGAATAAGTTGAGACCTAACTGACAGTCCCAGACATTACACAATCTTACCATATGTGGCTTTTTCATAAACATGGAGGCAGCAAGGTTGTCCAGAATTTGGCACCTAGAAACCAGGACCCAGCTGAATAATGGGAGAAGGCATCATTCCCACCCTGCCTTCTCCAAAAGAACCTTCAAAAATCACCTCATTACTGACTGATTGAGGAAAATATTTCCCCCTTTACCATGGAACCACAGAAAGGAATGAATTTAAAGTCAGAGGACCTGAGTTCAAATCCCACCTTGATACTTGCTTCTTATGTGACCTTGGACAAGTTTTCACCTCCTTGAGTCTGTTTCCTACCTGTGAAAAGAGGCAATTGGACTAGATGGCTTCTGAAGTCCCTTCCAGAATTAGGTCTACCATCCTTGTGAAAGGAAATATTATAGAGCTAAATGCAAAGTCCTTAACTTGGGTTCAAAAAATCAACTGTAGGGGGGCGGAGTCAAGATGGCGGCGTAGAAGCAAAAAATCAACTGCACTAGTACAGGAAGAAGGGGACACGATGAGAAAGGAGTTCACACGGAAAATATCTAGAAGTTATAGTAAACTACAAACACAGCAAAAGCCAGCTGTGTCATATGACAACCAAAAATAAAAACAGGAACATAGTCTGGTTTAATAGTAGTAGTATAGTGTCAAGAGCAAGGGAAGATTCACCACATAACTGGGGAAAACTCTCCCAGTGTGAAAATTTTCTCTCCTCCTGCTCCTTTTATCTAACTCATTAACCAACTTCTCTTGTTTATTTCAGACAGCACCAGTTGCCTGAAGTGCCCAGGGGACCAATGGCCAAACAATGAGAAGAATGAGTGCATCCCCAAGATTCTTGACTTCCTCTCCTACAAGGAACCCCTGGGCATGGCATTAGCCTTCTGTACAACCCTCTTCTTTCTCCTTTCCCTAACCATCCTTGGCATCTTCATATGGCATCACCATACTCCCATAGTCAGAGCCAACAACCACAGGCTAAGTTACCTTCTTCTCTGCTCCTTGGCACTATGTTTCCTCTGCCCATTCATGTTCATTGGTTTCCCAATACCTCTGACCTGTGCCCTGCGCCAGGCATCCTTTGGGATTATCTTCACAGTATGTGTGTCCACCACTCTGGCCAAGACCATCATTGTTGTATCTGCCTTCAGGGCCACCAGACCAGATGCTAGATTCAGGAAGTGGGCAGGACCAAGTCTCCCCAATGCTATCCTCATTGGTTTCTCATTGGTCCAGGTTGTTCTGTGTATGTTCTGGGTCATAGGCTGGCCTCCAGTGCCCATGAAGTCTACAGAGGCAGGACCCAAAGTCACAATGCTGTGTGGTACAGGCTCCTCAGAACTCTTCTATGCTATGCTGGGCTATTTGGGCTTCCTAGCTATAGTCAGTCTGGTGGTGGCCTTCCTAGCCCGTCGACTGCCCGACACCTTCAATGAAGCCAAGTACATCACCCTCAGCATGTTGGTCTTCTCCTGTGTTTGGATCTCCTTTATCCCAGCCCACCTGAGTGCTCAAGGAAAGGACACTGTAGCAGTGGAAATCTTTGCCATTTTAGCATCTGGGGCAGGCCTGATGGGTTGTTTATTCTTCCCTAAGTGCTATATCATCCTGCTCCAGCCTGACAAGAACACAAGGGACCAAATGAGGGGCAAGAAGCATTTCAAGAGATGAAACCAACACCAGCCATTCTGCTCTCTCCATCATAGAGAGGCATCCCCTCTTTATATTTCTTCCCCAATCTATCAAGGAGAAGTTCTGACATTTTGAAAGGACAAATGTTACCCTTTTGGGTAAAGAGTGATAGGTGAGGACACCACTCATATAATGTGGCAGTGAGCCCTGACAGAAGACCACAACCTGCCTTCAGGAAAGAATGGAGCAAAGACAATTGAGAGAATGCAAGGTCTACTCTTAGCAGCTCTCCTAAGCAATGCTGTACAATCATGGTACCCTAGATTTGCAGTCATCTAGTCTGACTGATTCATTTTACAGATGAGGAAACAGGCTAAGCCACTTACTAAAGTCACACAGGTAATAATTTAGAGTCAAGATGTGAACCCTGACTACTTCAAATACTGTGTGCTTCTTCAGCTACATATCCTGAGCCTGAGGGCCACCTCCAGTCTTCCTGATCTATGTCTTGCTACTGGACCTAGATAGCTCCAGAGGAGAAAGTGAGGCTGGTGACTTTGTGCAGCCCTCTCCTAATTTAAATCCAATTCACTTGCAAATCATGGCATCAACTTCCTGATGTCCTGGTCCTCTTTGAGAAGGAAGGACAAACAACAATAGTCTGAGCCTATATGTCTCAGTAGATATAGCTCTGGTCCTGAGTCAAGGAATATATGCATTCAGATTTTGATTCTTCCACTTATTACCTATGTGATACTACAGGTTAGATAAACATATAATCTATGCCATAACCTTAGCCACTGATAAAAACATTAAAGCTCCGAAGAGGCAAATAAAAATGCCTGAGCAAAGTGGAGACCAGGTTCCAACACGGATCCATTAACGACTATATTCTAAGCATAACTATTCGTGTAGTTCCAAATTTATTTGATTGTTTCTTTGTTTAGATCATAAAGAAGAAAGAGTTGAGTAAGAGTGGGTGGTGACTTCCTGCTAAAGGATATCAAGTTGACTATGAACAACAGTGAGTTCTGCTGCTTCCTTAAGGAATGGAACCAGGTCACAACAGGGAACCCCTCAAATACAAGGGCCATTAACCAATCCTGATGACTTGCATGAAGATAAACAATGCTACCAAAAGGACACATTCCTAGGGAAGATGACGTCTGAGGCAAAAAGCTAAATAACAGGGCAGATCTAAAATTCAACTGCCTCAGCTGATGGCATCTGAGAATGAAGAAGTTTATAATATGGAGAAGAGGCAAAAAGAAAAGGATATTTTCAGGTCTTTCAGTGTGTAATAATGATCTCTCCTATTTTTTTTAACACTTTTTCACATTTGAACATCACAAGAAATCTAGAAGGCAGCTCTCATTGTTGTTTAGTCATTTCACCCTTGCCCAACTCTTTGTGACCCATTTGGGGTTTTCTTGGCAAACATACTGAGGAGGTTTGTCTTTGCAGGGCTACTCATCCTCCTGTGCTATCTACCCAGCTCTCACCTGTGGCTCTAAGAAGTTGTAGCATGCACAGTGGTCACACCCTGGTAAAAAAAAAAAATCTCAACAAACAGGCTAAACCATATTGAGAGTAACCAACAGACTTCAAACTTGTCAGCAAATTAGGGAGCTCTCTGCCCCAAGCATGTGAAGACTTTCCCCAGTGGGATGGGTAAAGGAGAACAATTTGTCACTCAGTCTTCTGGTGATGAGCCTTTCTGAATTTGCCACCATAATAGTTCCAGTGTCCAAGGTTCATAACCTTAAGATTATTTCAACCCCTTACTTTCTGTCACCCCTTTAGGCTGATCAGTAGCAGACTCCAGGCCTCTTAGGGATGGAGCTCTGAATGAGGGACACTCATCCTACCTTCTACCCAGATCTTTGTTCAATCATGTCCCCCATACTGGGCTTGTAAAAGATATGAAGATGAATCACATAATAGGATCTTATCACTTAGAAGCCTTTAAAGGTCTTAAAGATCACCTACTTAAATTTAGTCAGTGTCCAGATAAATAAACTGGACCTAGAGAGAGGAAGTGTAAATGACAGATCTTGGTTTTGAAATCAAGTCCTCAGTCTACAAATCTAGCCTTCTTTTCTCATTCTGACCTGCCAGATGTTGGTGTTGTTATTCAATTGTTTTCAGATGTGTCAGACTCTTCATTGACTCCATTTGGGATGTTCTTGGCAAAGATACTGGAGTGGTTTGCCATTTCTTTCTCCAGTTCATTTTATAGATGAGGAAACTGAGAGTTAAGTGATTTACCAGAGTCCCACAGCTGGTAAGTGTCTAAGGCCAGATTTGAACTCAAAAAGATTAACTTTCCTGACTCCAGGCCTGGCACATTATCCACTATGCCATAACCTATTATGGCATTATTAAAAAGATGTTTGATTAAGTTTGAATAGCTCTGGCTCTGGGCATCTAGTTGAATAATGGGCTACCTACCACAGGGTAAATGGCAAAGAAGTTAAGTCAGGAAAACAAGGCTTGGGGCATGAGGTAGATTTGTTTCTTCCTTTGAGCTCTGATTCACTCTTCAACTAGAATTCTTCTTCCAGTTTTCAATGTGTTCTCTATTTCCAAGCTGCTACCATTCTATCATGTTGGTGCAAAAAGCATTGGTGAGAGAAGATGGAAATCAATGTTCTAGTCATCCTCCCTATTCATACTTCATCCCATTCTCTTCTATCTTAATTATTTGGGATTTGAACCCAGGTCCTCAGGCTCTAGTTGAACTGTGCTAATCAATATTCTGCAGACACTATAGTCCATGATCTTATGCAATATACCAATAAGAGATCAAAGACAAGTACAGTTGTGCAGAAAAAAGAACATTAAAAATCCGTGGTTTCAGGGAAATATCTGATTTAGCATTAGAAATTCCTTTTACTTCTTGATGTGGATTTTGGGCCTCCTTCAAACTCAAATTAGGGACTTTGCCAAAAGAAACAAAACATTAATGTTGTGTGAAGACTAAAGCTGGGTAGCCTGCTTTGCTCCCAAGATCCTGAGTGGCAGGCAAATGGTATGAGAAAGAATGAAAGCTGTAAGGAAAAGAAGACAAGGTCTTGGGTCTCCTCCTCGTTCATGTTTATGCCTTTATTGCTTTATCTAACAGCAGCAGCAGAAGAAAAAAAAAGAAAAAAAAGCCTTGTTTACTGTATTCTAACCTCTATAAAACCTCATTGTCTTTCTCCAGTATTATATTATCTTTATCATTGGGGTGTAGGTGTTCAGGGAAGACTAGTACCTCTGGTCTGAGGGCTGCCTAGTTCTTTTCAGGGCTCCTTTCTACTTCTGTTGTCCACCCGATTCACCCAACTCTCATCTGTGGCTCCAAAAAGCAGTAGCATGCAGTGGCCACGCCCTAGTAGACCATTTTGGCAGATGGGTTAAACCAGGTTGAAAGTAACCAAGGGACCTCAAACCCATCAGTGAATTAGAAGGGTGTCTACCCCAAACACGTGAAGACCTCCCCAGTGGAATGGGCACATGAGAACCATTAGTTCCAATAGCCATAAAGGAGGCTGGGGCAGGTGCTGTTAAGCACTTAGAGCTTGGTTAGACATCAAAGAGGAGGTCATCCACTGCATCCCAAGCCATCACTAGTCATCTTGACTTTGTCTTGCCACTGGACTTGGATGACTCTGGAAGAGAGACTGAGGTCAAAATCTTAGCCTAACTCTGCCTCACTCAAATCCAATTTATATGCTAATCAAAAGACATCACCCATGCCCTTTTACCATTTTTACCTACCTCTAAGTCAGGTAAGTGATGAAGCAGCAGGAGCAGGTACAGTGAGACTGCATTTATAGTCACAACCCTGCACACACATGGTCCAGGTCATAGGGTTGTCTTCTCACTGGACTGAAGCATCAATGGGATTCATTAGCCCCTCTGAGTAGCCTTTTTGAAGGACTACACTGTTCATCTCCTGGAGAAAGGAAGGGGCTAGAAAATGTACCCTTAAAACTGTCTGCTTCACTCAACTCTACCCTACTTAGTATGGCAGGTGGGGAATCCTACCCTGTGGTCAAAACACACCCAAAAAATGTACAAAATCTTCAGCAAAGATGATTTCAGTCATAATCAGTACATAGAATGTTTGTTCACTTATGGACAACATGAAATCCAACAGACCTGAAAGAAAAACAGCTCTTATTGTGAGAGAACTCAGCAGGTGTCACATATGAATAGCAACCCTGAATGAATCAAGGCTGGCAAATGAAGGCCAGCTTACCGAAGTTGGAGCTAGATACACATTTTTCTGGAGCTGCTGCAGTGAAAGGGAGTGCCCTGAAGCTGGCATAAGCTTTGCAGTAAAAACTAATCTAGTCAACAAGCCTATACGCCTATCAGAAGGAGTGAACAGGCTCATGACAATGTGATTGCCTTTAGCAGGAAAGGGCCATGCCGTTGTCATCAGTGCCTATGCTCCCACCATGACAAACCCTGATGGGGTCAAAGAAAAATTTTATGAAGACCTAGAAACCCTCATGATCAATGTGCTGAAAAAGGGCAAGCTTATAATTCTGGGTGACTTTAATGCTAGAGTGGGCTCAGAATACCAGACATGGCAAGCAGTGCTCAGGAGTTACAGAGTTGGAAACAGCAACAGCAATGGCCCCTTACTACTAAAGATTTCTGTTATCTCATGACCTTCTCATTACCAACACTTTTCCATTTACCTAAACACAATAAAACTTCATGGATGCACCCTTCCTTACAACAAGGAAAAGAGACAGGTAGGATGTGAGAGTAATGAAGGCAATGGTTGGTGCAGAGTGCTGGACTGATCATAGACATGTCATTGTTATGGGAATCTGAAGATCTTCCCTGCCCGTAGGCCCTTTGCTAAAGTGGCTAAGTGACTCTGAGAACCTTTCCTGATTTGAAAGTATACTCTGCTCCCTAATAGGCTGAATGTGGTCACATGGAGCCTGTGGTGGGAGGCTTGTTTTTCAGGAATGCCCGTGCCTTGTAGCTTTGTGATTGGGCAGTGGGTCAAGAGGGCTGTGACATTCTCCGAGCCAGGAGAAGACTATGTATATATGCCCTGATGTGAGATTTTGCTTTGGGGCTCACTTTGAGAAAAGTTGTGTGATTTGACCAGATGAGACTCTGGGAAGCCTTGAACCCCCCGGCTTTGAAAAACCCAGATGTTGATGCTTCCCTCTCTGGTAACTGACTAGGTATGGATGTAATGGTCAGACGGTTGGAAGCTCGTTTGCTGATCTGTTTCTTTGACTGCTTGTAACTTGTGTTTTGTATTCTGTTTGTATTCTCTGAAGTTCAGGGTGCTGACTTTTTCCCCTGAACTAGGTAAATGATATTTGTTTGATCGATTAAAGTGAGACTGTTAACCCACTTTGAGTTGCTTTCCTTTAGAAAAGCAGATCTAAGAACCTGTGCTAGCAGCCACCCTGGGTATGCTAGGGTGCTTGCTGATACAATCATCTCCGACCTAAATACTAATATTCAACAAAAGTGGCAGCTCCAGAGCAAGACAACTACCAGAAGACTTAAAACAAATTAGAGTACTTCTCTGAGCAGGAACAGTTTGTTGCTAACTTGGAGAGAAAGCTAAGGAAATGCATAGTTGGTAACAGCGGAGCAGAAAAAGGATTGGGCAGCTTTCGGAGATTCGATGGACAGCCCCTCATTTACTCATCTGGGCCAGAACACTCATAATATCAAAAATGGTTTGACAAAAATGGTGGGGAAATTTAGAACCTACTAAATGAAAAATGAGGACTCCACAAGGTTTACCAGCAGCATAGTTTGTCCATCTCCTAGAAGGCAGTGTTCAACTTTATCAAAAGTAAAGTACAAGTGAAACTTAGAGAAATGCAGAATTTTTGGCTCAGTAAGAAGGCTGATGAAATTCCATTTTACTCTGATAATAACCATCCAAAACACTTTTATGATGCCCTGAAGGCTATTTATGGACCAAAGACATATGGTGCATATCAACTACTGGTGCTCAGGGAGACACATTGATTACTGGTAAGGACATGGAAGAAATGGACTGAACACTTCCATAGTGCTCTCAACAGACCATCATCAATCATTGCTGAAATCATGAATCATTTACCTCAGGTTGAAGTCAATCCCTCTCTAGCTGAACTTTCAACTGAAGAAGAGGCTCATTTGAATGTCATTTTGCTGCTTTCTTGTGGCAAAGACTGATGCTGATTCTTTTTTTTTTTTGCATATATATAGATAGATATAGATATAGATATAGATATAGATTTATAACATTTGATTATGGAACTTTAGATTCTAGATTCTTTCTCTTCCTCCCTCGTCACCCACCCCCACTGGAAGGACAAGCAATCAAATACAGGTTGAACATGTGAAATTACG
>CM053583.1:14527613-14544142 GCA_028627135.1 Pseudochirops cupreus | reverse complement strand
GAGAAAGTCTTGGCTCTGCCTCCAATGGACTTGACATGCAGGATGGCCCTGATGATGAACAAATAGGAAACCAGGATCACCAGAGCACTGACCAAAATCACAAAGTTGCCAAAGAAGAGAATCAGAATTTGGCTGGTGGTGGTATCACTACATGAAAGCTCCAACAGAGGTGGCAGATCACAGAAGAAGAAATTGATCTCCTTGGGCCCACAGAAGGAAAGTGTAAATGTGCAGGCTGTGCGGAGGATGGCTCCTGATAAACCGCCACTATAGGCCCCTGCCACTAAGCCCCAACGAGTGCCTGATGTCATGGCAGATGAGTACAGGAGAGGATTGCTAATGGCAACATAACGGTCATAGGCCATCACAGCTAGCAGAAAACACTCAGTGCCAGCACAGACTGTGAAAAAGAAGAACTGAGTAGCACAAGAGTTATAGGAGACACTTGTCCTGCCAATAACCAGGGTGACCAAGATCTGAGGAATAATGACTGAAGAGTAGCAGGCATCCAAGAGGGAGAGGTGGCTCAGGAAGAAGTACATGGGGGTGTGAAGATGAGCATCCAAACGAATCAGTAGGACCATGCCCATGTTGCCCAGAAGGGTGATGACATAGAAGCTGAGAAACACTAGGAAGAGAATAACTCCCAACTTGGGATGGTCAGTGAAGCCAATGAGAATGAACTCTGTCACAGTGGTATGATTCTGCTCAGCCATTGACTCCTCTATTGCCTGATTAGGTGAGGGAGAGAATGGCAGTAAAGAGCCTGGACCTGGACACTATGACAATCAATCACACTATAAAGGAAACTCAATGAAGAGTAAAGGGACACTTTAAGGAAAGGGCCATAATCTCATCTCACCCTAGGCAGGGTCAATGAGTACCTATGATCAGCCAAAATCTTGGCACAGGGTGTGGGAAGGCAAGAGTGATTGCTGGCAAGGGTAAAGAGAGAAGGGTTCTTAATCAGGAAATGAGCAAGCCAAAACCAAATGAGATTGGAACAACTAACATTTAGAGCACACTTACCATGTGCCAGATACTGTGCTAAGCACCTCCCAATTATTATTTCATTTGACCAATAGGTGAGAAGTTTCTGCAGCCATAATAACTCACAAAAACTATCTCTTATGGTGGGGAGCAAGTGTGACTTAGATCCATGGAGGATAACCTAGATTGATGGAACTCTAAATCTGCACTAGAACATTTAAAATCATTTCCATCTGAAATATGTTGCTACTTTCTCTTGCAGAAACTCTATCTACCATATGATTAAATAATCAACCAACCAGGATTTATTAAGGGACTATTAGGTGTCAGACACTGTGCTCGGTGCTCAGGAAACAATCCCTACTCACAATGAACTTGCATTCCAGTGATGAGACACTTCTATGAAAATGAGTTCTTATGTGTACATGCATAATGCCTATAAAAATACAAAGTCACCTCCATTACTGATTCTTCCCCATATTTTATGATCCCTCTGGCATCAATGCAGGATTTACAGTACCTGTGTTGAGAAACAGCACTTTCTAAAACTCCTGCAAGATAGAAGGATCCCTTTGTGAGGAACTACATATATTTCCTCAGAGCTTCTCAACAGCACAGTGGTCCAAGGAGATCAGTGCCTCAGAGGATTAGAAGTCACAGGAGATGTAATTATTCATTCTCCCTTTTCCACTTAATTATTGAAATCCAGATTCTGAAGAGGTTTCCCACAAGTTTGCAATCTAAGATGGCCAGAGCTTGCTATTGGTTTGGATGGATATTATTTCAGCTGATGTCTCAGTGGGGTGACATCAACAACTGGTTCAATTGTTTAGTCAAACAACTAAATAGATTGATTTTCCTCTCTGAATTAAAGAGGTGTTTGTCTATAAGAAACCCACTAGGGTCCAGGTGAAAATCAGAATCACAGTAAAAGCTCCTCTTTCTATATAGATCAAAGGGGTGTTTAAATTACCTCTCATGATGGCTGTTGATAAGTGCCTTGAAGCCCATAGCTTTGTTACTAAATACCAGAGAAATACGACCAATAGACTCTCAATCTTAAGAGAAAAGGTGATAGAACCTCACATTCAAGGCACAACTCATCAAGGAATTCATTATCTCCTCCTCTCCACGAGAGAGGGAAAAATCTACATCTTGGGAAATCAGGAGGCTCAGGGGAGCTGGTGGCAGCAAATTCCTGCTGTTACTGCTGTGAGGTGCTCTGTGGCCCCTGGGAAAGCGAGATTTGTCACTGCCCTACTAGACAGGAGGCTGCCCCACTGAATCCACCAACACAATCAGAACAGCATGTTCTGCTCTCTGAGCAGAGAGGCTAAGGCGCATCTCTCCTATAAGAAATGTATTACCCCCATTTCACAGACAAGGAAAGATGCTCAGAATAACTTGCCCATGATCATTCAGTTTTCTTTCATTAAAGCACACTGCCTCAATAAGTGCCCACTGAAGCCATGAAGTGCACAGAAGGCAATTCCACAACCATCCCTCTCCAGTACCATATTTAAGAACCCATGTTGTTAAGGTACCATTCTTCATATCCAGCCAACTCTCTCAAGCTTGAATTTAATTTATTTCCTCTTGTTCCAAACTTACATAATCTATCAAGGCTTTGTAAATGTAACAGCTTCGGATACTGGACCTAGAATTGGACTTGTTCCTCTAGTAACAGTTTGAGAAGTCTGAATTGAAGAATCATAGATTTAAAATAGGAAGGAGCCCTAGAGGTCACTGGATCTAAGTTTCTCAAATTAAAAGGTGAGCAAACTGAAGATCAGAGAGGTAAAATTATATATCCATGTTCACACAAATAGTAAGGATTAGACCAAGTATTCAAAACTATGTCTTCCAACTCCAAATCTACCATTCTTTCTACCGTGCCACAATATCTGTTAATTTAGATTAAGAGCTGGTAAGACTGATCATTAGAGGTCACGTAAGGCAAGCCCTTTATTTTATAAATGAGGAAACTGAGTCACAAATAGGTTAAAGTATTTCTCCAAGATCACATAGATAGTAAGAAGTAAAACACAGATTTGAACCCAAGTCCTCTGACACTAAACTCAATGCTCTTTGCATTATTGTAGGCAGAGTCAAGATGGCAGAGGAAAGGCAGGGATTCACCTGAGCTCTCCCAAATTCCCTTCTGAAATTTAAATTAATGCCTCAGAAAAAATTCTAGGAGTGTAGATCCACTGTTAATATATTCCCATTTATGTATTATAATTTTTTAAATATCTGAAACCCATCTTTGCCAATTTGTGGTAAAATTGTGGTCCCTAGGGCCCTTAAAAATAATTTCTCCCAAAGTCATTCTTTGTCTTGTCTCTGGGAAGAATTGTGTAGATGCTGATAAAATGATATGTTCCAGACTATCAATTACCTTTCATGAGGCTGAGGACTCACAGGGATGGTAAAGGTGAAATCATATTTATTGAGTCTCCTATAGCTACTATGGAGCTTGAGCTATGAATTGGAATAGTTCTTTTCTTTGGGACTCAGGACACCTAACGTAAATGTCATATTTTGCCCTCAGCCAGGAAATGTGTTAGCTTAAAAAGGAACAATTTAGCTCTCTCGTGAGAATTTGTCCATTTGGAATGAAAAGGTCACAAATTTAAAGTAGGAAGCAACCTTAGAGCTCATCTAATCCCAAGGCACTCATTTCACAGATGAAGAAATTGAGTGAGAGAAGGATTAAATGACTTGAGAAAGGTCACACCAATAAGTGAAAGAACTGGAATGAGAAACAAGGTCCAGGGGGAAAGAGCATAGCAGAAACTAGGTATAGACAAATATCTCACACTATATACCAAGATAAGATCAAAATGGGAACATGATTTACACTTAATGGTGCTACCCTAGGGCAACTAGGTGGTGCAGCAAGTAGAGTATTAGACCTGATCTCAGGAGGACATGAGTTCAAATTCGACCTCAGACACCTGACACTTAACTAGCTGTGTGATCCAGGGCAAGTCAATTAACCCCAATTACCTTGCCTTCCCCCTCAAAAAAAAATTTTAAGTGATACCATAAGCAAATTAGGAGAGCATGGAATAGTTTATCTGTCAGGACTATGGATAAGGGAAGAATTTAGAACCAGAGAAAATATATAGAGCATTACAAAATGTAAAACAGATAATTTGGATTATACAAAATTGAAGTTTTTGTGTAAACAAAACCAATTCAACCAAAATTAAAAGAAAAGCAAAATGGGGGGGGAGGGGGAATTGCAACAAGTATCTCTGATAAAGGCCTTATTTTTTTTTTATTAAATTCCTTATTTTTCATTTTCAACATTCACCTCCATAAGTTTTAAATTTTCCCCCCTCCCCAAGATGGCTTGCAAACTGATATGGGCTGTACACATACATTCCTCTTAAACATATTTTCGCATTAGTCATGTTGCATAGAAGACTTATAATGAACGGGGAAAACCACAAGAAAGAAAAAAAAACAAATAAAACAAAACAAAAAAATTGTCTGCTTCATTCCGCACTCTGACTCTATATTTCTTTCTCTGGATGTGGCTGACACTTTCCATCATGTGTCCTTTGGAATTGTTTTAGGTTCTTGCATTGCCAAGAAGGGCTAAGTCTATCAAAATCAGTCCTCTGACACTGTGGCTGTTATTGTGCACAATGTTCATTTTTTTAAAACATGTAGAGAACAGAGTCAAATTTATAAAAAATACAGGTCTTTCCCTACTTGGTAAATGATCAAAGGAGATGAATAAGCAGTTTTCAGAGAAAGAAATTAAAGCTATCTATAGCCATATGGAAAAAATGCTCTAAATCACAACTGATTTTAAAATATGAAAATTTAAACAACTCTGAGATACCATCTCACACCTATCAGATTGGTTAATATAACCAAAAAAAGGAAAATAATGAATGTTGGTAGGGATATGGGAAGACTTGGACACTAATACACTGTTGGTGGAATTGTGAACTGATCCAACCATTTTGGAGAGCAATTTGGAATGATGACCAAAGGGCTATAAAACTGTGCATACCTTTTGAACCAGCAATATCACTTCTAGGTCTATAACACAAAGATGTCAAAAAATGGGTGGGGGTAACCTATTTGTACAAAAATATTTACAGCAGTTCTTTTTGGGGTAGCAAAGAATTAGAAATTGAAGGGATACCCATCAGTTGGAGAATAGCTAAACAAGCTCTGGTATATGATTGTGGTGAATATTATTGTGCTGTAAGAAACAACAAGCAAGATTATTTTAGAAAAACCTGGAAAGATTTACATGAACTGATGCAAAGTGAACTCAAAAGAACCATTTCAACATTGTACACGTCATAGTAATATTGAATGATGAAAAACTGTGAACGTCTTGGCTATTCTCAGCAATACAATAATCCAAAACAATCCCAAAGGACAAATGATGAAGCATACCATCCACCTCCAGAGAAAGGACTGGTATTGTCTGAATACAGACTGAAGCATGCTATTTTTCACTTTCTTTCTTTCATTCTTTTTTTGTTTGAGTCTTCTTGTACATAACGATTAATATGTAAAGGTTTTACATGATTGCACATGTCTCACCTATATCTGCTTACCATCTCAGGAAGAGGAGAGGGCAAAGAGGGAGGGAGAGATACAATTTAGAACTCAAAACTTTAAAAAAGAAACAAGTGTATAAAAATTGTTTTAAACAACAATTGGGGGGGGGGGGAATAAAATATGTATTTTTAAAAAGAAGAAATAGGGCCAGAGCTCTTGACACTGGGGACAAGGGACTCCAAGGGCATAGGATTTCTATATACTTAATAACCTTGAACCTCATTTTCCATATTTATCAAGAGAAGTGACTGAAACAATGGAACAGTGGAATTGGAGTCAAAATATCTGGTTTTGAGTCTTTGGCTTCACTCCCTTAGTAAAGATATGCCTGGAAAAAATCAGTTTCTCCTCTCTGTGCATCTATTTCTAAGTTATATTAGCAACCAAACCTCTACCTGAGGTATGTAGGAGAGACATTATCTCCATTTGACAAATAGAGAAGCCAAGGCTCATATCTCCTAAGTAGAATGGCTAGTTCAATGAAACTAGATCTGGGACTGGAACGCATTTTTCTGGTCTTCCAGCCCAGGACTTTATTTGAAAAGCAATGTGGTATTGCCAAAGGAGCCTTAGACTTAGAATCATAAGGTATGAGCTTGAGTTTTGACACTGTTCCTCAAGACCTGAACAACTTTGAACAGGTTCTCTTCTACTCTCTCTACATCTATTTTCATGTATACAAAACAGAGACAGTAAGAATTACACTAACCCATATCCTGGGGCTTTTGTGAAACCCAGACATATAGATGATCATAAAAGCTCCTCATCACTATCTAGAACCCTCTCATAGCCCTCTTCCTGCCCATTTGACCATGCCTTCTCTGATCATCATTCATCATCACACCCAATGAAGGTTGTCTCCCAAATCTCAGTCCTGGGCCCTCTCCTCCTCTCTTTCTACCCATTCTCTCAATTATCTCAGCTGCTTCTAATTTTTTGCCATCCCTATACAGATGACCCCCAAGTCTAGTCCTTACATCTTTCTTGAGCTTCAGTCTGTCATCTCAAAAGAACTCCTAGGCTAGATTTGAACTCAGATCTTCTCGACTCAAAGGCTAGTGCTCTATTGTGCCACCTAGCTCCCCCTAAAAAACATATCTTTGTAGGTATATATGTATATGTGTATGTATGTAAATATAAACAAGTTTCTATTTCAATTTTAATTCTTTTCAAAGGAAGAGATATTTCAATTATTTCTCTGCACTGGGACGTTATTTTCCTGAATAGTGCTGCACTAAGTCAAGGATAGAGGCTTGAAAACCTTTTATGTTATGGCAAGATTCTCATACTACAGAGGCTACATTAATCATAATAGTATGTGTGCTGTATACATAATTATCTTTTAGCGTAACTCAGAGTTTTCCAAAGTACACCTGTCCACTAGATGAGAGGAAGGGATAGGCGAGCCCCTCCAGAGGGAAGGGACATGAAGCGCTAGTCATAATTCATACACACACACACACACACACAGAGAGAGAGAGAGAGAGAGAGAGAGAGAGAGAGAGAGAGAGAGGAAAACTCACATGTAAATATATTGACTTTTTCCAGTGAAAGCAAAGTCCAAAGTCAACAAAAGTGAGATTAACAGTGGATGCAGCATATCAATGAACACGATATCCACGCCCCAGGTGAAATGCTGCTTCTCCTTGTGGGCACCATCATCATTACTCAGATCAGATTCATAACATGGATGCATCGTTTCTTTGTACTGTTTGCTACACTTGACTGTGAAATGTGAAAGCTTGAATTTGAACAATCTTTGGAGGGAGGTACCAAAAGAGCAATATAATTTATTTTTCGGAATATCATAGATTTTGAGTTGAGAGTCAATCTAGTCCAATTCATTCATTTTACATGTAAGGAAACTGAGACATAGAGAGGTTAAGTGACTTGACTGGGCTCATGCAGCTAGTGAATATCTAAAGCAACATTCAAACTCAGGACTTTTTGATTCCCAATTCAGCACTCTGTCCACTTCACCATGCAGCTGCTCAGTGGAATTCACCTTATTCAATACAACAAAATCACCTGCTTTCCAAAAAAACCTGCAACTTTTCTTAAAAAATGAAACGACTAGAAAACAGTCAAGAGATACTCACCTGACATCTTTAACAACTAAATTTAAAAGATTGCCTTCATTTTATGGTGTCGTTTTAATGCTGTTATATTACTTTGTTGAAAGGAATAGCAAGTTCTGCAGAGTAGATTTGAAGTTTCACGTGTAATTCTCTTTGTTATTGTACTGTTATGGAAATGCTTGTTTGATTTCATAAATTAAAAATAAAATTTAATCATGGAAAAAGAAATATATGACTCTGTACTGAATAAAAACAAAACTACTGGATCAGTTGAAACTAGTATAAGCAAAGGCAATGGAAACAGTTATATAGAGGAAATATAGAAACACCAAATAAAACGCCCAGATGCCAAAACCAAGTCTGTTTATCATTGGTGTTCACAAGTCCTATTATCTGACAGAGAGAAAAGAATGATGTGTTTGGTCTTAGGGATATGTTAGCCGCAGGAAACATGAAATCTAATAAACTGGAATAAAATCTGGAAACGGCACATGCAAAAATATGTTGGAAACATAATTTTTTCTAAAGAGAATTAAATATTTTGAGTAAGCAAAAACATACTTTTCCAAAAATCATGTGTGCAACATCACAATTGCTTGCATTACATAAGGTGCTTTATGAAATTGCTAAGTATAAAATGATTCCCTCAATGAGAGAAACATTCATCTTATTAGCTACTATTGATATAGTCAGAGTGATAGCTGATGGAGCTTCAGACTTTTCCATTTCTAGACAATAGAGTGAAAAGCATTGCTTCCATGTATAAATACTTTTTTCCATAAACTAATTGAGAAATTTAAATCTTTCCCCTTTTGTATTGCTAATGATAAAATAATAGATATAGTTAAAGTTGTTCATTTGACTACATGTGTGCAATACAGTGTGAAAATCTATATCATAGGAAACGTGTAACTTTTCCTAACCAGGAATTCTCTCTACCAAAGAAATCATTGGCAGACTTCATATTCATGTTTTAATGAACGTCAGATAAAGGAAAATGAGAATTCTAACTGAATTTTACCAGTGTACCTCTGTTACAGAGGATAAAAAAGCTAGAGAAATTCTACAAAGAATCAGGGTTCTGCATAGATTCACAAGTTATAAATTGGCCCTAAATTCCTTAAATCTCAGCCCTTATAGTTTGGGTCAAGCTGGGAAGATTTTGGGGGCAGACAGATATCTTCTGAGGTTCAACACCAATTGATTATTCGGGTTTTTAATTGTTCTGTTTTGGAACAACTACTCATAAAGAGCTAGGTATCAATACATGAAAGGATTTTTTAATCTGGGTGTATAGAAAAAGTACCAACTTCAACTTCATTTTTATCATGATTTTACACATCTATTGGTAGAATGACACAAAGAAATTTTCAATGATACTGTTAGAATTCTACATGAAAATTATATAATTTGGGAGAATTGCATTGGCCTTTATACTTATGGTGCTCAATAGATACCAAAATTTAAAAGTTCTGAAAGTTTTAACTTGATTATTGCCTCTCCTGCAGCTTTGGCACATTGCACACTTCATGGGCAACTGATCAAGAGGTATCAGTACAAGCAACATATGCTTTTTTCCAGTTGGTGCACAAGTAATCAGTTGGGGGAGGGAGGTTCATTAAAATGAAGATTCTTTACAAAATTCTGTGATAATAAGGGCAGGAAAGAAGCCCCTTCTCTATTATTGTGAACTACCCCAGCTTTTTCATGTCAAAATACTTCAGAGACTGAGTTAAAATAATAAGGTCTTTTCTTAGTGACAATAATAAAGATGAAACAAATTCAGTTTACAGCAAAACATTTCTCCTGAAACTTGCATAGATGGTGGATATTTCTGTAATTAAATATGTAAAATAAAATAACACAAAATCCTCAAATTTATACTCTGATCCAGAGAAATAAACTACATTTAAAAAGTTAGAACTACAGATTACAAATTTTGAAAGTAGCACTTTGGTATGTTTCTCAATTCCAAATGTACCTATCTTACGAATGAAATCAAAGAAAAGTCATTACCTTATTATGAATCACTCCGCCAATCTATAGAAGCAATTCTCACATTTTTTTTTAATGTAACTATCTCTAAAAGAATGTAGGACAATCGTTGCGGTAAGAGCTATGAATGGAAAGCCCAAGTGTGCTACTGGTTCACATGGAATCTTAAAAGTCTTGGAGCAAGGCCTCTAGCCCATGGCAGAGGTAATACTTTCTGTATGATTTAAAGAAAGATACAAATGAAAACATCACGGGATGAGATCCTGTGCAGAGGCTGCGATCTGCCCCCGTCACTTCCAAGGGCACCATGAATTCACTGAAGGATCACAGAGAGACCTGGGTCTCCAGCTAGGCTCTGAGGGGGCATCCATCTCCACTGCAGCTCAGCCTGGTTTGGATAGAACCCATGTGTTACTATATATCTATGGGATGAATGAGGGGTTCACAATGTGAGGTTGGAGTAGAAATGCAGGAGAGGCATATTTGGCTCCTATTTCCTAACAATGGGGGCATTTCCAAAGTGGAATCCACTGTCTCAGCTGACAGTTCACTGATTACTGTAAGTCTTCCAGGAGAGGATGAACGACCATTTCAAAGAGAGGCTGTAGATGGGATCATTTACCAAGTACAGCCTCTGAAACCTCTTCTTTCTCTGAAATTGTCTTTTGCTTTGGGGCAACATCTGTGGGCCTCTCCAGTTTCCTCATCTATAAAATGTGGCAATTGGACCAGATAAGGAATTAGAATTGCTTTGGGCTCAAAAGGATAGAATTGGGAGGAAAAGGTACAAATTTCAAAGATGTGGATTTAGATATGATTGAAGGACAAACGTCCTGGTAAAAAAGAGCTACCCAAAAATACACGTGGCTGCCTGAGGGCGCCCCTCATTGGACTTCTCCTAGCACAACATCCTCATACACCCCTTGTCAGGGATGGAGAAGGGATTCTTGCTCATATGCAGTCCATTCCAGCTCTGACATTCTGAGATAGTGAGGTTCTTTGTAAAGACTTGGGGATTTTTCTAAGCTCCTCCTCTTCCCAGGATTGTCCATCTAGAGTCAGCCCCCTTTTGCGCTGTTCCTGAGGATTCTGAACTCTGTCTCTCTCCTTAAACGCTCTGCCCTCACCCCCAGACAAGTGAAGCCTAAGAAAAGGAAAACAGTTGCAGACCAGAAAGCCGGGGTGCAATTTCACCACCAGATGGTGCTGACTCCCAGCTTTATGGGGTTCAATAGTCAGGCTACAGAATGGGGGTAATGCTGTGCTTATCCCGACAATTAAGGCTCTCCATCCTGCTACATGGAAAGGCAAGAGAAATGTCAAGCTCTCTATGGTTCTAGGAAGATTGGTGGGCTGTACCCCCAGCTCCCCGTCTCTGGGTGATCACACCAAGCACCAGCTTGCTATCCGGGGCATACGGACCATTGAATCAGAATCAGCTCTCAACCCCTACCTCTGGCAAACCTCCATCTCTTCCCTACCAAAGGGGCAATGAATCAGTACAAGTCATGGCACATTGGCATGATGGAATCTCTCCCACAGAAACAATTAAAAAAAAAAAAAGAATGTTCATCTGTAAGTGTTCAGTTAACTCTTATTAAAAGATAATGAAATTGTTGACATAAAGAGCCAACAAAAAGCAATAAGGAATACACAATAAAGCATAAATCACTTATCCACATGTCCACAGGCTCTTCCAGACCCAGGAATCACTTTGCAATAGGTGAATTGCTCAGAACCCAAGTTCCAGAAAATATACAATTTAGTTCAATTGAAGGTTTCTCTTCAGGCCCACCACTGGTCTGGAAACCCAACCCCTGCTTCCCTCACACATGATGTTTCCAGTCTGACTCTCCTGTCCCATCACCATCTCCAACACATAACATCTCCTATGCTTCAGCCTGGCCCTGCTCCAGAACCAGAGCCACCCATTGGTGACAAGTCCTCTTCCATCTACTTCTCCTCAAGGTTTTCTCTGAGCAAGGCACAGCTGTCTCCTGCCTAGTCTGTCTTACCTCAGCTTGTTCCTGCCCTCTGGAATATGGGCCTCCTTACATCTCACAAGATGCATCTCCATGTCACAAAATGTTGAACCTCAAGAGAGGCCTCTGAATGGTCTAATTTCATGCTTCCTTCGGGGGAGCTTTTTCCAATAGCTAATACTCTGCCTAGACTCACTTATCAATGCTTAGCATACTCCAAGCCCCTAATGCTGCCAAACCCCAGTGAATCTGTGCCAGTGGCTACTGCTGTACAGACCCTGATCCCTATGCCCAACTCAACATTCTCTCATCTCTATCCATCTCAGTCATAACACTACCACCACCCAACAACATTCCACTCCACTGCAGGTCTGTCTGCCCCTTGCACTATGCTCTCTGGTATAACTGCTCCATAATTACCAACTTCCTTCCACATTAAACCTATTCCTTTCTCACTCCTTCTATCATCTGTCCTTTACTTAGACATGACTTCTCATTCCCTACCACCCTACCCAGTACCAACTATATTTTTTTTTCATATTGCCCAGCTCACTGGTCACTGAGAGGAAGTAGGAATTCTACCTGCTCCCTCCTACCACTTCCAGACTCCATCTCTATCACTTTACTAAACAACAGTTTCCTTTGAAGCTCAACTTGTTATCCAGTGTAGCTCCTTTTGACCTTTATCTTTTGACACCCTGCCACAAAGCATGCACCTTCCTTGGGAAATTAGTTCAGTACCAGTGTCACAAGATCACAAGAAGCCTCTTTTCTTCCCCCCTCCTGCCCTTGTACCAGAGGACTAGCTCTGGATGCAATCTCAAATCATCTAACTTTTCAGTTAGAGATGTTCTCAAGATCAACGTTCTCCACATCACATCAGTTACACAAAGAGATGCTCATATTCTCCGTCTTTCCATCATGCATAAGTGTTCCACTTCCTCCTTTATGAACTCTGAAATTCTGTGTTACAAAAGAGGATTCTTTGACAGGCTGAGGTATGCTAGGAAATGACTGTTGTTAGGAAAAATTTAATTCAATTCCATTGAAATCAATAAGAATGGATTAAACAACTACTGTATGCATAACCCCTGAGCATGCACAGTCCAGTGCTGTGAATACAAAGACAAAAATAAATCAGGCCCTGCCTATGAGACGCTTACATTCTACTGGATGGCACCACTTCTACCTCAAAAAAATCTCTAAACCCTATGTAGCCCTTCCTTCAAGGTTCTAAGGTACTGATGAGATGCTGAGGAGATTTTGTAAACCTGACCCTCTTTTTATGAAGGAATTGCTTTCCATAGTCTATAGACTGGCAGACTCATTAAGTGAGCTCAGAATGCGCATGAGGGTTAGTACTGAGGGGGCCAGACCACCAACACTAGGACAATGAAATTCTGGTTGAGAGGTTCAAAGACCTTTCTGGGGGGCTGTCAATTCATGAGTTGGTTTTATGAATGACCCTAGATGTTTCCCAACTAGAGCTAGATATTCTGAACTTGGGGCTCACTTAGATATTTCACTGGAGCAATTGGGTCTTCAATGATGTGAACACAGCTCCCAGAAATGAAATTTTACTCCATTTACTTGAAGGGAGGGAGACAGCTAAGTGGGACCAAAGAAGAAAGTCTCATCTCCAAGCCAGCCCAGAAAGCACTGTTCTTGAAGATTTCAATCAATATTCACTACGTCCTAGGCACTGCACTAAATGCTGGGGATACCAACACAGACCAAACCTAGTCCTTGCTCTCAAGGAGTTTACAATCTAATGAATTCCAACTTGGGTATTTTCTGATTGAAAGGGAGAAAGTGGTACCTAATGTTAGTAATGCCTAATGTTACACTTGAATTACTTTAATTTTGTATCTGCTGGGTGATCTTATGGAAAACCTTTCCTCTCTATGGGACTGAATTTCCTCATGTATAAAAATGAAATGGTTAGACTACACAGTTTCTAGGTGCTCTTGCATCTCCAAGTTCTATGGTTTTCTATGAACCCCCACTGTACTGAGAACTATATGAAAAGATGGCACAATCCTCTTGCAGAAGCTTACACAGTAAATCTTTGCCCCTTTGACTTCATAATCCAATTAAGAAGAGATCTCCATGTAGAAATAGCAATGGTAGGGAGTTATGGTATGTCCAGTGTGAATGGCACAGATAATAAATTTGAGAGAAGGAGTTTTGAGAAGGGAACCATCTCTAATTGCAGAAATCAGGCACCAGAGCCACCTGCACAGTATCCATCCCATCAGAGAATATGACTCAGGAGAATTGGATGGCAGGATTTCTGAGTTTTCCTTTAATGAGATGCTCAGGGAATCTGCTCCCAGAGGTCTGAGAGCCCAATGAATAAACTAGACATGTTCCTCAATGTTCATCCACTCTCCCTCATGCAGTGACTGAAGAATTAAACTATTCCAGGTCTGTTCAAGTGTCCTCACAGCCACTAACATCACTTTTGCTGTTCTATTCAGGAAAAACCCTGGGTCTCTAGAAAGGCCCTTGCTGTAAATGTCTCATCATTTAAAGGTAAGGTATTTCTACATTTTCTATCAGCTTTGATCATCAGGCAGAAAAGATTGCCCTCCTCATGGACAACTGGAGACATGCCTCAGGGTGGGAAAATTCATAGGAGATTCTCACTTAAAGATGCCTATAGTCCCTTCCCAAGCCAGTCCAATCTGGGATCAATCCATATCACAATCTTGATCTTCAAGTCTCAACTGTAAAAATGCCTCCTTTAGTTCCCTCAAGTCAGTAAAATCCTTCCTTCACTAGTTTATCAAACATTTTAAGCAAATACTGAAAGAAACAGTGGAGTATAGTAAATAGTGTTAAATTCCGTCAAGAAGGTCTGAGTTCAAATCCCACCTCAAATACTTAGTAGCTGAGGGACAGAGATAAGTCATTTTCTCTCTCTAGCTCAGGGGTGAGGAAACTGGGACCACGAGGCCATGATTTGTTCTGTGAAGTTTGGATTCAGTCAAAGGGCTACACTTGAGGGTTTAGAAGGCCACATGTAGCCTTGGGGCCACAGGTTCCCCACCCCTCCTCTAGCTTCCAAATCCTAATAAATAAAACAGGGGTGATAAAAATCTCTAGTCACCCAACCCCACCTTAGTTACCTCTCATCTAGAATATTGAAGTGGCCTCTTAATTGATCTCCTTGCCTCAAGTCTCCCTCTACTCCAGCCTTTTCTATACACAGATGTCACCATGGCACTTTCTGATTCAATCAACTCCAGGGGCTTTCTTTTAATTCTAGATTCAAATATAAACCCTGTTTGGCTTTTAAAGCCCTTCAAAACCTGACCATAACCTATCTTTCAGCCTTGTAAGCTATAACTACTCTTTCCATACTCTATGATCCAGACAAAGTAACCTCTCTTTTCTTCATGCACATCATCTCATTTCCCACCTCCATGATTTTGTACTGGCCATTTCCCCGTGCCAGGAATTCATTTTTCTTTCCCCACTAACTTATCAAATCCCTCTCTTGCTTCAAGACACTACTCTTGAGCTACCTTCAGTAGGGAGACTCTCCTGTGCCACTTCTCACAGCTGTCTTGTTTCGACTTTATGGTGACTTTATTTTTATTCTGCATATAGTTACACATGTACACAGATTCTCCCTGATAGATTGTAAGGTTATTGAGAGCAGAGACTGTCATTCTTTGTATCCCCAGTGCCTAGCATAGTGCCTGGCACAACTTAATACTTGTTGATTGATTAACAGTAACATTTACATAAGAAGAATGTTGACAAGTTAGTCCATTGTAGACTATGACTGATAGGGGATGTGTAGTTCTGCCTGGGAGCAGGAGCACCAGAATATTCTGAGAATGCAGAAAGACAGTAACACCAAAATACAGAAGTCATGACGACAGTTATGTGTCTGGGTCAGTGTGTCCTGTTTTATTCTGCATTTTGTGACCCAGATATTCTGTTGATATGCTCCGTTCCGGGGACGTGAGCTCCATCCTTCCTTTTCATGTTTACCTGACCCTTGTGGCATCAGAGGTGATAACAGGGGAGGTGGGCTATTTGCCAAAGGGCTCAGTAGGGGGATAAAAGAGGAGAAGCCCCGAGAATAAAGTGTGGATGGATATGGATGAATGAAGAGAACAATAAAGCTGTCTGCATATCCCTAACTCTTCTGGCTCCTGACTCTACTTTGTGGAATGCACAGGCTGCATCTAGGAGGTGCGCCCCAAAGACCCAGGGAAAAAAGGATAAGACTGGCTCCCCTCTAGCATTAGGCCAGGTCATATGACACCATGGAAAAGTGAGATGCTGCTACCATTGGTTCTCTCAAGCATAGTTCCCCTAATCCCTCTGTATTTTACATTGGTTTTCTCCATTATCTTCTAGAAATTCCACAACCCACAATCATTTCTTCAGAGACACTGTCTATTCTGCCCCTTATGCCAATTCTACTCCTTCTGTTTCTATACAATGCTCCCATTTCTCTCAGGTTTCCTCACATACCAATTCCCCAGCTTTCACTCTATGCCCCTCTTCAGCTTTCCTTTCTAATCCTGTCATCTCGTTTTCTTTATTCCCATGCTTTAGGAAAAATATCCCTCTTGGAAATACTTTCCTATGCCTCCTGGCGTCCGTCTTCAGGATCAGTACCCTTCCTCCCCATTATTCCTTACACTACTTCAGGTGATGCTTAAAGTAGGCCACTGGGTCTAAGCACATCATATCAAAGCTTCAAGGAAGATGAGAGAGTATATAGTACATCTGCTATTGAGAAGCAATTCTCCCTACAGCAACCCAGAAAAATGGCCATCCAACCTTTACTGGTGGACCTCTCATGAGGAAGAATTTGCTACTCCAGAGACAGCCCATTGCATTGCTGGATCACTATCATCATTTGTAC
>CM053583.1:14499181-14527113 GCA_028627135.1 Pseudochirops cupreus | reverse complement strand
CACTGGGTCTAAGCACATCATATCAAAGCTTCAAGGAAGATGAGAGAGTATATAGTACATCTGCTATTGAGAAGCAATTCTCCCTACAGCAACCCAGAAAAATGGCCATCCAACCTTTACTGGTGGACCTCTCATGAGGAAGAATTTGCTACTCCAGAGACAGCCCATTGCATTGCTGGATCACTATCATCATTTGTACATTTCACCCAACCAAAACCCTAAGCTTGCCCTGTTGTATCCACCCATTGCTCCTACTTCTTCCCTTTAGGATCAAGCATAATGAGTAAAGATACCCCTTCTATGTGCTAGACCTTCAAATACATGGCAATGACTATCATGTACTACACCCCAAGAATAATTCTTAGCTAAGTTCATCATCACCAGGTTTTTCAATTAGCCCATGTATGACATGATCTTGAGGTCCTCCACCATCTTGTATTGCCGTCTTATGAACACTTTCCAACTAATCAAAAATCATCCTAAAACAGGACACCCAGAACTCGGCACATTCCATATGTCATCTGACAAGGGCAGAGTACAGCAGGACTGTCAGCTCCTTAAGTCCTGATTACCTTGTTTTGCTTTGTTTTTAAATAAATCTGTAGTGATGTCTTTTGTTTTTGCTTTGCCTAGATTTCCCCTCACATCCCAAGCAATACAGATATCAAAAAGAAAAGAAAAGAAAATTAGGACAAAGAGAAAAATCAGCAAAACTGATCCATGCATAAAAAATCTATCTACAGTGTTCTACACCCGTGAACCCAACCCCTGCTGGCTACTCAGGCCTCCCCTCTCCGCCATCATGTATCTGGGAAGTTTATTTTTGTTTAATTAAAATGTAAGACCTTATTTACTTTGTTACATTCATTTCAATGTTCTAACCTATTGAAATCTTTCAGCAGCTTGGCTCTATTATCCAATGTGTTACCTATCAATGACTAGCTTCCTCATATCCTCCCCAGATTTCTCTTTTCCAGGCTAAAACATTCCCAGTTCCTTCACTAGATCTTTTTGCATTACAGTCTCTGTTCCTCTCACTCACCTTATTCACCAGAAACACTTCCTTATCCTTCTAGTAACTGAATAATACAAACTGGAAATCAAAGCACATTCCTCCTTGTCTTTTGCATTATCAAACGTAATGCATGAACTGACCTCCATGGGCCATATTATTCCATCAGACTGTGTAGAAAGTCCACAGATCTAGGAGTTCTGGGCCTAGAGAGAGAAGATCTTGGTCTGATCCCTGAATCTACTCTGAATATGTAGCCTAACAAGACTTAAGGAAAACATGATATCAGTCTTGAAGGGCTGTCCTTTGGGAGCTAAATTAGACTTGATCTACTTGTCTGTAGAGGACAGAATGAGGAAAATGAGTAGTTGTTGTAGAGAGATGGGTTTCTGTGGTATATAATGAAAAATATCCTAACAGCCAGAGGTATGACAATGTGGACTGAGCTGCATTGAAAGCTAATGAATTGCCCTTCAGTAAAGGTTTTCAAGTGATGGCCTAGTAACCCTTAATGGGGATATTGTAGAGGAGATTGCTGCCCAGGGATAGGCTGGACTAGCTGGCCTCTGAGGTTCCTTTCAGTTCTGAAAGGTTCTGTTATTGCACTCAGTAGCAGCATGACTTTGGGCAAGTCATTTCCCATCACTTGATTTCAGCTTCTTCTTGTGTAAAATGTGTGGGTACAATTATCTTAGTAATGAAGAAATGCCTTATAAACTATAAGCCTTATAGGAATGTGAACAAAGGACTATACTCTTACAGCAGCCCTCCACCCTTCTCTGGCCACCTCTGTTAGGGTCTCACCCTCTACAATCCAAATTTCTCTCTTCTGCTGTTGGAAGAGATCATCTGCTTTGCCTCTGCATTTATTAGGAGTAGGGATCTTAGTAGGTCTGTTGCATAATAGATAGTTTAAAGAGGTAATAATAATGACAGTGATTATAAGGGACTTAAAGTCATTATTATAAGGGACTTAAAAACAAAGATTATAGGAGAGCAAGGCAAATCTTAAAACAGGGCATAGAATGTCTGAGATGAGAGAGAGCTTTTAACAACAACAAAAAAGAATCAGAGTCAGGAGGGACATTAGAATAAAAACTTAGACCGTCAAGGCTGTGGGTGGAGAGGGACATGACCTTAAAGCAAAGAACATAGAATGCCTGGAATGAGAGGGATATTAGAACAAAAAACATTGAATGTCTGATATGGAAAGGACCTTGGAGGGAAGAATATAGAATAGCAGATATAGAAGCAACTTTAAGCAAAGAATATATCACATCTGGGATGAGAGGACCCTGAGAACACGGAAGATTAGAGTCAGAAAAAACTCTTAGAACAGAACTTGGAATACCAGAACTGGATGTGGCATTAGAATAAACAATATAGAATGTCAGTGGTTCTAAAGACCTTAGAACATTGAATATACAGTTTCAACTTGAAGAAACCATAGAACTTAGAATACCAGTTCTGGAAAGACCCTTAGATCAAAGACCAGGGAACTTGAGGGGTGGAAGGGACCTTCGAACATTGATTCTCAGAGCAGAAGTAGACCATAGAGATCACTCAGAACAGAGCATCACGCATTACAAGTGAGGCAACAGAAGCTTACACTTGTTTTTATTTTTCTTGTAATTTTTTTTATTTTAAACTTAAAATCAAAATGAAAATAGGAAAAAAAAAACATCGTCATGTACATAGCAGACCATAAGAGAGGATTCAACACAAACAATGAATTTCCATTTCAAGAAAACCTATACAATAAATGCTAAACATTGTTTCTAAAGCTGCCAACTTTTCTTTGCCTCGTTGCTCTCTACTGTGAACCCTTTACTTGATTTTTTCCCTCACTCCTCATCCACCCTAAAGACAGCTACAATTAAGCATGGATATATAGATAGATAGACATATATACATATATACACATATATATACATATATACACATATATATACATATATACACATATGCATATATAAACATACACTTACACACACTCATACATATATATATGTAAGACCATACTATGCTTATTTCTTCCTATCATCTCTTTCTCTGAAGGTGGATCGCATCTCCCTTCATAAATCCAAGTGTTTCCATGTTTTTCTAAATCAACCAGCTCATCATTTTCTAACCACAGCAATATTTCAACCCTGAGAGTGTCTATGAAAGGTTTTCTCCCAATTTTTGGCATTCCTTCTGCTCTTGGCCACATACAAGAAAAATAAAAACAAGTGTAACTTCTGTTGCCTCACTTGTAATCTGTGATGCTGTGTTTTGAGTGATCTCTATGGTCTACTTCTGCTCTGAAAATCAATGTTCTAAGGTCCCTTCCACCCCTGAAGTTCCCTGTTCTTTGATCTAAGGGTCTTTCCAGAACTGATATTCTAAGTTCTATGGTTTCTTCAAGTTGAAACTGTGTATTCAATGTTCTAAGGTCTTTAGAACCATTGACATTCTATATTGTTTATTCTAATGCCACGTCCAGTTCTACATTTATTTATACAAGATAATTTTCATTTAAAATAACCAAGATAATCCTTTTTACAATTCAGCAATGCTCTCACCTTATAATACCATTTAAGGTCTGATACTGATGAATCTTCTTCCTTTACATCTTTTTCCCCTGGTTTCTTTAAAGTTTCTGACCTTTTGTTCTTCCAAATGAACAATGTTGCTATTTTTTCTAACTCAGTAAAATAATTTTTAGTAATTTAATTGGGATGACATTGAATAAATAGATTAGTTAGGTAAGACTGTCATTTTTAAAAATTATATTGGCTTTATCTACCCATTCACAATAAAGATTGCTTCAATTATTTAGACCTGAGTTTATTTGTATAAAAAAATGTCTTATGTTTATGTTTACGTAGTTCCTCTGTCTCTTTGGGAGGTATATACTCAGATTACACCCTCTAGGTATTTAAGTGGTCTAAAACAATACTGAATAATATTTTTTTTTGCTTTTTTGGAATATTGAATAACATTGCTAACACATGATATAGTTTCTCTGTTTTTCACTTTTGATTCAATCTATTTTAACTTTAACTTGGTCTGAGATCATGATTACTATCCCTGATGTTTTTACATACTGAATTCTACTCTTGCCCTTTATTTTATCTTTGTCTAGATCTCTCATTTTTATAATGTTTCCTGAAAGAAATATATTATTCAAATTTTTAATCTGCTCTCCATTTATGTTTTATGGGTAATTTCATCCCATTCGCATTCTAAGCTACAATAACTTATTGTGTATTTTCCTCCTTTCTATTTTTCCTCACTATGCTTCTCACCCTACTTATCCTATCCATCCTAACTCTCCTTTACTTCTGCCTGCTACCTTGCTCTTTTATTCCTTAACCTACCCACATCTCTAAGAGTCTCTCCCTTAATTCTCTTCCCCCATGCTGTTTCCTTGTCCTCTTATTTATTTCTGAATTTAGAAGACTTTTATACCTTCCTAGATGTATATGTTGTTCTCTCTTTAGCCCATTCCCAATGAGAGTAAGGCTCCAACACTAACCCCTTCCCCCAACTAGCTTCTTTTGTACCAGTTTTTCCTTTTATATGCCTCATTCATATGAAATAATTACTCCTTTTTATCTCTCCCAACATGATTGTATTTTTTTAATCACCCCATCATACTCAGCTCGATTCATGCCTTTCTTTCAAACTACCCAAATAATGATGACAATCATGAGTACTACTAATATTTTCACACATACAAAGTAAACAATTTGACCTTATTGAGTCCCTTATAATTCATCTTTAATGTTTACCTTATATTTCTCCTGGATGTTATAGGTTGAATTTCCCCTTAAGTTATGTAGGGTTTGTCACAAAAATCTTAAAGTTTTGGAATTCTTCAAATATCCATTTTTTTTCATTCAGGATTATACTTAATTTTGCTGGGTAAGTTACCCTTGGTCATAAGCGTAGCTCTTGTACTCTACAGAATATACTATTCCAAGATCAATGGTCCTTCAATATAGTTGCTGCTAGGTCTTATGTAATCCTTATTTAGTTCCATGATATTTAAATTGTCTTTTTCTTTTTGCGTCAAATATTTTCTCCTTCACTCAGGCCAAGTTTCAAAGTTTGGCTCTGATATTCCTGTAAGTTTACCTCCTTGGATCTCTTTCAAATGGTGATCAGTAGATTTTTTTTTTTTCTATTTCTACATTGCCTTCTTGTTCTAGAATGTCAGGGCAATTTTCCCTGATAATTTCCTATAATATTATAACAAGATTCCTTTTTTAATCATAATTTTCAAGTACTGTTACTATTCTTATATTATTTCTCCTTGATCTGTTCTCCAGATCAGTTTTACTGATGAAATGTTCCACTTTCTCTTCTATTTTTTCATTCTTTGGATTTTGTTTGATGATTTCTTAGTGTCTTAGAATATCTATCAGGAGCTTGCTCTTGCCCAATTCTAGTTTTCAAGGAATTTCTTCATTAAGTTTTTGATTCTCTATTTCCAGTTGGTTGACTTTCTTTTCATAATTTTCTTGATTTTCTTGAATGGCTCTGGTGTTTTTTTTTTCTAATTTTTCCTTGATTTCTGTTATTTGATTTTTTAAGCCCTTTTTAAGTCCTTCCAAGAAATCTTCTTGTGCTTGGGATCATTTGATATTTGTCATTGAAAAAGGAGTGGCTTTTTTAGTTCCATTACCTTCCTCTGAATTTGAACCCAGATTTCTCTATTCCCATAGTTACTATGGGTAACTTTGGGAATAGAGTTCTTTTTCTTTGGGTTCTTTCTCCTTCACTTCCTCATTTTTGATTTTTTTTTTTGTTTTTTTTGTTTTTGTTTTTAGCATATATTAATGGAATCAAGTTGTAGTCCTTAGGCATGGGGAATAATGCCCCAAGTCTCAAGTCCTTTTTACTATTATTTTCTGAGGTCTGTCTCAGGGTCCATCCTTGGTCTCTCCTCTGTACTCCTAAGCCATGGCTAGAGCCCTCAGTCACACTGTCCTGCAAATGATCATGTTTCCTGAAGTCTCTCCAG
Source organism: Pseudochirops cupreus (assembly GCA_028627135.1). Lineage (NCBI taxonomy): Eukaryota > Metazoa > Chordata > Mammalia > Diprotodontia > Pseudocheiridae > Pseudochirops > Pseudochirops cupreus. The sequence goes on along the minus strand of CM053583.1, from coordinate 14,521,090 downwards.
TGGCTGCAAACTACAGTTTTCCTCTCTGTCCTGGAAAAGGAACCAGAGACTCTGCTTTCCTGCAAGTATCCAGTACCATCAGGGCTTCAGTATCTTGCTACCACACTCCTTCTCCTCCAGAGCCACAGCCTAGGATGTATCTGGTCATCACAGCTGGGCTTTGTGTCCTTCAACAATGAAAGGTCCTTCAATCTTTTCCTATTCAGTCTTTAGAGCCCCACACTGCCTTCAAGATGAAAGTTTCTAAGGCTGAGGTTGCCTCTCAACCAAGCTGCCCCCAGAGTTTGTTGTCAGTTAATTCTGCAGAGTAGTCCTGGAGGGGTTTGCACCTCAATCAAGCCAAACCTGTGCCCCTGGAGGTCAGGTCTTTCCTGGCACCCTCTGAAATTATTTTAGGAGGACAACTACTTTACTCCATGATTATTTCTACTGCTCTGAAGTGATGTTCTATCTTTTTTTGTAGATGAAATTTGGAGAGCCAAAAGTTTTCTGACCTACTCCACCATCTACCCAAAATCTTCTCTTACATTTGTTTTAAAATGACATTCTAATATAGGCTAGGATCACTTTGAGAGGAAAAAAAGGTTATTTCACTGGAAGAATGGGCTACTCCACAAATGCCAAACCCAGGTGCCTCATCTAGTCTCTGGCATTAGCATCAAATAGGAAGGAAGGAAAGAAGAAAACATTTATTAAGTGCCTACTATGTGCCAAGTGCTGTGCTAAACACTTTACAAATACCTCATTTAATTCTCACAACTCCAGGAGTAGGGACTGTTATTATTCCCATTTAACTGTTGAGGAAACTGAGGCAGAAAGAGTGACTTCCTCAGGGTTCCCCCAGCTAGACTGAGGCTAAATTTGAACTCAGGCATTCCTAACTCCAGGCTCAAACCTCTATTTACTGTATCACCTAGATGCCTGAAACATTAACCCTCTGTATCCAAGCCTATTAAATGATTAAAAAAAAATTCCCAGTGGTTTTCTTTGTCATTCCATTTTTCTTCCCTCAGGCCTATGACCATTAGAGACATGTACCAAGGAAACCAAACCACAGTCTCTGAATTCCTCCTCCTGGGACTTTCTGAAGAGCTCAAGCAGCAACGGCCTCTATTTGTCCTCTTCCTGGGCATGTACTTGGTGACAATGGCTGGGAATATGCTCATCATCCTGGCCATCAGTCTGGACTCTTACCTTCACACCCCCATGTATATCTTCCTTGCCAACTTGTCCTTAGCTGACATTTCCTGCATCTCTACCTCAGTTCCCAAGATGCTGGTGAACATTCAGACCAGGAGCCAATCTATCTCCTTCGGGGAGTGTGTCACACAGATGTATTTTTCCATTGTGTTTGTTGTCATTGATAACTTCCTCTTGGGGGTGATGGCCTATGACCGCTTTGTGGCTATCTGCTACCCTTTGAACTATGTCACAGTCATGAGCCCCAGACTCTGCACTCTGCTAATGGCCACCTCCTGGGTTCTCAGCAACCTTGTGGCCCTGACTCACACCCTCCTCCTGGTCCAGTTGATCTTCTGTGATGCCAACACCATCCCTCACTTCTTCTGTGACCTGGCTCCTCTGCTCAACCTTTCCTGCTCAGATACACTCATCAATCAGTTAGTCATGTTCATCCTAGGTTCTTCTGTTATTGCAGTTCCTTTTGGGCTCATCCTCTTTTCTTATATCTGCATTGTCTTCACTGTCTTGAAAGTCTCATCTGCTGAAGGAAAATGGAAAGCCTTCTCCACTTGTGGCTCCCACCTTTCAGTGGTGACACTCTTCTATGGGACAATTGTTGGAGTTTACTTCCTGCCCTCCACTGCCCAGTCAGCCAACAATGAGAAGATTGGAGCTGTGCTCTTTACCGTGGTGACCCCCATGATGAACCCCTTTATTTACAGCTTAAGGAATAAAGACATAAAAGGAGCCCTAAAGAAACTCATCAATAAGAAAATGTTCTCTCTGTGAGGTCCTGGGAACTGGATTTTCCTTTCCCTACTACCCTTGGCAGTGACTCTGTCCAAGCCATTAGGGAGGTACATGAGTTTCACCTGTTACCTGATTGAAATCTCTTCAGCCTTCTCTTCTACCACTCCCTGCCTGAGGGGTATTTTTAGTTGCTATCACTTTGTGTGTATAATCCTTCTCTACTCCTATTGTCCCTACCCAAGGCCCCTTAGTGGTGACAAGAGGTCCAGATCAACTAACTATTACAACAAATACAGCAAATATTTATAAAGCATTTGCTCTGTGCAGAATGTTACTCTTCGTGCTAGGAAAAGAGGCAATGTAGAATAGTAAAACCATGGTAGATTTAGAATCATAAAAGTGAGCCCGGGGTTTAAATCTCACCTCTGAAACTTACTGTGTAAATTTAGGTAAAAAAAAAAAAAAAGTTAGGACGAAGCTAACTATAGACCAATATCTCCAATGAATATTGATGCAAAAAAGTTAGTAAATTAATAACAAAGTGACTAATGCAATATACAAAGAATATATACTATGACCGTTTTGAACTTATGCCAATAGTTCAGTCTAGGGTGAATATGAGAAAAATTGTAAACATAACAGACCACATTAATAGTAAGAAAAACAAAAATCATTATTTCATCAATAGATGCAGAAAAAGCTTTTGACAAAATGAATGACTCATTGATATTTTTTTAAAAAGCAATAGAAAGAATATGAATAAATCTTTCCTTAATGTGATAAGTAGCATTTATCTAAAACCAAGAGCCAGTATTATCTGTAATGGGAATAAACTAAAGCCATTTCCAGTAATGCCAAGAGCAAAGCAAAGATCTCCCTAAAACCTCACCTTCATATTTTGGAATGTTATTATTAGGAGAAATGATTGCAAACAATACGAATCAGGGATTGAGAGGTGTACTCAAGGTAGCTGGCCTGAACCTGGTGAGAAGCCCTCAAAGAAAGTAAGAGTGTTTGACCAAGACAGCATCATAGAGACTCAATTGAACAAATATTAAACATTTCAATGTAAAACTGAACCTATGGACAAAGGAGCAGAAGTCAGGATGAGCCTAGGTAAGGATAAGCACCAAATCCTAAACCATAATAAAAAGCTCTACAGACTTGGACCATGGTTGAACAAAGGGACAGCAAACCACTATGATATGTATTTTACCTGGTTTGATCATTTGTAGAGAATATAAAAATAAGTCCTCAGAATTTCTGAAAATTGAAGAATTTGACAATACCTATTGTTATGACACTATTAATTAGTGGTTATTAGTTCAGTGACACAAATGCAGTTATCAACTCAATGAGCAGAATATTTACCACATGGCAGAATTTCTATGAAATTATTCAATTATATATTCACTATAAATGGCAAAAGTTGTGTAAGAGTCCATTAAATTGCTTTACTAAGTTAAAAAAAGAGTAAAGCAAGGATGTCCATAATCATCATTGCTACTTTTGATATAGTGCTAGACATGCTAGCTCAAGGAATAAGAAAAGAAAAAGAAATTGATGGAATAAACCTAGGTAAAAAAAGAAGAAATCAAAATTATCACTTTTGGCAAATGGTATAGTGGCTGACTTAGAGAATTCTAGAGAGTCAACTAAAAAACTAATTGGAAACAATTACCAATTTCAGCAAAGTTGCTGAATATAAAAAGGAATCCACATAAATCGTAAGTGTTTTGTACATTTCCAACAACACCCAGCAAAAGAATATAGAATGAGAAACTCCATTTAAAATAATTGCTCAATGCATAAAATACTTGGGAGTCTATAAGCCAAGACATACATAGGAACCGTATGAATATAACTAAAAAACATTTTACATAGATAAAGAGAAATCTAAATAATTGGAGAAATATTAATTGCTTGTGGGTAGGTCAATCCAACATAGTAAAAAATGGCATAATCCCCTAAATTAACTTACTTATTTGGTGTTATACCAATCAAAGTACCAACAGATTATCTTATAATGCTAGAAAAAATAATGAAATTTATCTGGAGAAACAAAGATCAACATCCAAAGGGAAATAATGGAGAGAAAAGTAGGAAGAGGAACTTACAAGTATCAGATCTCAAACTTGACTACAAAGCAGTAATCATGAGAATGGTTAATAAATAAGGAGGTTGATAAATGGAATAAATTAGGTATGTAGTATACAGGAGCAAAGGAGCACAGTAGCCTACTGTTTAATAAACCCCAAAATAACAAATATTGGTTGAAAACTCACTGTTCAACAAAAACTTGTGGGAAAGCTAGAAATAAGTATGGCAGAAACTAGGTATAGATCAACATCTCACAGTTTATACCCAGTTAAGATCCAAATCATTACATGACTTGGATCAAAAGAGTGACACCATAAGCAAAATTAGAGGAGCAATAAAGAAATTATCTGCAGAGCTTCAGATCGGGGGAGAGGTGGCGAAGAATAGAGAGGATCACAGAAAGTAAAAAGAACAATTTGTGCAAAACAAAGTTTTACACAAATGAAACCAATAAAGCTAAAATTAGAAGAGAAGTTAGTAACTAGGGGGGAAGATTGCAGTAAGTTGTTTGGCAAAAGTCTTATTCCTAAGATTCATATGGAGCTGATTCAAATTTATAAGAATAAATCATTCTCTGATAAAGGGTCAAAAAATAAGAATTGATCATTTTCAGAAGATATCCAAGCTATCAATAGACATAGAAAAAATGCTCCAAAATTACTACTAGACAGTACAAATTAAAATAATTCTGAGGCTCCACCTCATAACATAATATTGACAAAGTTGACCAAAAAAAAAAAAAAAAGGAAAAATGACAAGTGCTGAAGGGACTATGGAGAAACAGGCACATTAAGGTACTATTTGTGGAACTATGAAGCTATCAACTGGTCCAGTCATTCTGGAAAGCAATTTGAAACTATGACCCGAAAGGTATTAAAACGTGCATTCTTTTTGACACAGTGATATCACTATTAGTTCTATGCTCAGAAGAGATAATAAAAGAGGAAAAGGATCTATATGTACAAAAAAAAATTATAGCAGCTCTTTTTGTGATGGCAAAGAACTGGAAACTAAATGGATGCTCACCAGTTGGAGAATGGCTGAATAAATTATGGTGTATTAATATGAGAGCATACTATTGCACTATAAGAAATTGTAAAGAGGATACTTTCAGAGAAACCTGAGAAAATTTGTACGAACTGATGCAAAGTGAAGTAAGCAGGACCATGAAAACAATTTAAAGAATAATAATATTTTGAAAACGGTTTTGAAAAAATTAAGAACTCTACTCCATACAATAACCAACCACAATTCCAGAGAACAATGAGTGTCTTTTGCCTTTTATTTTCTATCTCCAACACCTAGCACAGTGCTTGGCACAATAGGCCCTCAATAAATGTATACTAAGTGATAGATGGAACATGAGAGAGGGGGTGGACTCAGGACCAGATTAAAACATTTTTAAAAACTATGGCCAATATGGGAATTTGTTTTGCTTGATTATACATTGTTGATTTAAAAAAAAAAGTTTTCTTTTTCTTCCTTTTTCAATGAAGAGGGGGGAGAAAAGAACTTTCATTAATTAAAAAATTAAATTTTAACTTTCTTTTAATTTAAATATCACCTGGCCAAGCTCAATAAACATCTTGCTAATGTTTTATAGTCCCCAGTAGGAATTATCCATTTGTTAAATAAACAATAAATAGAGGAAGGAAAGAAGGAAAGCGGGGGAGGGCTATTGTTTACTTAACAGATGCCAACTACTATTGGACGGTTAATGAGATTTGGACTAACTTCTGTCACAGAGATCTGATGAGAGGGGTAGGAAATCGGTATTAACAAATGCATTCATTCGAATACTGCTTTTGTGAAAGATGGTCATTTATAAGCTACTGCAAAATCTTACATTTTCCTGAGAACAGTCATATTGTGAAAATATCAGCTGGGTCCTCACTAGGAAATGTAAGGGTATGCAATTCACCAAAAGCCAAAATTCTAGCACATTACTCTTTAGTCATGACTATTACATAAATTTAATTCAGGTTAAAATTATAACTATAGCTCCTCCTCATGGCCACCTTCAGGTAGCAGTTAAAATCTCACCTGTAAGAAGACTTTCCTAACCTACCTTAATGCTAGTGTCTTCACTCTAAGATCATCTCCTTCCCTCTGAGAGAGATGAGATTGAGATGAGATATTAGAGGAGAGATAGACATGCACAGGTATAAATATTTTTACATCTAACTCATGTTTGTACATGGTAGTTTGCATATTATTTCCCACATTACACTATGAGTTCTTTGATTACAGGGACTGCCTTTTGTCTTCTTTGTGTCTCCAGCACTTAGTACAGTAACTAACACATATCAGGCATTTAAATACTTGTTTATTTGACTTGACTAATACTTCTGCTTTTTTAATGATATTAGCCCAAGTTCATAAAATTATGGGCTCATGATATTTCACCTAAAAAGTAAAATCAATCTTTAAATTATTTTCCTAAAGTTCTCATTTTCTGACTTCAATATCCACAAATTCCTAGGCACACAGAAGGTATTCAGTAAAAAAATCAAGATCATTCAATTTCATTAAGATTATACCATTTGGAGATAGAAAGGACCTCAGAGAATATCTAATCCAACTCCTTTATTTTGCAGGTAAATAAATATATGGATGAATGAAACTGTTTTATAAAACATTTTCTACACACCAGGCACTATGCTAAGCACTAGAAACATAGTACCTGCCCTCAAGGAGCTTACATTCTAATAGGGGAGACACATATATAAGAGAATAGTGACCAGAGAAGAGTGATTCAGTATCATCAGTTACAGGAATGATAAATGGAGTCATAGAGTAGTCAACTGGCATGCTCTTTCCAGAGGCAATGGTAATAATAGTGATTTTATTACAGTTCTCATTTTGCAGATGAGCAAATATGTAGAACACATTAGGGGAGGTGAAAAATTGTTGGTTCATGGAAGTATGACAGAAAATGACAGGGATGATGCAGCATGATTCCAGGATAGGAGCTAAAATAGAGTGGTGAGGGAACTGAAGGAAAATTATTCCCCAAGTTATAAGAAAAGTTGACTGACTAAAATAAATAATGTATATATATATATGACAATAACACAGAAATACATAAAAAGGACACAAATGAATTGAAAAAATAAGCAAGTTAGTAACATTGGATAGGGAATTCCCCACTGGTTACAATTTTATATTGACAAATGGATTCCCAAGGATAGCACTATTAAGAGAAGTCAAAGTTTATTGCTTCAGACACTATCCAATTAAGAGACTTAGGGTTTACTTGTCCATGTTGTGAATAATTGAATAAAAAATAAATAGAATCATTATCATTATGGACTGAATATAGGAGCAACACCACAAGGCTTGTTATTCTGAGAAAAGATACACAAATGGTTTGCTGATTTGCTTTTTACATGTAACATGTTCATGAATATTGGATTTGGTTTTCCCCAAGAAGAGTTCAAGAAATTAGAGCCAGAAGATACCTTGGAAGTCTATTAATTTTAGTAACTCATTTTAGTGATGAAGAAATTGAGAGGAATTGACTAGGTCAAAGACACACAGCTAATGAGAAGCTAAAATTGGAATCCAGATCCGTGAATTCCAAATTAATGGATTTCTTTTGCTTCATTTCATTGTTTTCCCACTAGTTTCACCTTGTTTTCAAAGGATATTGGTCGTGTTTGAAAGACTTCAGGTCTGGCATCTAATCAAAAGGTGAGCTGGTACATCAATTCAAATGACAAAGAAAAGAAAATGGAACTGAGAACCAATGATTGGACATAAGTTTGATGTGCTTCTCCATGTTTCTCTTTGATTAGCCCTTTTCTTTTTCATCTAGAAAAAGCCTTGTTCTTTCTCCTGACTTAGGCTCTTCTAATGGCCCATAATTTCCTACTAGTTTAGGACCAGTGACCTGACCTGGGAATCTGAAGACACTATATTTCTGGTACCACACTCTACTTGCCCTACTTGGTATCCAACCAATCACGTTTCATATTCCATCCAAACATCCGCTACCAAGAATGTTGCCATCTCTCTTGCTGGTGCCTACCTTTTCTCCACTTGCAACAACAACATTTAGGTCAGGACTTTTTCTTTCATGGGCTTTTAGGGAAGACTGGCAATGTCCTTGGACCCCTTCTAGGAGTAATATTTGTTTCCTAGATCCATAACTGAAGGAAATGTTCAGTTTCATTAGAGGTTATTGAAAATAAAGATGTCTTTTTTCCATCCATTCCATTCAGACTCTGAAATCAATATTCCTGGATCTCAAATTAAGAACCCTTACTCCAGACAGTACCTGGAGAGACAATACTCACCAACCCTGCCACTCCACTCAGTTTTGAGCTCTACTCTGAGTCTAAACTATCATGAATGAGTAGTGAGGACAAAACCAGATAATCTGACAATTAAAAGACTATGTTTCATATCCCATGCAATCTTTTACTTCAAGATCTTAATCATTTGCTAGATTCCCACATAACCTTATTCCCACCCACCCACCTCCACATAGTATTCAGGGAATAGTAATTAAAACAATAATTTTCCATTATTACTGGAAAAAAAACATGCCAATCAATGGCACCATTCATCATTCCTGTATCTCCCCAAACAAAAACTACCTTTGCAAGTACTGTTCCTTGCAAAGGAACAATGTTTCTTCTGTTGGAATGTAGGCTCCATGGAATCAGGGACTACATTACCGTTGTACTTACATCCCCATCATCTTGGCACATAGTAGGTGCTTAATAATTTTTTAATGTATACAAACCACTCAGGACCTATTTTAAATTGAATGAACCTCAGGAAACACTCAGGATGCAGCAAAGGAGCTTTCCTGATCCTGACAAGTTGAAATTGACATTCATTTCATGATAGTCATTTCTTGCTGCCAAGGAGAGAGGAGAGAGACATCTCCTTCCCCCTTTTCACTGGAATTCCTAGGGCAGAGAGGGAAGTGAATATGCATTTAAGAAGTACCAACTAAGTGCCAGTCACTGCACTAAGCACTTTACAAATATGACCTGATTAGAGGCTCACAACAACCCTGCAAGGGAAAGCTAGCATTGGTGGTGGCCCAACAAAGATGCTACTCCACAAAAAAAATCTGCTGGACAATTCAGAACTATATTACTAGAAATAGGATGGGGTTATTTGTTCTATGCAAACCCAGAGAATCATAGGAGAAGCATTTGGCACAGACATAGGCAGCTAGATGGTGAAGTGACTGAAGTGTTGAGCCTGTAGCCAAAAAGATGAGAGTTCAAATCTAGTCTCAGATATTTACTGTGTAACCCTGGGTAAGTCACTTAACCTCAATTTCTATATCTGTAAAATTGGTATAATAGCACCTACTTCCCAGGGTTAAAAGTAAGTGCTATATAAAACTTATAATATAAAATACAATAATATAGTAAAGTGCTATGTAAAATGTTAACTGTTACTATTATACAGTGAAACTCCTTCATTTGCTAGTTTGGTGAAACTTCCCACAGGGATGAATGTAAGCCCTGAATTTTTCCAATATTTGACCCAGAATAAAGGGCCTTCTTGCTCAACAGCCACTGTCTGATCTTTTTGTGTCCCCATGCCTGAGGGCTGTGTCAAAAATGATTTGGCTATGGTGCCAGGAAAAGTCACTTACTCTGAGGGCTAAAAGGAAAAAAGATAGTCTCTAACCCAACGGTGAGGAATCTGCCACTAGAGGCCACATTTGGCCCTCAAGATTCTCAAGTGTGGCCCTTTGACTGAATCCAAACTTCACAGAACAAATCCCTTTAATAAAAGAACCTTTTCATAACATCATGAGTTTTATATGCTAGGAACTGTTTGCCCAGCAAAAGAACATTTTCACAAACCCTTGGAGGAGGAAATGACCACCACAAAGAGAATACTAAAACTGAAAGCATATGAGACTCACCTGACTCTCTCTCCACCAAAGTTTCTGTCTTGGGTGGCGCTCTGGACCCAAAGGTCAGAGAGCAATGACCCTTGACTGCCTATTTTTGCCTGATTGGCTGTTATGAGAGCGCAGGTAGAGGCCATTTCTCCTGAGGATGGGTGCAGACAGACTTGACTGATGTACCATATGGGTATGCTTGAAGATGAGAAAAATAAGATTCTTCTCATGACAGCAACAAGCCCATTGAATTAGTAATAGGTGAGCAGACAGTGATCTAATTCAGGGGGTGGGGATAGTGTAAATTGCCCAGATGATAGAAAATGGCCATATCCCTAGAAAATGCTTATGGTTCCACTGGTCAGACAGAGATGTGACCTCACACAGATATCATTCCATCTCTAATGGTACCCTCATCTTTAATGTAGAGTTTGTAAAACTGAAATGATAAGAATTCTTTCTTCCCTTGGCTCCCTGTTCTTAAATTGCACATAGGTAAAAGTCTAGATCACAACTTCAAGAAGAATGCACATGGAAAACCTTCCAAGGGACAGAGCTAAGATGACGGAGTAAAAGCAGGAACTTGGTGTCAGCTCCCACACCAACCACTTCCAATACCTGTAAAATATGACTCTAAACAAATTTTAGAGCTGCAGAACCCCCAAAGTGACAGAGAGAAACAAATCTCCCACTGAAGGCAGCCCCACAGGCCAACAGGAAGGGCCTATCACACCGAGCTAAGAGCTGAGCACAGTTCCACATGAGCCACACAGTCCCAGACCCAGGATGGCCCCGACCAGTGGCACAGACTGGCCAGAGCAGATATCAGAAGAGTGAACCACTGGAAGCTATGGCAGTTTCCAGACTTCTCAACCCACAAAATGCCAAAGAGAAAGTAAAAGGTCAGTGGGGAACTCTGTTGGCACAGAGGTATTGAAGAGCATGGTCCAGCCCCTGCCCCCAGGGTAAGAGGTGGCAGAGGTGCAGTGGCTACAGCTGTTGTCACATGGCTGCCTCTGAAGCTCCTGGCCTGCAGGTCATAGTGGGACCAAGTGACCATTCAGAGAGTCTTTTCTTTGCTTTGACCTGCTAGGATCTGGGTCACAGTCTTGGGTGGTGGTCCTGGAGTGAGAAACACCAGTGTGCCAGGGCTTGTGGTAGCTATAGAGAGGGTGCCCTCCTCAGACCTTTGACAACATTTGCAAAAACCCCAGCAATTTGGGACACAGTTCTTTCCACTCTGGGAGCAGAGTTCTACTATGGCAAAGAGCTCAAAAATCAAATACTTGGCTAGCAAGATGAGCAAGCAAAGGAAGTGCAAGCAGCCCATAGAAACCTTTTTTGGGGACAAAAAGGATCAAAACAAAAAACCAAAAGAAGCCAATGAAGTCAAAACTCCTGCATCAAAAGCTTCCAAGAAAAATATAAACTGATTACAGGCCATGGAGGAGCTCAAGAAGGATTTTGAAAATCAAGTAAGAGAAGTGGAGAAAAAAAATGGGAAGAGAAATGAGAATGATGCAAGAAAATCATGAAAAGTGAGTCAACAGCCTGTTAAAGGAGACCCAAAAATACTGAAGAAAATAACACCTTAAAAATAAGCTAACTGAGATGGCTAGGTGGTGCAGTGAATAGAGCAGTGGCCCTGGAGTCAGAAGGACCTGAGTTCAAATCTGGCCTCAGACACTGGACACATTTACTAGCCATGTGACTTTGGGCAAGTCACTTAACCCCAATTGCCCTCCAAAAAGCAAAAAAAAAAAAAAGATAACTTATGGTAGCTAGGTGGCACAGTGAATAGAGCACTGACCTTGGAATCAAGAAGACCTGAGTTTAAAACCAGCCTCAGATACTTAACACAAAACTAGTTTGTGACCTTGAGCAAGTCATTTAACCCCAATTGCCCTACCTTCCTCCTCCAAAAAGTAAAAAAAAAAATAGACTAACTCAAATAGCAAAAGAGGCCCAAAAAGCCAACGAGGAAAAGAATGCCTTTAAAAGTTGAATGGAAAGAGAATTTCAAAAACTCACTGAAGAGAATAATTCCTTCAAAATTATATTGGAGCAAATAGAAACTAATGACTTTATGAGAAATCAAGATACTATAAAACAGATCCAAACAAATTAAAAAAAAATAGAAGGCAATGTGCAATATCACACTGGAAAACCCACTGACCTGAAAAATTGATCCAGGAGAGATCACTTAAAAATTATTGGACTACCTGAAAGACATGGTCAAAAAAGAGCCTAGAAATCATCCTTCAAGAAATTCTCAAGGGAAACTGCCCTGATATTCTAGAACCAGAGGGCAAAATAGAAACTGAAAGAATTGCCCTATTGCCTCTTGAAAAAGATGCCAAAAAAAAAAATTTCTAGGAATATCATAGTCAAATTTCAGAGTTCCCAGGTCAAGGAGAAAATATTATAACCTGTCAGGAAGAAACAAATTGAGTATGGTAGAAACTCAATCAGGATAACACAAGATTTAGCAGCTTCTACACTAAGGGATCAAAGGGCTTGGAATATGATATTCCAGAGGTCAAAAGAGCTAGGACTAAAACCAAAAATCACCTACCCCAGCAAAACTGCGTATAATGCTTCAGGGGAAAATATAGTCATTCAATGAAACAGAAGACTTTCAAGGGTTTTTGATGAAAAAAAATGGAGCTGAAGAGAAAATTTTACTTTCAAATATGAGACACATGAGAAGGTAAACAGAAAAAAGAAATCATAAGGAACTTCTTAAAGTTGAACTATCTACATTCCTACATGGAAAAATGATCATTGTAACTCATGAGACTGTTCTCAGTATGAGAATAGTTGAAGGAAACAAATATGTGTATATACATATATATATATGTATATATACATATATATGTATGAAAGGAGGGTATATGTGTATACAAATACATATGTGAATGTGTGTATGTGTGTACATGTATACTTAGAGGGTACAGGATCAGCTAAATAGGAAGAGATGATATCTAAAAAATAAAATTAAGAGATGAGAGAGGAATATAATGACAGAAGGAGAAAGGAAGAGATAGAATAGGGTAAATTATATGAAAGAGGCAAGAGAAAACTGTTACAATGGAGGAGAAGAGCAGGAAGGCAAAAGGGAATGGGTCAACCTTACTCTCATTGAATTTGGCTTAAGGAGGGAATAATATACTCACTAAATTGGGTATCTTTACAGGAAAGTAGGGGAGAAGGGAATAAGAGGGGAGATGATAGAAAGAAGGGCAGATTGGGAGAGGGTAGCTAGAAGCACACACTTTTGAAAAGGGACAGGGTCAAAGTACAAAATAGAATAAGTGGGGGCAGGATAGGATGGAGAGAAATATAGTCAGTCTTTCACAGTGTATCTACTATGGAAACATTTTGCGTAACTCCATATATACAACTATATTGAATTGCTTATCTTCCCAGTGGGGGTAGGTGAGGAGGAATGAAGGGAAAGAATCTGGAAATCAAAGTTTTAAAAACAAATGTTAAAAAATTGTTTTTTTACATGCAACTGGGGAATAAGATACACACACACTGGGGTATAGAAATCCATCTTGCCCTACTAGAAAGTTAGAAGGGGGATGGAGGAGGATATAAGAGAGAGAAGATTGGGGGAAAGGGTATTCAGTAGGCTTGCTATCTTGGGGTGGGGGGTAGGGGAAAGACAGGGAGAAATTTGTAATTCAAAATCTTGTGGTAATGAATGTTAAAAACTAAAAATAAATAAATAAAAGACTTTTTTTTTAAACTCAAACCTTCCAACACCAAAAAAAAAAAGAACGCACATGACTTTGATGTTGTTGTTGTGTTGTTACCTTAGAAACATTTCCAAATTACTCCTACTTCATGAGAGGTCTCCTGTAACAAAGTTGAACTGTTAATTAAGATGAGTACAATGATCTCATCTGAAAGTACATTATAATTCACATAATACCTCTCCTCTACTTTTTTTAATTAATAGAAATCTATTTTCTCTCAGAAAAAAGGAATACAAATTTTTGTAACAAGTAGCATAGTCAAGCAAAGCAATGGCTGTACTCAAAAATTATATGCAACATTATTTTATATCACAATTGCATATTATGTTACACATTCAATATGTTATATCATATGTATACATATAAACACACAAATTCTGCAAACTAAATCTATTATATCTCTGCAATGGAGAATATGTTTCATCACAAATCATCTGGAATCACGATTGGTCATTGTATTGATAATTATTACAGCTCTTTGTAATGTTGTTATTGCAAAAAACAACAACAGCTCTCTCCTAGTTCTGCTCATATCATTCTTCATCAAATTCTAGAAGACTTCAAAACTATTCATTTTTATAACACTGCTATTACATTATAAACTGTCCTTCCAGTTCTTCTGACTTCACTCTGCATCAGTTGCATAAGCCCTTCTTTGACAACATCTATTTTCTTATTTCATACATTACAATAGTATATATCACATTTGGATACCAAAATTTATGTCACAGTTATTCCTCTAAACATTCCATCATTTTCTCATTTTTTTGGTCACCACAAAAGGGCTGGCATAAATATATTGGCATTTAAAGAACCTTTTCCCTTTTACTTTAATCTCTTTTGGGCGTAGACCTAGAAGTGTTATAGTAGAGTCTTCAAGAGTCATACATTTTTTCAGGGATATTGATTAAAACAGTAAGAAGGGAAAATGAAATATAGGAAGGTAAACTCAGAGAGGGATTAGTCATAAGCAGAAGCAAAACTTAAGCTTGTAGAGGAAATTGTAAAGAAAAATTTTAAAGGGGAAAAAAGAAAAGGTAACAACTTGATATAAAAAGAGAAATGAGACTATGGAGAAGAAAAAGTATAATAGAATAGAAAGGAGGTGAATAAATAAGTCACCACCATAACAATGATTGTGAATAGGATAAATTCATCCAAGAAACTGAAATTAAATGATTGAAGTTAAAGGAATGGGTTAGAAAGCAAAATCCAATACACTCGAATTATAAAGGCTGATATAGACTTAAAATTAGGGGTCTGAACAAAATCGATTATGACTTAGCTAAACAGAAAAAAAAAAAGACTAGCAACAATTATGACCAAACAAAACAACAGTAAAAATTGACAATTAAAATAGATAAACAGAGAAATGACATTTTGCTGAGAGGTAACGTAGACAGTTTATTTCAATGTTTAACACATATGCACCCAGTTGCATGGCTTCAAAATACTTAAAGAAAGTGTTTAATGAATTACAAGGAGAAATAGAAAGTAAAGCTAAAATAATGGGAAAGTTCAAATTTACCCCATCAGCTCTGACTATTTAAATCCCAAGAACTTGAATTAATTGTTAAATTAAATGTGCTATTCATAGACATTTTCAGAACAATGAAAAGGCAGTTGACACATAAGCAAAAAAATTATGTCTTCTCAAGGAAAAAAAACTAACGTTGGCCATCAAGGCTTCAACATCTCCTGGTTTTCATGCTAAGCTCTCCATCTGTTCCTATCATCCCCACTATCCCTTCCTTCTCTCCCTATTCCCACACCCCTTTTTTGTGCTTTTTAGTAATTTTGCAATAGTTCAGGCAAAAGGCAATCAGAGTGTAACTAGACTGATGAATTTGTCAAAGACTTAAAGGGGTTTTATATGAGTGATGCTGCAAATATAAAGGAAAAGAAGACAAGATCTAGTACCAGATTAGATTATGTGGTGAGTAATGAAGAGTCAAAGATAATACTAAGGGTATAAAACTGGTTGACTGAGGGTTTAGGAGGTGTGGATGGTGTTGATTCAGAAGGGAAGTTCAGAAGAGTCAAAGTTCAGGGGTGAGGGTAGAAGATAATGAGCTCTCTTCTGACATGCTCAGTTTGAGATGTCTGGAGGATGCCCAATTCAAGATGTCCAATGGGCAGTAATACAAGACTAGAGTTCCAGACAGAAACTATGGTTGGAAATTATATATACATATATATATATATATGTGTATGTATGTATGTATGTATATGAATATTAGAGTTGATAATTGAACTCAGAGGATCTAATGAGATCTTTCTCTCTGTATTATCACCTAGATCTCAGTTCCTGAAGTCCTATCACATAGCTTGCCCCTAAGGGAGAAGAGATTCAGTGAGCCTGGATTCTCAGCCTGTGTTGGCCCATGACTCATAATACCCTGACTGTAAAACTTGAATTTTCCTAATTTGAAAAATGTCAGCAATTTTATTTCTTGACAGCCTTGCCAATGGGTATCAGATTATAGAAGAGGGACACCTTGTAAATATAAGGTTTACCTTGGCTAGAAATCACCTGGAGAGAACCTAATTGAGACCTTTGCAGGCACATTGATGTGGTGAGAACAAGATGCTCTGAAACTTTGAAATGTGTCATGTCTTGGGGTCAAACACGTCATCAAATGTTGGCACCTAAAGCATGAGCGTCCCCTAAAGCTCCATCCTAGACCACTTTCTCTATGCCCTCTATACTTTGTCTCTTAAAGATCTCATCATCTCCCATGGGATCAATTATCTCAATACAAACATCTTCTGAACCTATGCAGCCATAATCCCTCTGGAACTCCAGTCTGGGACTGCCAATCTCTCAGCAGCATCTCCCATTAGTATCTCAAACACAATCTACCCAAAAGAGCTCATAATTTTCCCATTAAATCCACCCCTTAAAAATTAAAAAAAATAAAATAAATCCACCCCTTTAAAGACTTCCTCAGGCTTTCTCTTGAGAATACCATCATCCTTCCAGTCACTTTGCTTTCTGAACTTGAGGTCACCCTTGACTCTTCATTCTCTCTCGTTCTCATACCCAGTCACTTGCTAAGCCTTGTTGGTTTACTCTTTACAACTTTCATCCAATCCGATCTCCCAACCTCCATGACCACAGCTTCAATGCAAGCCTTCTTACTTGGACTATTCAATCACATCTTAATTATGCAAAATGCCTATTTCCAAACTTTCCTCTCTCAAATTCAGTCTTCATTTAGCTACCTATATAATCACCTTATTTCACTTTAAACTTTTTTCAAAGACTCTGTTTCTTATTTTTGTCCTTAAAGCAATCTTGTAGGGCAAATAGAATAGATATTGCTCTTCTATATTAAGCCAGAGGAACATGAAAAGTCATGCCCAATTCAACAGAAACAGATTAAGTCCCTAACAGGCACAAGGTACTGTGTTAGACACTGCATATTCAAAGAAAAAAGCAAAATAGTCTACTCTTCAAGAAACTTACAAGGGGTGGGCAGGAGAGTCTGAAAAAACTAAATAAATGCTCTTTCCACTAGACCCCAGTACTGCCTATTTAGCTGGACAGAATATAAATTATTTGTGAATAGGCTATTTCATTCTTTGGATTTGTTTCCCTAGCACTTAGCACAGTTCCTGACATATAATAGGTATTTAATTAAACCTTGCACATTAGTTGATTAATTCAGGTCATGGGACCCTAGAATTGAACTACTAGCTCTTGGAGAAACCAAATCTCTTGCCTCCTCACAAAGCACCTTGTTCCCCAAAGTAGGCTGGCCTAAGATTCTTTAGGACTGACTCATCCCTGACCAAATGCAGAAACAAAAATGTCCAACTGATGATAGACTCAAAGTGTTGCATCATAGAATGTTAGTGCAAAAAAAGGGACATTAGAACAAAAAATATCAGAGCCAGAAAAGACCTTAAAATATAGCACATAAAATATTGCTGGAAGGGGTGTCAGAATACAGAACAAAGACTGTCAGTCCTCAGAGGGGTCAGTCTCAAATAGAAACAGATCTTCATGTGCTACTGATTAACTTAGGAAACCACAATCATCTATGTTCTAGTGCATCTTTATTTTGTTGAACATTTCCTAAGTACATTGTAATCTGGTTCTTATAACCTGTGGAATATGAGTTGGATAGCTTTGCTCTAAGATAACATGGAACATAGAAAACCAGGAAGAGCCAGTAGAAGGTAAAATTTCAGAAAAGCGTGTCAGATTTGGAAGGAGACTTAGAACATAAAATATAGAATATCAAAACTTAGATGAGTCTGGAGAACAGAGAATGTCAGTATTCCAACAGGATTTAGCACATAGGATATCAGAATATAGACTATAAGAGTTAGAAAGGACCTTAGAACATAGCATTTAAGAGACAGAAAGAATCTTGGAAGATAGGATGGGGAATGGCTGTGTTCTAAGGCAATCTGGATGAAGGAAGACTTGGGTTTTGCCTCCATTCCAAAAGGTGCTACTAGGGAATAGAAGGGGGAGAACGGAAGGCTTCTTCAGTTAGGGAGTAATATAAACTATAAGTCTATGTTACATGCACTGGGAATAAGGGCTATGCTATTGGGGATAAGTATTAAGAAAATTATTGGAAAAGGATTTAAAGGATAGACCCAAAAAGAGAGAGGCTGAAGGCAGGAAATTACAATAGTTCAGACTAAAGACAAGGGAGTCTGAGATGAGGAAATTTACAGTGGAAATAGCAAAGAAGAGACAGATACAAGAGATTTATTGAAGTAGAAGTCACAGAATTTTCCAGTTTTTCAACTAATTTGAGGGAGGGGTAGGAAGAGAGAGAAGAAGCAAAGATGAAACTAAATTTTCAAGTCTATGTTTAAACTGAGAAGGCTGGGCAGTCTGAGCCCTGACATACAGTCTGGCTGTATCTCCAGGTTCTCTCTTCTAAGGCCCATCAGATCTGACATTCTTGCTCTAAGATCTCTCCAAGTTCTGACTTTCTTTGTTCTAATATTCCTTCCATATTCTAAGATCTCTCCAAGTTCTGATATCTTATGTTCACATCAAGTATTCTCAGGGACCTCAAAACTTTCTGTTCTCTGGTCTAAATGTGACACCACTGCTTGTTTATAGCATGATTTGTTGTTGTGCAGTAGTTTCAGTCAAGTTCAACTCTTTGTGACATGATTTGGGGCTTTCTTGGCAAAGAACCTAGAGTGGTTTGCTATTTCCTCCTCCTACTAATATTACAGATAAGAAATTAAGGCAATCAGGGTTAGATGATTTGTCCAGAATCACAGTTAATAAGTGTCAAAGATCAGTTTCTACCTCAGGAATTATAAGTCTTCCTGACTTCAGGTTCAGCACATTATCCCCTCCGCCACCTTATAAACAGGTTGCCTTCAAAGAAGGTGAGAAAGGGAGGCATCCCTGGAGCTCTTATCGGAAAGGGCACTGGGGCAGAGAGTGACCCCTAGTGTGAAGGTCATAGGCTCTAGGTTCCTTTGCCCATCCCTAAGTTTGCTTTGAAAGATCCACTTTAAAAAAACAGATTCAGCTCTCTCCCCAACATGGGGAAACAGGATTGTTTTTCACAAACCTGGGGTCCCAGAGGAGATGGTTCTCCAGTAATAGCAAATTCAGGGAAAGCTCAATGATTGAAAGGGAGAAGCAGGGAAGGACACTGAAGAAGAAGCCACAAGAAAACAAATTTCACAGTTGATACCAATGTTTGTACAATATTATTTCTTAAATCTGGAGGAAGAAATCTCTAAGAAATTTATTTGCATTAACATACATTACAGCATTCCCAAAATCCATTCATTCTCAGTGCTGGAAAAATGTCATCCATGTTATGATCCATCAGAGGAGATTGCTAGGAAAAGGTCCAAAATGACAGACATCTCTCCAGCTAAGGAACTGATCACTTGTGGTCAATGAAGAAGATGCTAGAAGAAACATCACATCATAGGCCAGCTCCTAGTACAGAGGGAACACCGTGGAGCCATCTCTGGAACAGCTCAGGTCTGGAACAGCACTTCCTGCCCAGGATCCCTAAGGAAGTTTCAGGCCTTAGTAGGACAAAAGTTCCTTCAGGAATTTGTCCCATTTACTCACCTTTCTAACCCCAGAGTCTAGCGCAGTGACTTGTATGTAGTAAATGCTTGATGATTTTTTTTTAACTCTAATTCCTTGACATTCCTCCAAGGCTCTCAAAGTAGCAAAACAACTCACTGAGTTACCTCATTGCACAGAATGGGGCAGAGGGGAGCTTCCATTAATTTGCATGAATTTGAGGGGCACAAAGTGACTCTCTTGCCCAAACCCTAAGATCTTGAGA
This sequence comes from Pseudochirops cupreus, assembly GCA_028627135.1. Taxonomy (NCBI): domain Eukaryota; kingdom Metazoa; phylum Chordata; class Mammalia; order Diprotodontia; family Pseudocheiridae; genus Pseudochirops; species Pseudochirops cupreus. The sequence continues at coordinate 14,501,117 of CM053583.1, read as the reverse complement.
CCAGCCACTAACTAGGAACCCCCTAGGACGTGTGAAGCAATTAGAATTAGAAGATAGGGGACAAACATGGAGAGACAGTCAGGCCTCCCACCTGAGCAGGAGATGAGCAAGGGAACTTGAACTATAGTTATCCCTGAAAATCCATGATGATTCTAAAAGAGGCAGCTAGGAGGCACAGCAGACACAGCACTGCCCCTGGAATCAGGAAGACCAAAATTCAAACCCAACCTCAAATAACTGCTACTTGTGACTTCGGGCAAGTTACTTAATCTTTCTCTGCTTCAGTTTATTCATTTGTAAAGTAGGGATAATAATACAACCTATCTTATAGCATTGTGAGGAGGGTCAAATGAGACATTATTGGTAACGTGCTTTGCAAATCTGAGTTTTACATAAGTGCTCAGTATTCAAGTCAGGGATAGAGCTGGCAAGGAGCTGGGAAGATAGATGGATGTTCAGTTTAGGAGCCAATTTTCCTACATCATGGGATTTCATGGTAGAGAAGAGAATTTAGAGATCCTCTTATCAGTAGTGAAACTAAGATCTAAAGAAGGAGAGAGGTGTGACCTAGATCACACACTGTGATTTCATATTAATGTACACAGCATAATCCAAGGGGATATTTTTTTTCCTCTTTCCTTCTCTAAGTAAGATACAAATGGGTAGGAATTGGGAGACTTTTGGTAGGAATTTGCCCGCTTGGTTTGGTTAAAAGCTAATTAATATTTGTTGTACATGCAAATTTTATAGAAATTAGGAATAATAATTATAATAATAATATGTGATAGTTATGGTAATTGACATTGACTTCCTCCCAACAATCCCACAAAATAAGCCAGACAGGTGTGATGAGCCCCAATTTACAAAGAAGGTATCTCTTGATTGAAGAGGTGAAGACACTTGCTTAGAATTGCAAGGGTAAGCACGTCAGAGCTAGCATCCAAGCCTGGGTCTCTTGACTCTAGACTAAGTATTCTTTCCACTAACCACACAGCCAACTCACATAGCCCACTGCTGAACTGAGATGTGATGGATGGCACAGCACCCAAAGTCATGATGTAAGCTCTCTGAAGGCATTTGGTCTTTTTGTTTCCAATGCCTAATCTAAGATTTGACACATTTTAAGTGAGTGAAGAATGATTTGTAGTATGATTGATTGAACTAGCAAGAGGTAATGGGACGCTGCAAAGGATGCCAATGTCCTGGGGAGAGTAGCACATCTTCCAATAGAGGGGGAGCAGAGATCAGCCTGAGGAAAGGATGATTTCATGCTTCTCCTGGACAAAACTTCCATTGCTGTGCCTCAATGTGCAGTCTCTCAGAGAATCAAAGGAAAAATGTCATTACAGCAGGCATCTCATGTTATGGCATCCTTTTATAGAAGTCTTCCTACCCCCCCCCCCACCCCCAACTGCCCTTGTGGGACACTAAAAGACAAGAACCTCTAGAAGATAAGTTACCACTGCTGGCAACTACACCCATGTTAAGACTGTCCTTGGGGTCACAGAGCCCGGCCACTCCATGCCCAGCTCAAATGAATTGGCCCTAGAAGCACCTTCAACTACAGGACCATGGGTGCCACAAACATGACAATGGGGTTTCTTTCAACCTAGCTCCCTCCTAAAGACCTTTATACTCCTCAAGGCTTTTCTCAAGGCCTCCTTCACCTCCTTGTTCCTCAAGCTGTAGATGAGGGGGTTCAGCATAGGAATGATCATCGTGTACATCACAGACACTATCCGGGCTTCCTGCAGGGAATTCCCTTCATTCCGCCTCATGTACATGAAGATGAGTGTGCCAAAGAAAAGGGAAACTGCCATGATATGGGAGGCACAGGTGGAGAACGTCTTGGCTCTGCCCCCAGCCGAGGGGATGCGCAAAATGGCCCCAATTATAAATAAGTAAGAGACCAGAATCACCAGCATACAGGCAGGAA
>CM053583.1:14422648-14491013 GCA_028627135.1 Pseudochirops cupreus | reverse complement strand
TATGTTGCCATTAGCAATCCTCTCCTGTACTCATCTGCCATGACATCAGGCACTCGTTGGGGCTTAGTGGCAGGGGCCTATAGTGGTGGTTTATCAGGAGCCATCCTCCGCACAGCCTGCACATTTACACTTTCCTTCTGTGGGCCCAATGAGATCAACTTCTTCTTTTGTGATCTGCCACCTCTGTTGGAGCTTTCATGTAGTGATACCACCACCAGCCAAATTCTGATTCTCTTCTTTGGCAACTTTGTGATTTTGGTCAATGCTCTGGTGATCCTGGTTTCCTATTTGTTCATCATCAGGGCCATCCTGCGTGTCAAGTCCATTGGAGGCAGAGCCAAGACTTTCTCCACCTGTGCCTCTCACCTCACAGCTGTGGTGCTCTTCTTTGGGACCCTCACATTCATGTATATGCGCAACATCTCAAATAAATCTCTGGAAGAGGACAAGGTGGTGTCTGTGTTCTATACTGTGGTCATTCCCATGCTGAACCCTTTCATCTACAGCCTGAGGAACAAGGAGGTGAAAGCTGCCTTCAGAAAAGTCATCAATAGACTCCAGGTCTCCCAGGAGATGTAGTTCTGGGTGACTCATTCTTCATCTTGACTGTTTTCTCCTCCAAATAATGGAAATAATAATAGTAGATATTTATAATAATCTTTTATGACTCTGTTAGGATCTGGGAGGAATCATAGTGTCTAGTACTAGGAAGGTCCTTTTTGATCATCTAATCTAGTCCCATTTACAAACATAAGACAAGTTCCCCAACCTCACTGGAATTGTAGGTTATTAGGGAAGAAATTAAGACAAGTAAACATGGTGTAGTACTCTGAATGACCACTGAACTAGGAGACTTGAGACCCAGCTGTGCCAACAGCTTGCTGTGTGACTTGGGAAATGTCACTGCTCTTCTCTTGGCTTTAGTCCTCATTTCTACAGCATTGAGGTTTCGGCATGGGGATCCATCAGATCCCTTCTACCTCTATTATTCATTAATTTTAAATACACAACCAACTATACTGCAAGATGATAAGTCATCAGTATACAGGAAAGGCACATGGAAAGCACAAATAACCAGAACAGCAGGCAGCAAATTGGTGCTCCATGTACAAAAGATCAGTAATTCTTATTATGGGTAATATTTGAATGGCCTAATTTGGCGAATTATCATGGTTTATAAACCTCAAAGTCTAGAGATATTATAGTAGCAAAAAGTGAGAAATTTCATTATTATCATCTTCATATCATCCTTCTAAGTTGGGGCTTGTCTCCACTTGGAAAGGCACTGTGGTATAATGGAAACAGTGTACTGATACTAGGCAATTTTGCACCTGAGGAACACACCACAAACCACATGGAAAGTGCACCTTTGGGTTGGCAGCAGTTGGGGGCACTGTTGGCCTTAGCCCACCATCTGGTGGCCTAATTATCAAGTATTCCTATTTATTCTTATTATCTGCTAATGATTAGAAATACTGTCAGCGCCTTCCAGGTTCAGCACCATGGATAGAGACCTAATCAACAACCCTAGTTATAGCTATCTCTAGGAAAGTACATTGGATTGGAGTTAGAGACCTTGGCTTCAAATTCTGCCTCTGCCACATATTACCTGGGGCCTGTGTGACCATGGGCTAGTCATTACTCTCTGGGCCTCATTGTAGAATGAGGGTCTTGCAGCAACTGGCCTCTATTTTTAAATGCTATGATCCCTCTGAAGACATGTATCACCCTCTTCTGTATTGTTCATACTGTTTCTGATGTTTTCTTCCTTTGACACTTCCTTTGTCTTACCAGTACTCTGTTGACAGAGTTCTAACCCTGAAAGTTTCTGCAGTCTGCCTTAGGGTCAGGTGGCTCACTTTGGAGGCTGACTTCTCTGCAGGGGTATGAAATCTGGGAGGGAGAGAGAAACCTAAGTCTGTAGCACTCCCAGCAGTGCTCGGTCAAGGGTTTGGAAGCAAACTGAACTTCAGCATGAAGTGGTGTTTGAGGAGGATGACCTCTGCAATCATTTCCTCACATGCCACATTATTAGGGATAACTGGGAGAAATCTGTCTTTCTGGGAGACACATCTACTCAATGCAAGGTTGGTCCATTCCAGTTTTGCCATTTTTTTTTTTTTTTTACCCAGAAACAAAGGTCCTTGTCTCCTGCTAACTCCGGCCCCCTTTCCATGGTTACTTCTGGGACACAAAACTGACAAGAAGGAGCCAGGTGTTATTGAACCAAGCCCCTTCCCCACAGGACAGACAAGTCTGTTTTCTGTCCCAGAAACCTGAGAGTCTCTGTGAACAGGCATCTTTGTCAGATTGGAGGATAGGGGATAACAAGGCTAACAAAGAGAGAAGGTTCTTATATTTAGCTATCTTCAGATACCCCTGTTGGAAGAGTGATAGCAGGAGGAATTTCTTACACAGTTGGTTGACTGAGTGTGGGGTGGGAGCAGGGCTGCCTATTGTATTCCCTATTAGATGCTGAGCCTTTGAAAGAAAACCTGTTTTTGCCTTTTTCTATCCCCAGTGCTTATCACAGTGCCTAGCCCATACTAAATACTTAATAAATGCTTCTTCTCTGACCAAATGACTAAGGAGGAGATACTGTGATGATGTAAGTAACAGAAAAGAGTGTAAGTTCTAAGACTATGACTTTCTAGCCTTAATTTTTATGAGGATGCTTCGGAATAATAGAAAGTGGAACTGGTAGGGACCTTAGAGATAATTGTACCTAAATCTGATGCTCAGCCAAGGGAAGGAGCTTAACCAAGCCAAATATTTCCAAGCAGTGGAAGGGCCAAATGCAGGAGGGGCAAAGCCTTGGTTTCAGTACTATCCCCCAGGTCTCTGGTCTTCTACCCCTTCAAGCTTCTGCTGCTTGCCTTAAGGTCAGGTGTTTCACTCTGGAGGCTGACTTCTCTGCAGGGGTATGTAGTCTGGGAGGGAGAGAGAAACTTAAGTCTGTAGCACTTCCAGCAGTAGTTGAGTCAAGGGCTTGGAGGATAGCTGAACTTAAGCATGAAGCAGTGTTGGAGGAGGTGCCCTCTACAAATCTGGTTAATTAGCTTAGCAAGGGATGGGTGTAAGAGTGATGGATTTAGACCCACAAAATGGCTAGACTGCAGTTTTTCACCACCGAGGGACATGGTCTTCTGACTCAAAATTGTTTGTTCTTTCCATTATGTCATGCTGTCATATTGACTGGCAGCAACCTGAGCACTGAGAAATCGAGTTTATCCTTTTTTCCTGTGTCTAAAGCCACCATGTTTACACCTATACATTCCTATTAATGGACCAGGGAATTATAGTTGCCTAAGTAATGTTATAATCCCTAACTAATGTTATATAACTAATGCCTAACTAGTTGCCTAGCTAACTAATGCCCCTCTAAAAAGAGGGGCCTCTTTTTAGGCCCCTGAGTTTCATTCTGTTCCATGGACCATAGATTACTCACTCTCCTTCTTTTAACATCATGGGACATTTTCCAGCTGTCACACAGGACAAACTCAGTCCCAGCATCCTTGTCACCCAGCCAAGTTTGTTTCCAGCACCTTGCTACCTCTCTCTCACAAAACTTCATTGCTCCCCACCATAAATGCCAAGAACCACCCATTTGGGGCCTCTGCTACATTCCTTGATGGATAATGTTCAGGGTTTGGATTCAGGAAGTCCTGGATTCCAAACCTATCTGAGAATTGACTAGCTGTGTGGTCTTGGGCAAGTCACTTATTCTCTTTCTTTATTCCTTACTCTTATCTATAAAATAAAGCTGTTGTTGGACTGGGCTGGGTGGTCTGTCAGTTTCCTTCCAGTTCTAAATCTCTAATCTTATGATTTGGGCAGAACTGAGACTTTGCTATTATGCCTATTCATGGCACATTCACATCCCTTATCTGTCCTCTGTCCAATTTTCCCAACCATGGCATGCCTGTTGTGCCTTCACTTTCCTTGGCCAGAAAATCCCTGCACCTCTCTCCTCTCTCCTTTCCCTCTAACAAAGCCTGCTCTCAGGACAGAATCTGCTGTCTGTCATGTCCAATTGAGTAGAAGTTTTAATTACTAGGATCTGTTTCTCTATTGGGCCCAGTTTTTTTTTTTTGCTTTTTTGGAGGGGGAAGGGCAGGTCAATTGGGGTTAAGTGACTTGCCCAAGGTCACACAGCTAGTAACTGTTAAGTGTCTCTGGCCAGATTTGAACTCAGGTCCTCCTGACTCCAGGGCTGGTGCTCTATTCACTGCACTACCTAGTCACCCCCTAGGGTCCATTTTTTAAAGTCCATTTGTTTCCTCTAGATTGTAGAATGTAAAATCTGGATGAGGCTTTAGGGATTATCCAAGTCTAACATTCCCATTTTACAGAGAATAAATTTGAGATTAAGAGATTTGCCTAAGGACACAGAGATAATAAATGTAGAGGTAGGTTCAGACCTAGGCATTCTGGTTTCCAATTCAGCACCCTGCCCTCTGAACCACACTGCCCCTTTGTCACCTGGCATAAGGATGTAGGCATTTGAGTACATGATAGAGCAGGCCCCTTTCTGGGCCTGAAATCTGCCCACACAGTGTTTGCGTTTGAGTTTGGGAGACCAGTCAGAGGGCTGCTGCCAAGTGTCCAAGAAGTGTGCCCTTGGGTAAGAGAGTCACTTCCCGTGGGCCTCAGTATTTTTTTTTTCTCTGTCAACTGGAGATAATCTCTGCCCTACCTATCTTTCTCATGTGGTTGTGTTGAGAATATGAAGTTCTCTGTAACCAGACACAGCTTACAGGGAAATATCCCGGTGGTTTGGCAGCAGGAAGCCCACCTCTGTTCCCACCTGAGTGCCCCAGGAGAAGTCATTGAATGCCCTTCTATAGCAGCTGTGTGGTTAGTGTGGTGTGGGAGTCATTTCCCTCCCTGAATTCTCGATTTTATCACATGTGAAATAGAGATAATCACCTGCCTTCTGCCTTACAGGTTTGTTATGAGAAAGAAAAGTGATTTAGAAAGCACTTTACTGACCATCAGAGAAATGGGGGCTGTTCTCATTGGTACGGCCAGCCTGTTTCTTTAGTCTGTCCTGAGCTCCTGAATTACACAGAATGAACTCTGTGCTTCAGGCCCATTGCGGCTCGTTCCCATTGGAGGAGGTGATCCATGGTTCCAGGCAGGCTGAGACATATTTTTGCTCAGTGGCTCTGGAGGCATGGATCGGGTGCAGTTGTTTTCCTGTCTCATCCAGGGAACAGTGAGCCCTCTTGGAATCATGAGGCTAGCCACAGGAGAATCTTGAGGCCAGTTTGGTCTTCATGCTACTCAGCCCAATTTTGGCTTTGCAGAGTACAGGTGTTGCTCATACCCTGGAGGCTGTGGAGTCATCAGGGGGCCCAGGCTGAATCCTTCATAAACACAGATCTAAGAGCTGGCTTTAGGAAAGTCTCCTTCTGTGAGAGAGTTTTGGCCCTGTCTTGAATGGAGGGACCTACCAGGGGTATAGCAGGGGGAATCCTGCTCCGGGTAAGGGATTTGGTGTTTCAGGGAGCTCCAGTTCAGCCATGATGAAACAGGGGGAGAAGGGACCTGAGGGCTGCCAGATTGTGACCAGAGCTGGCACAAGCCTTGCCTAAGGAAGATTTAGGAGGGAAGACCCAGAAACGGCAACCAGTGGAAGAGACAATTCTAGGGAGAGAGGACAGTGGGCATCATGCCAGAGTCCTAGGCAGGGCTTATTATTCAGTCTCCTAATAGCCATGATCCTTGATTTCTGGGGCTTCAGAGAAGAGCTGAACTCCAGATGCTGGCAGGCATCCTCTGAGGACTGAAGATTACCAAACATATATGAGAAGAACCCAACACCATGCGATGCTCGCTGCTTCTCTGTCTCCTGAACTCATTCCCTTCCCCATTCAATGCTGTCCAATCTCCATGCCAGTTACCTGCCCCTAGTACTACTGAACGACTTTCTGTTGAGGGGGATGTGCTCATTGGAGCTGTCACTCCTTTGCATGCCCAGCTTGTCCGGCAGAAGGTAACCTTTCACCAGCCTCCAGAGCAGCCACCATGCCAACAGTAAGTCTTGCCCTTGTTCCTGGGGAAGGACTCAAAGAGGGGAAAGCATGCTCTAAGTGATAGGCTCTGGGGGCATGCCTCTGGGGTTAAGCCACAGTCCTTCCATACCCCCTTTTACCAAGATATGCCCTTCAAGATTGTACCAGTCTGAATGGACAAAGCCTGGCCCTGGATCATTCATTATTATAATTGTAATTGTAATTATAATTATAATTATTATATGTGTGTAGAGAGAGAGACAGAGAGAGAGAGTGACAGAGACAGAGACAGAGACAGAGACAGAGAGACAGAGAGACACACACACACAGAATGAGAATGAATATATAGGAGGGATGTGATCATATTGGTGTGAATGTAAATGGAATTGTGAGTGGCTGGGTCTTGTGTACAAGTCAGTTTCACAGTGTCTCAGAAAGAGAAACTCTGCCCCTAGAGATCATCTAATTCAAGGGTGGCAGCCTAGAATCATTGAGTCATAATGTAATAACAGTTGGTGGGACCCCAATGAGCTATCTGTTCTATTCCCTGTTCCCCCACCACAGTTAGCAGTCCCTTCTGCAAGGCTGGTGATAATCTTTCATTCTTTACTGGAATGCTTCCTGTGGTGAGGAAATCACTACCTTTCATGGCAGCCAGCTCCATGTTTAGACAGTTACAGTTATTAGAGACTTCTTTCTCACGTTGTGCTAAAATCTACCTCCCTGTAGCTTCCATCCATCAGGTGTGGTGCTGTCTTTGCAGGGCCAAGCAGAACTCCAAATGCTCTTTTACCTTGTGTCTATTCACACATATAAAGGCGGTTATCTTTTCCCTAGCACTCCCCAAATAAAACCAGACAAAACCCACCCCAAACCTAGCAACCACTTTCTGGCCCTTCCCCTTGCTGTGAGCCTGCTGTGTTTTGTTCCTTCCCTAAGATTCAAAGCTCGTTTCTTCCTTGATGCCCTGGGCATGCTATTTGCTGTGGAAGAAGCAAATAGAAATCCCAGCTTCCTGCCCAATGTCACCGTGGGATTCCGGCTCTATGACTCCTGTGTGTCTGGGACCCGGGCTCTTGGAAGCACTCTTGGCCTTCTGTCTGGACAGCTCCTCCCAACACCCAACTTTGATTGCTACCCCCAGCACCAACTCCTGGGAATCATAGGTGGGATGACTTCCCCAGAGTCAGAGGCCATGGCTGAGCTGCTCTCTGTTTACCAAGTCCCTCAGGTGAGTAATATACCTCAAGACATAGAGAATTTGTGGCTAGTGAGAGGTACCTGCTACAGCGTTTTCCTCTCTTCTCCAAGACTAAAAGCCCTTCTTTGTCCCCAGAGACCCTAGACCCTTCCCACCCACAGCCAAGCCAGGTGCACTCCAGGGCGCAGTGGATGAATGGTCACAGAATATGATTTGAGGCATTCCAGGAAAAGGCAAAATAGTTTTACACTAGATTTTCCATAATACCTGACATTTTACCATTAGAGGTTCATTCTTTCGGTTATAAATTATTAAAATGAAAGTACTCCAAGGAAGAATAACCCATTGAGACACTTACCAAAAGTAATAATTTACATTGAAGTCATACTTTTGAGTTCATCAGGTGTTTTCCTTATAAAACCTTTGTGAGCTAAGTGAGGTGAGGTAAATGAATCTCATTTTCCATGTGTACAAACACAAGGCCCAGGGTGTTTAAATGGCTCCTTCAGTGTGACACAGTTGGGTTCTTTGGACTCCCAGATTCTTGTCTTTTTGCTTCGTCACTAAGCTGCCACAGGTAAGTAAGTCTCTTAACATCCCTCACCGTCACTTTCCTCATCTGTAAATCTGGGTAGAGCGATGGCAACTTTTTCCCAGGGCTCTTGTGAAGAGAAAGTGAGATAACATGGTTAAAATGCTTTATGATCTTAACATGCTATGTACAAGACACCTATTATTATGAATGCTATTTAAATAATATAGATATAATATTAATATTGCCATCATTATTATTAATAAGCACTTTGTTGATAATGGTTCCTTCCTTGACAGCTAACTGGGGGATGGGCAAATAAAAGAAGATGAGGAAGAGACATAATTTCAGAGCAGGTAGAACACGCATGTGGGTCTATTGATGTCAGGTTCAGCATCTCTCTATGCCACATCAATCTCAGTCTTATATGATTGCATTAAAGAATGATGACTTTAAATTTAATTTTGCCTTCGAGAATTTTTGAACCTTTTGCAATTACTTAAGATGACTGTATACACTCTAGGATGTTGCAGAGTGTAACTCCCAGAATGCCCATCAGTGGAGTGGGTTGGGTAGGTTTGAATTGGGAACATGAACCTGGTGGAGGTTGGCTCTAGAGGGTAGCTCATACCAAGGATTTCACAATTAGTTATAGGAACTTGTGCTCTTAGGGATAAGAGCTGGGAGGGACCCAAGAGATGATCAGATCCAACTCCCTTATTTTTCAGAAGATGATCAGAGGGGTGAAGTAATCTGCCCAAGGTCACATGGAGAATAAGTAGAAGAGTTAAGTGTGAAGCCCACATGCTAGACTCTCAATCCAGGGCTCTTCTCACTGCACCACAATGACTTTTCCACACTCAGTATGGCCAGATTACTCTAGAGCTACTCAAATGCTCAGTGATGTCTAATGACTTCTTATTGCTTCTACAGTAAAATTCATGTTCTTCTCTTTGTTTTTAAATTCTTTTACAATCTGGACCAAACCACCTTTAAATCAATCAGTCAATCAAAAAGCATTTATTAAATACCAGCTGTGTTCCAAGCACTGGAGTTGCCAATACAAAGAATAAAAAAAGTGCCCTATTCTCAGGGAGCAAACATTCTAAAAGTGAGCTGAATGCGTATTTGAATAGATCCAGAAGAAATACAAAGAAGACAAATAAAAATGAATCTGTTACATATATTAGGGCAGCTAGCTGGTGCAATGGATAGGGCACTGGCCTGGGAGTCAGGAAGATTCATCTTCCTGAGTTCAAATCCAGACCCTTATTAGCTGTGTGACCCTGGGCAAGTCACTGTACCCTGTCTGCCTCAGTTTCCTCATCTGTAAAATGAACTGAAGAAGGAAATGGCAAACCACTCCAATATCTTTGCCAAGAAAGCCCCAAATGAGGTCATGGAGAGTTGGACACCAACAACACTAACAAAAGAAGATGAAGATTCAGTTCACGAATCAGAGAGGAAACTGTAATTAAAGTACACAGCTATTTAGGGCCTGTGTGACCTTGAGTAAGTCACTTAATGACTTAGTTTCTCTTTAATGTCCGGCTCCAACTCTGCACCTCTCAGGAGGCCTCGGCTGACCTCCCACAGTCCTTGGTGTCCTCTCCTCCAAAAATCATATTGTATTTACTTTCTTCACTTTCCCTATTTACTCATCTGTGCACGTGCTGTTTGGCCCAAGTAGAAGGTAAGTTTCTTATGGACAGGGTCTATATAAGTTGTATTTGCTGATCCCCAGTGCCTAGCACATACATAATAAAATGCTTTGTGAACTGAATTTTATGTTATCAAGAAATTAGGAAGCTCAAGTAACTTGCTTAAATAAATAAAGAATTAAAATGGTGAAGCCAGGTCCCAAACCCTGGTTTCTTGACTCAAAATCCAATGTGCTTTCTACTGAATTAGTATAAATATCCCTAGGTTAATAAAGGTTCATTCCCCCACCCTATGCACAAGCTCAGCATAAAGGGATAAAGCATTAATTATGACACTTAAAGTCTTATTAATAAGCCAGGAGGGGAGAGATTTGTGTATAACTGCCCATCGAATCATATTACTGCACATTCTGCCATAGTGTAAGAGTAGCCTTGCCTTGTATCAACGTTAGTGCCAATGACTGGTTCCCCCTGCCAATAATCTTCTACATGGGACCTTCTTCTAAGTATGACTTGGTCGATGACCTTCCTTCTCAGAGATGAAACCACCTTGATTAAACTGCCCAAAAAGATGCCCATGATTACAGGTCACAATGTAATCTTTCCAAGGGATGGTGAGATCACCATTGACACATCCTTCTCTAAAATGGAAAAAGTACCCTTTTACACCCCCATCTCCTAGTGTTAACATATGTTACTAGGAATAGTTCTGGAGTATATAGAACTCTAGACTTGGGGTGAGGAAAGAAGATCTGGTTTGACTTCTGCTTCAGATGTGTATCAGAGATGTGGCTGTGAGCAAGTCACTTCATCTGTCTGAGGGGATAAAATAGCCCCTAAATCACAGGCTTGTTGGAAGGATCAAGTGAAATAACATGTGCCCAAAGTGCTTTGCAAACCTTAAAATTCTATAGAAAGCTTACCTGTTGTTACTGTTACTAATTTCTGTCATCCAGCCATAGTATTATTTTTCTCACACATCCGTATTAGGCCCAGTCCAGTTGGTGTAATTATAGAAGGTAAGGGTCAGATAACAGACTAATGAGTCATTGTTGTGTTAAAATAAATACAAAGACATGTCTATACCATGTTATTCATTTACAAAGATGTGAAGAAGTTTCCCTGATGAAATCAGAAGGGCAACCAGACATTGGCTGACAAAAAAATGGGCCATGCTTCTAATGAACTTGACAAATTTAATGCTGGCAGCCTAGAGAGAAGTTGAGACAGTCAAGACAGGCAGCAAGTTTCCCTTGTGCCTCTGTCACAGGGAAAGGAGAGGAAACTTGCTCTTCCCCTTCTCCTCCCTTCATTAATCATGGTCTCTTGCAATAGTTATTTACCCTGCAGGAGACACTGCATCCAGCAGGAAGGACAGAGAGACACAGAGACAGAGAGAATTGGGGGCAGTAAGAATCCGGAAGCAGCTCCAGGGAGCGTAATCTCTGCCAGCAGGGAAGAGAAGTGACAATACCTTTCTGTTTATCCCTAGCACTTAGCACAATGCCTGGCACATGGTAAATGGTTATTAAATGTTTATTGACTGGCTGAGCATAGATTTAAAAGGGAAATATTCCCTGGAAATGGTGAGTTGAGACCAGATGAGTGGTCCTTATGGTAAATATATTAGGCACAGGGAGGAATAGTATGAGTACATAATGAGAAGAAGAAGAAGGGACTCCACGTTGTGGGAGAAAGGAGTTTGCCTTAGTCACAAGTCTTCCCCATGTGTGTTCCCCACTACCATTGTACTCTAAGTGTGAGACCACCCTTCCCACTGGTGCTGTGTGTATTTGTGAGATTGTGACCCAGATTTTTTGTCAAGCTGGCATCAGCTTAGCAAATGTCTTTGCTTTGACCTAATTGTGTCTACTGGCTAACTATTAAAGGTGAGTGTACTGGTCTGGGCTTGTGTGCCACAGCTTTAGGAATGAGACCCATGGTCTGTGGTCCCCATTTACCAACCTGTGAATTCTCAGTGATAGTCGCAGAGTGGGGGTAGAAGTAACATGATTGGGAATCCATTGGAGAATTGCTTAAATAACAATAGCTTCTGTTCTTATCTTAGACCTTTTGGGTTTATAAACTGCTCTTTTCACAAGAATTCTAGGAGTTAGGTGGTACATATACTACTACTACTACTACTACTACTACTACTGCTACTACTATTACTACTACTACTACTACTACTACTACTACTTCTTACTTACTTGCTTACTTACTAATTGGAAGCATTCATATAGTACTTTCAGCTTTGAAAAGCTTGTAACAGACCTTACCTCATTTAAGTCACAACAATCCTACAAGGCAGGTGCTATTATTAATACTATTTTACAGATGAGGAAACTGAGGATGAGAAAAGTTAAGTAACTTGCCCATAATCATGCAACTATGTGATTGGGACAGGATTTGAATACAGGGCTTCCTTACTCCAAGTTCAGAACTCTATTCTCTCTGCCACCGAGCTCCTTCTGTCTGCAGTTTGTGGATGAAAGGTCAGGTCTTTGTGAATGATGTTGAAAATTGAGCAAGGTTTAATCCCCAGGAATTTCCCCTGGGAAACCTCAAAGAATATCAGACTGAGTGCTGGGTTGTTCTGGCTAGGAATGTTTGGCCCTTTTCCTTGCCCCAGATTAAGTCATGGATCTCAGCATCCCCAGTTTTCTGATCGCCACCGGTTCCCCTCCTTCCTCTGCACAGTCCCCAACAGGGCCCACCTACCTCAGGCCATGGCCAAGATCCTTCTCTACTTCAACTGGACGTGGGTGGGCCTGGTGGGCTCAGATAGTGGTGCCTTTGAGTGGCTGGACCAGGAATTTCAGAAGGAGGTTGGAAAGAATGGAGGCTGTGTGAGCTTCTCAAAGAGGATTGATTACCACAAGGTCACTGTGGATGATGCAGCTGATACCATCCAAGGCTCCACTGCTAAGGTGGTCATTTGTGACTGCTACCATATTCACTTTGTTCTCCTTGCAAAGGCCTTTCGAAAGAAGAGTGTGGCCAACAGGATCTGGCTCTTGTCCCCTTCTTTTTCACCAGATGCCTCAGTGTTGAGCAGGGAAGCCAGGGAGATGCTAAATGGGGGCCTGTTTCTGGGGATACACTCAGGGCCAGTGCCTGGCCTTGAGCACTTCCTGTCCACTCTGCACCCAGCCATATACCCGCACAACCACCTGATAAAGTTGTTCTGGCAGGAGCTGTTGGGCTGCAGCTGGCCTGGCCTGAAACCTACTGGCCCTCGAACAGGACATGTTCCCCCTAACTGCATGGGGCTGGAACAGGTGACACCCACCCATCTGTCTGTACTGAATTTAGATGATTTGACTGCTACATACCAAGCCTACCTAGCAGCCAAAGCCTTCCTGGTGGCCTGTCGGAACCTGAGGACCTGCTCCCTTGGCGAGGGACCATCTACTGGTAGCAGTTGTGCCAGCACAGGAGATGCTAGGCCATGGCAGGTGAGACAGGGACAAGGCATGCATGTTCCTATATCCTGCCCTGTCTGGGATGGGATGAGCACTTGTGGGCACTGAATAGAGCAAAGGAGGCTATGAGCAGGAAGGGAGTGGCAAAGGGGTTTAGGAGGGCTAAGAATGCCTTGGCTAAGTCTCTTAATCTCCTTGGCCTTCAGTTTACTCATCTATAAACTAGCAGGTTGGTATAGATTGTCTCTCAGTCCGTAGCTCTGTGTTCTATGATCTATGATGCTCTGAATGAAGGACAAAGACAAGGGTGGGAGAAATGTAGGAATAAAAAGACCTGGTAAAGAACCAGTAACTGCTGCCATAAAAGGCAAAGCTAGAATAACCCTAGGAATGGATAGAGATGTACCTCTCCTTCCATGCTCAAGCTTTTCAACCAGTCAGAGAACCAGACACAAAAGGGGGCTGTCCCCCAGAGACTTCAGGAGAAAGATCAATTATAAAGGTAAGCAATGAAGGTGGGAAGAACAAAGGGCTTCTCAGGTTGGCAAGAGGCTCAATCTTCTGGGCCTTTCAGTCTCCCCTGAGCCAGCTTCTTTAATCTTGTGGTGGAATGAGTGGTGAGGAGGACTCCAAGTTTTTATTCTTACTACCTATATGCACCGAGCTTAAGATAGATACTCCTTCAAGCTAGGTAGTACAGTGGCTAGAGCGCTGGGATCATAGTAGGGAAGATCTGAGTTCAAATAGGTCCTCAGACATTTACTCCTATTGTGATATAGGCAAGTAACTTAACCTCTGTCTGCCTCTATATCCTTAATTTTAAAATGGAGGTGATAATAATGCCTAACTTCCAGGACTGTTGTGAAGATCAAACAAAATAATATTTGTAAAGCACTTAACACAATGGTATACAGTATGCATTTAATAAATGCTTGTTTCCCGTCTTCCTCATCTTACATCACCGTTTTCCTAACCTAAGCATGACTGCATGAAGCATTCACTTCCTCCATATAAAACAACTCTGAGAATAACTTCAAGATAGAATCTGATAATTTTATCCTAAGTCACTGATATCCATACTATCCAGAGCTATTATTTACAGCCATTTCATCCCCCAAGTAACCAATCAAAATTAGATTGATAAAGGCAACCAAGAAGAAATAGTTCTTGAGTGTTTGCTCTCCAAGGAGATCAAAACTAGCCATAGATTTTTTATGAAGCTATCAGATGATCGGGCAGTATCTCTCTGGTAGGAGTCCCCAAGTGATTAACTATTGCAGGAAACCTGATTATTAGCCTTGAATGTGTGATTAATTATATTGTTATCTTGGCAAGTTACTTAAGAAATATTTGTTGTCTTACCACATTGCACTGTTCCCATCTGTCCCCATGAATCTTAAGTGGCTTCCAATGGTCTGCAGGATAATCTACAAATTCCCCTGTTTGACCTTGAAAACCCTTCATAACCTGGCTCTAGCCTATTTTTTCCAGGCTTATTGTGTGTTATTGCCCAAAGTGGAATGTAAACTCTTTGAGGAAGGAAGCATCTCATTTTTGTGACCTGTGGTGGAGCCTTCCAATCTTGTATTGGTATGCTCAGCCACCGTTGGACACACCATACCTTGACCCCAACATAGTGATGCCATTTTAGTCCTCTTTGAGAATAAAGGACAACAAACAACCATTTCATTTTTGTATTTAAACCCAGAACAGTAACTGGCACAAAGAAGACACCTAAGAAACGTTCGTTGATTGATTGGGCAAGTCCCTTAACCTTTTTAAGCCTGTTTCCTCAACTTTAAAATGGGGATAATAACACTCATAATGTCCTGTAGCATGTGGATGAAGAGAAGATATTTTTAGGGGCATGAGGGGGTTTTTACATACAGAGTCAACCTGCCTGTTAATAGAACCCTAGAACATTCCAGCTACAAGACAACTTAGAGAGGAAATGGAGGTCTAAAGAGAAAAGAGGTTGTATTGCCTAAAGCCCTCTGGGTACTTAAAGGTGCATGAAGTATGCACCTTACCCTCAAGGAACTTATTCCCCAGAACAAGAAAGAATTCTACACTAAGTGCCATAGTCATGATACAAAGATTAATCCTGGCTTCTGGATCAATGGATCCAGGAAGGCTTTTTGGAACAGATAACATTTGCTAATAGTTGTTAGTTATATAATTATTTTAGGTGTGCCAACATTTAATGTCTTTATTTCATTTTCACAACAGCCCTATGAGGTAGACATTACTTCTCTCTGTTTTCAAGAAGAGGAACCCAAGCTCAGAGTAGTTAAGTGGCTTGTCCATAGTCACACAGCTAAATGATGATAGCTAGCACTTATATGAAACTTCAGGTTTGGACATCACTTCAGATATATTATTTCATTTGATCCTCTCTATGACACTCTGAGGTAGGTGTTATTATCATCACTATTTTACAGATAGGGAAACTGAGGTTAACTCTAATTATCTCAACTTTGTAGGGGCATCTGCATTTCTAAAAATCCTCTAGAAGAAATGCTACCTTAATCTATTTTCCCAAGAGGTTTCTAAGAGGCCCCCAGCATCCTTAATATTGAAATTTCAGGTACTGTAGCAGGTGGGTGATGTGTGTTTTTGGGGATAAATGAGCACTTTCATATAATAAAACCAACTTTCCCATTGATGAACATTATAATACTAAACTAGAAGGCATCCTTGAGATCATTTAGTACAAACAGCTCCATCTTTGGGTACCTTCTCACAGGACATCTTTAAGGAAAGACTTATTTTCCTTATGTTTCCTTGTACAAAGGGAATAATCTTTAGACTGGGAAGAATAAATGATCCAGGGAATTGAATCCCCAGATAATTGAGGAGATGTTAAGAGTGTTTCCCTCAATAGTTTCAAGTCATTAGGTCTGGATAAACTGTACTCCAGGGTGCTTAGAGATCTAGGAGGAGTGATTTTTGAAGCTACCAATGATCTCTGAAATATTGTGAAATATGGAGATAAATGCTATAGTCCTGGAAGAAGGGCAAATGCTGTCAATTTTAAAAGAGAACATGGAAGAATCTGAATACTACAAAACAGTGGTCTTGATTTTAATTTCTGAGAAAATTCTTTATCTTTCTATTAAAGGGATTGTTTGGGACAAATCAGAAAGTAAAGGGGTGTTCACTAAAACTCAGTGTAACTATCACAAGTAGTTAATATCAAACTAACCTCATTTTCTTTATCAACAGGACTATGAAGCTGGCGAAGTAGGGGAATGATGAAGATGAGAACTTATGGGATTCTGGCAGAGCATTTCAGGCTAGATGGATAGGGCAGATGACAGCATAGTTAGATAGACTTAGATGTGTGTGTGGGACACAACAGCTGTGCAGTTTTGTCAGTTGGTAATGAATAGGTAAAGATAGAACAGATTAGGGCTACATGTATAGATTTTGGAGGTTTTATACATATATGAATTTTTAATATACATATGTGTACACACATACAGATATGTACACAAGAAAAGTAAGGCCACATATAAGTATATATTTGTGCATATATATGTATATACACATATATGCTTTCTTTTTGTCTTTTATCTTAACAACAGATTGAAGATAAGTAAGTGAGAAGGAATGACAGAGAGGGAAAATTGTATACAGGAAGAAATGGGAGGGAAATATAAAAAAAAAATGACCTTGGCAAAGAGTAGGGCAACCTCTCATTCGGAGACTGGTATAAAGGAGACGAGAATGCAAGCCAAAGTGGAGAGGATTAGAAGTATTGAGTAAGGAGAAGGAATTCAGAATGGGTGGCTTCTACTTTCGTAGTGAAATAGGAGGTGGGGTGTAGGGTGTGATGCACAAATTGAGAGAAACCTTCCCAAATGTTCACATGGACTATTTGTGCCTGACCTGTGGTAGAGCATTCTGAGCTTGTATTGCTCTGATTAGCTGCAGTTGGACACACTATAACTTGACTCTTGTATATTGATGTCATTTTGGTCCTCTTAGAGAATGAAGGATAGCAACCAACCAACCGATAAACCAACCAGAAATGGGAGGTGAAGTCAATCGATACTAATTGGAAGACTGCCATGTAATAGTGAGGGATCATTTGAGATTAGATAACAAATTTGTGGTTGATCTGGTCAGAACAATTGTGTCACTTTCTCTAGGACTAGATTACTTCAAAGGTTCCTTTAAGCTCTCATGATCTATGAAGATATAATTTTGAACTTCCTCAAAGAGAGTTACTAGACTATCCCCAGAGGCAGTGGGTTTCTCCTCAGTGGAATTCTCTAAGTTGAGGAAACCATTTGTTAAATATATTTTAGAGGTGATTCCTGTTTGGGTGTGGGATGAATTTGATGACTTTGGGATGACCTTTCCATTTCTGAATTTTTGTGATGCTTTGAGTCCCAGCCTAGCTACTTACTATCTGGATGACCTTGGTCTAGTAACTTAATTTTCTTAAGCCTCAATTTCCTTCTCTCTATAAAGAGGGGTTTGGGCAAGAAGTTTTTAAAGTCCTTTCTTTGTTATCAATCTGTGGCTCTGTGACCTTACACTCTGGGCACTTGAGTATACAAGATGAAATTAATGGAACAGCCCCAGAGAAACCCATTGAGTAGAGCCAAAATATGTAAGAATATTTACTCTGAAGGCAGGGTAATTGTCTCTGGGCCCTCTCTTTGACTCTACCTCCTCATCACCATACTTGTGTGTTTGCCTCAGTTTTTACAATATCTAAGGGCTGTCCACTTCAATACTCAAGCCCAGGAGGAGATCTTCTTTACCCAGGATGGGGAGATCCCAGCAATTTTTGATGTCATAAGCATAAACCTTGTTCCTGACCACACTTTGCAGACTTCCAAAGTTGGACATTTAGACTTCAGGAAACCTCCAGGGAAAGAGCTGGTGATAAACAGCAGCGCCATCATTTGGGCTGAGCATCCTGGGAAGGTGAGAACTGGAAACCATCCCCTTCCTCCTGCTCCCCTTCCATAATAGCACCAACTAACCAGAGGAAAGACATAACTATGGGCCCAGTCATTACATCTCACTTCCAACTATAGCCAATTGAAACTTTTTCCATTAGTGAGAACCCAGAAAAGTACAGATTTGAGGACCAGCTTTCTAAGCATTAAAAGCTCTGGCTAGTGACTGATTTTACAGATGCTGTTAGCTCTCCTCTAAACTTCCCCCAATCTCTTTTTTTCTTTCTGTCTATGAGTAGACCCCTCTTTCAGTCTGCAGTAAAACATGTCCTTTGGGAACTTGGAAGTCTGTCATCCAGGGGCAACCAAGCTGTTGCTACCAGTGCCTTCAATGCCCAAAAGGAGAAATAGCCTATGTACTAGGTAAGCAAGACAGGAGAATGGTGGGACCATTTTGACCCCAAGCAGGTAGCAGAGCTAGGTTAGGGGTAAAAGCATGATGCAACTAGTTGGAGAAGTAAGTGGGTTGGAAGTCAGAAGAGTCAGACAGGAGAAATGGAAAAGAACAATGCTAGTAACTTCTGATAGGAAGAATATGAAGGACATGAAGATATTAGTTCTCAGAATTTCACAGTTGGAAGGGTCTCAGTAGATTTCTAGTCTGATCCATACTTAAATTTTTTTACAGCATAGCTGAAAAGTCATTATTCAGCCATTTCTTGAAGGTTTCCTTCCAAAAAGAGGAAAAAAAAATCTAGTTTAAAGTGAGCCAGAGAACAATTGGAAGACTTGAATTCAAATCCAGGTTCTACTTTGGACTAGTATAACAGAAAGCTGGGAACCAGAGCTGAAATGTGGCATGATGTGATCAGCATCCAAAAAAGATCTCAATAGACTGGAAAGGTGGGTTGGAACTGTCAGGTCAGAAAGCATATATTAAGTGCCTACTATGTGCCAGGGGAAGTGCTTTAAAATAATGATAGCTAATAATAACATTTATGTATCACTTACTATGTGCCGGGCACTGGACTAAATGGGTGTTATTATCATCCTCATTTTACAGATAAGGAAACTGAGGTAAACAGATTTGTGGCTTGCCCAGGGTCACATAGCTAGAAAGGATCTGGGGTCAGTTTTGAACTCAGGTCTTCATGATTCCAGGCCCAGCTCTCTATCCACTGTGGCACCTAGCCATTTCAAGTACAGAACTCTGGTCCAAAAAACCAACTGAACAAGTATAGGATAGGAAAGATAATGTTAGAAGGCAGTTCATATTAAACAGTCCTGGAAGTTTTAGTGGACCATTATTAAGTGCTTTCTATTTGTCAGGCAATGTGACTATGAGCGCAGTGTCATGTGGGAACCAAGAAGCTAATTGGAATCAAGGTTGCTTTAACAGAAGTAAGTTTTGATAATGAGGGAAGTTGGGGGTAGTTGGGAATCCCTCTGATCCCTGCCACTTGGGAGGTCAAAGCTAGTGGATTGCTTGAGTTCAGAAGTTCAGAGCTGCAGTGGGACCAAGGCATGCAGACCAAGGTCAGCACCAATATGACAGACCTCTATAAGCAGAAGACCTTCAGTTTACTGAAGGAGAGAAAAAATAGCCCAGGTTAGAAAAATGCAGCAGGTTAAAGCTTCCATGCCAATCACTATTGGGATTAGGCCAATAAATAGCTTTTGCACTTTAAACCGGGACATTAGAAAAAATGAAATGAAATGTCCTAAAAATACTTAGAATTTGTGGTGGATTACAAGCATGATGAGAGCCAGCAGTGTCATATGGCAGCCAACAAAATCTGATGAGAATGTATATTGCTTTCATATCAATATAATGTCAAGAGGAAGCAAAGATTTATTTGACTGAGGAAAAGTTCTCCCAGTGTGAAAAGTCCCTCTCCTCTTACTTTCTTTATCTGACTCATCACCCCAAATCTCTTTCAGACAGTTCCAGTTGCCTGAAGTGCCCAGAAGACCAATGGCCAAACAATGAAAAGGATCAGTGCATCCCTAAGATTCTTGAC
Organism: Pseudochirops cupreus; assembly: GCA_028627135.1. Taxonomy (NCBI): domain Eukaryota; kingdom Metazoa; phylum Chordata; class Mammalia; order Diprotodontia; family Pseudocheiridae; genus Pseudochirops; species Pseudochirops cupreus. The sequence goes on along the minus strand of CM053583.1, from coordinate 14,471,240 downwards.
TTCCTCTCCTACAAGGAGCCCCTGGGCATGGCATTAGCCACCTGTACAACCTTTCTCTTTCTCCTTTTCCTAACCATCCTTGGCATCTTCATATGGCATCACCATACTCCCATAGTCAGAGCCAACAACCAAAGATTGAGTTACATCCTCCTTTGCTCCTTGGCATTGTGCTTCCTCTGCCCATTCATGTTCATTGGCCACCCAATACCCCTGACCTGTGCCCTGTGCCAGGCATCCTTTGGTATCATCTTCACAGTCTGTGTGTCCACCACTCTGGCCAAGACCGTCATTGTTGTGTCTGCTTTCAGGACCACCAGACCAGATATCAGACTCAGAAAGTGGGCTGGACCAAGTTTCCCCAATACCATCCTCTTTGGTTGTTCATTGCTCCAGGTTGCTTTGTGTATGTTCTGGATCATAGGCTGGCCTCCAGTGCCCATGAACTCTACAGAGGCAGGACCCAAAGTCACGATGCTGTGTGGTGCAGGCTCCTCAGAGCTTTTCCATGCTATGCTGAGCTACTTGGGCTTCCTAGCTCTAGTCAGTCTGGTGGTGGCCTTCCTAGCCCGTCGACTGCCCAACACCTTCAATGAAGCCAAGTACATCACCCTCAACATGTTGGTCTTCTCCTGTGTTTGGATCTCCTTTATCCCAGCCCACCTGAGTGCTCAAGGAAAGGACATTGTAGCAATGGAGATCTTTGCCATTTTAGCATCTGGGGCAGGCCCGATGGGTTGTTTATTCTTCCCTAAGTGCTATATCATCCTGCTCCAGCCTGACAAGAACACAAGGGACCAAATGAGGGGCAAGCATCATTTCAAGAGATGAAACCAAAAGCAGTCCCTCCATTTTCCTCATCATAGGGGAGGAGGATTCCCAGAACTTCCTAGCTCTCTCCAAGCTATCTTCATGCCATGAAAAGGCCAGTATCTCATTTAAGCTCTTCATACCTGGCTGTCATTTATATGAGCCATGAATCTTCCCTCCCAGAATGGGAGAGGATTTTCATGCCTTTACTTTTATGCCAATTCAAATCCTACCAGTCCTTCAGGGCCAACTCAGACTCCCTCCAATTATGAAGTTTTGGATTACTGTTTTTTAGTCATTCAGTCATGTCTGACTCTGACCCTTACAGGGACTTTAGTTGATTGAGTTTTCTTGGCAAAGGTGCTACAGTGGTTTTCCATTTCATTCTCCAGTGGGTCCTCATTTTACAGATGAAGAGGGGTTAAGTGAATTTCCCAAGGTCACTCAGTTAGCAAATGTCTGAGACCACATTTGAACTTACATCTTCCTGACTTCAGGTCCTGTGCTGTAGCCACCATACCACCTCCTATCTTCCCTGGCCACTTAAATTTCCACTGGTCATTTCCATACCTTTTATTAGCATTAACTATGATACTTAAATATTCTCAAGTAGTTACACATACCAGGACTAGTCAACTTCACAAGAGTAGGCACCAAATCTTATTTCTTCTGTAGCCGTTACGATATTTGACCCAGAGCTGGGTGTGCAGTAGATATACAATAGAACTCTGTTTATTGATTGACTGAGTACATTGTAATTGGAACACACTCTTCTCCTACATGTGGACACTAGGAAAATCATTCTAAGTTTCCGAGATCTTCCGTGTTTTCATACACTCAAAACTACATAAACCTCCAGAGATGCCTGTTCTTTTACTAGTTATCCAGGTGATACAACTAGTTCAACACAAAAACATTTATTTAGTGAAACACTATAGTAAGAGGAAAAGAAATTGAATACTGCTCCCTAAGTTTGGGACACATTCATTCCTAAATATACACACTATCCATTTGTGAACAAATACATAGGGACTGTGCTGTTGGGACACACATTTGAAGGGACAACCCATGGTCACAATGCTGTGGGGGCCCTCAATAGGTCCTGGTGATATATTTGTACTGTTCACACAGGGCCTGCTCCTCTCTAGGGATGGCATCTCCATTTGTCTTGTCATTTTGGAGAGTCTCTTTACTCCTATCATTGGGGCTTCACATCTTCATAGCATCTGTTTAGTTGCTATAGCAACTAAAAAAATCTCTCTTTATAAGGATATCAGTTCTTTAGTCATAATTAAGGCTAGGAACCACCATATCCACCCAAGGGGCTAAGAGGCAGGCAGAATTTTCCCTGGATATGATTAATGTATTCTTTTACTCACTTCTTCCAATTTGCACAATCACCATTTCCATCCCAAGACCTTTTCTAACTTAGCATTGGAAAGTTCTTGAAGTTCCCATGAGTTCCTGGTTGCCAATTTGCATCCCTTTCAAACCAGTTCAGGTTCCATCTTCTAAGAAACCCCAAATGACCATGAGGATCTGAAGTGCTATGGATTTCTTGGTCTGTCCCCTATATCCCCTAAATCTGCCATGGAAATCAATGGGTAGGGGAAAACACAAATCTCAAAGTGTCACCCTCTACAGTAAGCCCTTTGTTCCAATTTGTCCTATGCAATTGTGTCCAACAACAAATCTCCTAGGCTATAAACCTCCTGGTGGTAGGTTTTTTTTGGTTCAGAAAAAATGATTTTCATTTATGTCACAATTTAAATTAGTTTACTTAAATTTACCCACTTTGTAGATGAGAAAACTGAGATATACAAGTCTAAGATTCAAAGTCATCTCTATTGACTCTAAATCAAGTGTTCTTTCTTTTTTCTCTCTTTCCTCCCTTGCTGCCCCTCCTCTCCTCTCTTCCCCCTTTCTCTCCCCTCCTCCTCTCTTCTTCTTTTCCCTTCTCTCTCTCCTTCCTTTTTTGTATCAATTTTTTTGAAAGTATGTATAGTGGGAACCACATAGTGTTGGAGGCCAAACACATGGGTTTGATGCTTGGCATGACCACTTAGTAATTTTCATCAAATAACTGCTTCTATGAGCTTGTCTCCTATTTGTGAAATGAAATGAATCATAATTGTGTTACCTACCTCCTGGGATGAGTATATGTGATGATTATATGATATAATTGTGTGAAACATTTTGTAAAGCTTTAAGCACTAAATAAATATTTGCCAGATCTTTAGCTTTGTTAGCTCTAGTCCCATCTCTGCTGCTGCACAATAGGGCTTCCCTAAGATTTCACTGACTCTAAGTGGAAGGAAAGTTGCCCCTCAGAGATGGGGAAGGAGTGAATGCATCTAATGAACCTGAATTCATAGGGTTATAGGATTATAAATCTAGAGTTAGGAGGCACTTTAAAGGATATCTAGTTGCCCCCACCCCATTTTATACCTAAGGAAACTGAGATAAGTAGATGTTAGGTGATTTGCTCAGGGTCAGGCTCCTAGTAAGTGTTGGAGACACAATTTGAAAAGATGTCTCACTGACTGCAATTTCAGCATTTTATCCATTATGATAAACTACCTGCTCCAAAAGGGTTAAAGGTTCAGGCTCTGGCATAAATGACACACTTAGATTGCAATAGTGCTAAGCTTTACCAAGATCACCAAAGGATATAAGAACATTAACAAATAATATAATGGAAAATTGGACATACAAGCTTCAGTTGGCCATAATTCCCCTTGTCTTTCTCAGTCCCTCACAACGACTCATCCTAGGTCCTTATTTATAGTAAAAACTGTATGAATAGTGAGGGTATCTCTAGGTTGGAGGAATAATCGCTTCCTCCTTGTGCTTGCTTTTATCCTTTAAAACGCTTCATGCTGTAACCTGGACTACAGGGCATCAATTGTCAAAATGACATGACTTGTGTCTACATGTCTCTGAATGTTCCCCCACCCCCTTCTATGAGCTTGCTATTTGGGACTCCCATTCAACCTTATTTTCGTGATCTGATCTAATTAAATTATTACTATGACTACTGCCTTGGGAATGTACCTTCATTCTAGTTCATTGTACAGAAATTAAGACTTTGTGAGGGTAGAAAAGTACGTATGTGTGTGATCAGAGATCATGACCAATTCTTACTATGTATCCCTGTCTCTTCATCCTCTGGAAAGTTTTAGTGAGAATCTAGAGGGCCAGTGAAATAAAGACTAGTAATCCCCAGGATGTAACTGACTCTGTATCCTTTATCCAGTAGTACTTATTAGTGAGAGTTTGCTGCTGGGGTCACTGATGGTGGTCACTGTTAAAATGAGTCCCACATTGCATTGCTTGGAAATACTGGGCAATGTTTTAGTCATTGACTAGGGGCAAAATTGTAATTTCTCTCATTTTTTTAGTATTCCATTTCCCCCCAGTTACACATAAAAATGATTTATAACATTTATTTTTAAAATTTAGAGTTCTAAATTCTCACCTTTTCTCCTTTCCCACCCCACCTCATTGAGAAGACAAGCAATTCAGTATAGGTTATACATGCATAGTCATGCAAAACATTTCCATAACATTCATCTTGTGAAAGAAAAGACAGACCTCACAAAAACCCCAAGAAAAATAAGGAAAGCTAAAAAAAGCATGCTTCAATCTATATTCATGCATCATCAGTTATTTCTCTGGGGATGGATAGAATTTTTCAGCATAACTCCTTCAAAGTTGTCATGGTATTGCTGAGAATAACTAAGCCATTCACTACTGAGCATCATACAATATTGCTGTTACTTTGTACACAGTACATTTCACTTTGCACCAGCTCATGCAAGTCTTTGCAGGTATTTCTGAGAGCATCCTGCTCATCATTTTTTATAGCACAATAGTATTCCATCAAAATCACACATCACAATTTGTTCAGTCATTCCGCAATTGATGAACATCCCCTCAATTTCCAATCTTTAAAATTTTTGTACATATATGTCCTTTTCCTCTTTATTTTTTAAAACCTCTTTTGGGATATAGACCTAGTAGTGATATTGCTAGGTCAAAGGGTACACATGGTTTTATAACCCTTTGGGCATAGTTCCAAACTGCTCTGCAGAATGGTTGAATCAGTTCCACCAACATTAATGTCTCATTTTTTACATATGCACTCCACCATTTGTCATTTTACTTTTCTGTCCTATTAGCCAATCTAATAAGTATGAGGTAGTACTTCAGAATTGTTTTAACTTGCATTTATCCAATCACTAGTGAGTTAGAGCACTTTCCCATATAGATATAGATAGCTTAAGGGAGTGATCTCTTGTTAGGTTAATACAAATTTCATTTCTCCTTTTGTTCAGTTTCATAATATAGATGCTAAAGAGAGTCAAAATGGTTAATTAAGTTAGAAGATGATTGTCCTAGAGCAGGTAGTGGAGAGATTCCTTGTCTATAAGAGATAGTCACTGAAAATTCCTCGGACATCTCATCACTGTGTGGCCTACCTGAGAGTGGAGTTCTCCATATCCAATAAGAATGGTCCTAGAATGATGGGTACAGTCAACTCTTGACCCATACTTGGAACCTTTCCATTTTGCATTTTTCCAGAACATGTACTCTGTAAATATGGCCTTTAAGAAGGTTGTCAGGCTATCCCATGTTGAGAGTTATAAGAAAAATATCAGTGAAGTAAAAATCATGCTTAGTACAGTGGTCAAGGAATTGATGTGATAAGTGAGAGACATCTCACATCCAAGGACAAGAGGTCTGATAAAGCACTTAGCAGCTTGAGGAAAACTGCAAGGGTTATTCTTTCCCCATTCTATCCCCAACCCTTACTTGGTAGGGCTTGTAAACATTTTAAGGATTGATGACTAGTTATCTGTGAGCTCAGATGGAATAGAAAATAAAGAGGAAGTATAATGAATGGATATTAATAGCAACTTTTAAGGATAAACAGTAGAATCCAGAAGGAGGAAGGCTCATCACAAAATGTATGATAACCTCCAGGCTTGCTGTCCATGTATATGAAAGGAGAGCTGTCCTTGAATTGTGTCAGGGAGCTTTTGGGAGGGACAAGAGAAGGGCTGGTTGGGATTATACCTGAATATACAGTCAGGATATTTCATCTCTTGACTCCATGACCTTGCTCAGGCTGGTCTCTGGGTATGGAATACACTCCCTTTTTGCCCTTGCCTCTAGGAAGAATTCATTTCCTCCTATTCTCAACTCAAGTGCCACCTCTTATCAGATGCATTTTGTGAACTCCCCAGTTGTTTTTGCCCCCTCCCAATTGTAGTCATTTTGCATCTTAATAGGTATATATGTATGAGATATATATGCATATCTTTTGTCTCAATAGAACGTAGATTCCTTTAGGGAAGGGGATTTTATTTTTTGTCTCTCTATCCCTAGTACCTGAGTTGTAGTAAGTGCTTAATAAACTTGTTGAATTAATGAAGTAATGAATGAATTGCTACATTAGTAGGGGTATCATAATAATACCTTCTATATGGATAGCATACTGTGTTAGTGTTCATTAAGTGGTTTTATAGGCATAGCTCATTTATTTCTCTCAACTAATCTCTGAGGTAGACAGGGAAAGTCTCCATTTCCCAACATTTCAAATAAAGGAACCAGATCAAAGAGATGAGATGATGTTCCCAAGAACACACAGCCAGGAATCCACTAGAAATTGCCAGATCCAAGCCAGCTCTTTGTCTTTTGATGGTGTAGGGCTTTGTGGGTAGCTATGTATGTTTGAATCTTTAGTCTCTTTAGCACCATACTAGGGAGACTCTTCTTCTCTCATTGACTAACCACACACTTCACTGCCCCCAATCTCTGCCCAATGCCAGGTATATGGACTCTCATAATTAGAGACCCAGAGTTAGCACCTTGGTTTACCACAGCAACCTAGGGACAGCTTTTCTTGGAGAAGACATTTCTTGTGAGTACTTTTCTCAGGGCCCCCTTTACCTCACTGTTCCTTAGGGTATAGATCAGGGGGTTGAGAAGAGGAGTACCTAGTATGTATACCAGTGAAAGCAACTGGTCCTTCTTGGGTGAGTAGCTGGAATTTGGCCGAAGGTACATGAACATGCAACAGCCATACTGTAGTAGGACCACCATGAGGTGGGAGGAGCAGGTAGAGAAGGCCCGCTGGCGGCCTGATGTTGAGTGGATGCCCAATATGGCAATAGTAATGAGGGCATAGGATATAGCAATGAGGAGGAAGGGGAGGGCAATGGCCAGTGTGCCCGCCAACAGCACAGAGAGCTCATGGAGGTTGCTGTGGGTACAGGTCAGGCGCATCACAGGGGGCACATCACAGAAGAAGTGCTCAATGCCTCTGGAATGGCAAAATGGCAAGTGGAAGATGAAGGCCACCAGTTGCAGGGATAGAATGAAGCCTATGGCCATGGCGGCAACCACTAGGTTGACACAGAACTTCTGAGTCATGATCAAGGGATACTGAAGGGGATAGCAAATTGCCAAGTAGCGGTCATAGGCCATAATAGCCAACAGAAAGCAGTCAGTACTACCAAGCCCAATGAAGAACAGCATCTGAGTGGCACAACCCAGCAGCATGATGCCTTTATGCCTCTTCATGGTGTTCACCAGGATGTGGGGGACCACTGTTGCAGTGTACCAGATCTCCACAATAGAGAGGCTGCCTAGTAGATAGTACATAGGTGTGTGGAGGTGAGTTTCTGTCTGAATGGCAGCCACAATAAGGATGTTTCCTGTGAGGATCATAGTGTAGACCAGACTGATACCCAAGAAAACCAAGACCTGCATCTCTGGGTGTGCAGGATAAGCTAGGAATACAAACTCTGTTGATAATGATTGATTCACCCAGGTCATTGAGATACTGAGGTCCCCTGTATGGTGAGAGATAAAAGGATAGAAGAAAGAATCAATTTGTGAATATATAGGGATATCTTACTGCTCTAATCAGACCTTGAGATCAGGAGAGAGTGTGGTATAGTGGAAAGAGTGCTAGATTTGGAGACAGGCCTGGGGGCTCAAATCCTCCCTATAAAACATTAGTTTTGTGTCCTAGGCCAATCATTTAGCATCTCTGAGCTTGTTTCTTAATCTGTAAAAGTTGGTTAATAATATATTAATTACCTACATCACAGGATTGTAATAAAGATCATTAAAGTCCTTTGCAAACTTTAAAGTGTGCTATAGGATTTTGTTGGTGCTAGTGATGGGAAATAGAAGAAGAGTACAATACAACTTGGTTCAAGGAGAAAAATCCACTGGATTTGGTGTTAGATGACTGGTAGCTCTGCTACTTGTTACCTGTGTTACCTTGGGTGAGTCATTTTCTTTCCCTGTGTCTGTTTCCTCCTCTGTAAAATGGTGGTTGGGTTAAGTGCTCTCTAAGCCAGGGGTCCTTAACCTGCTGTCTGTGAACTTTTTAGAAAAATATTTGATGATGATATTTCAATATACTGGGATTTTTTCAATTCTAGTGCATTTAAAAATATTCTGAGAATGTATCTGTAGGCTTTCCCAGACTGCTAACAGGATTCATGACCACAAAAGATTAAGAACCTCTGCATATGTCTGTCTCTTTTGTCTTTAACTCCTATGATTTTCTGGTTCTGTTTTGCCTGGACTTGGCCATTAACACTGGCCATCTGTCCACTTGTTAATGATGTCCTGTGAAATGATGGATGAAGTCTGGAAGAAGAAAAGAAGAGGAAAAGAGGGGAGGGAAAGTGGGAGTGATTATGGAGGGAGACCTGGGGTAGTTCTCACCTTCTCAGGTGATACAAAAGGAAACTTAAACATTGCTAGAGAGGTCAGGATATGATGCAGTCACAGTATTTCTGAGTTGGAAGGTGCCTGAGAGGACACATATCCTAACCCTATATGAGCTGAATTCCTCTCTCACATTTCCATGACTCTTCTATTTTCTGGGCTGCACATCTCCATTTTTTCCCCCTGTGACTCCTCACTTAACTAGGTCTCCTGTCCACTCATCACCATGGTAATCCTTCTTATCTTGTGCTCTACCTGGTCCTTTTCCTCCAGAATACATCATGTCCTTGATACAGGAATGGCCAGGAGGGTTGGGAGACTAGGCAGTTACCAGAAAGCCAAGAGGGCATAGGCATGATATGAGATGATGGCAAGTATAAGGGGATGCTCTAGTAATGGAGAGGCAGGACCCAAGAAGAAAAGGAAGGTCTTTGTTACCTTATCTGGAGCCTTATCCACACTCAGTCTCCTTAACAGCCTTACTTTAGGAAACTTGTGGGAACTGTAAGAAGCAGAGGGTCAGCTCTCATGGGACTTATCCTCCCTCTAGAAAGAGCACTGGACAAGAAACAAAGAAGCAGGATTAGAGTCCTGGCTCTCTTACCTATTAGCTAGGGGTCTCTCCTCTGGGTCTCAGTTTCCTCATCTGAGAAATGAGTGCATCTGAGCTCAGAAAAACCTATTTGACATTGGGATTTGGTCTATGAAGTTTGGATTCAGTCAAAGAACCATACTTGAGGACCTAGAGGGCCACATGTGACCTTGAGGCTACAGATTCTCTACCCCTGAGCTAGTCATTTGCAAACACATTAAAGGCAGTCATTAGGGAGAAGGGTTAGACTCCCTAAGTAGAGCTACCCTGAAATAGAATGACATGCATTTAGAGGTGATGAATTCCTTATTATTGTTTGCAGACAGAGGTCAGATAATTAGCTGCTTCTGTTGTTCTAAAGGTAATTCTTGAACAGCAAAGAGTTAGATTAGATGGCCTCTGTACCATAAAAATGGGAGATATTACCTCAGTGATCCTGGGACTGGAGTTGGTCAGGGAAGATAGCATTTTAAGTATGGAGAAACAGAAGCATAGTTGGAATGGAATTCTGACCATGGTTTAGAATGATAGCCTAAGATAGGGAAGAAGCCAGAAGTCTTGACTACCAGCTCATGACTCCTTCTTCTGAGCCTGGAAAATGATCAGACACCTGGGTAGTTAAAAAATCAGAATTTAGGGAGATGCTAATGAAGACAGAGCACTGGATGAGCAGAACCAATAAGTGATGGGGGCTTTAATTTTGGTTTGGCTACTAATAAGCTATGTGACATTAGGCATTCTAAATACCTTTTGTCTCTCCATTTAGAAAATGAATCAGGTTGAATGAGATGATTTGAAATGTCTCTTCCAGCTTTTCAATTCTATGACCCTATAGCACCTCCTTACCTCAGAAGTGTGAGTGCTGTAGCTCCCAGCTCTTCAGTTATATCTGCATGCTCAGAACTGAGCCATCAGAGCAAAAATCTGATGGGGAGTGCTCATATCTTTCCAGGGGATTGATCAAGGAGGAGGCATCTACAACCTAGAAAGCCTATTAAACAGGGATGGACATTTATATAACCTTCTTAAACAAAACCTCAATTCTTCATGCATTAGCACTTAGCAGAAATAAATGGTAATGGGTCTTAGGGTCCTGTCTCCTCAGTCCCATCTCCCAGAGGTGAACAGTGCAGCAAAAGCTAGTCTCCCTTGAGACTCTGTTGGGAGGTAATTAGCCCACAGTAGATTGGTCTCTCCACTTGGGATCTCTGTGTCTCTGGAAGATGGAGGAGACATCTCTGGAGAAGCAAAAGAAGCTGTTAAACACTTTCATGGCCATGTCATCATGGATTGTGCTCAAGGTTGAAGGTTCAAATACATTGAAGGGGAATATTAGAAAGCTCTCCAGTGGAGGCAGCTTAACCACCCCCTCCTTGGTCCTCCACTTCACGATTATTTGCCAACAAAATGAATAAGAGCAAGTAGATGAATATTTATAAAATCTGAGTATGAAATTTTGAGATTAACATAACAAGAAGTAGAAAATTTAGATAACCCAATCTTAGATGTCTTATAGCACAGTTTTGTACCAGTCTTGTGCATTTTTTATGAAAAACCCAGTTATCTGGGTTTAAATTTTATCACTCTTCTGGACTTCAGACTCCATGAAGGAGAAGGAAATGTCTTGCTTAGCCTCTCTTCTTTTATCAGGCACAGTGAAATATCCCCAGCAGCTAGCACCTGAGCCATGCAAATTGCCTTGAAGCTTAGATAAACATCAGGGAGATACTTAATAATATTGGAGACAGAACAGGGCTCATGACTTTTGCTTTGTATTTCTACTGTTAGGGCAAAAAACCCTTGGTATCCTTACATTAATAATCATCCTCATAATTTTAATTTAAGGATTTGCAATTTTTTCCACTGTGGAGAGTCCTTTCACTGCCATAGATTAAAGCCCTTCTATAACCTAATAAGTTTCCTAGAATTGCAGCCACTGGTGAGGAACCTCTGTGGATTTTTCTAGGCTGGTCTAGTCAACATATAATCCACCACTATCCCTATATGTGAAACTTTTACAGCCCGGCCTTGCCAGAGTTTCTATTCTATTGACTGAGCTTTTGAAGACTCAAGATCACATTCATGTAATGAGGCATCATGGTAAAACTTTTGTTGAGAGACTAATAGATAATTAAAAATATAAAAAAGGATAAAAAATAAATTCATTAATAGAATACTTGGAGAATGGAGTCTTGTAGTTTAGGAAAGCAGCATAATGGAAAGACTATTGGATGCCAGATTAGAAACTTTTGTAGTGGAGTCCTGGAAACAAGGAATCAGGGAAAAATGAAAATCTTAACTTTACAAATATATTTCTCCTCTTAACCTTTACCCCCTGGGGCTACTCCATTAAATCCAAATCACATTGTTTGGGTCATTCAGCTTCTATTTATCCTCTCAGAATTCTGAAAAGCTGGGGCTTTCTAATGCTATTGTCCATAAACCCCCACCAGTATGTTTCCCATTGATTTTAAGATAGTCAGCTAGATTTCAAACAGCTTTTAGAAAAAAAGTATTTATAACATGGTACAGCAAGGATTAGTTATACAAAAATTCCCCTAATTGGGGGTATATTCTACCCTTGCATGCAGAAGATCTTTGGGAGAAATAGGCTCAAACTTAGAAAACACATATGACCAAGGGTAAATTCATATCTCCTGGTTACTTGATGTTTTTTTCCCTTTTTTTGAAACTTCATGGAATTGTCTTTGGAATCTTTCTTTTGGGCTTGGAAGGGTAGTCAATATGTATAGTTTATTTTTGGTATTCTCTACATACTGAGACAGATGTTGCCATCAGCCATGGCAGCTTTGGGGAATTCTGCTACTACGTCTTTGGACACTGCTACCGATACCCATGTGATCTCCAGTTTTAACCTACCAAAGTTCACAGGGTCAGAACATAGTCAATTCATTCTCTAGATATTTGATTGCTTCTTCCTGGGAGACCTTCTTTTTGGCCATGGCATGTCTCATGTTTTTCATAGCTGGATGCCTTCTCTCCTATTAGTCCAGTCAATGGGAAAAGGGAGGGAAGGGAGAGGGACAGACACATGCAGACACACAGAGGGAGGGGGGAGGAGCGAGCGAGCGAGCGAGAGAGAGAGAGAGAGAGAGAGAGAGAGAGAGAGAGAGAGAACTCTTTCCTCTTCCCAAGAGTAGTTCCTTTTTAAGCTTGACTCAAATTGGAATTATCATCTCCTGAAGTGAAGAGCTGTATCTTTCTTGATTGAACTAGTTCTAAACTGCTTGCTGGTTTTATATGTAGCATTGGAAGCATTACTAGGTCTATTTAAATAGTCACAAGATGTTTCCTGTTCTGTATCATCAGCTACTCATTGAATGACCCAAAATATTTAATTTCTCTGAAACTGATTAGGGGCCATATCAGAGCTTAGTTTATGCATTAGAGTAGTTGCATCAAGCTATCCAAGGCAGGTGGGGTTTATGAGTGTTCAGGGAAGATTAGCACCTCTGGTGTGAGGGCTTGCTGAAACCTTTTAAGGGCTGCTCATCCACCTTTTGTGTCCACCTCTAACCCAGTTCTCACCTGTGGCACTGACAAGCTATGGCATAAACAGCAGACACACCTTGTAAATCATCTTGGTAGATGGGCTAAACCAGGCTGAGGGTGACCAATGGACCACAAACCCATTGGTGAATTAGGGGAGTGTCTGCCTCAAGCATGTGAAAACTCCCTCCTGTGGAATGGGTGGATGGGAACAATTTGTTTCAATGGCCGTGAAGGCAGCTTAAGCAGGCATTATAGAGCACTTAGAGCTGGACCAGACATCGATGACACCAAGGCTGTCCACTGCATCCCTGCATCCCAGGCCATTGGCAGTCATCCTTTTGCCTTGCCATTTGACTTAGAAGACTCTGGGAGAGAGAGTGAGGCTGACAACTTTGTGCAACTCTGCCTCACTTAAATCCAATTCACTCATGAGTCAAGAGATCACCTTGTGATGTCATTGGTCCTCTTTGAAAGTGAAGAACAAACATCAACAATACCAGGTGTGTTTATATTAATTGAGGTAGTGGCAAAACCCCACTCTAGTTTTCTTACACTAGAGATGTTTGGGACTACTCATATGGCTCAGATATTTCTGTTGTTATGCTTTACTTTCATAAATGCTGTGGTAGATGTCTCAAACTCAATATATCCCAAACCAAGTTCATTATTTTTCCTCTACATTCTTCCTTCTTTTTATCTTCCTATTACTGTAGAGGACAATATCCCAATGCAGTCCCTCGGGCTCACAACCTAGTAGTTATCTTGCATTCCTCATTATTTCTTACCCATACCCCAATCCCCTTTATCCAAGCTGTTGCCAAGGCCAGTAAGTTTCACTTTTGCAGCATCTCTGGAATATGCCTCCTTCTTTCTTCTGGCACTGCCACCACTCTAGGTGTCGTCAAGGTATCATCACCTCGCTCTGTGATTACTTCAATTGCCTGCTTGTGGATCTGCCTTTTTCAGGTCTTGTGATGTGAATGGTATGGGAAAGAGAGCTGGTTTCCCTTGAGACTCTTTTGGGAAGCAATTAACCCACAACCTCTCTCCCCCTCAGGATCTCTTTGCCTGGAATGTATGGGGGCATCTTTGGAGTAGCAAGGGCAGCTGTTAAACATTTGCATGGCCACACCATCACTGACCTTGCTCAAGGTTCAAAACACATTGAGAATCAATACGAGAAGGGCAGAGACAAAGTGGAGTGATGGAGTAGGGAAGCACAGGGGTCATGGGTCGGGTGTCTAGAGAACTGGACCCTAGGCCTGGCTTGGTCTCCAGTTGTGTGACTGCAGGCAGATTGCTCAACCCTCTGAATCTTGGCTTCATGTATGTGGGCTGGTGAAGTTGTTCTAGGTCCAGGATTGTGGGTCCTGGATCCCTTTGGCAATCTGGGGGAGCTCCTGTAGCCTTTCTCAGAACAAGGCTTTGAAATGCACAAAATGATCCACAGAGGGTTAAAAAGGGAAATCAATCATACTGAAATTCAGTTATCAAAATATTCAAAGAAAATCAAGTTTATAGAGTCCAGGTTAAGAATCCCTGCTCTGGCTGATTTGTGACATTGTTCTTAGCTCTCAAATGCTAGCCATCACAGTGGACTCATATGTTTGGGAAGGATTTTGGCATAAAGAGCTTTGAGGGTAGCTAGGTGGCACAGTGGGTAGAACCTCAGGCCTGGAGTCAGGAAGACTCCTCTTCCTAAGCTCAAATCTGGCCTCAGACACTTACTATGTGACCCTGGGCAAATCATTTAACCTCCTTGCCTAAGTTTCCTCATGTATAAAATGAGCTGGAGAAGAAAATGAGAAGCCATTCTAGTATCTTTTGTTTTTGTTTTTTGAGGGGGGAAGGCAAAGCAATTGGGATTAAGTGACTTGCCTAAGGTCACACAGCTAGTTAAGTGTCAGGTGTTTAAGGCTGGACTTGAACTCAGGTCCTCTTGACTCCAGGGCTGGTGCTTCATTCACTATGCCACCTACTTGCTCCCGTTCTAATATCTTTGCTAAGAAAACCCCAAATGGGGTCATGAAGTATCAGAGATGACTAAACAACAAAAGAACTTGGAACTTGGAGTCAGAAGGCCAAGGTTTGAGTACATTACTTATTAGCTCTGTGACCACAAACACCACCTTTCCGAGTCTCACTTTCTTCATCCATAAAGTCAGAATAATGATGTCATTTTTGACAAGACAGGGTTGTTCAATTGAAGTATTTATTTACTACTTATTATGTGCTAGTTCTTTCTAAAACTGAAATTCCAATAGAACAGTAAGTTCTGATTATCTGGCGCAGTCTTCTGGCTCTGGGTGCTACCTGTTTTACCTCAGTCCCAGAAGAGAAAAGAAACTCCTTTATTTTCAGTAGACTCTCAGTGAAGATCAAATTTCTCAAGCTGAACAGATGCCTCTGTTCTGTATTCTCATGAAAGCAAAGGGGTTCTCCTAAAAAGTAGGACCTTAAGTCAAGAGATAAAAGGCACTTGAGAGGTCATCTAGGGGGCAGGGGGAAAAGGGCATTTTGATTAAAATCTTGATTTTGCAATGCACTGCCTGTATGACCTTAGTCAAGTCATTTCTCTGGGCCCAAGTCTCCTCATCTGCATAAGGCAGAGGTCGAACTAGACAATCTCAAGAGATTTTTCTAGGACTAAACCTGATTCTCCTTATTTTATAACTAGGGCTCAGAAAAGGAAATGGACTTGTCCAAAGCAACATAAAGAATAAATGAGCAAGACAAGATCATGGGATTTTAGAATCAGAAACATAGAAGAAGGGACCTTAGAGGACAGTTGGAAAATGATAGAAACATAGAATTTAAATTAGAAGGAGCCTCAGAGTCCATCAAGCCCACATCATACCTGGAAGGCATCTCCATTCTAACATACTCAATGAAGGGTTAGTCAGACAGTCTCTGCTTGAAGACCGGTCCAACTCCCTCATTTTACAGATGAGGGAACTCAGGCACAGAAGTAAAGCGACTTTTCCAAGGTCACACAGTTAGTAAGTAGCAGAGTTGGGCTCCTTGTCCAAATCCAGTGCCTTCCCAACCACACCATAGTGTCTTTATAATAGGTCTTAGCAAAGGAGACTTGAGGGTTATCTGTGCTTTTCTTCTTTCTAATGCAGCCCCCCCAATATTGATCTTGGTATTGCCGAATTTTTCCTGGATTTGTGATTTCATCAAAATTGAAAAGTCCTAGTGAGAAGTTTCCTTTACTAGGGCAGATCAGCCTCTGCTTTGTAGTTTATGATCTTGGAGAGTAGCTTGGGACACTTAGAAGTAGAGTGACTTATTCAGGGCCACACAGTCAGTATATGTCAGTGGAAGGTATTCCCAGCTGCAAAACCAACTCTATCTACTATGCCAATCAGCAGACCATCACCACACTGCCAATGGAAACTAAACATGTAGTATGTCCAAACTGCTGATTTTATGTTTCCTAGGGCCTGCCTACAGTAGGAATATGTAAGTAGAGGGTAAATTAAGGTAACTATAATTATAAATCAAGCTGTAATATCAACAAGAAGAATACAGTGGTTCTGGTAGACATTCCTTGCCTACAGCATCCTTGTATGGAGAGGCGATTACAGCCCCCTCCTCAGGATGTAGATCCAAAGACGATAAAGATTCTTGAATATTTTCTATCTAGATTCCTCTTGGTGGCATGGGCAGAGTAGTAGATGTTATTGTTGTTCTGTTATGTCTGAGTCTTTGTGACTCTGTTTTTTTTTTTTTGCAAAGATACCCTAGTGGTTGGCCATTTCCTTCTCCAGTTCATTTTTTAATGAGGAAACTGAGGCAAACAGGGTTAAGTGACTTGCCCAGGGTCACATAGTAAGTGTCTGAGGCCAGATTTGAATGGAGGAAGATGATGAGTCTTTCTGATCCCAGGCTTGGGACTTTGTCTACTGTACTGTCTAGCTGTCCAGGGTACTGAATAGAGGACTGAATTTAGATGACCTGAGTTTAAATTTCAGTTCTGTCATTTACTCCCTGCATAACCTTGGGCAAGTCACTTAATCTCTATATGTGTCGGTTTCTCCATCTATAAAATGAGTGGGTTGGACTAGATGATCTTTAAGATTCTTGATCCAAGCCTGTTAATTTGCCCTATCTGTAGGTCCCCTGTAAGTTCTTTGGCATAAGTTACATGTCTGTCCTTTCCTGGAATAGTTTTGTTGTTAACAATGTTGACATATACTTAGTATTTCAGAGAACAGACAACAAATTTAAGAGACTATGTATAAAGCGTGTGAAACTATGTTAGAATAGTGCTTTCTAAAGGTCTCACTGTCTTCACAACTATAAGGTTTCCATTCTGCTCCTTCATGGGGTTTCAGAGGCTGCTTTGCTGCTCATGGATTTTTTGAGGGCACCTTTGACATCCTTGTTCCGTAGTGTGTAAATGAGAGGGTTAAGCAAGGGGGTAACAAAAGTATAGACCAAGGCAATCTGTCGATCCTCATCCTCTGAGGTGCTGGACCTGGGACGCAAATAGACCAGGCTACAGCAGCCATATTGCAACAGGACCACGGTGAGATGGGAAGAGCAGGTGGAGAAGGCCCGCTGGCGGCCCTCGGCTGAGCGGATATGTAAGATGGTGATGGTGATGAAGACATAAGAGATGCAGATGAGCAGGAATGGGACTGTCAGTACAAGGATTCCTACCACATAGAGGACAGCCTGGTGAACTTGGGTATCAGCACAGGCCAGGCGTAGGACAGGTGGTACATCACAAAGGAAGTGGTTGATCTCCCGGCGGTGACCACAGAAGGGAAGGTTAAAGATCAGTGCTGTCAGCTGAAGGGAGAGAAAGAGAGCCAGGCCCAGGGAGCCCACCACCATCTGGGTACACAGCTTCTGGGTCATGATGAGGGTATAGTGCAAAGGATAACAAATGGCCACATAGCGGTCATATGCCATGACAGCCAATAGAAAACAGTCAGTACTGCCAAGGGTGACAAAAAAGAACATCTGAGCCCCGCAACCAGCCAATGGGATGGGTTTCTGGGCTCCAAAGATGTTGGAGAGCATCAATGGTACCACAGTGGTGGTGTAACAGATCTCTAGAAAGGACAGGTTGGACAGGAAGAAGTACATGGGGGTACGGAGGAAAGTGTGGGTGCACACAACCCAGATGATGGCAGTGTTTCCACAGAGGATCATCAGATAGAGAAGGAAAAAGAGAAGGAAGAGGAGGGCCTGGATCCTAGGGGAAGCAGTGAACATCCGGAATACAAATTCAGTGGGACCAGACTGGTTGAAATGGATAAAGTTGGGAAGAAACATCTTACCTGCTAAAGAAAAAATAAATTACTTACTGATTTATTTAAATAAAATCAGCATCCTGAAGTTTCATTTTTATTATTGCTCAGCCTATGTTACAATGGAGGCTAATTTGGTTGAGGCGTCCTTCCTCCCTCCCTTCAGTGGGGTGACTGGAACTGATTCTCCTTGACCACACCTGTCTCCATCTCCTGGGACCATCTCAGGACATCATTGCTTGAGGTCCCTATACCTGCTCCTCATCCCTTTTCTTCCACGAGGGTAGAGAAATCCCAAAGTGTCCTCTTTCAAAATGACCTGTTGGTTAAGAGATAAAAAATTTAACTCATGAGTGTTTTAGTGTAGGTCACATTTCCATCTGACTTTTTTTTCTTTGTAAAGTTGGAAAACTTAGAAATGGAAGATAATTAATCAAATTAACCTAAAGCTCTGAGCCCCAGTGATCTTTTAATAACCAGCCTAGAAATGTAGTTCTTAGCTAGTTAAGTTTGGTATAAATAACTATTTATCTTCTTGATCTCTATAGAAAAGATGCTAATTCAGGATGCAATGGAATTGTCTTTATCTAGAAAAGCTATCATTAAGACATAAACATATTGGAAAATTTAAAAGAGCAAAGAAACAGTGAGAAACAATGATCCAAGGTCATGTGTGGCAAGAAAGCAAAAAAGTAGAAACAGAGGATTCAGCAGCCTTCCAGAGGCTTCTCCAAGTTGATATGGTTCTTTCACTCCCTGTTGATTTATTGTAATAAGATTTCTGGCAAGTTGAAGAAAGGAAAAGGTTGAAGCCAATTTGAGGCTTAGAGTCAACCTCATGAAAAGTGTTCTCCATCTTCCAATGCTGTTTGCTACTCACTACTATTCCCCTTTGCCCACCTCACTTTCTCTGACTCTCTTGTGTCTGCCACAGAGAGATTTTAAAAACTCACTGCAATGGAAAAAACAAAACAAAACTCTGCCCTCCAATTTCAGTCGCAATGATAGCTTCATCCTTTCACTTTCTGAGAAAACTACAACTCCCATTGCCATTGGAGAATTAGTTGCCCATATCAAGGCCGTCAGTTCACTCTGTCTGAATCACTGTTACGTTAGGATGAAATCACACCATTTCAGACTTCAAGGTCTGGTTAAAATCATGTTAGCCAGTCATTTCATCTCTTTGTGCTTAGTTGTCCTTATCTATATGAGGAAGGGCTTGGATTAGGTGACCCTATTTTGTTCAAGTTCTGACAGTCTGTCATAGTTACTATAGTTCCTTTCAGCCTAGAGATGCAAAGTTTGAAGTTCTAGGGTTCATTCTAACTTTGATGTAAACCATTGTCCCACTCTACCATTTTATATTTTAAAGTTCTTAGTTCCAAATCCTATGTTCAAAGGCATATCCTTGTTCTGACATTCTATATTTTATGTTCTAAACTACTTTCTAGCTCTGACAGTCTACATTACTTTCCTTGGCATGACAATATTATATTCTAGAAATGAAAGTTGAGTAAACTCTTCTATGACAGAGGTTTTGCTCTTCCACAATAGAATTATCATGCCTAGCACATATAAGGATATAGTTTTAAGTATATAACTATTCCATAAGCTGCAAACTTGAAGAAAAGAGAAGAGGAGGAGAAAACAAAGGAAGAAGGGAAAAAAGAGGAGAAGGGGAGAGAGAGGAGCAGGATAAGAAGAAGAAAAAGAAGGAGAACAAGAGAAGAAGGAGGAGGAGGGAGTAGGAGGAAGAAGAAGAAGGGGAAGAGAAGGAAAATAAGGAGAAGTATGTCAACAATGATTATGATGATGACAAGAGTTGACAAGTGGATAATAGCAGGAGGTGGAAGAGAAGGAAAAAAAGGAAGAAGTAAGAGAAGATAAGAAAAGGGAGGAAAAGAGCAGAAGAAAGGCAGTTATTTTTAACTAATATTGGTTATGCACCACCATGCCCAACAGTCACACACTTTTTGTTAAGTCTCTGAAGGCCATAAATAAATTGAAAATATCATAGAATCTCAGGGTTGGAAGGGGTCTTAGAGGTCCTTTAGTACCACAACATACTTCCTGCTACATACCTATGAAGCTGTTTTTGAACCTTTCCTGATAGACCCTAGTAAGGAATGAACCACTATCTCTAGAGGCAGTCCATTCCTTTTTGGGACAGAAAGGTTTTTTTTTAAATCCCTTGTGCTTAGCACATTGCCTGTAGCACATAACCTTAGCACATTTATTGACAATTGGTTATTCTATGATACGTTTATTTCTCTCCATATAGAACCTAAGAATGATGAAGGGCATCTAAACCTATTAGGAATCTGACATTTCTCTTTTGAGTGAGACCGAACATATCTAAACAAATTGAAACAAACTCTCTATTTTCAGTCTCTAACAAAGAGGTAGCATTCTCTTTGACAAGACCAATTCCTCCACGTGTTCCCTTGATCCCATCTCCTCTTATATTTTCCAGTAGATTACAACCTCAATCATTTCCCCACTAATCTTTAGCTTTTCCCCATCTACTTGCTTCTTTCCTCCTACTATTTAACATATCACCACCATATTAAAAGAAAAACTTCACTAGACTTAACTACCCCCTCCAGCAATTGTCCTATTTCCCACCATTCTTCCTCAGCTATACTCCTAGAATGAACTACACTCACTGTTTCAGCTGCCTATTTTCTTAATCATGCCTCAGTCCTTTGCACTCTGACTTCCAACCTCATTACTCAGTTGAAACTACTCTCTACAAAGTTACCAAAGATCTCTTAATTAAGTGGATGGTCTTTTTTTTCCCCAGTTTTCATAATTCTCAAACTGTTTGTGGGTTTTAAGTCTGTTGAACTCCCACTTTTTCTAGATACTTTATCCTCTCTGGGCTTTTTGACATTACTCTCTCCTACCTCTCCAATTGCTACTTTCTAATCTCCTTTGCTTTTACATTATCTTGATCATGCCCCATACCTGGGGGATGTCACCCAAGGTCCTGTCCTAGGTCCTTTACTCTTCTCTTTCTGCATTCTCCTTGCTGACATCATCAACTCACACATTTTAAATGACCATTCTACACCAGCGATTCTCCGAGTTGGATATGTCGTTCCAATCTCTCTTCTGATCCTGAGTCTTTTATCACCAATCACCTATTGGTCATTTAAAAATGGATGTCAGGAAGATATCTCAAACTCAATTTACTCAAAACAGAACTCATTATCTTTTCCCATAACACCTCTCTTTCAAACTTGTTCATATTTGTTGAAATTCTTCCCTCTTTCCAAGGTCATAATCCTGGTGTTATCCTCTACTCCTTACTCTTCTGTATCCCACTGGCCAAACCTTGCTGTTTCTACCTTCCCAACATCTCTTTCCCCTTCTTTCTGCTCACATGGTTATCACAGTTGCTTTAGTATGGGCTCTCATCACAACTAATCTAGATTAGCTCAACACCCTCTTGGCTGGTTTCTCTGTCTTAAGTATCTCCACACTTCAGTCCGCCATCCTTAATGCTGCCAAACTAATTTTTCTTAAGTACAAATTTGGCTCTATCACTCCCCTACTATACCAACTCCACTTGCTTCCTGTTGGTTCTAGAATAAAATACACATTCTCCTGTTTAGCTGTAAAAATCTTTACAACCTCTGTTAACTAGTTATTGAGCTTAGACAAGCAACTTTCCCCCCCACTATGGGTCATAGGTTCCTTGTCTATAAAATGAGGGTGAATCAGATACTATTTAAGAATTTTCATACAACCATGTGATTTCATGACCCACAATTCTCCTACTCTGATGATCAACATCAGTTTTCTTCAAACTTATGCTGCCTGGCTTATGTATCATGGCACAAGGCAATGATGAATTGATAAATGACAGATGTTTGTTGGATCACATTGAACTGAAAGAAAGTGTTGGTGGGACAAAGCTACCTTGTGTATAGGGTAGGAATGACTTCAAGATGAAGAACATTGGTAAAGAACCTGGATGTTTCTCCTTCCTTCTAATGGCTAAAGACTCTAGGGATTAGAGGGAGATAATGAAATATCTCAGGTGATGTAAAAGAACTCATGAAATGCAAAAAGATCTAGAGCAGAACTTTTAAACCATTTTTGAGTCACAGAACACATTGGCAGTTTGGTGGTGTGTGGGCCCTTTTTCAGAAGGTTTTTAAATGAGTAAAATAAAATACATAGAATAGCAAAGGAAACCAATTTTACTGATTAAAATGTATTTTCCCACCTAAGTTCATTGACTCTATGAAATTGCTCCATAGCTGCCCTGTGGACATCCTGGGGTCTGTGGACCCCAGGTTAGGAACCTCTGACCTAGAGGAAGAAAGTCAGTACACTGAATAACTTCTCTATGAAGGGTATATGGGAGGACATGGAGAAGAATGACTAGAATGTTGTATAAATATCTTATATCTCCTTCCCAAGGAGGGAAAAAGTTTCTTAATGACAGCAGCGGTGGGTTGCCATCTGTACCTGTACAGAGGAATATCCATCTGTGTGGTAAAGAGGAAAGAATCCTGGCAACTAGGTAGTGAAGTGGATAGAACACAGGACTTGGAATCAGAAAGACCCGAGTTCCAATCATGCCACAGACTCTTATTAGCTAGGGAATCCTTGGTAAGTCATTTAATCTCTATTTCAGTTTCCTTATCTGTAAAATGGGGACAATAGCATTTACTTCATAGAGTTATTATGAGAATCAAGTGAATTAACAAATATAAAGTACTTCAAAATTTTAAAATACTATTTAAAGGTTTACTACTACTATTATTACTGCTGTTGCTGTTGCTGTTTCTGCTGCTGCTACTACTACTACCACCACTACCACCACTATCAGAATTCCTGGATTCAAATTGAAGTCTTAGATTGTGTTTGTCCTTTGTTCTCAAAGAGGACCGTGACATCAGGGAGATGATGACATGACTTGCAGTTGACTTTGATTTGAGTAAGGGAGGGTTGTGCACCTTTAGAAGTCTCTGAGTAGCCATGAGCAAGTTCATTTCTCTGGTGCTCAGTTTCCTCATGTGATAAGAAGGGATTAGACTAGATAGATGGCTAGATGATAGACTCCATCTCTAAGTCTGTGATGCTATGAGACCACAGATCCATCCATGTTTTTAGCCATTTAGGTGAAGGATTGTCAAATCTGGTTTAAATAACTTTCTAAGGATAATCCCTTTTCCATGAATTATAGAGATAAAAATGTCCTGTAGCCTGGTCCTGAGAATGTCACTTCATCATCATAGGGTAGAAAATTGTCTGTTTTCTGACTTAAGAAAGTTGCACTCCTTGGGCCTTGGGTTCTGAGCCGAGAATGGATTAACCAAGGAGGGAGAGGTGAGCAGGAAGATGCTGTCTACCTTTTCCCTGATGCAATTGAAAACCAGAGCCAGGGGACTTTTTTGATGCTGTGGCATGAAGTCTACTTAAGTTGACTTAATCATTGAATGAACAAACATCTATTGAACATAATTATGTTCCCAGCAGTATACGTGGTGCTTTGGGGGATACAGAGAAGTGGGAGATGTGGGTCCTGTCCTTAAGGAACCAGTCATTGAATGCTACAGCTGGAAGAGATCTTAAAGACCATTAAGTCTACCACCCCTTTAATTTCACAGATGAGAAAACTGAGGCAAATAGGTGGCACAGTGGATGGAATGTTCGACTTAACAGTCAGGAAGATGAGTTCAAGTCTTGCCTCAGACTTTTACTAGCTGTGTGACTATAGGTAACCTAACTGAGCTCTCCAAGGCTAAGTTTCCTCAATTCTAAAAAAAATGGTAGGGTTGGGCCAAATGGTCTCTAAAAGAACTTCCAGTTCTAATTGAAGAGGAATGAATTAATTCTCAATGTCACATGGCAAGTTAGCAGCAGAATTGCTTTGAAATCCCACATCCCTCTATTCTAGGGTCTTTCCTGTATGTCAGTTTATGGTGTACTTGGCGAGATAATACATATGATACCCCTGGGCTATTGAAGCATGTTATAGAAGAAGGAAGTACTGAGGACTGGATCCCATGACAATGAATCATATAATATAACATGTGGGAGTAGGTTCAATTGTTCTGCTTTTTTATGTCTTTAAACCTTTCTTTATTGTTGTGAACCTAATAACTGTCAATATCTACAAACATTGCAATATACAAAAAATGAGAAAGGTGATTGTGTAGGAAACAGTGAATTTCTGTAACAATTAGCCTTGCAGAAGCATATGTGTGTATGTGTGTGTGTGTGTGTATATGTAGGTGTGTGTATACATACACAGAATTTAATAAGTTTTTACAAAAATTTATCTGTGTTCTGCAGCTTTTTCATTTCTTCTGTAAATTTAATCTATTGCCTTGATTCTCTTTTTTTCTTTATGTTATCTATGACTGCCCTTTAACGTACTGACTGCTGATTCCCCTCTCCCCAAAAGTAACCTTCCTTTGTTACAAATATGGATAGTCTAGCAAAAGAAATGACCATATCGGTCACGTTTAGGAAAGTATATCTCTGGATCTGATTGATGTCAAAGACCCCTGTTGCTTCTAACAATCTATATAATCTATGCCATAGTCCCGCCTGAGGTTTCAATAGCTAGGCTAGTTTATACACCCTTCAAAGACGACTCCTGCAAAGTCCACTAGAATGAAAAGAATACTGGATTTGAAGCCAGAACACATCAATTGACTGTATTTTCTTGGGCAAGACACTTTCTTTCACTGGTCCTCGGTTTTATTCTTTATAAAATGAGAGGATTTGTACTGAATTATCTCTAATGGACCTTCCCAGTTCCAAATCCTGGGATCTCAAATCATACAAGTAAACAAAAAGGAAGCAATAAGATTACCTCCCCTTACCTCCTTTCAGTGTCTCTGAATCCATCAGCCATCTGAGGAAAAACTCTGATCAGCAGGCTGCTTTTGTCCTGAGATACTCCTATGCCAGTCTACTGCAGAGCTCAAATATGCTATTTCTTACCTTCTCACGTATTTAAATGGAATTAGGTTCCATGACTTTCAAAGGGTACAGTGACTAGTAGAAAAGAGAGATCTACATAGTGGGTACTCCCCCTTCCTTTGTTCTCTGGCTAGATCTCATAGAGTTCAAGATGGGAACAGACTCTGGTATCCTTCCCTGCCTGAGAATGTTGGAGTGGAGACAGCTTTAGAGTATAGTGGTCATTTGTACCATGGATACTTTCTAGATTGAAGTTCAGGATGCCTCTGCAATATTAGGAAACCCAACAAGGGTAATCCCTGTTGATTCCATTCTCAACCTAATCATATTCTTCTTTAATCAGGTTATTTACTGTCCTCTCTGAGGTCTCTCTCAGAGGAATGTGTCCCTGAAGCAGAAGAGTTTGGGGAAAACTTTGTGAATTGAGGATAACTCAGATAAGGCCAATGGACATTCAGATCTCTATGGGCTTGTTCAGTGGGTGTCCCAACTGAAGCCTGGAGGCCAGTAGGAGAGAATCTTACTCTTTTTGTCACCTATTTTTTTTCTTAGGGACTTAAGTTGTCTTCTAGTAAATTTCTCTAGGGGGAAATGACTAAACTACCATTTCATGCCAATTTATGAGGGGTGTGGCTAAAGGGAGGAAAGTTTCAGTTTTCTCAAGTGAAGAAAAGTCCCCAAATTAGAATTAAACAAAAATGATTTAAAGTGTTTCCCACATACAAAGCATTGAACCAGGTACTGAAGATACAGGGATAAAATGTACCATAATGGCTCCCCTCAAGGAGCTCCTACTCTTTGGGGAGTGGGAGAGTAATAGATTTACAAAGAGAAATGTGGTATGAAAGGGAATAATTGCAGCAAGAATACCCAGAGAAAATGCTTCAGAAAAATGTGAGGAGGGAAAGATTGCTTCCAGCTGAGAAGATCAGGAAAGGCTCCAGTGAGCAGGTGACACCTGATATGGGTCTTGGAAAAAGAGAGTTTCTAATACTTGCAGCTCATATTCATATAGCACTTTAAGGTTTACAAAGCACTGCAGTATGTTATTTAATCCCATCAACAATACTGTGAAGTAGGTGCTATTATTATTTCAATTTTATAGATAAGGAAATTGTGGCAGAAAGAGTTAGTTGATTTGTCAAGAATTATACAGCTGGGAAGTATCTGAGGCTGGATTTGAACTCAGGTCTTCCTGACTCCATGGCCAGCACTCTATTCATTAGACAACCAAGGTCACTTGTCTAGCATACCTGGTTGAATTGGTAAGTTCCCAGGTGCCTCAACACATGGGGGTAGGCAAAGAAAATTGCATTCTGGAACCCAGAACATTCAGATTCTAGACCTGTGGTGACCCTGCCAATGAGAGCTGAGAAGCAGACTTTGAATGAAGCATGGGAGACCATTTGAAGTCACAGATATGTGGAGGAATGTTGGCATGCTAGCACATTGCTTCATTCCCAGGACGGATCAAACTCATTAGGGTACCAACTTTCCCCATATCTGTCGTTGGAAAGAGTCTAGCTAGAACAAATAATATTTTAACTATAAAAATTGTTCTCAAACAGAGAAAGTAAATCTTATTAAATTGTATCAATGTGAAATTATAGTTATGGGGCCCCAAATTTGGCAAATATAAAGCAGAGAACAAGAAACTGTAGTGGAAAGAATGCTGGGCTTGAAGTTAGACAACATAGATTCAAATTGTAGCTCTTAGTACTCGTGTGACCTTGGGAAATTCACTTTACCTTGCTGTGCCCATTTCTTCATCTGTAAAATAAAGGAGTTGGACCAGATCATCATTTCACAAAGTATGGCCCAGGTACAATTAGGTCTATGAGATCTTTTTAGACAGTTCATGAGGTCAAAGTGATTTTCACGAAAAAATAGGCTGTTTTAATGTGAAATACAGTAAACAACAACATCTCTTCCCTGTCTCTCACAACTGTATCCCTATAAACCAAAGATCTTTAGGGTCCTCAATAATTTTTAAGAGGTTAAGAGGGACTACATGTGCAAACATATTTATGGTAGTCCTTTTTGTGGTGGCAAAGTATTTGAAATTGAGAGAATAGCCATCAATTGGGGAATAGCTGAAAAAGCTATGGAACATGAATGTAGTGTAACATTATTGTGCAAAAAGAAATGATGAGCAGGCATTCATAAAAACCTGGAAAGACTTACATGAACTGATGCAAAGTGAAATGAGCAGAACCAGGAAAACATTGTACACTATATTAGCAGCATTATGTGATGATCAATTATGAATGACTCAGTTCTTCTTAGCAACACAATGATCCAAGACAAGTTCAAAAGACTCACAAATTAAAATGCTATCCATATACAGATAAAGTATGCAGATTTTCACTCTGAATGCGGATTTTCACTCCTTTAATTTTTTTTTTGTTTTTTGTTTTTGTCTTTTGATTGTAGCAGCAAGCACCCTAGCATACTCAGGATGGCTGCTAGCATGGGTTCTTAGATCTGCTTTTCTAAAGGAAAGCAACTCAAAATGGGTTAACAATCTTACTTTAATCAAACATATATCATTTACCTAGTTCAGGGGAAAAAGTCAGCACCCTGAATTTCAGAGAATACAAACAGAAGTTACAACATAAAATAACACAATTAAGCAGACAGGGCTTCCAGCTGTCTTACCATTACATCCGTACCTAGTTAGTTACCAGAGAGGGAAGCACCAACTCTGGGGCTCAACAGATGTCCAGAGTCTCATCTGGCCAAATCACACAACTCTTCCTAAAATGAGCCCCAAAGAAAAACCTCACATCAGGGTATATATAGCCTTCTTCTGGGTCATAGAATGTCACAATCCTCTTGACCCACTGCCCAATCACAAAGTAACAAGACATGGGCATTCCTGAAGAACAAGCCTCCTGCCACAGGCTCCGTGTGACCTCATTCAGCCTATTAAGGGGCAGAGTATATTTTCAAATGAGGGAAGGTTCTCAGAGTCACTTAAGCCTATCAAGGGGCCAATGGGCAGGGAAGATCTTCAGATTTCCATTACATTGATCCATTTCTTTTTTTTTAAACAGCTGTGACTGACATGGCAATATGTTTTACATGATAATGCATGTATAACCTATATCAAATTGCCTACCATTTTTGGAAGAGGGGAGGGCAGAGAGGGAGAAAAATTTGGAATTCAAAGTCTTGCAAAAATGAATGACAAAAATTGTCTTGACATGTAATTGGAAAAAAACCAAAATACTATTCAAAAATGGGAAAAAAGAGGTTAAGAGGGAACTGAGACCAAAAGTTTGATAAATGCTGGTCTAGACTGCAGTGGTTCTCAACCTTCCTAATGCTGTGACCCTTTAATACAGTTCTTCATGTTGTGATGACCCCCAACCATAAAATTATTTTTGTTGCTACCTCATAACTGTAATTTTGCTACTGTTATGAATCATAATGTAAATATCTGATATGCAGGCTGTCCTTAAATTGAACATAACCCACAGGTTAAGAACTGCTGGAGGGGCTCTAAGGTACCTTCCAACTCTATTGCCTATAAGGACGTCAATAAGGATAAAGTGGAGACCAATGTTATTAAAGAATATTGATACAAAATATTAAGCAAAATTCTGGAAAATTTAGTATAATAGTAGGTTGAAAATTATCCATTTTGATTAGTTGGCAGTCACAGTAGAAACACAAATATAATTGACAGTTAAACACCTAGAATAGCATAACACATAATAATTAATAATAGTTACCACTTAGATAATACTTTAAGATTTGAAAAATGCCTTCCAAATATTATCTCATTCTTATCCTCAAAACTGCCTGAGGAGATAGAAGATATTATTATCTCTATTTTATCAATGAGGAAATTGAGGTCGATTGCTATTAAGTGATTTTTCCAGGGTGATACAAGAAGTATGTGAGGCTGGATCCGAACTCAGATTTTCCTGACTCCAGGTCTAAGACTCTATTCACTGTGACACAAAGCTGTGGATATTTACATAAAGAATAATACAAAAAGAACAAAATGAAAATATAAAAATAAGATCAAAAGAATATTTAAGTAAAAAATAAAGCCAAGAATGATCTAGGAGAAAATGGGACACTCATTTCTGTTTACAGAAAGGAAAAAATCTAAGGATGACAAGAATTTCTTTGTAATTAGGAGATAGCACATAAGGGAGAGGTATGAAAAGCTTTCTCACTAAGTACAGGAATTAGGTATGGCCGACGAATATCATAAGATCCTCAGAAGAAAAAAACTTAAAAGGTTACCTATTCCAACCTCTACCCAGAGGTTGCAATAAATGACACCATAGGTCTCTTCTAACTCTAGTGTGCAGACTCTAGTCTTTTTTTTTAAATCTTAGGAGTGTATGAGTGTTATAGAATTAAAATATTTATTTAGACAGACACGCTCTGAACAAAATTATTAGACTAAAATTCAGGGCAAGTACATACATTTTTCCAAGAAGGAAAGAGGACCTATAATTCAAGAATCCTATCAAAAATTGATGCATGTATGTATGAATCTACACACAAATATACATATGTACATATACACTCAGGTATACCATGTAAGCAATACACACAGACTCCTACAACATGCATGTACGTGTGCATGTATGCATATATCCCAAACAAAAATAAAATTCATCATGCCTCAAAACTCAGGTCAGAGAAAATAGTAGCAAAACTTAGGATGGTGCCCCTTCAATTTCATTTCCAAGAACTCAGCTATGCAATGACAGCTGTTCTACAAGTCTCTTTGGGGTGATAATTAGCCTCTGACCCATACATGATCTGGAACATATCTAGATGACTTCTAAATCTCTCTATCCACCCCTCTATGTCCTAGTTGCAGGCATTCTCTCTGCCTGTCTGGAATCCTCTCCCTCTTCCAGTCTGACTACTAACCTCCTTGGCCTCCTTTAAACCCCAGCTAACATCCCATCTTCTACAAGAACCCTTTCCCAATCATTTTTGATTCTGTCTTGCCTCTATTAATTATTTACTACTTATCCCATATAGAGCTTTCTTTTTATGTATTTATTTGCATGTTGTATCCCCTATTAGATTGCAAGCTGTGTGAGGGTAGGGACTGTCTTCTGCCTTTTTTGTATGCCCAGTGTTTAGCATAGTGCCTGGCACATAATGGGGCCTTAATAAATATTTATTGTTTGATCGTCTCTCTTCTGATTTTCAACTTCAAATTACCACCTCTTGCTAGACATTTCTACCTAGATGTCCTTGAGGCATCTCAAAATCAATTTGCTTATTTAATTGTCAAGTTTTGTTCATTATGCCTCCACATTGCTTCTGTCCCTGTCTCTCCACTATGGCTACCAGGCTAGACAAAACCCTCATCAATCTTGACTTGCATTTTTGCAGTCATCTGTTAACCAATAGCTTTGCTTTTAGTCTCTTATCTCTCCAATATGTCCTCCTCACACTGAAAACAATCTTTCTAAATAAGAGGTCTGGCATTGTCCCTTATCTCTGCAAGAATCTTCATTGGCTCCCTATTGCCTTAATGAAAAACCTCTACAACTTGGTATTGAAAATCCTTCATAATTTGACTACAGGCTACTTTTCCACACTTACTTCATAGAAGACCCCTTACTACTTTATGTTCCAGTAAACCTGGCCTACTTACCATTCCCTGACCTCAACATTCTATATCCCGCCTCTGTGCCTTTGCTGAGGTGGTTCCCTATACCTGGAATTCCCTCTCCACTAACTTTCCCCTATTAGAATTCACAGCCTTCATTAAGGCTCAGTTCAGATTTCACATTCTATGGAAATCCTTTTCTGAATCTCTTAGTTTTTAGAGATTTCTTCTTACTCAGAGTATCTCCATTTATTTACCAGTTTTCATATTGTATTCTCTAGTAGGGTGTAGTGACTTTTTAAAATTAAATTTCATGAAAAATGATGAAATTCATTTGCACCTTTATGTCCTCAATGTATACCACAACACTCCCTCTCTGCTTCTAAAAGCTTGTTACCCAGAAAAGGGCTGAGACCCATTACAAAAACTCCATTTTCTACTTCAGAATCTCTTGAAACCCACACTAAACTCTCTGTGGATTTAAGGGCTTCACTCTAACTAGTGCTCTTGTCTCTCCTGATCCTTGAATGCAATGAATACATGGAAAAAAGTTATTCAATTCTGGGTGTCTATTAGTGAAATACAATTTGGGGAATACTGGGAATGCAGAGAAAACCAAGCTCTCCATCAGTGCGGATTCCATTGGTAGAGATTCGCAAGTTTTTCTCTTTTCTCAAATTATCCTTGACTAATTTGTCTCAGTCACTTCTTTGCCCCAATTAAAACTCATTTTGCATTATATATGTCTGTGGTCATGCTGTTGACCTCCTAGGACAATGTAGAAAGCTTACTGAGGGCATGGACTATTATTAAAATATCAATTTTTTATACTATAGATAAAACAAAATACCATTGATACTGAGCTCTTCCTTGTAACAAATAAAAAATAAACCAAACCCATCACCAAACCACTTCACTTGACAGCACAGATGTCATTCTATGCTTTTGGTACTATAACTTTTTGTATATTTTTATCACCAGCACTTGCAAATAGTAGAATTTTAATAATTTTTTAAATGAATGAATGATAGTAAATCTGTGTTTCTCTATTTTGTACCTGTGGATTCTGTATTTTTATCTTGTAATCACAAGGATAGGTTGTGCACTCTCTAAAATTTAAAAATTTCATTTGGTGCTGAAAACCAAACTTTTTATCTAGTAAATATTTATAATTATTTACTTTAACAGGTCTAGTACAGTGCTTAGCCATTAGTAAGTATTCAATACTTGTTGAATGAGTGAGAAAACAAATAAATGAATGAGGAACTCTCAAAAAATGTCCTTCAAACATCAGTAGAAAAACCTTTCTCCCTGAAGCCACCTATTATGGATAACACCTGACATCAATCAGCCCAAACGCTCTGGACTTATTCTATATTTCCACACTGATCTCATCCATTTTCTCACGTGATCTGTACAAGGCCCACGTGAGGAAGGTGGGACACTTATGATTATCCCCCTGATTAATGTAAATTAATTCTTTGGCTTAAAAGTTTTGTAATTTCCTATCATTTAGAATTCAGGCTGCTGTTAAGAGAATCAGGCCCACTGGTCAACTAACAATCTCCTGCTGACCTCAGGTTGACTTCACTATTTCTGAGAATGACAGAATATTAAGCAAGGGCTTTATCTGGCAATCTGAGCATATCCAGAGGGCATCTGTATGTTTTTGCCCAAGTATTATGGTATAAGACTAGAGCTAACATGTTTATAGTAACACCATAAATTCCAACAAAAAATTGTAGGTCTTGGTCTGCCAAGAGAAGAATCAAAGGAAAAAAGAACCTTGATAATGTGTACCATTTATCACTGGATTGAATTCTGCACTCCCACAGTAACCTTCTCTTTTTTTTCCCCCAAGCACATTTATAGTCCAATTAAATGTGCATGCACATACATGTGTACATATGTGTGAGCACAGTACACATATATATGCATACCAGTGTGTATATTTGTATGTATGTGTCTGAGTCATTGAATCCAACCAGATCCAACTGTGATAAGGTGGTCTGCATTGCTTCTTGACTATAGACAATGTTAATGTTCTTCCAGTTTGTGGTAAATCCTGAAATGCTGGATAGTGAAGATTACATGAGACAAAGAATTTGTACTATTTTTCTCACAAGGAATTTCTGGTGAGGTGCAGGAATTCCACCTTCACCCAAAGAGAAGCATCACAAATAATAATTCTGCCTTTGCCTTCTGGATTCACTCTTTGCTTACATGTGGACTTTGCTAGAATTTCCATGTGAGTAGAGTTTTATGCTCGTTAATATATATATTTTTTAAAGTAATCAAAGTAATGAACCTGTAAAAGGAATTTCAGTAGTGTTACCTTGAAAATCATTACTAAAGAATTGACATTAAATGGTCTAATGAGACAAAAACCTTCCCGGAAGTAAGAACTGGATGGGTGGGAGGTGGAGACAGAAACAGAATACTTCATGTGTTGACTATGGGCAGGCCTTAATACCAAAGGAACTCCACTAAATTGCTTATCTTACCTGGCATAATGGATAGAGTTGATTTTGCTGTCAGAAATTTGGGTTGGAATTTTGCCTCTTGTGACATTTATGATTGATATATTTAAAGATAATGGTTGTGCTTACTTAGACGGGGACACTTGTTAAAAACAATGAAAATGAACTGTAAATCTCTTGGCTGAATTTAAAGTACAACTCCAGTGACCCTAATTTCTCCTGCTTCATTCAGGAACTGTCAGGAAACTCCATTAAGAATCTAAATTCCTCAAAGGCAGGGGCTATCAATTTTTAAAAAAATCCTCAATGTTTAGTATAGTATTTATCATACAATAAGCATGTGATAAATGGTTTGAAATTGATTGATACTGAGGAGATCTGGTTATCTAGTATTGCTCATGATTTTTTTCAGAGCATTTTTGACATCCTTGTTACGAAGGGTATAAATGAGGGGATTAAGCAGAGGCGTGATAAAAGTATAGACCAAGGCAAGGTCTCGATCCTCTTCCTCTGTCGTACTTGCAGGAGGGCAGAAATAGACCAAACTGCAGCAGCCATATTGTATCAGGACCACAGTGAGATGTGAGGAGCAGGTGGAGAAGGCCTGCTGGCGGCCTTCAGCTGAGCGAATGTGCAAGATGGTGTTGGTGATGAAGACGTAGGTAATACAGATGAGAATGAATGGGATGGTCAGGAGAATGAT
Organism: Pseudochirops cupreus; assembly: GCA_028627135.1. Lineage (NCBI taxonomy): Eukaryota > Metazoa > Chordata > Mammalia > Diprotodontia > Pseudocheiridae > Pseudochirops > Pseudochirops cupreus. The sequence continues at coordinate 14,437,585 of CM053583.1, read as the reverse complement.
GCTTACCACATAGACAACAGCCTGGGGAACGTGAGTATCAGCACAGGCCAGTCGTAGGACAGGTGGTACGTCACAGAAGAAATGTTTGATCACTCTGTGGTAACCACAGAAGGGCAGAGTAAACACAAGTGATGTGAGGTGCAAGGCAAGAAAAATAGCCAGAATCAGGGAGCCAACTACCATCTGGGTACACAGCTTCTGGGTCATGATGAGAGTGTAATGTAAAGGATGGCAGATGGCCACATAGCGGTCATAAGCCATGACAGCCAAGAGGAAACAGTCAGTCCCACCAAGGGTTACAAAAAAGAACATTTGCATCCCACAGCCAGCCAGTGTGATGGGTTTCTGGGCTCCAAAGATGTTGGAGAGCATCAATGGTACCAGAGTAGTGGTATAACAGATCTCCAGGAAGGACAGGTTGGACAGGAAGAAATACATAGGGGTACGCAGGTTGCTGTGGGTGAACACAGCCCAGATGATGGCAGTGTTCCCACAGAGAATCATCATATAGAGAAGGAAGAAGAAGCAGAAGAGGAGGGCCTGGATCCTGGGGTTAGCGGTGAACACTTGGAACAGGAATTCAGTGGGACCAGACTGATTGAGCTGGAAAGAGTAGGGAGAAGACATGTCTCACCTGCCAAAGAAAAATAGGAAGTTGGAGTTTTAAGATCACCTTAGACAAATCACTTCACATTTCTGTGGGTCAGAAATTTTTGCCTAATTAATGAAGAGGTTTTTATTAAATTTCTTCTAAGACCTCTTACAGCTTTGGTCTTTTGTGTTCAGTGTTCTAAGGTCACTTTTAGTTTTGACATTCTATGTTCTAAATTTTTAAAGAAAGAGGAAAAAGACCTATATATACAAATATACTTATAGTAGCTCTTTTTTGTGGTAGCAAAGAATTGGAAACTGAGGAGTTGCCCACCAATTGTGAAATGGCTGAACAAATTATGGTATATGATTGTGATATAATACTATTGTTCTGTAAGAAATAATGAAGGGCTTAGTTTCAGAAAAAACCTAGGAAATTCTCTATGGATGGATTCAGAGTGGTTAGCAGAACCACAAGAACAATTTATACATAACAACATTATTATAAAGACAAACAAGTTTGATAGACTTTAGAACACTTTTCAAAGTTATGATTCCAGAAGACTCCTGATGAAACCTGCTGTCTACCTGCAGATTGAGATATTTCTCTCTTTCTCTCTCTCTCTCTGTCTCTCTCTGTCTCTGTCTCTGTCTCTGTCTCTCTCTCTCTCTCTCTCTCTCTCACTCTCTCTGTGTGTCTTTCCCCTCATATTGTGTGTGTGCATATATAAATATATATATATATATGTATGTATGTATATGTGCATTTTATACACATATGTTTAGACAAGGTCAATAGGGAAATCTATTTTGCTTGACTGTACATGTTTGTAACAAAGATTTTGTTTTTCTTTTTTTCTTAACGAGGGGAAAAGGGAGAAGATGGAACAAAGAAAAGATGGATTTTCATTGCTTAAAAAACTTAATAAAAACAAAAGAAGGGGAAAATAGCTGAGAAGAGTAGAAAGTGAGTGCTTATTAAATCCAATGTCATCCACAATGCACTGTGCTTGAAATTCATTCTCCTTGCGTTGTGGCCCTATAGGCTTCTCTCCAAATGAGAATATTGCATAATTTCAGAGTTTTATGGGCCCATAGAGACCATTAACCTGAACAAGAATGGCTCTTACGATGTGCCCAAGTGGTCATCCAGTCTTTGCTTATAAGCTTTCACTAACTCCTGAAGCAACCCACTCTACTGTGGGATTGTGCTAATTATGAGAAAGTTCTTCCCTACATGAAGCTGAAGTAGCTTCCACTCCATCTTTGTTCTGTCCTCTGGAGCCAATTAGAAAAATTCTTCTTCTTTGTTCACATCAGCCCTTAAAATATTTGATGGTAGCTAATGTGTGTCCCTGAAGTTATCTTTTAAAGATTTAAAAAAATATTTATTTTTTAAACATGGCAAAAACACTTCAATAGGAATTAGAAATCCTAGAACTTTTGGTCTGTCATTTATTAGTGGTTAGACTGTATCACTTTTCTCCTGGGGACTCATTTTTCTTATCAGTAAAATTAGGAACATAAAATCATAGCTCTAGAACTAGAAAGATCCTCAGACATCACCTAGCCCCATCCGCCTTAATTTAGAGATGAAGAAACTGAGGTTCAAGCCAATTAAGTGATTTTCCTAAGGTCATATGGGTAGTAAGCATTAAAAACAGGTATGAAGCCTGGTTTTCTGACTGCAGTGCCAGGATTCTCCCCACTTGGCCACAAGACAGTAAAGGGTATCCACTTAGAGAAATAGCTATCATCTTAGTTTATAAAAAAGGTGTTCTTTTTGAACTAGGAACTAGGAAGCCTGGGTTCTTCCCTTAACTGTGCTATTAACTAGCTCTTTAACTTGAGCAAATAATTTCCTCATCTATGGACCTCAGTCTCTTTGATCAGTAAGATAGAGATGGACTGGACATTTTTTAAAGCTCTGCAATTTAATCAGCTTCTCTCCCACTCCTCTGCCTGATAATAGATGAGCAGTGTTATCTGTATCCATTGTCTAATACAAAACAGGTACTTGATAAATGTTTTTCTTTTTCCTTTTAAAATTGAACTGAATGTAAGCTTAGATGCATCAAAGATGACCCATTATAACATGGGGATCAGACTCAATACAAGAGGGCCTTGAGATGTTTTCTCTTCCTGATGGTGGCTAAAGACTGTTGACCTTGGAGAGGGGTAATTGGACAGCTCAGACAATGAACTCGTGTCTACAAAATGTGGAAAGACTGAGAGAAAGGCTATAGTGTGTTGGAGCTCCCAATTTAAAGCTTTTTCCTATATATAAGTCATCATGGCATTACCTCGGTTACCATGCATTTAGTGAGATAATAACAGCACCATGAAACATTTACATTATAGTCTGGAATTAAGGTTGCTGGGAGAAATATCAATAATCTCAGACACGCAGATGACATCGCTCTGATGGAAAAAAGTAAAGAAGAATTAAGAAGCCTCTTCATGAGAGTAAAAGAGGAGACTGCAAAAACTAGCTCGAAGCTTAACATAAAAAAAAAAAAACAACAAGATCTTAGCAACTGGTCTCATCATTTTCTGGCAAATAGAGGGAGGAGATATAGAAGTAGCGTCAGATTTTATATTCTTGGGCTCAAAGATCACCATAGATAGTGACTACAGCCATCAAATTAAAAGATGTTTGCTGCTTGGAAGGAAAGCTGTGGTAAATCTGGACAGCTTTTTAGTAAAAAAGCAGAGACATCACCTTGCTGACCAAGGTCTCTGTAAGTCAAAGCTATGATTTTTCCAGTAGCAATGTATGGCTATGAGTGTTGCACTATATGGAAAGAAATTAATTCAGACTATTCACTGGAAGGTTAAATACTGAAGTTTAAATAAATGTTCACAAAAGAAGAAGACAAGGTTGATTGGAAAAGACCCTGATATTGTGAAAATTTGAAGATAAAAGGAAAAGGATGCAGCACAAGATGAGATGGATACATAGCAGCATGGAAACAATAAACATGAGATGGGACAGACACTGGCAGATAGTGGAGGATAGAAGGGCCTGGTATGCAACAGTCCATGGGGTCATGAAGGTCGTACATGACGGAACAGCTGAACAACACCAAAATGGGTAGAAAGAGCAGGTTAGAAGAGCTGGTGCCTGGTTTAATCATTAACCAGCGATATGAGTATAGGCAAATCACCTCTCTTCTCTAGCTCTATCTCTCCTCTTCTATATCATCATCATCATCATCATCATCATCATCATCATCACCATCATCATCACCATCATCATCATCATCACCATCACCACCACCACCATCATCATCATCATCATCATCATCATCATCATCATCATCATCTATACAGCACTTTAAGGTTTGCAAGGCACTTTACAAATAGTATCTCATTTGCATCTTACACTAATCCTGGTAGCTAAGTGCTATTTTTATCCTAACTTTATAGATAAGAAAACTGAGACAGACAGATGTTAAATGACTTGATAAATCATAGCCAGTAAGTTTCTGAGGACAAATTTAACCTCGGGGCTTCCTGACCCCTGTCCAGTCCCCATCCCCCTGCACTAATTGATCTCAAAGGTCTTTGCTACCTCTAGTAGTCTAAGAAATCTCTGACATTCATCCTGCCTAATGACTGAATAGATAGGACAATTAAAAGGCCTTTGTAAAGTGATGCCGGATAATTCTGGTTTCTTAAAAAGAACCCTGGATTTTGAGTTACAGGGCCTATGTTCCAGTACTGTTTCTGATTGGGCGAGTTGTATTCTCTTTCTTTGTCTTAGTTCTTTGTTCTTTAAAGAGAGAGGGCTAAAATAGATGAAATCTATTATCCATTTCATCTTTGAATCCCTAAACCCCAAGCCAAATATTCATCTAAGGAAAAGCTCTGATTCATTGTTTACCTTTAACTTGAGATGCTCTAGGGCAGATCTCCTAGAGAGATGTCCACATCTCTTTCTTCTCTTCTCTTCAGTTTGAATCAAATGGAATGGCCATGACGTTCAATTGGCACATGGGCTCCTAAAAAGAAGAGAAATTGGCATGTAAGTAGGCTTCCTTCTTCTGTTCTCTGGCTGAACCTCATAGAGTTGAAAGTGAGGAGAGTCTTTTGTGCCCTTCACTATGGAGAGGAGATGCCTTAAGGGCACGCTGGTCAGTGTATCAGAGTGTTCACAGCCCATGCTTCAAGGTGTCTCTCTAGGATTAAAAACTCAGTGAAGGCAGTTCCTGGTGTCTCCATTCATAATCTAGTTATGTCTGATTTATCCAGGTTTTGTTATTTAGCATCACCTCAGCAGTCTTCCTCAAGAAAATGGATTTCTGAAGCATAGGAGGCTGGAAAAAACCTTTAGAATGGAGGATAGCAAAAGCTAAGTTAAGAGGCAGTTAGATGCTCTTGGATTTTCTAGTTGAAGAGCACATCTGGTCTGTGGGGAGTAGAGGGAGTGAATCTTCTTCTCTTGCCCTTCCTCCCATTAAAGAACATATTCTGGTAAATCACTCCAGTATGTAATGGTAAAGATTTAAGTTTATACCATCTTGATAGTCACAAAAGTGTTGGAACGTACTGAGAAGAACCTTGAATGGAGACTCAGGAGACATAGGTGCCAGTTCAAGCTGTGACAGTCTTTTTCTCTCAAAGACATTTCTTGGTATTCACCCTTACCTATGACTTGAACTTTAGCAAGAAAAATTTTTTCACTAAAATGGACCTCTCCCCACTCACCTCCCAAAACCTTACCTATTGCATGTACAATGCAACATTCCGCATCACTGGGCATTGGCCAATTGTGACTTTTTCTTGAAGGGCCAAATGAATAAATGAATGAATGTTACCTATCACAACTAACTCCCATCCTTGGTATTATCTTTGACTTTCATCAAATTTTGAAGCTGTTGCCAAGTTTTGATCTTTCTACCTTTGTAACATTTTTCCTATAAATTTTCTCATTCCATCACCACTCTGGCCCAGGCCCTCATCCCCATATATCTGGACTATTGCAATAATTTGCTGCTATATCTCACTCTCTCCATTCTGCTTCCACTCCTATTTATCCTTCAATCAGCTGCCAAAGTGATTTCCAAAAAGCGCTACTCTAACCATATCATCCCTCAGTGATCACTCAGTAAACTCCATTTGGTCCCTACTACTTCAGGACCAAATATAAAACACTCCGTTTTTTAAAGACATTCATGCCTTGGCCCCTTAGCATATTTCCAATCTTCTTACACTTACTCCCTTTCACATTTTTTTTACTGTGCTTCTTGGTGTTCCTTAAACATGATTCTTTATCTCCCAATTCTAAATATAATTCTAATTACACATATGAAGTCATAAAAATATTTTTTGCATTAAAGATGTTACAAAAATAAAGAGAAAGAAAAAATATTCTTCCATCTGCACTTTGAGCTTATCTGGAGCTCTATTTGGAGGTGAATAGCATTTTTTATCATAAGTCCTTTGGAATTGTGGGGGATCATTGTATTGATCAAAGTTACTAAGTCTTTCAAGATTGATAATCTTTACAATGTTGCTGTTGCTGTGTACAATGTTCTCCCAGTTCTGCTTGCTTCACTTTGCATCAGTTCACAGAAGTCTTCCCAGGTTTTCCTGAACCTTCCCCCCTTCATAATTTCTTACAGGAACAAATTTATTATTAAATTAAATCATATTTATAGACTATAATTTGTTCAGCCATTTCCCAATTGATGGGGATTCCTCCACTTTCAAATTCTTTGCAAATACAAAAAGATACTCTAAATATTTTTGTATATATGAATCATTTCATTTTTCCTTTGATTTCTTTGGGTGTATAAACCTAGTAGTAGCATTTCTGAGTCAAAGGAAGGATTATATTCATTTTTTAAAAAATGAAACCTTCATTTGATAAGAGTATAAAACATGGAAGGGAATCTCTTTAGTTATATAGAGAATCAGTAATATTCTTAGGTTAGAAAAAGACACTTCACAGGACTGTTACTCTTTTAAATTAGCAGGAATCTTGGGTTCCAATTACAACTCTGCAACTATCTAATTGTTTCACATTGGGCAAGTGGCTTCCACTCTCAGAACTCCAGTTTCCCTGCCTAAATATAACAATGAGAAAACCTAACATTCATATAGCCTTTGCTAGATATCAGACGCTGTGTGAAGTGCTTTACAATTATTATCTTACTTTATCCTCACAACAACCTTGGGAAGGCAGGTAGTATTATTATCCCCATTTTATAGATGAGGAAACAGAGGCAAATGGAAGGTAAGTGACTTGCCCAGGGTCGTATGGTTATTAAATATCTGAGACTGGATTTAAACTCAGGTCTTCCTGACTCCAGTGCTTGATCTACTCTTCCAACTAGCTGCCCTATTTCACATTCCTTATAGTCCTTGGATTTGCTGACCCATATCCATCCTAGCTGTCTGACAATAAAACAGTAAAATTTTCCAAGCCTATAATTCCTGGCACATAGGATGAAATTGAAGAATGTTTGTTGAGCTGAATTGACCTGAAGGAAACTTCAGTATAACAAAGATACTCAGTCTGGGTGTACAGTGATTTCAAGGCAAAGAACTCTGGAGACCATGGGCTAGTTTCATTCCACACTTAAATTTCAAACTTTGAGGACTTATTTAAGGTTAGGAAGACAGCTCAGTGTACTCATATCCAGTAAATACACAAAGATCTTGAGTATGGCTCTCAGCATCCTGGACAGCTTTCCAGTAGAGTATTTCTGTGAGGACACAGACAAAAATAATACAAGATGAAAAGGCATGGCTGGCATTGCATCTATACCAGTAGAGGTAAATTACTCTCTCAGCATGACACAAAGAACATTGGGGTTGGAGTTAGAGGATCTTGGTTTGAATGCCAGCTCTCCTACTAACTCCATATGTGACAATGGGAAAGCCTTTGGCTATCTGGACTTCAGTTTCCCCATCTTTTCCTCTAACAACTTCCTTCTCCAAATTTCTCTTTTTATGTCAGAACCACTCTTGTTCTTTTAATCTATCAGCTTATAATCCCAGATTTACTCTGGACTCTTCAGTCTCCCTCATCCCACATGCCCAATCAATGTTTCTACCTTCCTAGTAACTCTTGTATCTGATCCCCTCTCTTCACTCACACACCTCCTCTCTATGTAAGCCCTCATTGAGTCTCACCTGGATCATTGCAAAAGCCTCTTAATTAATATCTCCACCTCATTTTGCTCCCATTTCTAGTCCATCCTACATGCCACCAACAAAGTAATTTTCCTTAATCATGGATTTGACCATGTGACTCCCCCAACCTAGTCAATTGCACTGACTGACTATTGCCCCTGATAAAAATAAACTCCTCTGTTTAGCTTTTAAAGCTTGATGACTGTGGTCTCACATGCTCTTTTTTTTTTTTAGCTTTATTGAACATTACTCCCTCTTTTCCACACTGTGATGCTATCCAACTGACCTCCTCTCTGTCCTTTACACATAATGCTCCATCTCTATGCCTTTGCACTGACCATCTTCCATGTCTAGAAGGCCTTCACTCTTTTACTCTGCCTCAGTGAATCCCTTTCTTCATTTAAGATGTAGCTCAAATACCATCTTCTGCAGAGAACTTGTCATGATCCCACCAAGGGCTGGTGCCCTCCCTCCCAACTAATTTGTGTTAAATACTTTGAATATATTTATATTTGTGATCATATAGTTATAGAAACATATTATACATGTTTATTTATATGTACTTGTTTCCCCCATTAGAATGTAAGTTCCTTGAAAGTAGGGGTCATTTCATTATTTATACTTATATTCTCAGTTCCTTGAATAGCACCTACCATACATAGTATGAGCTATGGTGCTACTTACTTGCTGTAGAATGAGAGGGTTGGACTAGGCCTCTGATGTCCCGCAGAAGTTCTAAATCTAAGATCTTGTGATCTCATGGGATCAAAGTTTCCCCTGAACATCAGACTAACTGGCTGGCTCATGCACTGGGAGACTTTGGATTTAGGATTTTCTAAGAGAACCAGATTTTTAACAGATCAAAGAGATGTAAGTACCCTGCTATCCTGTCCTGAGGGAAGCAGTGCCATCTTCATAGCTCCTAGGTTGGGTTGTTCTGGTCAACCAAGACAGCCAGACTTAGTGCTGTTTGCTAGGGCACTGGGCTAGCTGATCTCCAAGGTGTTTCCAACTCTAAATCACAGCCTATTTATTCAGGCAACCTAATGAAAATAAAGAAGAAAATAGTATTCCCTTACCACCATCCAGTGACTCTGATTCCATCAGCCATTTGGGGAAAATCTTGGTTTCACAGGCTCCCTTTGGAACACTTTGTAATTCTCAACTTGCTCTTGTCAAGTACAGCTAGGAGTTGCAGTGAGTAGAGCACCAGCCTTGGAGCCAGGAGGACCTGAGTTAAATTCTGGCATCAGAATTTAACACCTATGAGCCATGTGACATTGGGCAAGTCACTTAACCCCAATTGCCCTGCCTTTTCCCCTCCAAAAAAGACATAAAAAAAGAGTTAAATGGAACAAGAACCCATGAGTTTCCTGAGAGACCTTGGCTGGTGCATGGACTTCCTGTCTCTTCTTTCTGAGTAGATTTCATTCAGCTACAAATTGTGAGAAATTTCAGTATCCTTCAAAAACTAAGGACCTTCAAGTGTAGATGCTGTGGGGATAATGATCATCATAGAATCTTCTTAGATTGTGATCCAGGTGTGTTCCATGGGTCAAGTAACCCTGTTACCTGACACAGTATCCCTGTGTCCATCGACAGATTAGACATTGTCTTCTTATCCAGGTTATTTTGGGTCCTCTTTGGGTTCTTTCTCAGGAGAACAATTCACTGAATCATGGTGGTTTTCCCTGTGGCTGTCTTTAAGTGGATCTGAGATTTGGGGAAAATATTCTGAATTGAGTATGACAAAGATAAAGTTAATGGGCAGTTATATCCTCTTGGTTTTACATGTGGAGGCCACAGGTGGTGTGTGGGGACTGAGAGGAGGCAAGCTTGCTCTCCCTCATCAGAGACTTAAGCTGTGTCCTAATAGTTTTCTCCAGTGGGAAATGATAAAGATGCAAATTTATGACAAATTAAGATGCATGAAACATTTTAATATTGAGGAAAGGGTTCTGGATATAAGGTGGGGGGGTAGGAAAGGGCTAGAGAGTCAGGAGTCCTGGATGACTAGGTGATTAAGGGTCCCAAGTTGGCCTCCAAGTCTTTTAGCTCAGTCATTTTTCAATAAATGCTGCCATACATTGCATTGATCCTCATCTTATAAGCAATAAAATAAAATAAATAGAACTCACTTCCAAAATGACTTCGTTGGATATTTCATGAATCCTTGAAACTATCATTTTATCTAATAATAGCCCTTGATAAAGTGCTTGTTGAATGAATAAATGAGTTATAGTTATCTCTGTGTTTCACTTCCCTGTAAATCTCTACACTCCATGAAGTCAGGGTGCTCAGAGCTTCTCTAAACTCCACATATCCTCAAGTGTCACTGTCACACAACTTTAAATAGAATGTGCTTTAGGCATAATGTGTTTTCTAGAACCCTTATGGGGTCTGGAAGTGTGGTGGTTGGACTATTTGTAATGACTTGCTGGTGGCTCTGCCTGCCTCAAGTCTCTCCCCACTTCAATCCATCCTCCATTCAGTCACTAAAGTGATCTTCCTAAAGTGCGGGTCCTATTATATCTCCCCTACCCCCACTCAATAAACTCTAGTGGCTCCCTGCTGTCTCAAATAACAAATAAATTGCTGCTTGCCATCCAAAGCCCTTCATAACTTTACTCTTTGCTAGCTTTTCAGTCTTCTTACCCTTTATTCCTCATTATTAGTCTTTGATCATGTGACATTGATTTTCTGGTTGTTTCACTAACAAGATGCTCTGTCTTTTGGCTCCATGTATTTTTTGTGGTTGTCTACAATGCACAGAATGGCCTCCCTCCTCTGCTCTACCTGCTGATCTCCTTATTTCCTTTAAGTCCCAACTGAAATCTCCTCTTTTACCAAAAACCTTCCCCATTCCCCCCTTAATTTTGGTTCTTTCCTTCTGTTAATCATTTCTTCTTCATCCTAAGTAAAACTTGCTTGTATTTATTTGTCTGATTGTTTTCTCCCCTATTAGGTTGTTAGGTCCTTGAGGTCAGGAACTGTATTTGACCTCTTTTTATATCCTTAATGCTTAGTACAGTGCCTGGCATGTAGTAGGTGCTTAATAAATGTTTATTGATTGATTGATTTACTAGTGACTTGACCTCAGAGACAAGAATACCTGAGTTCAAGTTCTACTTCTGAAACATTCTGTCTTTGTTACCCTAAGTCATTTCCCCTTCTTGCTGCAGGAAAAGTAATCCCATCAATATTGTCATATCTTCTGGGAAGAGCATTGCATTCATTGATTGGCATATAGATCCATTCAATCATCTTATAACCCCCACCAAGAAAACTCTTCTTCCTTCAATCCTCTTTATATCCTAGATCTCTTATTAGGATGTAATCTGTGAGGTACTTAGGCAGTACAATGATCACTTGAGTGGGAGTCAGGAAGATCTGAATTCAAACCTGACCTCAGATACTCATGAGCTGTGTGACCATGGGTAAGTCACTTAACTTCTTTTTGACTCTAGTAACTCAACTGTATGTAAAGATTGCAATACTATCTACCTCCTAAGGTAGTTGTAAGGATTAAATGAAATAGCATTTGTACAACACTTTCCAAACATTAAAATTCAAGTTATTATTATTGATTAATATTTTTTTGAGGGAAGAGACTATATTTCTTTTATAGTTGTATTCTCAGGACCTGAGCAAAAGTAGGCCCTGTCTAATTTTCCAACCATCCATCCATCCATTTATCTACCTATCCATTTATTCATCTTTCTATCCTTCCATCCATTCAACATCTGTCCCAGGCAAATTTCTGAGATTGTAAATTGTAGACCAGGTACTAACTCACCTGCCTTGGTAGAGGGAATTTCCCCACTGGACATTCCTATGAATGTCCATGACATCACAGATTGTGTTAGAAAATCTCTTACTAGGTCTAGAGCAGTATTAAGTACATATTGGTTATGCAATGGATAGTTGATGACTGAATTAATGAATCAATATCCCAAGAAGTCTATAGACATGCCTTCTCTCTTAAGCCATTGATCCTGCCTGGCCCAAATCAATGTAATTTTTGGGAAACTATCTTTAATTTTTGTTTTTGGTTTTTATTTTTGGAGGGGGAAGGTAGGGTAGTTGGGGTTAAGTGACCTGCCTAAGGTCACATGGCTAGTTTTTTGTGTGCGTGTTAAGTGTCTGAGGCTGGATTTGAACTCAGGCCCTCCTGACCCCAGGGTCAGCGCTCCACTCACTGAATCACCTAGCTGCCTCTGTCTTTAATTTTTGAAGAGTGCTATCACTGATTATACATTTTCATATCTTCTGTCATGTGACTCAGAAGAGTTATGTGAAGAAGGAAGGATAAGACACAATATCCCCAGTTTTCAGGTGAGGAAAGTAAAACTAAGATGTTTCATAGCTTGCCATGTGCTTTGCTGTTCAATATAACCTGAAGGTAACAGATTCAACCACCTAGTCAACTGAGACCCTCTTGGCAACCTCAGCTTGAAATAACTGCCCCATGGCCAAGAAGTAGGCCAGGGAGAGCCCCTCTAGAGAAGTCCAGTCCATTTCAGGCATTCCTGACTTGGGTTTGGGTATGTTCCCCCAAGAATAGTGGGTCAAGGCTAGTGCTGGAATATTTGGACAGTGACAAAAGATCTACAATAGTCCCATAGAGATTCTGTCCCCCCCCAGCAAGAAAGGAAAGAGCTAATCTATAAAATGAGGTGAATAATAACACCTACAGTATCTCACAGACTTGTCGTGAGGTTCAAATGAGATAAGGGATGTAAAGTCTTCTGTAAACCTCAAAACCCTTCATGAATGTTCTCTGTCATTATTACTGTCATTACTTTTCCTCTTCTCATCTTTTATCTGATGGAGAGCTAATAGAAATGGTCCTGAGACAAGTTGCTATCCCTCTCCCATTCTTCTCTGTTTAACATTTGTGGGATAATGTTGGTAAAATGGAAAGCATAATTGGTTGAATACATTGAGATATAATCTTCTCTTTTGTAGGTTCACTGACCAGATGACAGGAACAATGTACACCTATTTGATGTTGTTCCCATGTAGTTTTGATTCCTTCTGCTAGGTCTACATATTTCAAGAACTTTTTATTCTACATAGTTTGGCTTTGAGCATTTAGTTTGGTGACTGATCTGGTCCTGGGTCTCAATGGCATGTTGTTAGTAATAATAGAGCAAGACTCTATGCTCATTCTTCCAACCTCCATGCACAGCAGCACATTGACTATCCAGAACAAGGCCAGCTATATCTCTGGATTCTAGGTCTTTTTCCAGTGCTGCCCATTCTGAGCCTTCATTCCAACATGTTTCCTCCAATATTAGTTACCAATGATTAGTGCCTCAGATCCATATAACCAGTTATAAATATACATCTCTGCTTCTTCTGGGCTGGGTTAGAAAGGGGGCTCAGGATTTTTTTGCTTACAATCTGACTTCTGGAAAATCCCAGTATGATGAACTTCAGCTCCCAGACTTCTGGTGGCCCACTCTCCTGCTCTCAAAGTTCATGAAATAGGGAAGAATAAATGCAAAGAAGCAAGAAACAGGGGCCTGGATTTATGGGCTTCATGATGAATGGAACTGGAAAGGACTTGAGGCCTCTTTCTGTTTATAGACTTACAGCACTTCTCTCCCTTTCCATGCTTCAAGGTATGGAAAAAGCCCCAAAAAACCAAGAGCAAGACCTCACTTCAGTTGATTAGGGACACTTGAATGTCTCTGTCACCATGCCCAGGTCCAGAGGCAATCGCAAAGGATGCTCTTTGTAAGGTGGTTAGCAGAATAAAATTGCTCACCAGATAGAGCCTCTTGACTCCATTCTTGGGTTTCAGCCATTTCATAGGCTCCATCAGCAGGTGAATGAAAGTATGAACACTCTCCTCTAAGTTAAGTCTTGTGAACCTAGGACCAGCATTTCTAATTGCTCTGTGAAGGCATTTCTTTGTGTTCGAAAACCATTTCTATAAAATTTGAAATTACTTATTATATAACAATTGCTAGTATTTAGAGAAAGATTTGGGCAGTTAGGTGACCCAGTCACTGGAGTGCTGGGCCGGGAGTCAGAAAGACCTGAGTTTAAACCCTACCTCCAGTTGTGTGATTCTGGGCAAGTCACTTCCCCCCATTTGTTATTAGTTTCTTCATCTGGAAAATGAGAGACATTTTGGGGACAAAAATGGCAAACCACTCCAGTATCTTTGCCAAGAAAACACCCAAAGGGGTCATGAAACGTCAGACAAGACTGAAAAAGCAGCTCAACGGCAAATATATGGAGATTTAATGTTTGGGAAGTTCTTTGTATATCTTATCTCATATGTTCTGAAATATTAGTATTATACATGAAATTAATATAATGAACTAAAAATAATTATTAATAATTAATATTATTACTATTTACTAACATTTATGTAGACAGTGAGATGGCACAGTGAATAGAGTGCTGGGCCTGGAATAAGGAAGACTTATCAACCCAATTCAAATCTGGCCTCAGGTACTCACTAACTTTATGATCCTGGGCAAATCACTTAATCCTGCCTGCCTCAATTTCCTCACTTTGAAAATAAGCTGGAGAAGAAAACGGTAAAAATAATTTCAATATCTGTCGAGTGCCCCCCCAACTTGGACTCTGGGGACCCTATTCTATTACTTACCTCTTCCAACTGCTTTCCTCCTCTCAGGCTTCGGTCGTCACTGGCTTCAAGACTAGCTTGAAGAACTACCCCCCACAGAGCACCCAGGACTCGGGCAAACGGTAAAGGTGTTTATTGCAGCGTATACAGGAACAGAGAGAGCTACAAGCACGCGGTTCCCCTTTTTATACCCTAGCTTTTGATTCCCACCTCAGAGTGCCATCATGGCCCAGTGAGCCACTCACGTACAGCCCCGAAGATAAGGAGACATCTCGCATGATCATGCCTTCTTCATTGAGACATGCGCAGGCCTCTACCCTGTCCCCAGGCTATCGTGGTGCACCCCCAGCGGCTGATGACGTCAAACACTCTTACATCTCCCTTTTCTTGTTTTGCGGGTGACCGCCATGGCCCCCCAAAGGGAGGAGGCTAGCTTTCAAGGAGATCAGACTATTTTTAAGAAATACGAAAAGCCAATGCCACAAACAGCACATAAGTATTAAGCCAATTACTAAATAAAATAGCGGTACTACACCTGCCATTATAGTTTGTAACAAATGTTTTCCCTGAATCCAATCAATTAACTCTTTTCCTGC
>CM053583.1:14375539-14422148 GCA_028627135.1 Pseudochirops cupreus | reverse complement strand
ATATTTCTAGGAGTTTTCTTTTGGGGATCTTTTTCAAGAGGTGATCAGTGGATTCTCTCAAGTTCTATTTTACCCTCTGGTTCTAAAATATCAGGGCAATTTTCCTTCAGAATTTCTTGAAGGATGCTTTCTAAGTTCTTTTTTTGATCATGGCTTTCAGGTAGTCCAATAATTTTTAGATTGTCTCTCTTGGATCCGTTTTCCAGGTCAGTGGTTTTTTCAAGGAGATATTGCACATTGCCTTCTATTTTTTTCATTTGTTTGGATCTGTTTAATAGTATCCTGATTTCTCATAAAGTCATTTTCTTCCATTTGCTCCACTCTAATTTTGAAGGAGTTATTCTCTTCAGAATGCTTTTGAGATTCTTTTTCCACCTGGCAAAGTCAACTTTTTAGGGCATTCTTCTCCTCATTGGCTTTTTGGGCCTCTTTTGTCATTTGAGTTAATCTATTTTTTAAGGTGTTAATTTCTTCATTCAGGTTGTTGACTCTCTTTTCATGATTTTCTTGCATCATTCTTATTTCTCTTCCCAATTTTTCTTCCACTTCTCTCATTTGGTTTTCACAATCTTTCTTCAGCTGATCTCTAGCTTTTTGGCAATCTTTGTGTTTCTTGGAAGCTTTTGGTGTGGGAGTTCTAACTGTGTTGTCTTCCTTCCTTTCCCTGAAGAAGGAATCTAGGGTTTGGTTGCTGTTCTTACTTTTCTTCCTGTGCTGCTGGGTCCCTCCCCAGCTCTGGCTCACTGAAAAAAAAAACCCCAGGACCACCACCCAAGACTGCAATCTGGATCCAGGCTGCTCAGTGCCAGAGCACTTGGCCTCTGAACAATTGCTTGGCCCCTCTGTTGTCTGCAGGCTGGGAGCTCTGAAGTTGCAATGTGGAGGTGGGTGCAGAACCTCTGCTCCCCGCTTCTTTGCCCTGGAGGTGTCTTGGCCAGACCTGCTTTTCTTCCCTGTTTTTTAGCCAAGTTCCTCTAACCTTAGTCCTTTTTTCTTATGGCTTGATAATTCTGGATACTACCACAGCTGCTGCAGATCTGCTCTCCTGAAGCTCCAGCCATAGCGGGGCTTGTCTTGTCCAGCTGTCTCCAGGGCAAAAGCCACTGTTTCAGGCTGGGCTGGTTTCGTCTGTCAGAGTTGAAATGGTCGCTTTGAGCCAAGCTGCCTTCAGCAGGAAATACATCTGTGTGCATTTTAGAGCCCTAGAATTTGTTTAGAGTCATATTTTTTGGGTATTTGATGTGGCTGTGTCGGAGCTGCAATTTCTTGCTGCTCCTACATTGCCATCTTGGCTCCGCCCCCCTAATGACTCCATATCTACCATCCATTCCACAATATCATGTCTTTCTCATGGACTGGGAGGGGATGCTGGGTGCTCACGTACATCTCCTCCAATATTCCTGTAAACTGATATTTCTGATTATTACCATAGATTTAATGCCAAATTGTCATGTATCATTAATATTCCCATTTATGCTTTTCTGTAGACTAACTAGATATATCCCTGAGAGAGGTAAAATCTAATGGAAGAAAATTAGAGTTGTTTAGCATATTCCATTTTAGTTCACACTGTGAACTGTCTCAGAAATTCTTTCCATTAATATAAATAGACATTTGAGCCATAACTTATTATCTTAGAGCTTTCGTGGGATATTTTGAAGTTAAGTGACTTGCAGAGTGTTCTACAGTTAGTCTATGTGCTAATGTGTGATATTCTTAAATGGTGATGATGATGATGATGATGATGATGATGATGATGATGATGATTAAAAGTAGGCTTCTTTCTGTGGACAGATTATTATGGCTCCTCCTCAGGAGACAGATTTCTTGATGGCAAACTCCTATCTGGCCCCAGGATTGCAGAAGAGCATGGGCAAAGGCCCAGTTTGATCAATGTGTAGTCAGGGAAACTGAGGTCCACATTCAATCCTGCCACTTTCTAGATCTATGACCTTAATGAAGTCATTTTCCTTCTCTCTCACCTTTTCCTTATGTGAGAAAAGGGGGCTGCAATACATAATGTCTAAGGTGCCTTCCAGCTTTAATCCATGATCCTATCATGCTATATTCCTTGAGTAGATAATTGCTACAATCAGGGATGTACAGGAGCACAGGGTGTCACTTTAAAAGGGACCAAGTCTGTTTATAAAAAGTTTATATTTTAATCCAAATTTGTTCTCCTGGGTGCTGAGTCTCCAAACAACAACAATAACAACAAGAATGGTAACACAGACCTAATCAATCAGTCAGTTGACAAGGATTTATTGAGCACATGCTATGAAATGAGGATACCATGAAGTTAAGTGACTTGTTGAGTGTTCTACAGTTGGTCTGTGTGCTAATGGGTGATATCCTTTAATGGTGGTGATGATGATGATGATGATGATGATAAAGTAGGCTCCTTTCTATGGGCAGATTATTATGGCTCCTTCCTCTGGGCAGATTATTATGGCTCCTTCCTCAGGAGGCAGAATTCAAGGTGGCAAACTCCTGTCTGGCTCCAGGATGGCAGAAGAGCATGGGCAAATTCCAAGTCTGATCAGTATGAGTCAGGGAACCTGAGGTCCACACTCAACTCTGCCACTTTCTAGTTCTATGACCTTAACACAGTCATTTCCTTTTTCTGGATCTCAGTTTTCTTATGTGAGAAAAGGGAGTTGGCAGACATAACATCTAAGGTGTCTTCCAGCTTTGATCCATGATCCTATCATGCTATATTCCTTGAGTAGACAATTGCTACAAGGAGGAATATACAGGGGGCATAAGGTGTCACTTAAAAAGGGGCTGTCTGTTTATAAAAAGTTTGTATTTTAATCTACATTTGTTCTCCTGGTATAGAGTTTCAAAAAAAACACCAACAATGGTGATATGGACCTAATCAATCAATCAGTCAGTTGACAAGCATTTTTTGAGCATACGCTATGAGATGGAAGAAACTGAACAAGTATAAATTGTAGGAAATGATGCATTGGAGTTGCACATTTTAAAGGTTCTGTGTTTTAGGAACCATGTCCTACCCTTCTCCTTCACAGATTCTCAGAGGCTGCCTTTTTGCTCAAGGCTTTTTTCAGAGCATTTTTGACATCCTTGTTCCTTAAGGTATAAATGATGGGGTTGAGGAGGGGAGTGACAAAGGTGTAGACCAAGGCAAGATGCCAATCCTCATCTGCATGGCTGGTTGATGGGGGCCGAAAGTAGACCAGGCTGCCACAGCCATATTGTAGCAGGACCACAGTGAGATGGGAAGAGCAGGTGGAGAAGGCTTGTTGGCGCCCCTCAGCTGAGGGGATGTGCAGGATGGTGATTGTAATAAAGACATAGGAAATGCAGATGAGAAGGAAGGGGGCAGTTAGTACAAGGATGCTTATCACATAGAGTACAGCCTGTGGCACACGAGTGTCAGCACAGGCCAGGTGTAGGACAGGTGGTATATCACAGAAGAAATGGTTGATCTCCAATAAGCTTCCACAGAAAGGCAGGGTAAAGACCAATGATGTGAGTGGGAGGGAAAGGAAGAGAGCCAGACCCAGAGAACCAGCCACCATGTGTGTACACAGCTGTGGGGTCATGATGAGAGTGTATTGCAGGGGATGGCAGATGGCCACATAACGGTCATATGCCATGACAGTCAATAGGAAACAGTCAGTGCTGCCTAAGGTGGCAAAAAAGAACATTTGGGTTGCACAACCAGGCAATGAGATGGGCTTCCTGGCCCCAATGATGTTGGAGAGCATCAGTGGTACCAGTGAAGTGGTATAACAGATCTCCAGGAAGGACAAGTTGGACAGGAAGAAGTACATGGGAGTATGCAGGGAGATATGTGTGTACACAGCCCAGATAATGGCAGTGTTCCCACACAGAATCATTACATAGAGAAAAAGGAAGAAGCAGAAAAGTAGTACCTGGATCTTGGGGGAAGAGGTGAACATTCGGAATACAAACTCAGTGGGGCCAGATTGGTTGTGATAAATAGAATCAGGAGAAGACATGTTACCTACCTAAGAAAAATAGAAAGTCAAACTGGCGCCTTGGATTTCCTTGATAATATCAGCAACTCTCAGTTTTTTTTTTTCTAGAAACAGACTGATAAAATTGTGAACTTTCGACATTTATTAAGGATCCATTGTCAGAAGTGAGATTTGATGACCTCTATGGTGCCATCTTTCTCTTGTAGTCTAATAATGTATATTATCAGTGCAAAACTCTCTGTGCTCACTTTCCCAACATTGCACTTGAAAAGTTGTGTTGAGTCTCTAAAGGTCAGTTCACTGGCATTCTAGGTGTAATGGTGAGTGGTTATGCTTTTAACATCACTGCTCATGACCCCCCATTCTGCATGATCTTCCCAATTAACTAACAAGGGGATATTAATATCCTTTTACAAAGGTATTTATACTGATAAGGTTAGAAAAGAGAGAAATTAGGAAAAACTTCTGAAAACAGGATATATATTCTCCCTGCCTTTCAGTGAAGTCCTTGAAGTGCATAGACTCAAATTTAGTTATTGGTACAAAATATTCCCCTTCTCCCCAGGGATCTGCCCACCCTCCTACACTCTCACGCACATACACAGACACACAAACATGCAGATATGTGCATGCACATACACAGACATAAGCATGCATACACACACAAACATGTACAAGAAAATCTCTAGGGGGAGTAGACTCCAATTTCACTGACAAATGTACTAAAGAAGTCAATTACAACATTTAAGTCATCGTGTGGTAACTTCTTGCCCTGGATGTCCTTTTCTTTAGTGGCGTATTCACCAAGATTACTTCTGGGAATGACATAGTCAATGGATTTTGAGCAAGCTTCATAGCTTGGATGGGCCAGCATCTTGGAGGATGAGGTCTAGTGGCTGCTGGAGCAATGAAATCCTGGCCTGGGTCGTTAGTATTACTGCTGCTACCAGCTATGGTAGTCCCTGCTACTGTCAGAAGTAGGTCAGAGTACTTGAGATGGTTCTTCTGATCTTTTGAATTTCCCCAGTTTCTCACCTGATTCATTCTATCTCCACATTAACATTCACCTAAGATCAGGAAATAAGAAACTAAAAAAAAGGTACCATGTCTTTGGTGCCTCAAAGATATTAGGGGGCTATTCTAAGGAGGAAAACATGAAAAAGAAAAATACCTACACAGTCTATTTTGCAGAAGAAAAGATTGAGCATCAGAGCAGATGTGGTGCTTTGTTCAAGTCCACCTAACTGAGAAATTTTGGAGGCAGGATTTCAGCCTAGTTCTCTTGACTCTAAGCCCAATACAGCAAACTTCTACTCAAAGGGCTAGAAGGGTGAAGACATGGAAGAAGCAGCAGAAGCAAAAGGAAGAGAAAAGAAAAGAGGGGAGGAGGAGGAAGAAGGATAATTCTTACTATACCCCCTTGGGTTACTATAGCTCCCTCTTCCACCTGTCACTCATACTGGGAGCTTGGGTTGCCAGGGAATTAGCTGACCTCTTCTCTCCTCAAGGTTCTAGGAGTAGTCCTGAGGGGTTGGGGTTTCTTGTAATTTTGCTCATGAGCCCCCATCAGTTGACACTGACTAGAATTCACAAAAGAGTGTTTACTGGGAAGGTATAGCAAAAGCAGTAGCTCTAAAACAATTCCCTCAAAACAGGGATCATTTTTCCCTTGCATATACACATGCCTTTGAGGAGAGTTCAAATTAAACAATAATGATAGTAATAAAATTAGTGCCTTAAGGTTTGCAAAGCCCTTTATAAATATGATCTCATTTTGTCCTCCCCAAACCTTGAGAGCTAGATGATATTATTATCCCCATTTTACAGATTAAAAAATGAGGCAGGCAGAGGTGAAATGACTTTGCTAGTATCACACAGTTACTAAGTGTATTTGTTTGGATTTGTACTGAGGTCTTCCTGACTCTTGGTTCAGCTCTCTCTCCAGTGCCCCACTGAACTTTAATTCAAAGGTAGCCAACCTCACATGTAGAAAACCCATGAGTCTTCCAGCTAGCTCTTCACTCCTGTCCCCAGAGTCCTTTTCTACAATGACAATCCTTCCAGTTCACGAAGACCGTTGCCACGTTTCATATGTTTCCAGCGCATGACTAGGAGTCAAAAGACCTGAGTCTTGGACCCTTTTCTCTTTCCTACTGGCTGTGTCACTGTGGATAAATCCCTTTTCCTTCCCTGTACTCAGTTATCTAAATGAAATGAGGTTCGAATATGTTGTCCATATGGTCCCTTTTGGTTTTTAACCCTATGATCCCATGATAGCTGCATTTTTTGAACCTAGGAAAGAGGGATAGACAGCAGTACATGTTTGGAAGCAAGCAGGCCTGTCCTAAGAGAACTCACTCATTAGGACACAGAGTGCTAACTTAGCTATTGCTATGGAGGGCATTACCATCCTCCTTCTTCCAATAGAGATGCTATCAATTTCTCATTTTCTCTCACCCCCAGATGCAATTATTTGCCTTGTCTCATCATTTCTACCTCCCTAACATCAATTGAATATGCCCTCATTCTTCCTCGGACTCTGCCACTACCCATCTTCATATCCCTAGGCTACTGCAGTAGCCTCCTAGCTGGTCTCCCTGCCTCTAGTCTCTCGCCATTCCAACCCACCCTTCACTCAGCTGCCAAAGTGATCTTAAAACTCAATTCCAACCACGTCACCTGTTCTGTCTTCCTCTACTCAATCAACTCCAGTGGCTGCCAGTTGTCTCCAGAATTAAATATAAAATCTTCTGTTTTTTAAAAGCCATTGTTTTCTTCATCCCTTCTTACCTTTCTACTCTTCCTACACAACATACTCTCCCATTTATTCTGTGATCCAGGGACATTGTCCTCCTTGTGTCCCTCACACAAGCCACTTCATCTCCCGACTTAGAGCATTTTCTCTGGCTGTCCCCCAAAGCTGGCATGCTCTTCCTCTCCTCTCCTCTGCCTCCTGACTTCTCTGCCTTTAGTCATATTAAATAACACTGAAGGAACTGATAGAGAAGCATGGCTTCCACCTCTCACCATTCATGGCAAACAGTTGGTGTGGAATGAGGCATGTGCTTCCAGATAAATAAAATACATTGATTTTTTGCTTGACTAAACTAATTCATTTCAAAAAGCATTCTTTTGTGGTGGTGGTGGTGGGGAGAGTCACTGAGAAATGACAGTGTTGTATTAAAAGGAAAGACAGAACAAAAACAAAATTCTTTTTAAAGAAAAGCAGGATCCCTTACGTGTAGTGCATGAGACATAAAAGGAAACTATTCAGTTCCATAAATTATACAGAGCACCAGTGATAGTCTCAGTTTTTTTAAACTACACTTCAAGAGACTGTTCTGCTCCTTTAATCTAAGACAGGGGTGGGGAAACTTCACAGAAAAATTCCCTTAATAAAAGGCTTCTGTGAAGTTTGAATTCAGTCAAAGGGCTGTACTTGAAGACCTAGAGGGCCACGTGGAGCCTTGAGGTCACTGGTTTCCCATCACTGATCTAGGATCTAGGTATCCTGGGTTAAAATCACAACTCTGTTACTAACTAGCTGTGTGACCTTGGGCAAATTGCTTCCTCTCTCTGAGCCTCAGTATCTACACCTTGAAATGAGGAATGTGGGCTCCATACTCTTTATGGTCTCTTCTAAACCCCTTGGATTTCCTGACCCATATCCCACCTTGTCTTCCTGATGATCAAGCAGCAGGTTTATCCAAATCCGTCACACCTGGCATGTAGGAAGAGCTTGATGGATATTCATTGAACTGAAGTGATCTGAAGGCAGCTTCACTGTAACAAACACTCCCTGAGTCTGTGCAAGTCATGACTTCCAAAATCTGTGGAGACTGTGGGACATTTCTCCTCCACACTTAGAGTTCATCAGTTTAGGACTTGAGTTTTAGAAGGATATGCCAGACAATGAACTGGTACCCAGGAAATGTACAAAGGCTTCAAGGAAGGCCCTCTATGCATTGAATGGCTGTACGGTAGAAGGTCAATGGAAGGATATGGGCAAACCTAACACATGATGACAAGGCATGTCTGGTATTTCATCTGAACATGTAGAGGTGAATTCTTTCCTCAGCATGGTGGCCCAGCAAAGAATTCTGGGTTTGGAGTCAGAGGTAATGCATTCAAATATCAGCTCTGCATGAGTTTTCTCATTTGTAAATGAAGGGATTGGACCAGTTGATTTCTAGAGTACCTTCAGAGATCTAAATCTATAATTTTATAATTTTATAATTTTATAAGATCAAAGACTTTTGTATTGTCTTCTGCACAATGGGCTGGGGTCTCTAGTTTTAGACCTTCCTAAGAAGGACCAAGTTTTTAGCAACCTAATGAAACATAAGTTCCATCAGTCCTGTTCTGAGGGAATCATCTTCCTCAATAGTGAAGTGGAACTTGACTACTCAGCTTCCTCTGGACAGGTGGAATTAATTTTTACTGGTGTCTACACATTTCTCCAGTCTACACAGGATCAGCCAGAGGTTGGAGCTTATATAAGGGCTGCCTGTGCTGCCTAAGGAGCTGTCCATTTAGCCCTTAACTAATATTTATTGAATGCCTATCACATGCCTCCAACCTGTGTGGTGCTGTATGGGATACAAAGGAGAAGATGCAGGTCTGGTCCTAAGGACAGCGAGCCATATAACCTCCGAGCTGGGAGGGACTCTAGAGGATGGTGCTGAAAGGAGTATTGGAGCACAGAGCATGGGATGCACTAGAGCTGAAGTCAAGTAGGCAAGCATTTATTACATGCCTCCTATGCACCAAGAACTGCATTGTGTGAAGGGTAGTTTAGACAATGTGTCCAACTTCCTCACTTTACAGATGAAATACCTGAGGTGCAGAAAGGACAAGTGATGCAGCAAGGTTGCAGCATTGCTGGCATAGAACCAAGGGGTCCTGGATCCCAGTTAAGGGCTCTTTCTTTTACAGCAGTCACTTGGCATACAGAACATCAATTTTCCTGTACTTGAAGAGGCAAGATTAGTACACCCCAAACAGTAGTTGTGTAGCATAGTGGAAAGAGCTGGGACCCTGCTTGGTCATGAGTCAAGTCTGTGACTTTAGGCAAGTGTCTCAATGGTCCTGGACCTCAGTGTCCCTTTTTGTAAAATGAGAGAATAATTGAGAATGAGCTTGAAGATATCCACCATCTCTTAAGTAACCACCACCACCACCACAACTAGCATTTGTATAGCTTTAAGTTTGTAAAATGATTTAATTAAGTGAATTTGATTACTATATGACATATATGAAATCCTTTCTGCACAAGGATCAGGTAGAAGTAGACAAGACATTTGATGGATCCTTCTAAGGAGATCATGTTAGAAAATCTTAGTCTGGGGGCAGGATCCCTGATTTGCAGTTGGAGGATATTGGTTTCAATCTCATCCTTGCTCAGGAAAGTAACTTCTCCTCTCTAGACCTCAGGATTATCCTCATAAAATAAGACCATTGAGTTAGACCTCTGGTCCTTACCGTGAGGGTTTTGAACTATTTTTTCATATTTCAATGCCATTATAGCAATATAAATGGTTTATGTTATATTCTTCTTTATTTTATTTGATGCATTTAAACATATGATTTTTGAAGAGTCAGAAGTCCATTAGCTTTACCAGGCTGCTAAAGGGGTCCATGATACTAAAAAGGTTAAGAACCCCTGGGCTAGGGGATGTCTAAGATCTCTACCAGCTTTCAAAACTAGGATCGTTAGCTAGACAACTAAATGAAAATAAAGAAAGAATCATATTCCTTACCACCATCCAATGCCTGTGACTTCATGACCCATCGAGCCAAAGACTCCATCTAAGGACTGTCTTGAACATGAAATGCTTTGGCCTCAGTCCTATTGCAAAATACACCTTTTCCCTTCCACCTCTTTGCTTTGAGTTCAATGGGATGAGGGCCCATGGCTTTCCAGAGAAGCAGGGTTTTCTTGGAAGAAGAGACCTTCGCTGGTGCTTCATTTCATGCCTCTGCTTTCTGGATGGATTCCATTCAATTGAAGATGAGGACAGACTTAGGTGCCCTTCATTACTCGAGGACTTTAGAGAGTTTAGGCTTTTGGTGTATGGAGGGTAGTCAGAGGTATCACCATCTTCCTAGAGGTAGTCCAGGTTATCCCTTAAATTAGGTACTCCAATAAGTACAAGTTCTTGTATGTCCATCCAAAGTGTTTCCTTGTCTACTTTGGCAAGTTTGTTTAGTTGTCTTTGAATATTCTCTCAGGGGAATGGTTTGCTGAAGTACAGGACTTTTCCCATTAGATCTCTCTACGTGAGCCACAGACAAGATTAATGGGCACTGAGATCCTCTTTGCAATGTGGAACCACAACTTCTATCTAGGGACCTATAGGAAGAATTCTCATTGTTCTGTCCTCTCCTCTCTTCCATTAGGGACTTCCTGAGGCCATGTTCCAGGATATCTTTGTGGTGGGAAGTGGTAATAATATGGGTTTATCCCAATAGTGGCAAGAAGCCTGTATTGGGAATCAGGAGACTGGGGTAAAGTCCCAGCTCAGCTACCTAACAAACTTTGTAACCCTTGGCTGATTCACTAAGCTCTTCAGGTTGGGTAGAGATGGAATAGGCCCCAGGTATAGGCACTCACTCAGTCATCTTCTTTTTAATTGACATTTATTAAACATTTATTATTGGAGAGTCAGAGAAAGTAAAGCTCAGATGGCCTCCTCAAGGAGTTTATCATCTGATTTTATGCCACGTTAAGCTCATTTCTTTTTTGACAGGGGCTGGTTGATTTTTTTTTTTTTGAGTTAAAAATTTCAACTCCCAAGGGATTTGGTAGAGCCAGGTGAATTAATAAATGAATTCTATTGAATGTTCAATGATGGCTCTGACTGTTAGGATGCTTTTTGTTACATCAAGCCTGTATCAATCAATCAAGCAACACACATTTATTAGGCACTTATATGCCAGGCACTGGTACTGGTGAACACAAAAGATAAAATGAAACGTTCTTTTACTCAAAGAACTTATATTTTCTCAGAAGAGATAAGATGTACATATACAAATGTATGGAAAATAATTAGGAGACAGTTTGGGTAGAGGCACAATTCTAGATGTGGCTTTTTTTTTTTTCAATTTTAATTCATTGGTCCGCATTCTGCCTTCTGAAGACATGAATAGAAATGTAAGATCATAGATTTATACTTTGAAGGAGCTTTTTCCAATTTATTTATTTATTTTTAGTTTTCAACATTCACTTCCACAAGATTTTGAGTTACAAATTTTCTCCCCCTTCTTTCCCCTACCCTCATCCCAAGATAGTGAGGCTACTGAATACCCTTTCCCCCAATCTGTTCTCTCTTACATCCTCCCCCACCTAACTTTCTAGTAGGGCAAGATGGATTTCTATACCCCAGCGCTTGTATATCTTATTTCCCAGTTGCATGTAAAAAACAATTTTTTTTTCAACATTTTTTTTTAAACTTTGATTTCCAGATTCTTTTCCTTCTTCCCACCTCATCTACCCCCACTGGGAAGATAAGCAATTCAATATAGATTGTACATGTGTAGTTACGCAAAATGTTTCCATAGTACTTATATTATGAAAGACTAACTATATTTCCTTCCATTATATCCTGCCCCCTACTTATTCTATTTTCTTCTTTGACCCTGTCCCTTTTCAAAAGTGTTTGCTTCTAACTATCACCTCCACCAATCTGCCTTCCCTTGTATCATCCCCTCTTTTATCCTCTTCCCCCCTACTTTCCTGTAGGGTAAGATACCCAATTCAATATGTATGTTATTCCCTCCTTAAGCCAAATTCAATGAGAGTAAGGTTGACTCCTTCCCTTTCACATTCCTGCTCTTCCCTTCCATTGTAACAGTATTCTCTTGCCTCTTTTATATGAGATAATTTACCCTATTCTTTCTCTCCCTTTCTCTTTCTCCCAATATATTCCTCTCTCCTCTATTAATTTTATTTTTTAGATATCACCCTTTCATATTCAACTGATCCCGCACCCTCTATGTATATGTGTATACACATATATACACACTCACACATGTACTTATACATACATACACACTCCTATACACACATATGTGTATGTATACATACATACATATATATATATATATATATATATATATATATATACACACACACATACGTATATATTCCCTTCAACTATCCTCATACTGAAAAAAGTTTCATGAGTTACAATTAATTGTTTTTCCAGTAGGAATGTAAATAGTTCAACTTTAATAAATTCCTTATGATTTCTTTTTCCTGTTTATCTTCTCATGCTTCTCTTGCTCCATGTATTTGAAAGTCATATTTTCTGTTCAGCTCTGGTTTTTTCATCAAGAATGCTTGAAAGTTCTCTATTTCCTTGAATGATGGTATTTTCCCCTGAAGCATTATACTTGGTTTTGCTGGGTAGGTGATTCTTGGTTTTAATCCTAGCTCCTTTGACTTCTGGAATATCATATTCCAAGCCCTATGATCCCTTAATGTAGAACAGTGGTTCTCAACCTGTGGGTCGCAACCCCTTTGGGGGAACACACATATTTGCAATGATCTTAGGAACTGAGACGCTGCCTCTCTGTCCATCTCCAGGCGGGTCCACCCACATGCAGATATGCCCACATACGAGTATTAAAGGGTCACGGCATGAGGAAGGTTGAGAACCACTGATGTAGAAACTGCTAGATCTTGTGTTATCCTGATTGTGTTTCCACAATACTCAAATTGTTTTTTCCTAACTGCTTATAATATTTTCTCCTTGACCTGGGAACTCTGGAATTTGGCTATGATATTCCTAGGAGTTTTCTTTTTGGCATCTTTTTAAAGAGGCGATTGGTGTATTCTTTCAATTTCTATTTTGCCAGCTAGTCCTAGAACATCAGGGCAATTTTCCTTGAGAATTTCTTGAAGGATGATTTCTAGGCTCTTTTTTGATTATAGCTTTCAGGTAGAACAATAATTTTTAAATTATCTCTCCTAGATCTATTTTCGAGATCAGTGGTTTTTCCAATGAGATATTTCACATTGCTTCTACTTTTTCATTTGTTTGGATTTGTTTTATACTATCTTGATTTGTCATAGTCATTAGCTTCCATTTGCTCCAATCTAATTTTGAAGGAATTATTCTCTTCAGTGAGTTTTTGAAATTCTTTTTCCATCTGGTCAATTCAACTTTTTTTTTTTTTGGGAAACTTTTTAAAGGAGTTCCTCTCCTCATTGACTTTTTGGACCTCCTTTGCCATTTGAGTTAGTCTGTTTTTTAAAGTATTATTTTATTCAGTCAGGCTGTTGACTCACTTTTCATGATTTTCTTGAATCATTCTCATCTCTTTTCCCAATTTTTCTTCCACTTCTCTTACTTGATTTTCAGAATCTTTCTTGAGCTCCTCCATGGCCTGTAAGCAGTTCATATTTTCTTGGAAGCTTTTGATGGAGGAGTTTTGACTTTGTTGTTTTCTTATGGTTCCATGTTTTCATCCCTTTTGTCCCCCCACCCCCCAGAAAGATTCTGTGGTCTGATTGTGCTTCCTCTGTTTGCTCATCTTGGCAGCCAATTACTTGACTTTTGAGCCCTTTGCCATTGTCAAACTCTCCTTCCAGAGTGGAGAGAGTTGTGTCCAAAATTTCTGGGGTTTTCACAGTTTTTGTTAGAGCTATGAGGAGGGCACCATCTCCACAGCCACCACAAGCTCTGGCATACTAGTGTTCTTCACTCCAGGACCACCACCCAAGACTGTGACCCAGATCCAAGCAGGTCAAAGCAAGAGTGATTACCCTCTGACTGGTCGTTTGGTCTCCCTATGATCTGCAGGCCAGGAACTCCAGAGGCAGCCACATGGCAGCAGCTGCGGCCATGCTGCCACCTCTTGCTCTAGGGGGCAGGAGCCAGCCACACTCTTCTCTCACTCAGTTATAGCAGAGTTCTCTACTGACCTTTTACTTTCTCTTTGGAGTTTATGGGTTGAGAAGTCTGGAACCCACGACAGCTGCTGGTAATTCACTCTCTGTAAGTCTGCTCTGGCCAGTCTGGGCTGCAAGTCTGGGCTGGTGCAGGTCATGTAGGACTGTGCTTGGCTCCCAGCACCTTGTGATAGGCCCTTCCTGTTGGCTTGCCATGCTGTCTTCAGTGGGAGATTTGTTTCTCTCTGTCACTTTTTGGGTTCTATAGCTCTAAAATTTGTTTAAAGTCATTTTTTTTACAGGTATTGGTGGTGGTTGGAGTGGGAGATTAAGCAAGTTCCTGCTTTTATTCTGCCATCTTGGCTCTGCCACCTAGAAGGAGTTTTAGAGGCAACTAAGTACAATATTATTTTACAGACGAGGAAACTGAGACATGTAATAATTTGCCCAAAGTTACACAGAATATTATATGACATCCTCAATTGTATCCATGGTTACCTGAAGGAAATCAGTGCCATTGATAATAATAATATAATAATGATGTTCATGACCATAATGTTAAAATTTATATTTTGGACCAAATTGACGCTACTTTAGTAAAGGATAGAAAA
Source organism: Pseudochirops cupreus (assembly GCA_028627135.1). Lineage (NCBI taxonomy): Eukaryota > Metazoa > Chordata > Mammalia > Diprotodontia > Pseudocheiridae > Pseudochirops > Pseudochirops cupreus. The sequence continues at coordinate 14,407,674 of CM053583.1, read as the reverse complement.
GACTTAAAATAGATAGTTACCCTTGAATTTGTCAAGTTTAAGTAAAAATAGTTTACATTTGGATCAGGGAGGCTCATGTTCCTGAGTTCAAATCTAGCCTCTGACACTTACTAGTTGTATGACCCTGGGTAAATCACTTAACCCTGTTTGCCTCAGTTACTCATCTGGAAAATAAACTGGAGAAGGATATCATAAATCACTCCATTATCTCTGCCAAGAAAATCTTTAATGGGTCACAGTCAGATACAACTGAACAGAGAAAGCCAAATTCATCTATACATTCCTGTGCATAAAATTTACTGTTAGAGCAACGGTTCTCAACCTGTGGGTTATGTTCAATTTGTAACAATGAAAATACATCCTGCATATCAGATATTTACATTATGATTCATAACAGTAGCAAAATTACAGTTATGAAGTAGCAATGAAAATAATTTTATGGCTGGAGGTCACCACAACATGAGGAACTGTATTAAAGGGGTGCAGCATTAGGAAGGTTGAGAACCACTGTGTTAGAGTAAGGCAATGAAGATTGCTATAACCTGAGAATTCAACAGGGTCTTGTAGTTGGAAGGAAATTCTTCTGCTCATAACATACTTTAGTAAGAATAGATTGTATATGTCATGGGGTTGGGCAGAGCCAAGATGATAGAGAAAAGGTGGAGACTCAACTGATCTTTCCCAAATTTCCTTCAAGTAACTATAAAATAATGCTTTGAAACAAATTCTGGAGTGGTATAATCAACAAAAGGACAGGCTGAAACAACTTTCTAGCATAAGACAACTTAGAAGGTCAGTAGGAAAGGTCTGGCATACCAGGGTGAGAGTGAAGCTCACCCCAGAGTAGCAATTCCCTGGCAAGCCGGTGGCAGGCTATACCTCAACAAACAGGCATCCAACTTTGGGGGCAATTGAATATGCAGCAGCAGCTTCTAGATCTCTCAGCCCACAGACAGTAAGGGGGGCAGAAAAAGGGTTCTTTAGCTGGCACTTGGGGTAGGATTCTGTTGCATTGCCCATATATAAATCCAGGTCAAAGTCTTGGGTCACAATCCCAGAGCATGAAGAGGCACTAGAACACCAGAGTTAGCAACTGAAGGGAATGGGGAACTTGGTCACTGTTCCAGGGGGGAAAGAGTGCTTGTGGTCACTCACAGACCAGAGAATAGACCAAGAGGGAAGTTAGATCATACCACCTTGCAAGAACTAAAAACTTAAAGACCTCTGAAATATCATAGAGTCAAACTCAGGGTCATACAAGATCTAACAGCTTCTACGTTAGAGGACCAGAGGGCACAAAGAAGCTAGCATTATAGCCAAGCATTCCTGATGAAAAGACCAGGGCTAAATGGAAAATTTGACTTTCAAATACAAGACTCAAGAGAAGCATACAAAGATGAATAGGAAAGAGAAACCATAAGGAATTCAGTAAGGCTATGCTGTTTACATTCCTACATAGGAAGACGATACTTGTAATTCCTAAGAATTTTGTCATTATTAGGGCAGTTAGGAGTATACGTAGACAGAGGGTATGGATGAGACTTGAATAAGATGGGATGATATCTAAAAAAAATTAACTTAAAGGTTGAGAAAGAAGAATATCCTGGGAGAAGGGAGAGATAGAATTGTATAAATTATCTCACATAAAAGAAACAAAAAGAGCTTTTACAGTGGAGGGGAAGATGAAGGAGTTGGGCTGGGGGTGCTTGCACCTTATCCTCTTTGGAACTGGCTAAAAAAGGAAATAACATAAACACTCAGTTGGGAATAGAGATCTGTCTTACCCTATAGGAAAGTAGGAAGGTAATGGGTTAAGAGAAGTGGGACTGATAAAAGGAAATATAGATTAGTGGTAGGCAGTAGTTAGAAGGAAAATACTATTAAGGATGAACAGGGTGAAAGGAGAGAGAGAGAGAGAGAGAGAGAGAGAGAGAGAGAGAGAGAGAGAGAGAGAGAGAGAGAGAGAATGAATATAAATGGGGAAAATAGGATGGAGAGAATACACAGTTGGCAATCATAACTGTGAAAACTTTTTTTTTAACAAAGTTTCTCTGGTAAAGGCCTCATTTCTCAAATATATAGAGAACTGAGTCAAATTTGTAAGAATGCAAATCATTCTTGAATTGATAAATAGTGAGATGATATGAACAGCTTTCAGATGAAGTAAACAAGGCTATCAATAGTCACAAGAAAAAAAATTCTCTAAATCACTAGTGACCAGAGAAATGCAACTCAAAACAACTCTGAGGTGCCACCACAAACCTATCAGATTGATTAAAATGAAAGAAAATGAAAATGACAAATGTTTGGAGGGGATGTGGTAAAATTGAGACATTAACACATTATTGGTGGAGTTGTGAACTTGTTCAACCATTCTGGAGGGCAATTTGGAACTATGTCCAAAAGGCTGTAAAAACTGCATACCCTTTGACTAAGCAAAACCCCTACTAGGTTTATATGTTAAAGAGGAAAAAAAAACAAAAAGGAAAAGGTCCTGTATGTGCAAAAATATGTATAACAGCTGTTTTTGTGGTGGCTAAGAATTGAAAATTGAAGGGATTCCCAGCAACTGGGGAATTACTAAATAAGTTGCAGTGTATGATTGTGATGAAGTACTATTGTGCTATAAGAAATGACAAAGCAGGATGCTCTCAGAAAAACCTGGAAAGACTTACATGGACTGATGCAAAGTGAAATGAGCAGATCCAGAACATTGTCCATAGTAACAGCAATATTATATAATGGTCAAGCTATTAGCGATTCACAGAAATACAATGGTCCAAGACAATTCCCAAGTGGTTATCATGAAAAATCCTTTCTACATTCAGAGAAAGAACTGATGGAGTCTGAATGAAAATTTAAGCAGACTTCTAAAAACTTTTTTTTTCTTTTTGGTCTACATTTTCTTTACAACATTATGTTGTAAATATAGAAATATGTTTTGTATGACTGCACATGCAAAGCCTTTATCAAATTCCTTGCCTTCTCAAGGAGGGGGGAAGGGAGGAGAGAGCGACAAAAATTTGGAACTGAAAATAAAAAAGTTAAAAGTTGTTTTTACATGTAATTGGGAAAAATAAGATATTAAAAAAAAATTCTATGACATATAATAAAATGACTAACCATTCTCTACATGAAAAGAGATTTAAGATTGGGATCTGAGAGGGTGGGAATGCATGAAACAAGAGAATTGAATTTTTATTGAAATATATCTATTTATCTAGATTTGGATCAGAGCCCTGGGACACAAAGAAGATTGGAAAGGATAGGTCTTGTCTGTGCAGGAATGGATGGAAATGACCTAACATTGTGAACTTCCAGCAAAACTTAGTGGTGTGAACTGGCTTAAAGTCCTAACCCCTTAATTCTTGTGGAAACACTATCTCCATGGAGGAGGGCAGGCAACTCTGTTTCAGTTATGTGGTTTCATGTTTGTGGGAGTTAGGAGAGGGGACTGAAACATGAGGGGTTGGTAGCTTTTGGAAGAACTATTTACATCTTTTTATGAGGAACCTCAATGGCCACACCTTTGGTGAGTCAAGACTTCTTTCTCCATATGGAAGAAGGGATGAGAATATATAGATAAAATTAGCTGGAATCACTGATTAGTCAGTTATATAGCCTATTCTCTCTCCTGGGATATCTATAGGAGTGCCTGACATCTGATTTCCATACTCCAGATGACCATAAAACTATTTCTGTTGCCAAAATTTCTTTAAATACCAGATTAGGGGATGGAGAATTGGTGGTTCCTTAGTCATGGTCTGTAGCCTTTGTAGCAAAAGGTTTCCCACCAGGTCTTGTGTTTATTCTGCATGGCATTGTGGATGTAATACTTAACCTGGACCCTGCAAGTCATGGATTAAAATATTGCCTCTGACAACAACCAAGTCACCAAGGGTAGTCCATTTAATATCTCTTTGTCTCAGTTTTCTCATGGTTAAAATTGAAATAATAATACCCATAGTATTTATCTCATAATTGTTGTGAAGCTTAAATGAAATCATGAATAAAAATACTTTAAATGCCTTAAATTACTCTATCAATGTATAATTAGCTGTATGACTCTGAGAAAGCAATTTAACCCTTTCTAACCTCAGTTTCCACATCTGTAAAATGGTGGTGAAGAATTGGATTTGACGGTCTCTTAGGTCCCTTGTAACTCCAAATCTTAGTTCTGTGAAATAATAACAATATTTTCTAAACCTGCTATAGAAGTCGGATATTTGTCCTATTCAAGAATGTTGTATTTAAAGGCACTTGAGGTCTGCTTTCCCTAGGCTGGTAAAAGGCTCCAGTTTTGTCTGTCTAATTCATTATAAAATCCCACAGACATTAATTCCCTGAGCTGCCCAATCCAGCTTTAGGAGGTCTGGGTTTGGTTGCCTGTCTGTAACCAAATGGCCTGTTCCATTGTCTTCCTATAATTCCTCAAGGTTACTAATGGAGAAACATCAGGAAGAGGAGATAGAAAAGGAGAAAGGGAGGAAGAAAAGAGGAAGGGATAGAGGAGGAAGAATGGAGCAAAGCAGTAGCAGGAGAGGAAGGAAATGAGGAGAAAGGAGAGCTGTAAGTACACCACTGACCACTATGCCACCATTTCACATTATTTCAGTTATCATTGGAGGCTCTTGTCAAACTAAAAATTTAATAGGATCAAAGAGTTAGAATGGTACCCAGAAGCCATCTAGTCTTGCTTGTAATTTACTAAAAATGTCCTTTATAATGGTGACCTGCTTGAGGCTCTCCAATGGCAGCAAACACATTACCTGAGACACTAGTCCATTTGGTCTTGGGAGAGCTCTGATTGGTTGGAGTTGAATTCAATTTCTCTGTGACTTCTCTTTACTCTTGGGTTTGTTCTCTGGGGCCAAGTAGAATAATTTGAATCCCTTTTGTACATGATGGCATGTGGAATACTTGAAGACAACTATCATGTCTTGCCTAAGTCACGTTTTAAGTTTTAAATTACTTGACTGGAAGTAAAAAGCAAACAACCCCCCCCCCCCAAATCAAACAGACTTAAAATGGCCTATGTCCTTAGACTGTTGAACTGTCACTTACTAACTACATGGCATTGGGCATAATACTTCTCTCCTAGGACTCTGTTTCTGAATTAAAAATAAAAGTGCATTAGACTAGTTGATGTCTGATGATATAGCTCTGATTCTAGCTTTAATTCCTGTGAATCCTAGGATTTACCCATTCCTCACTCTATGAATAAATCAATAAGTCAATAAAACTTTATTAAGCACCTACTGTTTGCTAATGACGGATGTCACAATTACTCTCCTAACTGGCAACCTAGTAGATCTCTTTTCAGTGGAACCTTACTCAATAGACCATTTCGGGGTAGGGGACCAAAAAAGAGAGAAGGAACCAGCATTTATTAAGCACCTACTATGTGCCAGGCATTGTGTTAAGCATTTTACCATATTCATTTGATCCTAATAAGAACGCTTTGAGGTCATTGCTGTTCTTATTTCCATTTTATGTTTGAGGAAACTGAGGTTCAGTGACTTGTTCAAGGTCACACAGCTGTTAAGTATCTGAGGCTGTGTTTGAATTCAGGTCTTCCTGATTTCAGGCTCAGTTTTGTGTCTAATGCCCTCTCTAGCTGCCTCTGGAGAGTCCACTGTTTGAGAAGGGGATTATGAATCAATAATCAGGAAAAACTGACAAACACTGCCAGCTGCTAACATTAACATTTGATTTGTAAATTACCTAGTTTCTGGGTAGGTTTGAAGAAGGAGAAAGGAACAAGATTCCTGTCTTTAAGTATTTTGAAGACTTGCAAATGTTAGGAGAATTAGCGTGGGTTTAGGGTCGTAGACCTAGTGCTGGAAGGGACCTCAGAGGTCATCTAGTTTCCTCTCTTTGCTCTCCCAATCTTATTTTACTTACACTTGAAGAAGCTAAAGCCTTAGAAGATGAAATGATTTGCCCAAGGTCACACGAGTATTAAGTGTCAGATGCAGAATTTGAACCCAGGTTCACTGACTCTAGAGCAGTGCTTTTCCTACTAATTAGGCTTGTTCTTGCTTCCTTGAGGCAGAATGTGAAATAGTAGGGAAGATGACTGTGGGCATGGGAGGATCAGCAGAGAAATGGCTTTTAACTTGTAGGAAGGAAAAAAAAAAGACTTCCTAACAATTAGAATATTTACAGTTTGGCACAGGCTGCTTCCAGAAGTAGGGATTTCCCCATCACTGGAGACCCTTTATTAGACATACTTATGAATATGATCTTTAAGGCCACTTTCCAAACCTCCAGTCTAGTGCTCTGTATGTTAGAACAGACTTTGTGATCCCTTTGGGAGAGAGGAAAAAAAACACCCGGGCTCCCTTCTGTAGACCAGCTGAGAAATGAAACATTCATTGACTTAGCACTGGAAAGGACCTCGGAAGTCAGTCATATGGATCAACCCTCTCATTCTACAGATGGGAAAACTGAGATGCAAGGAGGTCAAAAGACTTTTCCTAGTTCACATAGGTTTTAAGTGTCACTGGTCAAATTTGACCCCAGATCACCTGATCCAAGAGCCCATGTTCTTAACCACTCTACTGTGGACCCTCACTTACCCCCTTTGAGCAGACAGAGTTATATTCATCATAAAAGGAAATGATATGCTATAGAAACTATCCACTTTCTTAAAAGTCAGCTGTGCTAGTCTGGAAAGAGAAGTGAGGTGGGAAGTTTAGTACTAACTAAAGTTAGTCCAATTTAGTACCACCTCTAGTACTAACTGTGTGACCTTAGGGAAATTATACTCCCTCTCTTGAAGTCAGTTTCCTTGCCTATAAAATGAGCAAGATGGATCAGATGATTCCCAAGAGCTTTTCTAAATCTCTCTGGTTTCTTCTGTTCTACCTAAAAATTAACAGTTAGAAGGGGAAAATAGAGTTAGGTGCAGAGTAGGTGCATGATCACTCTTTGAACTGAACTGAACTGAATGGAACCATAGGTATGGCAAAGACACCCTGTGTCCAGAGACCTAGTGACTCAATGAAATAAAAATTCTCTAAGATCATAGAATTTTTTATTAGCATCTGGGATTTTCATAGGAGGGAAATTGTTTGGGGGCTTAGTGGAGAGGTTACAGATGGCTAACTTGAGTACTATTGTGGTGCAGGTAGAATATTAGAAAGCTTAGAGATGGTTCCTTAGGGTGTTGGGTAGCTCCACTATGCAGGAAATGTTTGAATGACTGGTGGTAATCTACACCTGTACAGGTGTGGTCCTCTAGCCAAGAGATCAAGGACCTATCAAAGGAATTTTTAGGTGAAGGACCCTGACCTTGATTTCTAGGAATTAAGGTGATGAATACACCCTACAGGGAATGTGCCCTGAGGAAAGCAGCTTCTACCTTTCCAGGACAAAGGCTGGGCTATTCCCTTTCCCTACAAAGCTAGACTCAAAGACATTTGCAGGGGCTATGGACTCAAACTACAAGGGATTAACCAAGCATTTTACAGTCAGGACTTGGAGATACTTTGCTCCCATTTTGTCTAGTATCTGAAGAAAAGACCCTGGCTTGGTGCTTTCTTAAGGCAGCCTACTGGGTTAACCTAAACTCTCAATCAATTGAATACCCAACCTTTAATGAACATTCTCTATTTGCCCAGAAACTAAGGAATACAGAGAAGTGGAAGATGGGCCCCATGGCTTTAAGGAACTGGAGGCAGAGAATGTCAGAGCTAATTTGAACCTTAGAACAGAGAACACAGGATTTCAAAGCTGGAAAGGACCATGGGACTGTAGTCTTAGAACTTAAAGTCAACTTACCCATCATCTAGTTCATTCCCATGATTTTAAAGACAAGGAAACTGAGGTCTACAGAGGCTACATGTGTAGTAAGTGGAAAAGATGGGATTTGAAACTTTTGCTTCCAAATCAAGTACATTTTATACTGAATCACACTGCAAATACCTTAGAGATTGAATCTAATCCCCTACAAGGGGAAAAAATTCAAATCTAGATAAAAATAGTGACTTGCCCAAGGTCATATACTAATTAGCAGCAGGGCCAGAGTTAGGACCCAGGTGTCCTGATTTCCATTCAGGCTTCCTTCCTCTAAGTCATTCACCTGGCATTTCTTCTATTGTTGCACACTTGCTAAGACAAGACTAACACACAGATGAGTGTTGTAGCATGGTCTACAGAGCAGGTCAGTTAAGGTCCCCCTGCCCCCCAGATGAAAACATTTATATTCCTCCCTTCTTTGAAGAAGTAGGAGGGGCAGGAACCATAAGGGTGGAGCATTATGTACATACTATTAAACTTGCTTAATATGTTAGTTTTGTTAACCTCATTCCTTCCTCCCCACTTTTTAAATGTTCTTCCATGGGATGGCTTATTGAATAAAGAAGGTATCAAAGGTACACTAAGAAATGAAGGGAAGGTAAAAATACATATCAATATTTTTTAAAAGACTAGATCAATACTTAGACAACTCTGTGACCATGGGCCAGCCACTTAACTTCTCTAGCCTCAGTTTCCTTATTTGTAAAATGAAGGGCATGGACCAAATTACCTCTAAGGTACCTTTTGGTTCTAGAACTATGATTTTGTGATGTGTGTGAGTATGGCTAGCTAATTTACTCTGTAAAATTTTAAAAAAAGAGCTTTTGGTGAAGGAGTTCTGACTTCGTTGTCTTCCTGCTGTTCCATGCTTTGATCATTTTTGTCCCCAAAAAAGGAATCTAAAGTTGGATTTCTGTGCTTGTTTTGCTTTCTTTGCTTACTCATGTTGCCACTCAATTACTTGACTTTTGAGCTCTTTGCCCCAATAGAACTCTGCTTCCAGAGGGGAGAGCTTTGTCCCAAATTGCTGGGGTTTTCACAGCTGCTGGAGCTATTAGGAAGGTGTCATCTCTACAGCCCCACCAGCTCTGGCTCACTGGTCGCACACCTCAGGGCCACTACCCAAGATCATGATCCAGATCCAGGCAGGTTAAAGCAAGAGTGATTACCCCTCTGAATGGTTGCTTGTCCCTTCCCCACCCCCCCCACAAGATCTACAGACTGGGAGCTCTGAAGCAGCCACATGGATGTGGCTGCAAGGCCGTGGTGCCTCTACTACTTCTCACTCCAGGGGCAGAGGCCAGACCATACCTCCATTTCCCACCCCCCCCGCCCCCGCCCAGTTCCAACAGAGTTCCACTGACCTTTTACTTTGTCTGTCATTTATGGGTTGATATTTCTGAAAACTGCCACAGCTCCTGGTGATCCACTCTCAAGAAGTCTGCTGTAGCAGCTGCTAGTTGGGGCCACCCTGGGGCTAAAACCGTGGTCTCAAGTGGGGCTGGGCTCAGCTCCTGGTGTGCTGTGATGGACCCTTTCTGTCCACCTGCTAGGCTGCCTTCAATGGGAGATTAGTTTATTTCTGTCACTTTGTGAGTTCTGGAGCTCTAAAATTTGTTCAGTCATATTTTATAGATATTTGAGGTGGTTATGTGGGAAGTCATGGAGTTTTCCTGCTTCTGCTCTACCATCTTGGCTCTGCAGCTCGAGTCTTGTATTTAGAGATTGAATTTTCCATTGAGCTCTGGATTTTTCACCAGGAAAGTCTGGAAATCCCTTATTTCATTGAATGACCATCTCCTTGCCTGAAAGATTATGCTCAGTTTCACTGGATAGCTGATCCTTGGTTGTAGTCTGAGCTCCTTTGCCTTATGAAATATAATATTCCAGTCCCTCCAGTCTTTCACTGTAGAAGCTGCTAGGTCCTCTATAATCCTGACTGTAATTCCACGATATTTGAATTATTCCTTTCTGGCTGCTTGCAGTATTTTCTTCTTTACCTGATAGTTCTGGAATTTGGCTACAACATTTCTTGGAGTTTCCAATTTGGGATCTCTTTCAGGAGGTGTATGGTGGATTCTTTTGATAACTATTTTATCCTCTGGTTCTAGGACCTCAGGGCAGTTTTTCTTGATGATTTCTTGGAAGATGTTGTCCAGGCTGTTTTTTTCATTATGACTTTATGGTAGACCAATATTTCTTAGATTGTGTCTCCTGGATCTGTTCTCCAGGTTAGTTATTTTTATATTGATGTATTTTACCTCTTTTTCTAATTTTTCATTCTTGAGGTTTTGTTTGATGGATTCTTGATGCTTTATAGAGTCATTAGCTTCAATTTTGCAGATTCTAATTTTTAGCAAATTATTTTCCTCAGTTAATTTTTGGAGCTCCTTTTCCATATGTTCAGATTTCATTTTTAGGGATTTATTTTCTCCAGTTAGATTTCAAACCTCTTTTTCCATTTCATACATTTTACTTTTTAAGGAGCTGCTTCCTTCAGTGAACTGTTTTTCTATTTTTGCAATCGTAATTTTAAAAGAATTGGTCACTTTATCTTCTACTCTAATTTTGTTTTTAAAGTCCTTCTTGAGATCTTCTAAGAATGGTTTCCGGGCTTGAGACCAATTCATTTTCCCTTTTGAGGCTTCAGCTGTGGGTGTAGAGTCAATGTTGTCTCTTTCTGAATTTGGTTCTTCACTCTTGCAATAATAAGATTCTAAAGTCTTTGTCTTTGCAATCTGTTTTTCTTCATTTTGAAACATAACTTTAGCCACCCCTTCCTCTAGAACTCCCAAGCCTTTAGTTGGTCCCACTATTTTAGGATTTTACCTTGGGGCAATAATTTCTGGATTTTCAGGGTCAGAGGTGGGGATTAAAGCAGCTGGGGTTCACTCCACCATCCTGGTCCCTGGAAGTTCAGGTATGTAATTTCTAAATATCCAGGCTGTGGGTTAATATTCCCAGGAGTAGTTGCTGTCCCTGCCATTGGCCCTAAATTTGTCTCTTACCCAGCTCTGACAGATCCTCAGTCCTGTGGTGATATGCCTGGGAATGGCCTCTGCAGTTGGTGTATCAGCTTTCCCCTTCATCCACCTCTACATGATGCATCTGCCTCCATGCTCTGTGTCTGCCTCTGGCTCTCTACTAATTTCAAATTAGGCACTGAGTCGAGAGGGTTGAGATGCGTTCTGACTCTGAGAAGTATATATATACTCTGAGTTGGTATTTTGCTTTGGGGCTTGCTTATGAGAAGGATCTTGAGTGGTCATATGTTTAGAGCTCTCTGTCTGCTCAGATGTAAAGGCTCCCATGATCCAGGGATGTATGTAAAGTGTATAGTTGATTCAGGCACTCAGAGCCCTGTCTGTTGGTCTTCATTTCTCTGCTTGAATTTTTCTCTATATTTTCTCTGAAGTTCAGGGTGCTGACTTTTCTCCTGAACTAATGAATGACCCCTTAAACAGCTATCATTTCTAGTATAGCAAATCTAAGGACCTGTGCTAGTAGCCATCCTGGGTATACCAGTGTAGTTGCCACTACAGCTTTACATACTAGAACAGAACTTCATTGATATCTGAATATCTAGAAGCAGCCAAGGTTAAAGGCCATTTACCCTTCATACAATGGGAAAGGAAATGATGATCCTGTCCCCTTCTGGGACCAATCAAAATTTTGTCTACTATAATCCTCCTCTTCTTTTTTTGGTTGAGAATTCATATACTCAGGGGTGGAGCCAAGATGGTCGAGTAAAAGCAGGAACTTGCTTGAGCTCCCACTCCAACCACCTCTAATACCTGTAAAATATGACTCTAAACAAATTTTAGAGCTACTGAACCCACAAAGTGAGAGGGAGAAACAAATCTCTCACTGAAGGCAGCCTGGCAGGCTGACAGGAAGGGTCTATTGCACCAAACAGGGAGCTGAGTGCAGTCCTGCATGAACCATGCTGGCCCAGACACCAGGCAGCCCCAAGCAGTGGCCCAGAGTAGCTGGAGCAGACTTCAGGAGAGTGAATCACTGGCAGCTGTGGCAATTTCCAGACTTCTCAACCCATAAATACCAGAGAGAAAGTAAAAGGTAATTGGGGAACCCTATTGATCCAGGTTTGGTGCCTGCCTCTGGGACAGTGGAGGTGGCAGTGGTTGCAACTGCTGCCACTGCTGCTGTTTTCAGCTTCTGGTCTACAGATTGTAGGGGGACAAAGTGATGGTCCAGAGGGCATTTGCAGGAATCTCTCTGCTGGTGCTGAGGCAGGATTCTCCTTGGATCTGGGATTGCAGTCTTGGGTGATGGTCCTGGGGTAAGGAGTGCTGGTGTGGCAGAGTTTGTTGAGGCTGTGGAGAGAATGTCCTCCTCACAGTTCTGAGGAAGGTACCTGGAAGAAACTCTGACAACAGCTGCACAAAACCCCAGCAATTTGGGACACAGCACTCTCCACTCTGGAAGCAGAGTTCTACTGTGGCAAAGAGCTCAAAAGTCAAGTAATTGGCTGGCAAGATGAGCAAATGGAGGAAGAGCAATCAGACCATAGAATCTTTCTTGGGGGACAAAGAGGATCAATAAATGGAATGAGAGGAAGACAACAAACTTAAAACTACTGCATCAAAAGCTTCCAAGAAAAATATGAATTGGTCTCAGGTCATGGAGGAGCTCAAGAAGGATTTTTTTTTTTACTTTAATCATTTTATTTTGGACAAAAGTAATTTTTATTATTAGATTAAATTTACTGTTAAAACCAAACTAAAAACTTAAACTTGGAAGAATTTATTAAACCATGTCACAACTTAAGTAAGTTATATTCTTAAGTCAGTGTGAAAACAGCAAATGGCAAATGCTTGTGACTTTATTTCATAGTTTGGGTATTCCCTCCACTGAGATGGATTATGCCATGTTTAAATCTTAGATTAAGAGTTACCTGAGGTTCACAGAGAATTAATGACTTGCCCATGGTCCCATAGTTAGTTAGTGTCAGAAGTGGGATTTGAACTGGGGTGTTCCTTATAGGAAGACCAAGACATCATATGCCATTTTGCTTTAGCCTCAGAATTTTTCCTGTCTTACTACATTTTAATGTTCAAATGACTAATAATGTCTTATCTATAAAGTCATCACTTCATGTAGTATATGACTGACTGTCCTTTGTTAATTTATCTAATTTTCTCTTTCCAGTGCTTAACATTTTGTGAAACCAAGCTAGAAGGCATTCATCACCTACTTACTGAATGTTCACAATATCCATAATGTGGTAATAAGTCATGTGTATGGTTTAAAATGTATTAAATAGAAGTGACTATAAACCTGTGTTCAAACACTGGCAGTGGGAATGGGGAAAAAAAGGAAAACAGAGAAACATTTTGAAGAAAGGAAGGTATTTATACCTTTTTGAGGAGTCAAAGAACTGGAAACTAAGGAGGAATCATCAGTTGGGGAATAGCTAAACAAATTATGCTGTATGAACATAGTCAAATTCTATTGTGTTGTGAGACATGATGAAAGAGGCTGTTTGAAAAAACCTGGGAAGACTTTATCATCTATATATCTAGTGTCTCCAACTCCTGTCTTCTCTTTCTTTTTCAATTTTACTTTGCTATTTAAATGAACAAGCCACCATTTTCTCTCCTTTCAAGAAGGATTTTGAAAATCAAGTAAGAGAAGTGGAAGAAAAATTGAGAAGAGAAAGGAGAATGATGCAAGAAAATAACAAAAAAATGAGTAAGCAGCCTGACTGAAGAAAATAACACCTTAAAAAATAGACTAACTCAGATGGCAAAAGAGGTCCAAAAAGTCAATGAGAAGAAGAATGCCTTAAAAAGCAGAATTGGCCAGATGGAAAAGGAATTTCAAAAGCTCACTGAAGAAAATAATTCCTTCAAAATTAGATTGGAGCAAATGGAAGCTAATGACTTTATGAGAAATCAAGATGCTGTAAAACAGATCCAAACAAATGAAAAAATAGAAGTCAATGTGAAATATCTCATTGGAAAAACCACTGACCTGGAAAATGGATCTAGGAGAGATTATTTAAAAATTATTGGACTACCTGAAAGCCATGATAAAAAGGAGTCTAGAAATCATCTTTTAAGAAATTCTCAAGAACAATTGCCCTGATATTCTAGAACCAGAGGGCAAAATAAAAATGGAAAGAATTCACTGATTGCCTCTTGAAAAAGATCCCAAAAAGAAAACTCCTAAGAATATCATAGCCAAATTCCAGAGTTTCCATGTCAAGAAGAAAACATTACAAGCAGTCTGGAAGAAACAGTTTGAGTATTGTGGAAACGCAATCAGGATAACACAAGATCTAGCAGCTTCTATGTTAAAGGATCAAAGGGCTTGGAGTATGAAATTCCCAAGGTCAAAGGAGCTAGGATTAAAACCAAGAATCACCTACCCAGAAAAATTGAGTATAATGCTTCAGGGGAAAATACGGTCATTCAATGAAATAGAGAACTTTCAAGCATTCTTGATGAAAAAACCAGAGTTGAATAGAAAATTTGACATTCAAATGCAAGAAGTAAGAGAAGCATGAGAAGGTAAACAAGGAAAAGAAATCATAAGGAACTTACCAAAGTTGAACTATTTACATTCCTAAATGGAAAAATGATCATTCTAACTTATGAAACTTCAGATGAAGATTTAGAACAGAGGCCTGGATTTATGGGCTTCATGATGACTGGAGCTGGGGACAGCCTGAGGCCTTTCCATTTATATACTTATAGCATTTCTCTCTCCTCCCATGCATTCAGGTAGGGGGAAAAACTCCCAAGAGCAAGGCCTCCCTTCAGCTAGTTTGTAACATTTGAATGTCCCTGTCACCATTTCCAGGTCTAGAGGCAACCACAAAAGATACTCTTTGTAATGTGATAAGTAGAATAAAGTCACTTACCATATATAGCTTTGACTCCATTCTTGGGTCTCAACTATCACATAGGCTCCATCAGCAGGCAAACCAAAATCTCAATGCTCTTTTCTAAATCTAGCATTGTGAGCCTAGGGTCAGCCCATGGAATTGCTCTATGAAGTAATTTCTTTGTCTTCTGAAATCATTTCTATAAAATTTGAAACTATTTATTATACAACAATCACTAGTATTTAGACAAAGATTTGGGCAGGTAGGTGGCCTAATCAGTAGAGTGATCATCCTGGAGTCAGGAAGATCTGAGTTCAAATCCTGTCTCAGTCATCAGTCATGAGACTCCAGGAAAGTCACTTCACCCCATTTGTCTGTTTCCTCATCTGGAAAATGAGTTGGGGACAGAAATGGCAAACTACTCCAGAATCTTTGTCAAGAAAACCCCAAAGAGGTCATGACATGTTGGCCAAGACTGAAAAAAGAACCAAACAGCAAAAAATATAGAGATTTAAAGTTTGGAGTATATTTTATATATGTTATCTCATATGTTCTGAAATATTAGTATTATATATAAAATTAATATCATGAAATTTAAAATAATTATTAATAATTACTGTTATTAACGTTTACTCATATTAGTGTAGACAGTGAGATGGAACAGTGAATAGAGTGTTGAGCCTGGAATTAGGGAGACTTATCTTCCTGAGTTCAAATCTGACCTCAGGGACTCACTAGCTTTATGATGCTGGATAAATCACTTCATCCTGTCTGTCTCAGTTTCTTCATCTTGAAAAAAAGCTGGAGAAGAAAATGGCAAAAACTGCTACAATATCTTTGCCAAGAAAACCCCAAAAGGGGTCATGAAGAGTCAGACATGACTGAAACAACAGAACAACAACAGCAAAATATCAACACAGTAAAGATAATTATCAGTACCTTGAAATCGAGAATCAGACTGGCAGAAAATCAAAGTGCTCTAAAAAACTGTAGGGTTCTACATAAATGTAAGATATTTCAAGTCATAGTCTGTAGGACTGCAAGGGACCTTAGTCATCATGGATTCCAAAAACCTCATTTTAAATGTGGGAAATTGACTATCAAAGAGTGTAAGTGATTTGTCCTACTTAACATAGGGAATGAAAAAGTGACAAAATTTCCACTGAGAACCACTGACTCCACAGCTGCTGTTCATTCCACAATATCATGTCTTTATCATGGAATGGGAGGGGATGCTGGGAGCCCATATACATCTCCTACTATATACTTATAAACTGATATTTCAGATGATTGGCATGTACTACAATCAATTTTCCCATTTTATACTTTTCTGTAAACTAGATAGATTCCTGGTAATGGAAAAATTAATTAGAAGAAAATTAGAGTTATTTAGCATATTAGTATATTTTAGTTCAGATTGTTAACTTTATCTGTGGCAGAAATTTTTTCCATTAATGTAAATAGATATTTCAGCCATAACTTATTATCTTAGTTTTCAAGAGATATTGTATGTTAAGTGACTTGTTGAGTTTTCTATAGTTGGTCTGTGTTCTAATGTATGATATTCTTAAATGGTGATGATGATGATGATGATGATGACAATGATGATAAAATAGGCTCCTTTCTATGGGCAGATTATTATGACTCCTTCCTCAGAAGGCAGATTTCATGGTGGCAAACTCCTATCTGGCCCCAAGGTGGGAGAAAGGCATGTCAAATAACAAATCTGATCAGTATGCAGTCAGGGAACCTGAGGTCCATGCTCAAGTCTTCCACTTTCTAGCTCCATGACCTTAACAAAGTCATTTCCCGTTCCTGGGTCTCAGCTCTCTTATATGAGAAGAGGGGTTTGGAATACATAACATCTAAGGTGCCTTCCAGCTTTAATCCATGATCCTATCATGCTATATTCCTTGAGTAGACAATTGCTACAGTGAGGAATGTAGAGGGAGCACAGGGTATCACTTTAAAAAGGGCCAAGTCTGTCTATAAAAAGTTTGTATTTTAATCCATGTTTGTTCTCCTGGGTGTAGAGTCTCAAAAAGATAAAACAAAAATAAAACTCCATAGTGATATGGACCCAATCAATCAACCTGTCAGTTGACAAGCATTTATTGAGCATATAGTATGAAGCTGAAGAAACTAAGGAAGTATCAATTGTGAGTCCTACCCTCCTCCTTCACAGATTCTCAGAGGCTGCCTTTCTGCTCAAGGCTTTTTTCAGAGCGTTTTTGACATCCTTATTCCTTAAGGTATAAATGATGGGGTTGAGGAGGGGAGTGACAAAGGTGTAGACCAAAGCAAGATGCCAATCCTCATCTGCATGGCTGGTTGATGGGGGCCGAAAGTAGACCAGGCTGCCACAGCCATATTGTAGCAGGACCACAGTGAGATGGGAAGAGCAGGTGGAGAAGGCTCGTTGGCGTCCCTCAGCTGAAGGGATATGCAAGATAGTGATGGTAATGAAGACATAGGAAATGCAGATGAGCAGGAAGGGGGCAGTCAGTACAATCATGCTTATTACATAGAGGACAGCCCTTGGCACACGGGTGTCAGCACAGGCCAGGTGTAGTACAGGTGGTACCTCACAGAAGAAATGGTTGATCTCCAATAAGTGTCCACAGAAGGGCAGGGTAAAGACCAATGATACAAGTGGCAGGGAAAGGAAGAGAGCCAGGCCCAAGGAACCAGTCACCATTTGTGTACACAGCTGTGGGGTCATGATGAGAGTGTATTGCAGGGGATGGCAGATGGCCACATAACGGTCATATGCCATGACAGTCAACAGGAAACAGTCAGAGCTGGCAAGCGTGGCAAAAAACAACATCTGGGTTGCACAACCAGCCAATGGGATGGGTTTCCTGGTCCCAATTATATTGTAGAGCATCAGTGGTACCAACGTAGTGGTGTAACAGATCTCCACGAATGACAGACTGGACAGGAAGAAGTACATAGGTGTATGTAGGGAGGTGTGGGTGTAAGTAGCCCAGATAATGGCAGTGTTACTGCAGAGGATCATTATGTAAAGGAGAAGGAAGAAGCAGAAGAGGAGGGCCTGGATCTTGGGGGAAGTGGAGAGCGACCGGAACACAAACTCAGTGGGGCCAGACTGGTTAAAATGGAAAGTGTTGGGAGAAGACATTTCATCTGCCAAGAGAAGCACAAAGTTAAGTTGAATAGTCAGTAACTGAATAACCTAGATAAAATCCTGGAGTAATAAGGAGCCTTTGGAGTTAATTCAATGGGGGTGGAAGGATTAGGGTAGATATCAATTTTAGAAAGATCAATTTAACAGCTGAGTGGAGGATGAAATGAAGTGGTGGGAGACTCAAGGTAGGGAGATTGAGCATCAGGCTTTTGCAGTAGTCCAGGTGTGAGGTGATGAGGGTCTGAACCAAGGTGTGGCAGTATGTAGGGAAGAAAAGGGCGCATGTACTGGAGATGTTATAAAGTTGGAAAAGTTAGCATTTGACAACTG
This sequence comes from Pseudochirops cupreus, assembly GCA_028627135.1. Classification (NCBI taxonomy): domain Eukaryota; kingdom Metazoa; phylum Chordata; class Mammalia; order Diprotodontia; family Pseudocheiridae; genus Pseudochirops; species Pseudochirops cupreus. The sequence continues at coordinate 14,389,543 of CM053583.1, read as the reverse complement.
CTTGGATATGAGGGTTCCCTTGCAAATCTGATGTTCTGTGTTTTAAAGTTATTTACAGCTGTGTTATTCTTCATTCTATGTCTGAAGGTAGTTTCTAGTTTTTAATTCTATGTTCTGTTTTCTAGATTATATAAGAGGGTTCCCTTGCAACTCTGATGTTCTGTGTTTTAAAGTTATTTACAGCGTTGTTATTCTTAATTCTGTGTTTGAAGGTGCTTTCTAGTTCTCAATTCTATGTTTGGTTTTCTAGATTATATATGAGGGTTCCCTGGCAACTCTGATGTTCTGTGTTTTAAAGTTATTTCTATCCCTGGTAGTCTTCATTCTATATTTGAAGGTATTTTCTAGTTCTCAATTCTATGTTCTATATTTTAGAGTCTCCTTTGAGATCCTAAAATGGCACATGTTAAGGTCTCAGCTCTGACATTCTTTAAGTATGATATTATTTTGCCCATAGTTTTGTTAGCATTAGTGATTTAGGCTAAACACTGTAGGATTACAGATTTAGAGGTGTTTAGGAACTTAGAAGCCATTGAGTCTAACCATCTCATTTTACAGATGAGAAAAGCAGGGTTGAGAGAGCTTGTATGACTCACTGAGGTTTATACAGCTCAGTTACTGAAGCAAGATTCAAGTTCAGCACACTATTTTCTGCACCACTCATATTTGACATAGTAGATGGGTTGTAAAGACTTAGCTCAGACACTGTGGTAATTTACCTGGGCTCCCATAGCCAGTAAGTATCGGAGGCATTAATTGTGTCTAAGCCTTCTGGTCTACAAATCCACCATGCTACCCACTGGTCCATGCTGCTTCTCTATTTAGCATTTTAAACATATCAGTTATTTTCTTATCCTCTGATCTCCTTTCCTGGAGCTTATTATGTCTTCCATATGATGATGCTTGCCACTATTTCTCTGTGAACAATCTTCTTTGCTTTATTTATCTTTGATGGAAAGGGCAGGTGAATGACTCTATTCTACTCTGTCCCTGGTGACTCTAGTCAAATTGCTTCCACTCTCATCCTTGGCTTCCTTATTTGTAGGATGAGGATAACAATACTGGTAGCTTGCAGGCTATTATAGAGGTTCAGTAGCTAGAGTGCTGGTCTTGAAACTTAGGTAGAACTGGTTTAAACCTACCTCAGATGTTTAGTAGCTAGGTGATCTTAAACAGGTCACTTGACTAACTTCTCTAAGTAGATTTCCTCATATGCAAAATGGGGATAATAATAGCACCTACCTCCCTTACAACAATGTTATTCTAAGGATCAAAAGAGATAAAATGTATAAGAGTTTTGTAAACCTTAAGGAACTATATAATTATGACCTATTATTGTTTTGAGGGTCAAATGAAATATTGAATATAATGTGTTCTGTAATTTTTGTATAGATGTAAATTAATATTCTTTGCCAAGAAAAATTTTGCAAAGATTTAGAGGTGATTGAATTGCTGAACTACAGCAATATAGGTAGTAATTTTGCTCAATGACAATATCATTGATTATTTTAACCTAAGGAACAAAATGATTTATCATAAAACCAGCTTTTAATTAGACTCAGAGGATATCATCCCTAGGATCTTAAACTAATGATCACTTGCATGCACACAATCCATTCCTCAGGTTTGCAAGTGATCTCTCTGAAACAATGCTGAGAGGTCATTAATGGGAGCACTGTTATTTTCATGCTTCAGTTCAAAAGATTAAATGACTCATGACCTCATTCAGCAGTGCAGACCAATCCATCTTTCCTTCTCAGTCTGTGTGACTTTTGTCTATGACCATGTCTTATAGAGGATCTACACAAGGTGTTGGAGGTCTTCTGCTGCATCTTTGAATAGTTTGTATGACTCTGGTGGAGTTTTGAGGATCTGATTGTGACCTTTTGCTCTCACAATGTGACCAATCTGCCTCTTTCCCCATCACAGTTTTCTTAGACATCAACCTTCACATATCTTCCCGCACTCAAGCTATCATTGTTTTTGTATTACCTATACTATATATCTCTATTACCTCTTGAATTACCCATAGCTTCAAGGCATTTGAGGTTGTGGGGTTTTGTAATTCATAAACATGTGGAAATGTACTGAGAGAATACTGGGTTCAAAATCACATGAAAAAAATTTGGGATTATTAAAAAAAATTGCCAGATTTTTTAAATTCAAAGAAACTTTGCTTATTCTCTTCTTTTAATTCAATTTGGGGAACAGTTGCTATCCATATGTAACAGCTTCTCAAGACAGAGACAGACATAAACAAAGGTTAACAATGAACTGAGTTGTCTGGGATGCCCCGTGAATTGAGGAAGAATTTTCTGGAGATGGCGAGATCTTTGGGATGTCCGTAATAAGTGGCTGACATCATGCCAATATTTTTAATGACTCCAAATATTCTATAGATTTTTCTGAAGAGCTCAATAGTTACTCAAAAGGTTTATCTTGTTATCCAGATTTATTAATTTTTATAGATGATGAATTAAAAATTCAGATAAGTAATTGCCCTGCCCAATGTTACCTGTGTAAAAAATACTGGCACTTACATTTAAACCCAAGTCTCCTCTCTATATTGCAAGTACTATTTCCAATACAACAAGTTTTTACTCATAGGACTTATAGTGGAGAACTCAGGTGAACAAAAATCTTTTCCAGACATCCTTCAAACTTTTATCAAAAAGTGAAATCCTGCTTTTCCTTAAAATTCATCACTTCCTTTGGGAGTGTGCTCTGGAGACTAAGATTAAATTAGCTCTTACCTGGCAGAAGCTCTTCTGCAGGACAGAAACAGTTTTAGGACTAATGGAAATAGTACATCTTCACAGCTGGTGTACAAGCCCCACACCTGATGAAAGAGGAAGAGGAGGAGGAAAGGAAAAAATGATTAAGAAAGGAGAAGAGCAGTTAGTAAAAATAATTGCCTGTCATTATTTGTCCCTTTGCCAAGTAAGTCTAATCTTTTCATCAAGGCTCTGATGACCATCATCCAACAGAAAATATCACAGAAGCTCAGAGTAGGAAGAGAAGGCCAGAGTTATCTACTCACCCATGGTGGAACAAAATCTCATCTGCAACATTTTCCAACTGAGTCTTCTAGCCTTTGCCTAAAGCCTTCCAATGGGAGAGAATTTATGACATCCTGAATCAGATGCTTCTACTTTGGCATGAGTCTAATAATGAGAAGGGTTTTGCTTACATGGAGATGAGCTCAGTCTTTCTTCAATTTCCTCTCCTTGCTCCATTTCTGCCCTCAAGCCAAACAAGCTTAATGCTTTTTCAAAGAGTAGTCCTTTAAATACTTGGAGAAAGCTATCACATCTCTCCTAAGTTTTTTAAAAACATGTTAAAAGCATTTGTCTAGCATTATCCACTTGGCTTTTGGTGGGCACTCTGCTACTTACCATCTCTGTGACATGGACAAAACAGTTTCCATCCCTGAGATTCAGTTATCTCCTCAGTAACTGAGCTTTCATTAGCTCAAACCTAATATGTCTTCTAACTCTAATTTCTGTGATCCTGTTCATTCATTTGCCCCTCCCCCTGTACAGAATCTGCAAATGAGGCATGAAAAGGTACTTATGCTGGGGAGCAGATTGGTTTTTTGAAACTCCACCCACTGGAAAATATGGACCTGACTCCCAGAACTGGGTTGTAAACAAAAACCCTCTAGAAACTGAGATTCTGACAACACATTGGACCATATAATATATATACACACACACACACTCACACACACATATAGTATAAGGTTGCTGAATAGTTGCAAACAAAGAATGACAAGGACATATTTAAGTGGAGCAAAAGAGAACACTTCAAGTATTTGAAAGTCTCACTCATGGAAGATGGGTTTGATTTATTCTAGTTTTTACCAGAAGCAGAATATGGGCTGAAATTGGACAGAGACAGATTTGAGTTTGGTGAACTTGCTTACTTATGTCTGATTCTTGTTACCCTGTGAACCATAGCACAGCAGTACTGTCCGTGGGGTTTTCTTGGCAAAAATACTAGAATGTTTTCACCAATTTCTTGTTCAATGGATTAAGGCAAACAGAAGTTCATGACTTCCCCAGGGTCACACAGCTAGTAAGCGACTGACCTAGATTTGAAAGCAGATCATCAGACCCAGAGCTCTATCCACTGAGTCATCTAGCCACCTCTGGTAAATTATGCCTAATGGTAGCCATCTCTAGAGTAAAGGAGCAGGGATGTAAAAAAGGAAAAAAAAAAGAAAAATTTACAGCATAATTTTGTTGTATATTATTTGGAAGGAATAACAACTTGTTCATTGTAGAGTTGCAGTTTTACATGCAATCATCTTTTTTATTGTATTATGTTGTGGAAATGCTTGTTTTGTTTGGTGAATTGAAAATAAAATAAAATTTAAAAATTAAATATATATGTGCTTTATTTAGTATTTTATTTCCCCCCCTATGTTTCAATCTGTATTCAGACCCCGTAAGTTCTTTGTCTGGGGGATTGGTAGTATTTTTTCATCCTAAATCCTTCACAGCTGTCTTGGATAGTTTTATTGCTGAGAATAGCTAAGTCATTCATAGCTGGTCATCTTGTAATACTGACGTGTATGTGTGTGTGTGTAAGTAAGAATATATGGCTAATTATCCAAACTGACAGAGGAATAATCATATTAACAAATCAAATTTTGACCCCACTGATGTATGGGAGCATAAGCATTCCTCTCATGATTCATTTACTTTTGATGATTTATTTTTAGTGAATTTTCCGTTGTTTCATAGATGGAGGCTTTGTTATTTCAGCTAAACTCCTCAGCCAAACATACTTAATGGATAAATAGATATTGGAAATGCGAAAAAAAGGGAGTTTGGAAAAACTTCTTACAAATGAGTTATTCCAGAGTCAAATGATATATCAGAGATTTGGTGACCATTTTTGAGAGATGTTTTCAATAAGATGTCTACTCACATACGTGTTGGCTGAGAAGATCTCTATGTCCCTTTCTGTCCAGATGTCTCTGGGATTCTATTAAGTAATGATGTACTCAAAGAAAAGAAGAAGTAATGATATGTTTTTTCCCAATTTGAAGCAGCAAATTTATAGAATCATGGAACTATGGAAAGCCTTTCAGCATCATTGGGTTCTACTCCTTTACTTCATAGAGCAGGAAAGTGAGGTCCAGATATGTGTAGTCATTATCCTACAGCCACATACCTGGTCACTTCTACAGTGATGGTTCAAACACAAGTCTCCTTATACCCAATTCTATTATTAACTAACTGTATGAATTTAGACAAATTCTTTCCCTCATTTTCTTTGCCTATAAAATAAGGGATATGGGCTAGATAATTCTTTCAGGCAACAGAGTAATGTAGGCTTTCTTTCATGCACTATGTGAGAAAGGAAAGGCAGAAATTTACTTCCACTAATTGGACTCAGTTCTATTCTTCAGGAAAGGGGAAAAACAGTTCATGGGAATCCCCCCCCCCCCTTCTTTGGAAGCAACTGTTTTTTGTGGACAGAGTGTAGAGTCAGGAAGCCAGGGTTGGGATTCCAATTTTGTTATGCATTAGCTGTATGAACTTAGACAAACAGTTTCTCTCTTCTGGCCCACAGTTTCTTTGCCAGTAATATACTAGGTGATCTCCAATGTTTCTTCTAAAAATTCTGGTGTCTCACCACAGATTTCCTTCTGCGCTGCCTACTAATCAGCAATATAACCAGAACAGATGATCTCTGGTACATTGGTGGTGCTTGGTAAGTGTTTGAATTGAGCTGCATAAAAGCTTAGGTGTGACAGATAGGCCTTGTCCTTTGGAAAGGAGTGACTTCCATACAATGAACATTGTATAGATTGTGGGATTCTGTCCCCTCCAAGTGCCTGTCTTTATATCATCATTTGTACCCCTTAGTAATTAAGAGATGGCCAGTCTGAGACCTTCATTGTTGTTATACAAATGTGAGAAATTGTTCAGTTGTATCTGGTTCTTTGTGGCCCCATTGAACATATTGTCCATGGAGTTTTCTTAGCAAAGATACTGTGTCGGTTTGCCATTTCTTTCTCCAGTAGATTAAGGCAAATAGAGGTTAAGTGACTTGCCTATAAAATAAGGGATATGGGTCACCTAGCTAGTAAGTTTCTGAGGTCATATTTCAACTCAGGTCTTCCTGACTCCAGACTCAGCACTCTATCCACCTAGTTATCTCCTAATGTGAGATGACAAGGAAGCTTTTATTGTGTCTTGGACTTACTGGGTAATCAGTCTAGCGAATTCAATGAATTCCTTCTCTGGCTTTAAGGACCTCCTAAAGGAGATGGATTTTCTGCAAATTAAGGGCATGGGAGTACCCTAAACCCTAGTCCTGAGGGAAGTATTTTTAATGGGTTTTTGACTTGGGTGTGCACTCCCTCAAGGCAGGCAGACTCAGTGGCATTTGTTGAGACTGGACTGTAAAAATGCAGGGGATTAATTACAGCAGGGAATGGGAAAGTTTGACATATACTTTGTCCACTGTCTCTCTAATATCTGCTGAAATTACAAACTCATGCATGAAACTAGTTTAAATTTTTCTCAAGATTGTCTTAGAGAACCTGAGAGCCAAAGACAACTGATCCTTAAGGACATAGCACTATATCATGATCAGCACTATGCATTGGACTATGGGAGCTAAAGGGAACGGGAAGACCTAAACTTTGTTCTTACAAACTCAGAATCAAGCCGATCTCAGCTAGCATACATGCCACATCTAAATTTAGGATCCCATGATCCTATGATCTCTGTGACATTGAATAATTTGTTCTTCTCTCTGAGATTCAGTTTACTGTTTGGCAAAATGAGAGGCATTAAAAGAATTATTACTGTTCCATTAGAATACCAAATCCTGGGATCCCAAACCAGACACTCAAAGGAAAAGAATCAAATGGCATATTCTTACCATCTTCCAGTGAATCTGACTCCATCAGCCATCTAGGGAAAAGCTGATCTGAAGGCTGACTTTTGTTCTGAGATTCTCCCTGGAGGGTCCTTCTGGAGAACTCACCTACTTTCTCCTTCCTCTTTACTTTGGGTTAACTGAAAAGTATGGAGTTCCCCAGAAAGGAGAGATCATGGCCAGTGGACACACTTTTTATCTCTGCTTTTGAATTGAATGTTGGGATTGCCTTTGGGGTCCCTTACTATTTGAGACTCTTGGAAAGGGGACATGTTGAGGGTGTGGTACCCAGGGGTACCATAGGGGCTTCCTAGACCCGTGTCATGGGTATCTGCTAAGCAACAGGAAACCTAGCAGACAGTCCATGGTATCTTCATGAACAGTCTGGTCATGTCTGTTTCAGTCAGTTTATTAAAGAACTCTGTGAGATCTCTTTTAGTGGAATGGGTCCCTGAAGTAAAGGGTTTTCCCAGTAGCTCCTTCTAATTGAACTTGACTAGAGAATTGGTGGAATTTTTTTGAGTTATGAAAAACAACAATAAGCTAAGTGGTTCAACAGACCTTTTCAACACCAGATGATCTCAGGTGTGCTGGTAAAGATCACAGTTCATGTCTGGGACCAGTGGAAGGGAATATTTTTTTCTTCCCCCATCTTGCAATTAACCTATGTTCCAGAAAAATCTCAGCTATGGGAAAATTTGGAAATATAAATACATGGCAAGATAGTATTCATGGAAGACTTTTGATGTAGTAGGCAGAAGTGTGAATTAGGAGTCAGGAGACCTGGGTTCCAGTACCAGCTCTTCCACGAACAATTTGTGAGACCCTGGGGAAATAATTTAACTGTTTTAGCAGAATCATGCAACCTGGTTCAGGTACTGCCTGAAGGCAGGAAATGCGAGAAACATCAGTTAAATTCTGGATAATCAAAGATGAAGTAAGATGCTGTTTTGACCTCAAGAAGTACACCATCTAATTTTCTCTAGCCTTAGACTCTTAAAATTACTTATATGTTGAAAATGAAGTTTATATCAAAGGGGTCAATACAGAAGGAGAGTTACATTTTAATATGACCGAGTTTCTCCATTATTTAGAATTCCTTTGCAAATTTTCTGTTGGCCTTGGTCAGCTTCTCCATGGTCTGCTTCTCCAATTCTAGCCTCTGTTGTTTGGAGCAACCACGTGGTACAGCGGATAGAGTGCTGGATCTGAAATCAGAAAGACTTGAGTTCAAATCTAGCCTTACACACTTACTGGCTGTAGGTCCTTGGGCAAGTCATTTAACCTCAGTTTCCTCATCTGTAAAATGAAGATAATAATAGCACCTACCTCCCAGGGTTATCATGGGGATAAAATGATATCATTGTAAAGTGTCTGGCATATAGCAAGCTCTACATAAATGTTAGCCATTGTTATTATATAAGGATTTTAAAAAATGAAAGCCCTTTTCTGAGTGTTGCTTTCCTTTCATGTAATATAAAGGGGACAAACTAGATGTTCTCCAAGATTTCTTTTGAAACACTCTCATTTCACTACCTATGTTCCTTTTGCTCTGCGTGCTAATTAGCGAATAATCCCTGGAGCACTGAAGGAACCTGATGAGGGTTAGCATTGAACCAAATAGAAGCTTAGTTATGACAAATTGCTGACTGAGATGGAAGCAAACATTTTAAAGTGCCTACTATGTACCAGCTATGGGGCTAAGTGTGTACAAAAATCATCTCACTTGATCCCCACAACAACACCAAGGTGCAGGTGCTATTGTTGTTCTCTTTTACAGTTGAAGAAACTGGGTGAAGAGAAATTAAGTGAGTTTCCAAAGGTCATACAGCTAGTAAGGGTCTGAGGCTAGATTTGAACTCAGCTCTTCCTAACTCCAATCTAATGCTTTAGCCATTGTGCCACTTTGCTGCCTCAGGAAGCTTCTGGATGTCTTTTGTTTTGACTTGGACTGGTTGAAAGCATTTGCTGTGGTTCATCTTTGTGGTTCTTGATAATATTTGATCTGGTACTCTTTTTCAATCCTTGCTGGAGCTCAGGTTTGAGAACAAGACTTTTCTGTAACCAGTCATGCCAGCCTCTTCATGGGAAGTCCTGGGCCTCCATTTCAAGGAAGGACACTGACAACCACAGAGGTTCAAAAAAGAACCAAGAAGAGAGGACTGAAGACCATGATCTATGAAGTTCGGTTGAAGGAACTGGAGAAGGAAAAATTAATCTTTGGACATGCTTTCTATTAAGGTTTAGAGAAGGAAACACTCTAGGTGAGGCATATTTACTGACCCAGTTCCATGGGTCCATTCAGATGGAAAAGGGATTATGTTTTTTTCTATTTGACTGCAAAGGACAGAAAAAGAAGGTGGTTGCATAATGGATAGAGTGCTGGTGTATAAGGAAGACCTGAGTTCAAATTCTTCCCAGGATGCTTAGCTGTCTGTTTTTGGGAAAATGATGCAGTCTCTGTCAACTTCAGTTCCCTTAAATTAAAAATGAGAAAATCTTTAATGTCTAAATTAAAGAGAGTGAGTTGGATTTTCATATCTGTTTCTGCATTCTATGTACTGTGATGTATTATTTTGGTTGAAGTACATGAAGAAAATCTAAACTCACATAGATGTGGAACTGGAAGAAAGAGGAGCATTTTAATAAGAGAATAATATCTTATTATAATTATTATTATTATCATCAAAAGAGTTGTAAACTCTCAGGCCCTATTAAATGATCTCAGGGACCCTCAGAAGTCCTGATGCCACATTTTGTGTACCGCTGTCATAGAGGGTACCTCTGTTCATGTATGGCTTATATAAATAGCCTCTGAGTATGATTCCAACTCTGGAATCTCCTTCCTTTTTCCACCTCTCCCAAGCATCAGTCATAGACAGCTGTTTCCAGTCCTGGTGTTTGTGTATCATTCCAACACCCAGCAATTAGGGCTTCCATTGGGCTAATGTGAATCTGTCCCTTGTCTTGTACTCTTTCAGCTTCTTATGAAACGGAAAGGAGGAACATCAAAGGACATGATAAACTTTTAGAGGTGTTTACCAAAGCCATTTTATTTAAAAGAAAGATGACATAATGGAGATAGTCACATTAAAAACATACAAACACACACATGTTGGCATGCAGAACTGTATCTCTTCATTGGTTAATGTAAGCTAAATTGGTGAAGAATATGGCAAAGTTTTTCTCATAGTAGGACTTGGATCCATAGAGCCAAATCAACCAAGTCTATCTCCTAGAATTTGGTCATACAATAAAAAATGATCTGCTGTACCAATTATTCTCATCCCTCACCTAGGATCTGGAGAAATCTAGGCCTGGGGCAAGGATTGATGATCACTCTGCCTATTAAAATTATACCTTGAGGTCTTTTTTGGATACTCCAGAATGAGGAACATACCACAATTATAAGAACATTGGAGATCTGAGTGGCAAAACCAACTATATTTGGCACAGTGGGCTTCATTGAATGATGGAACCATTTCTGTTAAGGATTACATCCTTCTTCCAGCAACCTCTGACATGTAGTGGTGGACATAGCCAACAAGAAATCATGGCTGAAGGTAATGGAGCTATTCTAGAGCTAAGAGAGAAGAAAGGATTTAGCATTTGAGTACCAACACTGTTAGTGTATCTTATGACTGATGCAATCCATTGATGGGCTCAATTCTGACCAACATCTGTCCTCCGGTCTTCACTGGGTAATGGAAGGTATAAAGGAAGGTGTTTATATTTTTAACATAAAATGAGACGTGGAAAAGAATGAACAAAGGGAGAGCATTGAGGCCTTCTTTGATGAAGGTAGGTCATTGAACGCATCTCTTCCCTTTGGACACTATTGTCACCAACCTAAATACAATATTAATGAGTTTCTTAAACCAGTGCCATAAACTAAGAGCCTGTACCATGAGGAATGAACCAGATCATGGTTAGAGTCTCTTGGTTCCAGTGGGAAGGCACTAAGAAAACAACTCTATTAGTGTCTCTACATTTTGTAGGCCTGCATTTTGCAATGTGCTAGGACAGTGTTTCTCAACCTTCTTAATGCCATGACCCTTTAATACTTGTATGTGGGTGTGTCTGGGCGTATCTGTATGTGGGCGGACCCGCCTGGAGACAGATACAGGAGTGATGTCTTGGTTCCTAAGACCATCGGAAACGTGTTTTCCAATGGTCTTCAGCAAACCCCTGTGAAAGGGTTGTTCAACCCCCAAAAGGGGTCTCAACCCACAGGTTGAGAACTACTGTGAAAGGAGGTCCTATGTGAGTGGATGCCTTGATATCTCCCTCTCTGATACCTACTTTCTTCTACGTTGTTTGAAACCTAAATTGTTGGATACCAAAGGAGGAAGGAAGTGAGGAGTAAAATAACCTAAGGCAGAAGTTATTAACACTTTTAGTGTATCGCATGTCCCCTTGGGCAGTCTGGTGCAACCCATGAATCTCTTCTTAGAATAATGTTTTGAAAATCATCAAAATTAAATAGGGGTATAAAAGAAACCAATTATATACATCATATATTTATAATATTAATGGATCATATAATGTATATTATACTGTAATATATTTATTATGTTATATTATATATTATGTACATTATAAATCATGCACATTTAATACACAGATACACAAATGACAGGTTTAGAATGCATAATCTAAAGTCTTGTAATTTAAGTTGTGGTTTATCATTCTTCCTGGCAAGAATTCTAAACATGGAAGCATGGTGCTTTGTGGTTCTTAATCTCTCTTCTTGTCCTTGATATTGTATCAGTTATATTGATTTCTCACTTAAGAAAACATCTCAGCCACTATCTCTGATATTTATCCTTTGGAGCATCCTTAATAGGATGACAGGGTTACTCACACAGAGTTAGTTTGAATCCTGCCTCTGGCACTTATTGCCTACCTAACCAGTCAGTTTTCTTATTTGTAAAATGAGGAAATAATTATGACAGTACTTCCTTCATAGGAATGTTGTGAGGCTTAAATGAGATAGTATATTTAAAGTATTTTTAAAAGCCTCAGTGATTTGTAAATATTATTATCTGGCCAATTCATTATTGATATACTCAAAGATATGTTGCTTATTCTTGTTACATGTATTTATTTATAAAAGCTTCCAACAACTTCTGTAGTAAATTCCATGAACTTTAATTGTCCTGAACTATTAAGAAATATTCAAGAAAAGTAAAGGCAGTTTTATTTGCTTGGGATTCCTGACTGCACTGCTGTATCTCTAGAAATCAAAAACAATATGGCGACCTCAATATAGCAGTGAGATAATGAAGGTTGTGAATGGAATGTTTACCACTTTTAGAGCTGCCTCTTGAAAAGGGAGTTGTAATAACCTTTCCATGAAAAGTAGATAGGCACTCAGACACTACTCCCACTCTCCTAGTGCCTGGGTGCCTATGGACTTTTCTTTCTTTTACCGTGATTCACTTAGGGTGCTAGGAGATTACCCAAATGCAAACGTGTGATAAAAGTGCGATGAGACTATAGTCACTCTTCCTCTATTGTGCTTTCTTGGGAAGCAATTGGATTTTTTTTTAATAATGGGAAAAGAAAAATGAAATCAAGTTGCCTTATCACATTTTAATGTCCACAACAAAAGTAAAGTGGTGATGATGCGCTTTTTCCATTTCTGGTATGTTATATGAAAAGATTATTGTGATTCTCTTCTCAAGAGGCATATGGATTTTTGTAGTTTTCATTCATATCTATTTTGTAGTTATTTTTTGTTATTTCAAATTCAGTTTTATTTTGTTTTCAAGTCCACATTCCTTCCTCCTCTACCCCTCTCCCCAATTGAGAAAGCAAGAGAAATAAAACTCGTGATCATGTATATTAAGGCAAAATGAATCCCACATTGGGTACCTTAGTAACTCAAATCTGCACTCTGAGTGCAAAATTCCTCAATCTGCCTCTTAGTCTATTATCCTTTATCAGGATTTGAGTGGTATGTTTTATCATGAGTCCTCTGGAATTCTTTGCTGATGAGTATTTATAAATATTTTAAAATTGTTCATCTTTACAAAGTTGTTATTGGATACATTTTCCCCTTGGTTCTGCTCACTTCACATTATGTCAGTTCATTCAAGTCTTTCCATGGTTCTTTGAGACAATTCCCTTCATCACTTCTTACAGGGCAAAAGCATTTCATCACATTTGTATGAAATGACTTGTTCAGCCATTTTCCAGTGAACAGTCACACTTTCAAATTTCCATTCTTTACTGCCATGAAAAGAACTGGTATAAATATTTTATGCATATAGGTCCTTTCCCCCTTTCTTTTATTTCTATGTTATAGACCTAGTTACAATATCACTGAGTCAAAAGGCATGTACAGTTTTATGGCTTTGGGGGCATAATTCTAAATCATTTTTTAAATGACTAGGCAAGTCCACCGATTTGCCAACAATGCATTAACATACCTGTTTTCTCACAGTCCTTCCAGCATTTGTCATTTAATTGTTTTTTTTTTGTGTTAACTTTGCCAGTCTGATAAGTTTGAGTCAGAACCTCTGAATAGGTTGAATTTTCATTTCTCTAATTGAGTCACATCTACTACCTGAAGTAATATGTATAGAAATAATGCTTCCAATATAAAGGAGATAATATTTGTAAAGATCGACACATAGTGAATGCTTAATAAATACTTATTCCTTACCCCTTTCTTCCTTCAAAGACAGAGGGCTTTTTTGATTCAGAGCACTAGGCTTCAAGTTCTAGTATTGCCACTTACTGCGTAGATGATGCTAATCAAGTTAACCAAGTACTTAGCACCTAAAATGAGGGGGCTTGACAAAGACCTGTAAGGTCCATTTCTACTCCCAGTCCATGATCTTGTAGTGTCAATCTGTGATAGCTGAAAGGACAAGAACATGAATGGGAGATATGTAAGAATGAAACACAACTCTATAGAAGGAGCATGATTAAGTGTATCAGCAATGCAGTATTCACAATGCCTACAGTAACTATAAATATGCTGATATAGTTATTAATCACAAAATGGAACAGGCTCTCTACATAAGAAATATAGATAGTGCATTCATTTAAATACCAGAAAACTGAGTCCCAAAACCAGAAAGTCAAAGCCAACCC
>CM053583.1:14354286-14375039 GCA_028627135.1 Pseudochirops cupreus | reverse complement strand
TTTCCCCTCCCCCCCATTTTCCTGTAGGGTAAGATACCCAACTGAGTGTGTATATTATTCCCTCCTTAAGCCAAATTCAATGAGAGTAAGGTTGTTCCATTCCCTTTCACCTTTCTGCTATTCCCCTCCATTGTAACAGTTTTCTCTTGCCTCTTTTATATGAGATAATTTACCCTAATCTATCTCTCCCTTTCTCCTTCTCCTAATAAATTCCTCTCTCACCGCTTAATTTTATTTTATAGATATCATCCCTTCATATTCAATTCATCCTGTGCCCTCTGTCTATGTATATATGACCATACATATGCCCACACACATATACATTCTTATACACATATACCCTCCTCTACATACATATGTATGAATACATATATACATATATATTCCCTTCAACTATCCTCATGACGAGAACAGTCTTATGAGTTACAATGATCATTTTTCCATGTAGGAATATAAATAATTTAACTTTAGCAAGTTCCTTATGATTTCTTTTTCTTGTTTACCTTCTCATGCTTCTTTTGCTTCTTGTATTTGAAAGTCAAATTTTTTGTTCAGCCCTGTTTTTTTTTTCATTAAGAATGCTTGAAAATCCCCTATTTCACTGAATTACCATATTTTCCCCTGAAGCATTATGCTGAGCTTTGCTGGGTAGGTGATTCTTGGTTTCAGTCCTAGCTCCTTTGACCTCCATAATATCATATTCCAAGCCCCTTGATCCCTTAATGTAGAAGCTGCTAGGTCTTCTGTTATCCTGATTGTGTTTCCACAATATTCAAATTGTTTCTTTCTGGCTGTTTGTAGTATTTTCTCCTTTACCTGAGAACTCTGGAATTTGTCTATTATATTGCTAGGAGTTTTCTTTTTGGGATCTTTTTCAATAGGTGATTGGTGAATTCTTTCAATTTCTATTTTGCCCTCTGGTTCTAGAATATTGGGACACTTTTGCTTGATAATTTCTTGAAAGACGGTATCCAGGATCTTTTGTTGATCATGGCTTTCAGGAAGTCCAGTAATTTTTAAATTATCTCTCCTGGATCTATTTTCCAGGTCAATGATTTTTCCAATGAGATATTTCCCATTGCCTTTTATTTTTTTTCATTTGTTTGGATCTGTTTTATAGTTTCTTGATTTCTCATAAAGTCATTAGATTCCAATTGCTCCAATTTAATTTTGAAGGAGTTATGCTCTTCAGTGAATTTTTGAAATTCCTTTTCCGTCTGGCCAATTTGGCTTTTTTAAGACATTCTTCTTCTTATTGGCCTTTTGGGCTACTTTTGCCATTTGAGTTAGTCTATTTTTTTAAGTGTTATTTTCTTCAGTGTATTTTTGGGTCTCCTTTAGTAGGTGGTTGACTTGCTTTTTATGATTTCCTTGCATCATTCTCATTTTCTCCACTTCTCTTACTTGATTTTAAAAATCCTTCTTGAGCTCCTCCATGGCCTGTAACCAGTTCATATTTTTCTTGGATGCTTTTGATGTAGGAGTTCTGACTTTGGTGTCTTCCTCCCACTCCATGCCTTGATCCTTTTTGTGTCCTCAAAAGGATTCTGTGTCTATTTGTGATTCCTGTGCTTGCTTATATTGCCAGCCAATTACTTGACCCTTGAGCTCTTTGCCATGGTAGAACTATGCTTCCAGAGTGGAGAGAGTTTTGTCCCAAATTGCTGGAGTTTTCACAGCTGCTGGAGCTATTAGGAGGGCACTGTCTCTACAGCCCACATAACCTCTAGTTCACTGGTCACACACCCCAGGACCACCACCCAAGACCATGATCCAGATCCAATCAGGTTAAAGCAAGAGCAATTACACTCTGAATGGTGTTTGGTCCCCCTACAATCTACAGGCCAGGAGCTCCTGAGGCAGCCACATGGCACCACTGCCACATCTCCACTGCTTCTTGCACCAGGGGCAGCAGCCAGATAGCACTCTTCCATCCCCATTGTTCAAACAAAGTTCCACACTGACCTTTTACTTTGTTTTTGGCATTTGAGAAGTCTGGAAGCCACCACAGCTGCTAGTGATTAACTCTCCTGAAGTCTGCTCTGGCTGCTGCTGGTCAGGGCAGCCCTGGGGCTGGAACCATGTGGCTCCTGCAGGACTGTGCTCAGCTCCCATCATGCTGTGATAAGCCCTTCCTGTTGGCCTGCTGAGCTGCCTTCAGCAGGAGATTTGTTTCTCTCTGTCACTTTGTGAGTTCTGTAGCTTTACAATTTTTTTAGTCATTTTTTTTTTTTACAGATATTGTAATTGTTTGGAGCCAGAGCCCATGCCAAGTTTGTGCTTCTATTCTGTCCTCTTGGTTCTGCCCCCACTTTGATTCCCCTTTTCTAACTCATAGAATTTGCTAGGCTCCTCATTTTCTCAACCCTTAAGAATTTTCACACCCTAAGATCCCAACCCTTGTTGTTGTTGTTATATCACTTTAAAAGTGTTATAAAAGTGATAAGTTTAATATACTCAACTGAGGTCACAGATATCTGGAAATTAGGGCAATAAGTGCCCCCAGACTAAAGAACCAGGTCCCAGGTGAGTGCTTGGGAGAGGTGGAGGGAGGCAATCACAGAATATCAGACTTACAAAAGACCTTTTAGATCATTTATTCCAATCCATGTCTCAACAGAAATATCCACAACTCCAGAGCTGTAAAACAGACAGCCCACAGACCACATGTAGCCCACAAGAGAAAGGCAGAAAAATCCTATTTCTGGAAAAATGGCAGTATTAAAGACAAATGGAGGAAATGCAAAACTCCTTCGTTTAAGTGTGACTACTGATTGAATGATTCAGTGAAATAAAAAAAAGACATTGCATAAGAAAAACTCCTCACAACATATTGCTTACAATAAACACATTTTAAAAATAAAAATATACACAACCTGTATCTCTTTCGTATATAGATCTAGTAGAAGAACAACAGGATGAATGACACAAGTTGTTTAAAAATTTTGTTTATATTTATTAATTTTTGTTAAGAATTCTAAATTCCTTTCCAGATAGTTTGTACACATTCATAGGTCTGCTAAGGCTGCATCAACGTGCCGGTTTTCCCACAGCCTCTCAAACGTTAATCATTTATCTTTGTTGTAATCTTTGCCACAATGATGAGTGTAAGGTGCAATCTCTGAATTGTTTTAATAGGAACTTCTCTAATTACTAGTGGTGGCGGCTAGGTGGTGCAGCAGAGTGTTGGGTCTGGAGTCAGGAAGACTCCTATTCCTGAGCTCCAGTCAGGCCTCAGACACTGACTAGCTGGGTGACCCTGGGCAAGTCATTCAATCTGTTTGCCTCAATTTCCTCATCTATAAAATGAACTGGATAAAGAAATAATAAACTGTTCTGGAATCTTTGTCAAGAAAACCCCAAATGGGGTCACGAAGAGTTGGAAGTGACTGAAAAATGATTAAGCAGCTGTTCCTAGTGATTTGGAGAGTTTTTTAAAAATTAGCTTATTGATAATTTGATATTTTCTTGATAACTTCATGGCATTTCAGACCATTTGTCAATTGGGGAAGGACTATTTTTTCTCATAAATTTGAATCAGGTCCTAATATAGCTTGGGAATGAGGCATTTTTAAAAGAAAATTGCTAGAAATATTTCCCCCCCCTGGTTAATTATTTCCTTTTTAATCTTATTTTTATTAGATTTGCTTGTGTAAAAATGTTTTGCTTTTATGTAAATTCAATTATTAATTTTGTCTGCTGTGATTACCTGTTCCTTGTTTGATCACTGAGCATTCTCCTTTCCAAAAAATCACTTTTGATCATGGAGGTCATGATCTGAGATGCATTTCCCCCCTATTTTAAAAATTTATTTGCAACAAGACTTTTATGTCTATGGTTACTTTTATGTAAGTTCTGACGTGTTGGTCTAAATCTAATTTGTTCTATATTACTATCACAGTTTCCCATAGTTCATTTTGGTCAAATTCTCATCCAAGTAGCTGGATTCTGTGCTTTTATCAAGTAAAGGGTTATTAGATATATTTGCTTCAGTATGTGGTGAACTTAATCTTTTCCATTGATTGGTTTTTTTTTTTTTGGAGGGGGGAGGGCAGGGCAATTGGGGTTACATGACTTGCCCAAAGTCACATGGCTAGTAAGTGTTAAGTGTCTGAGGTCATATTTGAACTCAGGTCCTTCTGACTCCAGGGCCACTGCTCTATTCGCTGCACCATCCTGCTGCCCCTCATCAATTGATTTTTATATCTCTTGTAGTAGTTCAGTAATTTTCCTTCATGTCTGTTTCTTCCTGGCCCCATTTCACATTCTTTTGGTAAAGTTACTGGAACAGTTTGACATTTCATTCTCCTGCTGATTTTCCAGATGAGAAAACTGAGGCAACCAGGGTCAAGTGACTTGCCTAGGGTCACACATCTAGTAAGAGTCTGAGGCCAGATTTGAATTCAGGAAGATAAACCCTTCCTGACTCCAGGCCTGGCACTCTATCTACTATGATACCTAGCTGCTCTCTCTATTACTTAACCAGTACAAATCAATTTTTTAGTAAGTACTTCTTACTATAGTTTTAGATCTGACACTGTTAGGCTGCCTTATTTAACAATTTTTTCTCCTTACTTATCTTGACAGTCTTGAAATTTTTCTAATAAATGTATTTTACTGTTTTTCCTAGTTCCACACAATAATCCTTTGGTGATTTGTTATCATATTAAATAGTTAAATTATTTTAGGTTATATTGCCATTAAAAATTGACTAGTCCTATAAAGGAGCAGTTAAGGTTTTCCTAATTGCTTAGGTCTACTTGCAGACAATTAATGCACAAAATAAGAAATTAAACTATGCTCTGACCATAGAAACTAAACCCTGATATCCAAGGACGGTCATTTTCTCACAAATTTCTGTAATTCTAAGCTTCTTATCAGTAAAGCGTAGTTCAAAGAACCCTGAATAAGTTGATCGGGAGGAGGGAGAATTAAAGTATCTTCTTCTTTGTGCTGGTTCTGCAGCTTCTTGGTGGTGTGACCTTGGACAGATCACTGAACTGCTCTTCTTACTCATTCATAAAATGGACAGAATAATTCTTGTGTGCATACCTAGAAGGGCTGTGATGAAATTCCTATCTACTACTACACGTGAAATAGCCAGTGCATGAAAAAGTATATGGAACTTACATTCATCCTAGCCCTGTCTCTTACTAGTTGGGTAACCTTAGGCCAATCACCTAGATTCTCTCATTCTTAGCTTTCTCAGTTCTTTTTCTTTTTGCTTTTTTTGGAGGGAGAAAAGTAGGGCAATTGGGGTTAAGTGACTTGCCCAAGGACACATAGCTAGTACGTGTTAAGTTTCTGGGGTTGAATTTGAACTCAATTCCTCCTGACTTCGTGGCCAGTGCTCTATTCACTGCACCACCTAGCCGCCATGGCTTTCTCATTTCTAAAATGCGAAACAAAGCAATTGCCCTACCTTGTTTATAAGATCTTCATGATGGAAGTGCTTCATGAACTGTGCAATATATTTATCATTATTATTATTTAATCATTCATCTCTCCTAATTCCTTAAAGTGCTTGACAACAACACAAGTCTTTGTTTTACTCTGGCCAACTCTACCAACAAGGGTACTGTGCTGACTTATCTGGGCACATGTTGTTTACCCCAATAAAGTGTAAGCTCCTTGAGGATCTGTTTGTTTTGCCATCATATCACTATAGTACTTGGCACATAGCAGACATGGACTTAATAGATATTTGTTGTTTGAAAAGAGAGACAGAGAAAATGAGTGAGATAGGGAGACAGAGAGAATGAGAACAGAGAGATGGAGGGAGGGAGAAAGAGAAAAGAGAGATAGAGACAATGAGGGAGAGAGAAGGAAGGTAAGATACAGAGAGAGAGAGGGAGAGAGAGAGAGAGAGAGAGAGGAGGGAGAAAGAGACAGAGAGGAGAGAGAGATAGAGAGAGTGACAGAGAGAGACAGAGACACACAGAGAGAGGAACGGGGCGGGGGTGGGGGGGGGGAAGGAGAGAGAGCCTTGACAATATTATGTGATCTTACTGACAAGATTTCCATTCCACAATGCTTATACCAACCCACTGATGGCTTCTAGTTCTGGAGAACTCTCATTTATTCTCTCCCAAATTTTTACCCGAAAGTGTTTGTTCCAACATGGTAGAGCATCTCAAGCATGCCAGTGTGGTATTCTTCTCCTTCCTTTATCATCCCTCACAATGTGCCTATGATGAGGTCATCTTATCTTTCACATAATCCTTTGATGCTTTAGCCTTGTTCTTTACAGGTCATTGTTGGTTCTATGTCCCATTGCCCTTTGGTGGATGCTTATCTTTCTTTGTTTGGTGACAGTATTATTCCAGGTCTGGTGGCCATATGGCAGCACTGGTAGAATCTATCTATCTATCTATCTATCTATCTATCTATCTATCTATCTCTCTATCTACCTATTCATTCATTTATTTATTTTTGCTTTTTTTTTAGGGGGAAGGAAGCACAATTGGGGTTAAGTGACTTGCCCAAGGTCACATGGCTAGTAAGTGTTAAGTGTCTGAGGTTGGATTTGAACTCAGGTCCTCCTGATTCCAGGGCCAGTGCTCTATTCACTGCACCACCTAGGCACCCTACTGGTAGAATATTTAAATTGAAGAGATGGTCCTTTGCTCTTAGAGGAAATGTGAAGTCAATACATGTATTATTTCATAGTGTCCTAGCTTCAGAGAATTAGAAATAGTTCATTTTGGAACTGGTTAAATTTCTAGACCTTAGAACTTAGAGTTCAATGAAATGAGGGCCCATGGCTTTCTAAGGAAGCAGGGTTTTCTGGAAAGGATTGACTTTAACCGGTGCTTCAATTCCCCATCTTGCCCTAGGAAAACTAATCCTATCAGTATTCTACTTTCTTCTGGAAAGAGCATCTTAATCATTAATTGGTATGTAATTCCACTCAACAATCTTGTGGACACTCCCTCCCCACCAGAAGATGTCCTGTCTCTGTTATTAGAATATAATCTCTGAGGTGCTTATGGAGTATGATGATCACGTGAGTGGGAGTCAGGAGGATCTGAATTCCAACCTGTCCTCAATACCCATGAGCTGCATGACTTTGGGCAAGTCATTTAATTTCTGATGTCTCAACTGTAAAATAGAGATAATGATAATAATACCTATGTCCGAGGGTGTTGTGAGGATTAAATGAGATCGTACTTGTAAACTGCTTTCCAAACATTACATTCAAATTATTATTATTAATTATTATTATTGTCTTTTTTGAGGGCAGAGACCATGTTCCTCTTGTTGTTGTATTTCCAGACCATGGCCAAAAGTAGATCTCTGTATAATTATTCAAACATCCGTCCATGGGTACCCATCCTTCCATCTGTTCAACATCTAACTGTCCCAGGCAAATTTCTTAGATTGTAAATCATAGACCAGCTACTAACTCGCCTCTCTCGGGAGAGAGAATTTCTCATTGGACATTCCTAAAGTCATGGATCAAAACTCTATACTCACTCTTCCAACCTCCATGCACAGAAGCACATTGAATCCAGAAAAAGGCCAACTATATATCTGGATTCTAAGTCTTTCTCCAATGCCGCCCATTCTGAGCCCTCATTCCAATGTGTTTCCCTCAATGTTAGTTGCCTATGATCCATTTAACCAGTTATAAATATGCATCTCTGCTTCTTCTGGGCTGGGTTAGAAAGATGGCTCAGGATTTCCTTGCTTACTATCTGATGTCTGGCAAGTCCCAGTATGATGAATTCCAGCTCCTAGACTTCTGGTGGCCCATTCTCCTGAACTTTTAAAGCTTACAAAACAGGGAAGAATAAATGCAAAGAGGCAAAGGAGAGGGGCCTGGATTTATGGGCTTCATGAGTGGAGGTGGGGGGGGGGCCCTGAGGTCTCTTTCTATTTATAGATTTACAGCATTTCTCTCTCCCTCTCACGTTTTGAGGTAGGAAAAAACCCCCAAAAACCAAGAGCAAGACCTCACTTCAGATGATTACACTTGAATGTCCCTGTCACCATGCCCAGGTCCAGAGGCAATCACAAAGGATGCTCTTTTTAATGTGGTTAGCAGAATAAAATCACTTACCAGATACAGCCTTTTATCTCTGTTCTTGGATCTCAGCCATTTCATAGGCTCCATCATCAGGCAAAGCAAAATCCCACTGCTCTCCTCTTTGAACCTAGGGCCAGACTTTCTAATTGCTCTGTGAAGTTGTTTCTTTGTCTTCTGAAACCATTTACATTAATTTTAAAACTACTTATTATATAACAATTGATAGTATATAGAGAAAGATTTGGGCAGCTAGGTGGTTCAGTCAATAGAGTACTGAGCCTGGAGTCAGGAAAACCTGAGTTCAAATCCTACCTAAGTCACTAGTTGTGTGACCCTGAACACGTCACTTCCATTTGTCTCAGTTTCATCATTGGGAAAATGAGCTGGAGAAGGAAATGGCAAACCCCTCCAGAATCTTTGCCAAGAAGACACCCCAAAGGGCCATGAAATGTCAGACAAGAATAAAAACTCAATGGCAAATATAAGGAGATTTAAAGTTTGGGAAGTGCTTTATATATGTTATCTTGTATGTGCTGAAATAATAGTGTCATATGTAGAATTATCATCATGAATTTTAAAAATCATTATTAATAATTGATATTATTGCTATTCACTAATATTTATGTAGACAACTAGGGGGCCCAGTGAATAGAGTGCTGGGTACGTAATCAGGAAGACATCTTTCCAAGTTCAAATCTGGCCTCAGACACCCTCTAGCTACATGACCCTGGGCAAGGTCATTCTGTCTGCCTCAGTTTCCTTATCTTTAAAATGAACTGGAGAAGGAAACGACAACAACAACTTTAGCATCTTTGCCAAGAAAACCCAAAAGGGGGTCATAAAGAGTCACATGACTGAAACAACAACAATAAAAATAATGCGATTACAGTTCATTATGAGCACCTTAAAATCTATAACAAGACTTGTAGAAAATAAAGGTTCTCTGAAAAACTGTTGGGTTCTACAAAAAGTAAGACAGTTAAATTTATTATCTGTAGGACTGCAAGGGACCTTAGTCACCACTGATTCCAACCACCTTATTCTGAATGTGGGAAAATGGATTGGCAAAGAGCATAAGTGATTTGTCTGAGGTCACAGAGGGAATAAAAAAAAGAGACTGAATTTCCACTGAGAACCACTGACTCCATGGCTGCTGTCCATTCCACAGTATCATGCCTTTCTCATAGAATGGGAGGGGATGCTGGGTGCCCATGTACATCTCCTCCAATATTTCTACAAACTGGTATTCCAGGTGATTACCACAGAGTTAATGCCAAGTTGTGCTGTATCACAGTCATTATTCCATTTTATGCTTTCCTGTAGACCAGTGGTTCTCAACCTTCCTAATGCCGCGACCCTTTAATACATTTCTTCGTATTGTGGTGACCCCCCAACCATAAAATTATTTTCGTTGCTACTTCATAACTGTAATTTTGCTACTGTTATGAATCATAGTGTAAATATCTGATATACAGGATGTATTTTCATTGTTATAAATTGAACATAACCCACAGGTTGAGAACCGCTGCTGTAGACTAACTAGATATATCCTTGGTAATGGCAAGATTTTTTGAAAGAAAATTAGAGTTATTTAACATGTTATTGTATTTTAGTTCAGATTGGTAACTTTATCAGTGTCAGAAATTCTTTCTGTGAATATAAATAGACATTTCAGCCATAACTTATTATCTTAGAGCTTTCCTGGGATACTGTGAAATGAAGTGACTTGTTGAGTGTTCTACAGTTAGTATGTATACTAATATGTGGTATTCTTAAATGGTGATGATGCTGATGATGCTGATGCTGATAAGTAGAGTTCTTTCTATGGACAGATTATTATGGCTCCTTCCTCAGGAGGCAGAATTCAAGGTGGCAAACTCCTATCTGGCCCCAGGATGGCAGAAGAGCATGGGCAAATGCCAAGTCTGATCAGTATGCAGTCAGGGAACCTGAGGTCCACAGTAAACTTTGCTACTTTCAAGCTCCATGACCTTAACACAGTCATTTCCTTTTTCTGGATCTCAGTTCTCTTATGTGAGAGTAGGGGGTTGGCAGACATAACATCTAAGGTGCCTTCCAGCTTTGATCCATGATCCTATCATGCTATATTCCTTGAGTAGACAATGGCTACAAGGAGGAATGTACAGGGAGCATAGAGTGTCACTTAAAAAGGGGCTGTTTATAAAAAGATTGTATTTTAATCCACATTTATTTGCCTAGTGTACAGTCTCAAAAAAAAACAAACAAACCCAAAAGGATGATACGTACATAATCAATCAGTCAGTTGACAAGCATTTATTGAGCACACACTATGAAGTGGAAGAAACTGAACAAGTATAAATTATGGGAAATGATGCATTGGAGTTGGACTTTTTAAAGGCTCTGTATTTTAGCAACCATGAGACTCCTACCCTCTTCCTTCACAGATTCTCAGAGGCTGCCTTTTTTGCTCAAGGCTTTTTTCAGAGCATTTTTAACATCCTTGTTCCTTAAGGTATAAATGACGGGGTTGAGGAGGGGAGTGACAAAAGTGTAGACCAAGGCAAGATATTGATCCTCATCTGCAGGGGTATTTGATGGGGGCCGAAAATAGACCAAACTGCAACAACCATATTGTAGCAGGACCACAGTGAGATGGGAAGAGCAGGTGGAGAAGGCTCGTTGGCGCCCCTCAGCTGAGGGGATGTGCAGGATGGTGATGGTAATGAAAACATAGGAAATGCAGATAAGCAGGAAGGGGGTGGTTAGTACAAGGATGCTTATCACGTAGAGCACAGCCTGTGGCACACGAGTGTCAGCACAGGCCAGGTGTAGGACAGGTGGTATATCACAGAAGAAATGATTGATCTCCAATAAGCGTCCACAGAAGGGCAGGGTAAAGACCAATGATGTGAGTGGCAGGGAAAGGAAGAGAGCCAGGCCCAGAGAACCAGTCACCATTTGGGTACACAGCTGTGGGGTCATGATGAGAGTGTACTGCAGGGGATGGCAGATGGCCACATAACGGTCATATGCCATGACAGCCAATAGGAAACAGTCAGTACTGCCGAGCATGGCAAAAAAGAACATCTGTGTTGCACAACCAGGCAATGGGATGGGCTTCCTGGCCCCAATGATGTTGGAGAGCATCAATGGTACCAACGCAGTGGTATAACAGATCTCCAGGAAGGACAGGTTGGACAGGAAGAAGTACATGGGAGTATGCAGGGAGATATGTGTGTACACAGCCCAGATAATGGCAGTGTTCCCACACAGAATCATTACATAGAGAAAAAGGAAGAAGCAGAAAAGTAGTACCTGGATCTTAGGGGAAGAGGTGAACATTCGGAATACAAACTCAGTGGGGCCAGATTGGTTGAGATGAATAGAATCAGAAGACATGGCACCTATCAGAGAAAAATAGAAAGTCAAACCCTGTTACTGGATTTCCTTGATAATATCAGCAACTCTCAGTTTTGTTTCTAGAAGCATACTGATAGAATTTTGAGCTTTCAACATTTATTAAGGATTCATTGTCAGAAGTAATTTTACATCTTTGGCCCTAATTCCACTGATTTGTTTAGGAGGTGAAATCTGATTACTTCTGCGGTGCCATCTTTCTTTTGCAGTCTCATAATATATATCTTCAGTGCAAAACTCTCTGTTTTCACTCTTCCATCCCTGCACTTGAAAAGATAATTTGAGTCTTCAGAGGCCAGTTCAGTAGCATTCTAAGGGTAACCATGAGTGGTTGTGATTTTAACATCATTACTCATGAGCTCCCATTCTGAAGACTCTTCCTAATGTTAATTAGCCAGTGGATATTAATTTGCTTTTACTGAAGTATATGTACTGAGAAAGTTTATAAAAGATAGAAATTAGGAAAAACCTCTTCTGAAACAAAAGGTTTTATTTTCCCTTCCATGTGATGGAGTCCTTGAAGAGCATAGACTGAAATTTAAAGTGTTGGTACAAAATATTCCCCTTCAACCCAAGAACTGCCCACCCTCATGCACTCTCCTTCACACACACACACACACACACACACACACACACACACACACACACTCACACACACACACACACACGCATGCAAACAAGCAATCATGCACAAGACAATCTCCAGGCAGAGTTGACTCTAACTTCATTGAAAAAGGTATTGAGGAGGTCAAGTGGAGGATGTCCATCACCCAGTGGCACCTTCAGGGCCTGGGCATCCTGTTCTTTACTGGCATATCCACCAAGAACACCTCTGGGAGTGACGTAGTCAATGGAGTTTGAGCAAGCTTCCTAGCTCCATTGCACGAGCATCTTGGAGGATGAGATCTATTTGCTGCTGGAGCAGTGCAGTGCTGGCCTGGGTCAAGTTAGTGTCACTGCTACTACCAGCTACGGTAGTCTTTGCTACTGTCATGAGCACCAACTTGAGATGGTCCGATCATTTGAATTTCACCAGTTTCTCACCTGATTCATTCTATCTCCAGATTAACATTCAACTAAGATCAGGAAATAAGTAACTATATAAAAGTCACCTTGTGCTCAAGGACATTTGGCAGCTGGGTGAAAGATATGGCAGCATGCCCCTATTCTTGTCCACCTAGAAGCACTTAGCTCTCCTTGCCACTGAAGAGCTATGAGGGAAAGAGTAAAGGTTTGTCTGCTCAAATCTTATATGCACACTCAGTTTTCAAGGAAAAGATTTGTATTGCTCAGCAATCAACTAAAATATCTTCCTTCACTACACACCCTATCAATAGGAAATGGGCATAGAGTATTTTTCCAAATTCTGAATGGGGCAGAGGGGAAATCTATTACACATGTGTAGTGCATGTTTATGAAGCCACAGTGTTTTGTATTGACTAATACCTGCTCTGTATAACTCATGAAAATGAGGGAATCCACAAAGGATCCAAGGATGGGGCACTTACTGGTCAACACTCATTACATTAGCACTAGCATTCTATGTTCTCTGTTCTAAGTTTCCCTCCAGGTCTGATTTTTTAAAGAATAATTTTATTTTGCTGTTTGCTTTATTAATTAATATGGAAATAACTCATCTAGAATTATAAAAAAACAGACTCTGGAGCAAGTTACACACAGATATTTTTCAACAACATTTTCTCTTACCTTTATTATCTCTAAAAGTAAAATAGGCATTTATGTAGCTATCAGTTAAGATGTTCCTTGAAGTAGAGGAGCATGATAAAAAAACTTTGGAATCTTTCATTGCCCTAAGACTCTGAATCTAAGTCTCCAGAGATGAACTATGGAAAATTTTAAAGATAATTGTAGCATGGTGAAAATGTCTGCAAAATTAGTGAGATTTATCACTTTTCATCTGGATTGTCCATTTGGATATTTCTATAGTTTATGGAGTATGTTTCCATCAATGACCTATTCTAGGCACTGGCAAACTTGTCTCATCTTGTCCTGCAGTGATTCTGTGTTTTGGGAGAATGCCAATGAAGAACAAGCTCTGGGAAGACCTCAGCATCCCCACCCAGCGCAAGGTCAAAGTTGGAAAGGCTTTTGAGTAAAGTTCTGGTGATAGATTCTGCATAGGCTTGCTGTCTCTCTGAATCTGGAAATGCTCAATACTAGTTTAGCTAAAGGACATGACATTTTTCAGCCATGACAGCCCTCAAAAGGAATGCATTAAATCTTATGGAGGTTTTCATCTGTGTAGGTGGAGGGAATCCTAACAATGAAATCCATAGCTTTCAGTGAAATTCACCAAAATTACTTCTGGGAGGGACATAGTCAATGGATTTTGAGCAAGTTTCCTAAGCTCAGTTGGGCCAGCATCTTGTAGGATGAGGTCTATTTGCTGCTGGAGCAGGGCAATGCTGGCCTGGGTCAAGCTATTATTACTACTGCTACCAGCTACAGTAATATCTGTGACTGCACCAGTAGGTCAGGTACTTGAGATAGTTCTTTTGATCTTTTGAATTTCACCAGTTTCTCACCTGATACATTCTATGTTCAAATTAACATTCACCTAAGATCAGGGAATAAGAAACTACAAAAAAGGCATCATGCCTTTGGTGACTCAAAGATTCCACCTAACTGGGAAATTCTGGAGGCAGAATTTCAGCCTAGTTCTTTTGACTCTAAGCCCCTTTTCATATGGCTAGAAGGGTGAGGACATGGAAGAAGCAGCAGAAGTAAAAGAAAGACAGAAGAAAGGGAAGAGGAAGAGAAGGGTAGAGAGGAGGAGGAGGAAGAAGGATAGTTGTTACTATACCCTCTTGGGTTACTGCAGCCCCCTATTTTACCTGCTACTCATACTGGGAGCTTGGGTCAACGGAGAATGGCTGATCTGTTCTCTTCTCAAGGATGTAGGAATAGCAATCTTATTAATGAGCTCCCATCTGTTGACATTGATTAGATTTCATAAAAGGGTGTTTTCTAGGAAGGTATAGCAAGATAGTAGTTCTAAAACGATTCTCTCAAACCAGGGCACATTCTTCCCATGTATAGACACATGCCTTTGAGGAGAGTCCAAATTAAACAACAATGATAATAAAAAAGCTAGTGCCTTAAGGTTTGTAAAGCACTTTATAAATATGGTCTCCTTTTGTCCTCCTCAGACCCTGAGAGATCGGTGCTATTATTATCCTCATTTTACAGATTAAAAAGTGAGGCAGGCAGAGGTTAAGTGACTTTGGTAGGATCACACAGTTACTAAGTACGTCAGGCTGGATTTCTACTCAGGTCTTCCTAACTCCTGGTTTAGCTCTTTTCCGTGTCCCATTCAGCTTTGATGCAAACCACACATGTGAAAAACACATGAGATGCCCGGCTAGCTCTTCATTCCTGGCCTCAGAGTGCTTTTCTACAATGACAATCCTTCCAGTTCATGACGACCACTGTCACATATTTCATATGTTTCCAGTGCGTGACTAGGAGTCAAGAGCCTCGAGTCTTGAACCCTTTTCTCCTTCCTACTGGCTATGTCACTGTGGAGAAATCCCTTTCCCTTCCTAGTACTCAGTTATCTAAATGAAATGAGGACATTGGAATATGTTGTCTACACGGTCCCTTTTAGTTTTTAACCCTATGATCCTGTGATAGCTGCATTTTTTTGAACCTAGGAAAGAAGGATGGACAACAGCATGTGTTTGAAAGCAAGCAGGTCTCTCCTAAATGGTGATAACTTACCCATTAGGACACAGAGTGCTAACTTAGCTATTACTATGGAGTGTATTACCATCTTCCTAGGCATTCAACTTCCAATAGAGATGCTATCAACTCCTCATTTTCTTCAGATGCAATTATTTGCTTTATCTTATCATTTCTATCTTCCTAATATCAATTGCATATGCCCTCATTCTTCCTCTGTCACTGCCACCTCCATGCTACAGGCCCCCTTCTCCATATGGCTAGGCTACTGCAGTAGCCTGCTAGCTGGTCTCCCTGCCACTAGTCTCTCCCCATTCCAACCCACCCTCCACTCAGCTGCCAAAGTGATCTTCCTAAAGCTCAGTTCCAACCATGTCACCTGTTCTGTCCTCCTCCACTTAATCAACTCCAGTGGGTGCCAATTGACTTCAGAATTAAATATAAAATCTTCTGTTTTTTAAAAAGCCATTTTAATCTTTACCCCTTCTTACCTTTCCAGTCCAGGGACATTGTCCTCCTTGGTGTTCCTCGCACAAGACACTCCATTTCCCAACTTAGAGCATTTTCTCTGGCTGTCCCCCAAACCTAGCATGCTCTTCCTCTCCTCACCTCTGCCTCCTGACTTCTCTGGCTTTATTCATATTAAATAACACTGAAGTATGTGATATTGAAGCATGACTTCCACCTCTCACCATTTATGGCAAACAGTTGGTGTGGAATGAGGCATGTGCTTCCAGACTTATAAAATATATTAATTTTTTCCTTCACTAAACTAATTTGTTTCAGAAAGTGTTCTTTTGTGGCAAGGGGGAAGTCATTGAGAAAAGACAGTGATGCATTAAAAGAAGTAAGAATGACAATCAAATTCTTAAAGATAACAGAATTTCTTAGATGTAGTGCATGAGATGTAATAGGGAACTATTCAGTTCCATAGTGATATTCTCAGGTTTTCTTTTAAAATATAGCACAAAGGACTCAGGATTCAGGATTCATGAGTTAAAGTCCTAACTCTGTTACAAACTAGCTGGGTGACTTTGGGCAAATTGCTTCCTCTCTCTGAGCCCCTGTATCTATGCCTAGAAATGAAAACTGTGGGCTCCACACTCCTTAAGGTCTCTTCTAAACCCCCTGGATTTCCAGACCCATATCCCACCTTGTCTTCCTGATGTTCAAGCCACAGGTTTATCGAAATCCATGACTCCTGGAATGTAGGAAGAGTTTGATGGATATTTATTGAAGTGAAGTGATCTGAAGGCAGCTTCAGTGTAACAAATATTCCCTGAGTCTGTGCAAGTCATGACTTCAAAAAGCTGCGAAGATTGTGGGATATTTCCCCTCCACATTTAGAGTTCATCAACTTAGGACTTACTGAGGGTTAGGAGGACATGCCAGACAATGAACTGGTCCCCAGGAAATGTACAAAGACCCTGAGCAAGGCCCTCTATGCATTGGATGGATCTACTGTGGAGGTTTGTGGAAGGATGTGAGTGATTTTTGACACATGGTGACAAGGCATGTCTGGTATTTCATCTGAACACATAGAGGTGAATTCCTTCCTAAGCATGGTGGCAGAGCAAAGAACTCTGGGTTTGGAGTCAGAGGCAATGGGTTCAAATACTAGCTCTACATGAGTTTTCTCATTTGTAAATGAAGGGGTTGGCCTGGTTGACTTCTAAAGTCCCTTCAGACATCTAAATCTATAATTTTCTGATTTTATGAGATCAAATATCCTTATATTATCTTCTGGACAATGGATCAAGGACTCTGCTTTTTTTTTATTTTTTGGAGGGGAGAAGGCAGGGCAATTGGGGATAAATGACTTGCCCAAGGTCACATGGCTAGTAAGTGTTACGTTTCTGAGGCTAGGTTTGAACTCAGGTTCTACTGATTCCAGGGTCAGTTCTCTATTCAGTGAACCCCTAGCTGCCCAACTCTGCTTTTAGAGGCATCTGAGAAGAACCAAGTTTTGAGCAACTTAATGAGACATAAATGCCCTCAATGCTCTACTGAGGGAATCACTTTCCTCAATAGTAAAGCTAGCTTTGACTATTCAGTTTTCTAGCTTCCTCTGGACAGGTGGACTTAATGTCTCCTGGTGTCTACACATTTCCCCAGTCTACACAGGATCAGCCAGAGGTTGGAGCTTTTATAAGAGCTGCCCATTTAGCCCTTAACTAATATTTATTGAATGCCTATCACATGCCTCCAACCTGTGTGGTGCTGCATGGGATACACAGGAGAAGATGCAGGTCCAGTCCTAAGGACTGCGAGCCATATAACCTCCGAGCTGGGAGGGACTCTAGAGAATGTGCTGAAAGGAGTATTGGAGCACAGAGCATGGGATGCACTAGAGCTGAAGTCAAGTAGGCAAGCACTTATTACATGCCTCCTATGCACCAAGAACTGCATTGTGTGAAGAGCAGCTTAGACAATGTGTCCAACTTCCTCATTTTACAGATGAAAAGCCTGAGGTACAGAAAAGACAGGTGATTTGTCAAGGTGGCAGCAGAACCAGCATAGAGCCGAGGGGGCCTGGATCACTCCCGTGAAGGGCTCTTTCTTTTACAGCATCCACTTGGCATAAATAGTACCAATTTTCCTGTACTTGAAGAGGCAAGTTTAGCACAGGCCAAGCTGCAGTAGTGTGGCATAGTGGAAAGAGCTGGGAGCCAGAGTGGTCATGAGTCAACTCTGTGACTTTAGGCAAGTGACTCAACGGTCCCTGACCTCAGTGTCCTCTTCTGTAAAACGAGTGATTGAGAATGAGCTTGAAGACATCCAGCACCCTTTAAGTAACCACTACAACCACTACCATCACAGCTAGCATTTGTGCGGCTTTTAGGTTTGCAAAATGGTTTACTTAGTTAAACGAATTTGCTCACTATATGACACCTATGAAGTCCTTTCTTCAAAAGCTTCAAAGCAGAAGTGTTCAGAATATGTGATGGATCCTTCTAAGGAGATCATGCCAGGAAAGCTTAGACTGGGGGCAGGAGCCCAGATCTGCAGTTGGATGTTGGTTTCAATCTCCTCCTAACTCAGGAAAGTCACTTCTCCTCTATAGAACTCAGGTCTCTCCTCATAAAATAAGAGGGTGGCATTAGATCTCTTGTTCTTAATCTAAGTGTGGTGAATTTTTAATATTCACATTTCAGTAACATTTCAATATCAGGGGTTCCTGTTACATTTCCATTTATTTTATTGGATGCATTTACAAATTTGTTTTTGAGGAGTCAGAAGTCCATTTGCTTCACCAGGCTGTGAAATGATACTAAAAATAGTTAACAACCCCTGGGCTAGGAGATGTCTAATATCCCTTTCCAGCTTTCAAAACTATGACCCTTGGCTAGACAACTGAATGAAAATAAAGAAATCAGTCATATTACTTACCACCATCCAATGCCTGTAACTCCATGCGTCATCTAGCAAAAGGCTCATTCCAAAGACTGTCTTGGACATGCATTGTTTTGGCCTCAGTCTGCTTGGAAAATACACCTAATCCCTTCCACCTCTTTGCTTTGAATTCAATAGAATGAGGGCCCATGACTTTCCAAGACAGCAGGATTTTCTGGGAAGGAGAGACCTTGGGTAGTTGCTCAGCTTCATGCCCCTGCTTTCTGGTTGGATTTCATTCAGCTGAAGGTGAGGAAAGCCTTAGGTGGCCTTCATTACCTGAGGACCTTACAGAGTTGACACCTTTGTTGTATGGAGGGTGGTCAGCGGCATCATAGTTTTCTTAGATGTACATCAATGAGTACAAGTTCTTATATGCCCATTCATAGTATTGCCCTGGCTACTTTGGCAGGGTTATTTAGTGTCTTCTTTGAACACTCTCTCAGGGGAAGGGTTTGCTGAAGTACAGGAATTTTCCCAATGGATCTCTTTAAGTGAACCATGGACAAGATTAAAGGGCACTATAATCCTCTTTGTGATGTAGAACCACAATTGCTATCTAGGGACTTATAGGAGGGATTCTCACTCTTCTGTCCTCCCCTCCCTTCCATCAGGGACTTCCTTAGGTCATATTCCAGGATATCTCAGTGGTAGGAAGTGATAAAAGCATGAGTTTATCCCAGTAGTGGCAAGAAACTCATATTGGGAATCAGGAGACAAGGGCTAAAGTCCCAGCTCAGCCACTGAACAAACTGCAAACTTGGGCCCAGTTACTAAGCTCATCTGATAGGATGGAGATGGAGTAGGCCCTAGGTACAGGCTCTCATTTAGCCATCTTCTTTTTTTTTTTAATAAATAAATTAATTTATTTTCTTGTTTACATCATTCATTTCCATGAGATTTTGAGTTACAAATTTTCTCCCCATCTTTCCCCTGCCCAATACCTCAAAACAGCCATCTCACTGTATAATCCCTCCCCCAATCTGCTCTCTCTTATGTCCTCCCCCTCACCCCTCTGACTTTCCAGTAGGGCAGGATGGATGTCCCTACCACAGTGCCTGTATATCTTAATTCCCAGTTGGATGTAGTTAATAATAATAATAATTATATATATGCATATATATTTTTAACATTTGATTATAGAACTTTAAATTCTAGATTCCCTTCCTTCCTCATTGGAAGGACACCCCCATTGGAAGGACAAGCAATTAAATACAGGCTGTACATGTGTAATTACATAGAACATCTCCATAGTGGGCATATTGTGAGAGACTAATTATATGTCCCTCCTTCCTATCCCGCCTCCCCTCCTTGTTTTATTCTCTACCCTGTCCCTGTCCCTTTACAGAAGGTTGTACTTGCAGCAATCCTCCCCCCCACCATGCTCTTCCCTCCACCATCCCACTTCTCATCCCCATCCCCCCCACTCTCCTGTGTGGCAAGATACCCAGTTTAGAGTTTATGTCATTCCTTACCTAAGCCAAATTCCATGAGAATAAGGTTGACCCTTTCGCTTTTGCCTTCCTGTTCTTCCCCTCCATTGTAACAATTATCCCTTGCCTCTTCTATATGAGATGATTAACCCCATTCTGTCTCTCCCTGTTTCCTCTCATTCTAATCCTCTCCCACTTCAGAATTTCACCTTTTAGAATATCATCCCTTCCTATTCAATTGATCCTGTGCCCTCTATGTGCTCATATATACAGATACTGAGATATGTGTTCATATGCATATATAAACCCTCTTATATATACATATGTGTATGTATACATATATATACATTTGTATTCCCTTGCCCTATCCTCATACAGAGAAAAGTTTCATCAGTTACAATTGTCACTTTTCCATGTTGGCATGTAAATAATTTAACTTTGATAAGATCCATATGATTTCTTTTCCATGTTTACCTTCTCATGCTTCTTGTATTTGAGTGTCAACTTTTCTTTTCAGTTCTGATTTTTTCAACAAGAATGTTTGAAAGTCCTCCACCTCAGTGAATGACCATATTTTCCCCTGAAACATTATACTCAGTTTTGCTGGGTAGGTGATTCTTGGTTTTAATCCTAGCTCCCTTGATCTCTAGAATATCATATTCCAGGCCCTTTGATCCCTTAATGTAGAAGCTGCTAGATCCTGGGTTATCCTAATTGTGTTTCCACAGTATTCAAATTGTTTCTTCTTGGCAGCTTGTAATATTTTCTCCTTAATCTGGGAACTCTGGAACCTGGCT
>CM053583.1:14332730-14353786 GCA_028627135.1 Pseudochirops cupreus | reverse complement strand
AAGCAGCAATGTGGAGGCGGGTACAGAACCTCTGCTTCCCCTGATTCTTTGCCTGGAGGCAATTTAACCAGACCTGCTTTTCTTCCCTGGTTTTTAGCCAAATTTCACTAACCTTACTCCTTTTTTCTTATGGCTTGATAATTCTGGTTACTGCCACAGCTGCTGTAGATCCTCTCTCCTGAAGCTCCAGCTGCCCTGCAGCAAAAGCTGCTGTTTCAGGCTGGGCTGGTTTTGGCTCTCCAAGCTGAGATGGTTGCTTTGAGCTGAGCTGCCTTCAGCAGGAAATATATCTGTGTGCATTTTAGAGCCCTAGAATTTTTTTAGAGTCATATTTTTTGGGTATTTGATGTGGCTGTGTCAGAGCTGTGATTTCTTGCTGCTCCTAAGCCGCCACCTCGGCTCTGCCCCCTTGATGCCAATATTTCTTTAAATTTCAGGTTATGGGATTGTGAACTTCTGGTTCCTCAGTTATGGTATGTAGCCTCTAGAACAAAAGGTATCCCACCAGGTCTTGTGTTTATTCTGCATGGCATCTTGGATGTAATGCTTAACTTGGACCCTGCAAGACATGGATTCAAATACTGCCTCTAAAAACAACTGTGTTATCAAGGGCAAGTCATTCAATATTTCAAATTTCTCATGGTTATAAAGAGAATAATAACACCCATAGCATCTACCTCACATGGTTGTTATGAAGCTGAAATTAAATAATACATAAAAAATAATTTGAATGCCTTAAGTTATGATATAGAAATATAGAGAATTAATTGTGTGACTCTGAGAAGGCAATTTAACCCTTTATAATCTCAGTTTCCTCATCTGTAAGATGGTGATGAAGAATTGGATTTGATGGTCTCTTAGGTCCTTTATAGCTCTAAATCTTGATTCTGTGAAATGATAACAAAATTTTCTAAGCCTGCTATAGAAAAGTTAGATATAATTTGTCCTATTCAAGGATGGTGTATTCAAAGGCACTTGAGGTTTGCTTTCCTTAGTCTGGTACAAAGTTCCAGTTTTGTCTATCTAATTCAGTATAAAAACCCACAGGCACTAATTCCCTGCGCTGCGCCACTCAACTAGGAAAGGTCTAGGCTGGGTTGTTCATCCACGACCAACTGGGCTGCTCCAAAACTGGAATATTCACACTCCAAATGGCAGTGAGGGATAGAATATTACTATTATCATAGGATTTAGAGCTGAAAGGGGCCTCAGAGATCACTTATTGCAGACCCAGCATTTCACATGTGGAGAAACTAGACCCACAAAGGGAAAGTGATTTAAGTTCACACAAGAAATAAAGAAGAGAGACAATATTTGAACTCTGGTCCTCTGAGTCCAAAGCCAACATTTTATATATCATGCCACATCATCTGTATAAAGCTACTTATAGGGACATGGAGTATACCTAGTTAATAGAGTATATAATATGCATATAATCCTACAATTATATACATTGTAATATAATTCTACTACATTAATATAATATACCGCTCTAATATACTTAATAATCCTAAAGTTTTGGCTTTGGTACTACAAGGGTACTTACCATTGTGCGCATATAAGATAAACTGACAGCATAATCAACTTTCTCATTTTTCATTTATATATATATATATATATATATATATATATATACACACACATATATATGTATATATACACACACACACATAATATACATACAACACATATATACACATACATACATGTATGTATATATGTGCATATATGGATGTGTGTGTATGTATGCATACAGGTGTGTATTATACATATACGTATGTGTGTATACACATATATAAACAAATGTATAATACTAAAACAATTTAAATGGAAAGCAAAATAAAATTCTCCATATGCTTAATAATTATAATGACTAAACTTGGTCCTACAGAAGAGATGAGAAATAGCATCTCCTTTGCTGCATTGTAGAGGTCCCCTATTCTCTGGGAACTAGTTGGCACTATTGTTAATCAAGTACAGGGCTATTGGAGTTAACTAGAACATTAATTATCAAACTTTATTTTAATAATAATATCATAATAGGCTTTCTCCACTTCGTCATGCTTTAAGGAAAGATGATTATAGCTCCTTTCTCCACAGGAAAACCTTGAAGTGGTAAATATTTACATCTTCTATTAGACCTCCAGGATTAAATATAAAATCATCTGTTTGGGAATTTAAAGTCCTTCAAAACCCACTCACTATGTTTTCAGTCTCCCTCCACTTTACTCCTTTGCAATGAACTCTGTTATGACACTGGTCTCTTTGCTGTTCCTCATGGAAGACGTTTCAACTTCTAATAATGCATTTTCGCTGGCTGTCACTCAAATCTGGCGTTACTGTTCATCTCTGCCTCCTGGTTTCCATGGTTTTCTTCCATGATAAAGTCCCACCTTCTGCAAGAATCCTTTCCCAGTAGCACTTACTGCTACTGCTTTCTCTTTGTTGATTATTTTTAATTTATCTCATAGGTAGCTTGTTTGTACATGATTTTTTTGCACGTTGTCTCCTTCATTAGATTGTGAGATCCCTGAGAGCACAGATTGTTTTTGCCTTTCCTTGTATCCCTAACATTTGGCACATTGCCTGACACATCATAGACCTTGAATAAATTCTCATTGACTTGTTTTTTTTAACCCTTCTCAGTGGGAAACCACCATGCATTAAAAAGAGGACTGGATTCAAAATATAACTTGACTGGTTATTATTCACATGACATTAAATAAGTTATTTTTTCTTTTGGTAATCTTTATTTATTTATTAGTTTTTCAACATTTCTTTTTAGAAAATTTTGAATTCCAAATGTTTTTCATCCTGCCTCCCTTCTCCACTCCCTAAGATGGCAAGCAGTCTGATAGAGGATATCTACGTGCCATCATATTAAACATATTTCTACATTAGTCATGTTGTGAAAGAAGAATTAGAATAAGAGGAGAAAAGTATGATAAAGAAAAAACAAAGAAAGAAAATTGCTTTCTTCGATCTGCATTCAGACAC
This sequence comes from Pseudochirops cupreus, assembly GCA_028627135.1. Lineage (NCBI taxonomy): Eukaryota > Metazoa > Chordata > Mammalia > Diprotodontia > Pseudocheiridae > Pseudochirops > Pseudochirops cupreus. The sequence goes on along the minus strand of CM053583.1, from coordinate 14,350,789 downwards.
CATAGTTCTTCCCCCATATGTGGCTAACATTTTCCACCAGGAGTCTTTTGTAATTGTCTTAAATTTTTGTATTTCTGAGAAGAGTTAAGTCTCTCAATGTTGATCATCACACAATGTTGCTGTTGCAAAATGAAAAGGGAAATGATGTCCTCTTCCCATCTTCATATTTTGACTCTAGCATCCACATGGAAAAAAGTGGTGATACTTAAATTGCTTTTGTCCTGAGATGCCACTGGCACAGTTACCCCACTACCAATCCTTGGGAAGTTTCCTTCCTCTCTCCTTCCTCTTCATTTTGGACTAAATAAAATGGTGTCCCATGACCTTCAAAGTAGGTGGGATTGAACTCCTCAAAAGGAGGAACCCTGGCTGGTTTGGGGGCTCCTTGTCGTAGCTATTGGGATGGACCTCATACAGTTGAAGGTGGAGAAAGATGTTCTACACTGCTTGAGGGCCTGAAAGAACCAGCACTTTGCAGATATGACAATGGAAGGAGCCTCAGAAATATCACATGTCAATGTGTAGGATATAAAGACCCTTACCAATAATTGGTGGAGACTCAGAAAATTGTAGTAAAAACAGAGGAGTTTTTATTGTGCTTTCTTGAGAAAGGGCACTCCCAGAGCACCTAAAATGGCACTGACCAAGGAGTGCCAGTTGCAGAAGCTCATGGATTTCTTTCATCCTCTCTGAATTCTTGTAAGCAAATGGCTCCCAGGGCTAGAGGGACTTCCCTTCAAACTGTATCTGATGAGAGATTTAGAGGAAAACAATCCTGAGTTGAGGATAACAATGACAACAGTTAAATTGCCTCAGCTGGCTTAAAGTCACAAATTAACATTATCTATGTCTTATTGTATTTTGACTTGTTTTGTTATTTCTCAGTTATGTTTTAATCTGGTTTCAGTGTTTTCTGCCACCTGTCACTGTCTGTTGGATACTGCAGTTTTTCAGGAAGTTTTCCCAACCCCTCTTAATTCTAGTACCTTCCCTCTTTTGATTACTTCCTATTTGTCCTGTATGTAGCTTGCTCGTACCTAGTTATTTTTTTATTGTCTTTTCTCTAGATTGTGGGCTTGTTGTGGGCAGGGAATATCTTTTGGCTCTTTGAGTATCTCCAGAGCTCTGAGCACAGTTCCTGACACAGAGTAGACACTGAAGAACTGTTTATTGGCCAACTGACTGCCTACTGACCACTCCATCTTCAATACAAAGAGCGTTTACTGGGTCATCAAAAATGAAGGAACAGCTTTATTATCTTCTCAAATGTCTTGGAAAGATACATTTACAACTTTTAATATGCTGATGGCACAGTTTTGCTCAGTGTTTGGTATGTGAAGAACTCAAAAAATGGAGAAGAGGCAAGTTCGAGATGCCCAAATACAACTCGTGTGTGGAAGTGGGTACAATATATTAGCACCAGGTCAGAAAGCAGTTATCGTGTAGGTATTTGAGAGTAGCTGCTAGAATCTCAGAGGTTGGAGGAAACAAAGTATATTTAATACAGTCCATAACTGACTAGATATTGTCTTTACAGTATCTTTGACAAGTGACCATCTGACCTCCCGTCATGTTCATCAGAATAAATGATATTATTAAGCATGTAGTATTTCAGAACAGCAAGTGCAAATTGTAGAAAATTACCAAGTGTGGGAAATTACATGTTGGAATTAATAATTTCTTCTTTCTTAATGACTCCCTACCTCAAATCTTCATGGAGTTTCAGAGGCTGCTTTGCAGCTCATGGACTTTTTCAATGCATCTTTGACTTCCTGATTGCGTAGTGTATAGATGAGGGGGTTGAGCAGAGGTGTGACAAATGTATAAACCAAGGCAAGCTGCCGGTCCTCATCCTCTGACGTGCTAGACCTAGGCCGCATATAGACCAGGGTGCAGCAGCCATATTGCAGTAGAACCACAGACAGATGGGAGGAGCAGGTAGAGAAGGCACGTCGGCGCCCCTCAGCAGAGTGGATGTGTAGAATGGTATTGGCAATAAAGATATAGGAAATAGAGATGAGCACAAAGGGGAGGGTCAGTACAAGGATACCCACAACAAAGAGGACAGCTTGATGCATGCGAGTGTCCCCGCAGGCCAGGCGTAAGACTGGTGGGGCATCACACAAAAAATGGTTGATCTCCAGGTGGTGCCCACAGAACGGGAGGGTGAAGATCAGTATTGTGAGTTGCAGATCAAGGTAAAAAGCCAGGCCCAAGGAAGCAACCACGAGCTGGATACAACGCTTCTGGGTCATCGTAGGGGTGTAGTGCAGGGGATGGCAGATGGCCACATAGCGGTCATACGCCATGACGGCCAATAAGAAACAGTCAGTGCCACCAAGGGTGCAGAACAGGAACATCTGAGCTGCACAACCAGCTAATGGGATGGGCCTTTGAGCCCCAAAGATGTTGGAGAGCATCAGGGGCACTACAGTTGTGGTGTAACAGATCTCTAGGAAGGATAGGCTAGACAGGAAGAAGTACATAGGTGTCTGTAGAGAGCTGTGGGTGTACACAGCCCAGATGATGGCGGTGTTACCACAGATAATCATTATATAAAGGAGGAGGAAGAAGCAGAAGAGGAGGGCCTGGATCCTGGGGGAAGTGGTGAACACTCGGAACACAAACTCAGTGGGGCCAGACTGGTTAAAATGGAAAGTGTTTGGAGAAGACATTTCATCTGCCAAAGAGAAGCATAAAGTTAAGCTGAAAAACCAGTAACTGGATAACCTAGATGAAATAAGAAACTCTCCATTTTGTTCTTAGAAAGGTAGAATCATAGAAAAATGGAGATTTGATGGTCTTTAAAGATGGTCTTTGGCAAGTCTCTTCATGTCCGTATCTCTTCAGTATTCTAATGATGGGACTGAGCTAGATAATGACTAAGATCTCCTTTAGGAATATACTGATAGCCTATATTTTTCTGTTCTAAAGGCAGTCACTAGCATTTATTAAGCACCTATTGTATACCAGAGTCTGTGCTAAATGATGGGGATACAGAGAACAGCAAAAAATAACCTTTCTACTCTCAAAGAACTCACAGTTTAAAAAGGGAGATAACATGAAAGCAATTACATATATGCAAGATGTGTGTAGGATAAATTGGTAGTAGTATCTCAGAAGGAAGGTACAAAAGCAGAAAAGTCTTCATGCAGAAGGTCGGACTCTATTTAAAACTTGCGCAAGTCCAGGTAAGCTAGGAGGCAGAGGTGAGGAATGAGGAAATCCCAGGCATGTGGGCCAGCATGTGAAAATGCTCAGAGTTAGGAGATGGAGTGTTATGTGTAAGAAACAGAAAGGAGGCCAGTGTAATCGGAGATCAGTAAGGTGTAAGCTGGGAAAGATGAAAGAAGGTAGGCTGTGAAGGGCTTTAAAGTTCAAATAGAGGATTTTCTATTTTGTCCTGAATGTAATAAGGAGTACTAAGAGTTAATAGAATAGGGGTGGAAGAGTTAGGGTCAGACATGCATTTTAGAAAGATCAATTTGACAGCTGAATGAAAGATGAAATGAAGTGGTGGGAGACTCAAGGGAGGGAGATCAAGCATCAGGCTTTTGCAATAGTCCAGGTGTGAGGTGATAAAGGTCTGAACCAAGGTGTGGCAGTATGTAGGGGAGAGAAGGGGGCATGTACTGGAGATGTTATAAAGTAGAAATGGTAGCATTTGACAACTGATTGGATATGAGGGTTCCCTGGCAACTCTGATGTTCTCTGTTTTAAAGTTATTTATAGCTCTGACAGTCTTCCTTCTGTGTATGAAGGTACTTTCTAGTTCTTAATTCTATGTTTGGTTTTCTAGATTGCATATGAGGGTTCCCTTGCAACTCTGATGTTATGTGTTTTAAAGTTATTTATAGCCCTGGTAGTTTTCATTCTATATTTGAAGGTACTTTCTAGTTCTCAGTTCTGTGTTCAATATTCCATAGTCTCCTTTGAGATTCTAAAATGGCACATGTTAAGGTCTCAGCATTGATGTTCTTTAAGTATGACACTATTTAGAATATCATTTCATAACCATCAATGAAATAGGCTAAACACCATAGGATAATTAATTTAGAAGTGTTCAGGAACTTAGAAGCCATTGAGTCTAAGTCTCTGATTTTAAAGTTGAAGGAACTATGGTTGAGAGAGGTTGTATGACTTACTGAGGTTTACACAGTTCAGTTATTGAAGCAAGATTCAAGTTCAGCATACTATCTTCTGCACCACTTATCTCTGACATAGTAGATGGGTTGTGAAGACTTAGCTCAGACACACGGTGGTAATTTACCTGGGCTCCCATAGCCAGTAAGCATCTGAGGCATTAATTGTATTCAAGCCTTCTGGTCTATGCCTACTTTGCTACCCATTGGTCCATGCTGCTTCTCTACTTTGTATTTTAAATATATCAGTTATTTTCTTATCCTCTGATCTCCTTTCCTTGATCTTATTATTTCTTACATTTAATGATGCTTGCCACAATTTCTCTATGAACAATCTTCTTTGCTTTATTTAGCTTTGATGGAAAGGGCTGGTGAATGACTCTATCTCACTCTGTTCCTGGTGACTCTAGTCAAATTGCTTCCACTCTCAGCCTTGTCTTTCTCATTTGTAAGATGAGGATAATAATACTGGTAGTTTGGAGGCTATTGTAGAGACAACTAAGCAGTTCAGCCTGGGTGATCTTGGGCAAGTCACTTGACTAACTTCTCTAAGTTGGTTTCCTTATATGCAAAATGGGGATAATAATAGCACCTACCTCCCTTATAACAGTGGTGTTGTAAGGATCAAATGAGATAACATATTTAAGAATTTTGCAAACCTTAAAGAACTATATAATTATGACCTATTATTGTTTTGAGGATCAAATGAAATATTGAATATAAAGTTTTATGTAACTCTCAAACATCACAGAAATGTAAATTAATATTCTTTGCCAAGAAAAATTACAAAGAATTGGAAGTGATTGAATTACTAAACTACAGCAATATTGGTAGTAATTTTTCTCAGTGGCCATAATTACTAAAGATTTTAACCTATGAAATGAAATAATTTATCATTATTAGAGGATATCATCCCTAGGATCTTAGACTAATGATCACTTGCATGCACACAATCCATTCCTCAGGTTTGCAGGTGATCTCTCTGAAACAACTCTGAGATGTCATTAATGGTATCATTATTATCTTGATGTTTCATTTCAAAACATTAAAGGACTCATGACCTCATTTAACAGTATAGGTCAATCCATCTTTCTTGCTCATTCTGGTGACTTTTGTCCTTGAGGATCCATACAAGGTGTTAGAGGTCTTCTTCTAGATCTTTGAATAGCTCATGAAGCTTGTGTGGAATTTAGGTGATCTGTTTGTCACCCTTTTCTCTTTGTCCAACCTACCTCTTTTCCCATCACAATTTCCACAAAAGGCAATTTTCACGTATCTTCCTGCGCTCTAGTTATCATTGTTTTTGTATAATACCCACCACGTGTCTCCGTTGTCTCTTGAATTACCCACGACTTTAAGGCATTTGAGATTGTAGGATTTTGTGATTCATAGCCATGTGGGAATGTTCTGGGAGAATACTGGGTTCAAAATCATGTGAAAAAGCCTGGGATTATTTAAAACATTGTTAGATTTTCTTAATTCAAAGGAACTTTGCTGGCTCTCTCCCTTTAATTCAATTTAGGGAATGGTGATTGTTTATATGTAATAGCTGCTCAAGACAGAGAGACAGACACAAACACAGGGTTAATAAGGAACTAAGAATTCAATTGTCTGGGATACTTAGTGCACAGTCTACATTTAGGAAAAATTTCCTATAGATGGTGAGATCTTTGGGATGTCCCAATAAGTGGTTGACATGCTAATTTTTTATGACTCAGCGCACTCTATGGATTTTTCTATGCTGATCTGTTCTTATTCAAAAGGATTAGCTTGATACTCACATGTTAAAAATGAATGAAAACAACTGTTATCTAGACTATTAGTTTTTATAGAATTAAAATTCAGATAAGTAATTGCCATGCTCAAGGTTACCTGGCTAATAAATGTTAGAACACACACTTAAAGCCAAGTGTCCTATCTCTATGGCCAGTACTATTTCCACTACAACCTTTTTACTCACAGGATTTATTGGAGAGAACACGAGTGGACGAACATCTTTTTCAGATATCATTCAAAGCTTTTAACAAACACCAAAATCCTACTTTTTCTCAAAACTTACCACCTCCTTTGGGAGAGCAACATTACATTCCGGAGACTAAGATTAAATTAGCTCTTACCTGGTAGAAGCTTTTCTGCAGAACAGAAACAATTTTAGGATTAATGGAAATAGAAGATCACATGACTATAGAAGAACTTCAGGTCTTCATAGGTGGTGTGCAAGCCCCATACCTGAAGGAAGAGGAAAAGAAGGAGGAAAGAAACAAAAAGATAAGAAAGGAGAAGAGCAGTTAGTTAAAATAATTACCAGCAATTAATAGTCACTTTGCCCAATAAGTATAATCTTTGCATCAAGGCTCTGATGACCATCATATCATCCAAGCCTAGCCTTTGCCTAAAGCCCTCTAATGGGAGAGAACCTACTATTTGACGAATTAGCTGCCTTTACTTTGGCATGACTCTAATAATGAGAAGGGTTTTGCTTACATGGAGGTGAACTCAGTCTTTCTCCAATTCCTCACATTGCTCCTTTTCTACCCTCAAATCAGAAGTCTAATGCTTTTTTTCCCCCCAAATTAGTCCTTTAAATACTAGAAAAGAGCTATCACATCTGTCCTAAGAGCTGTAAAAACATTTTAAAAGCACTTGTCTAGCATTATCTACTTGACTTTTGGTAGGCACTCTGCTACTTACCATCTCTGTGACATGGACAAATGAGCTCCCATCCCTGAGACTGTTATCTCCTCAATAAACTGAGTGTCCATTAGTTCAAACCTAGTATGTCTTCTAGTTCTAATTCCTGTGATCCTGTCCATCCTCATTGCCCCCATAGAATCTGAAAATGATGGATGGGAAGCCATTCCTACTAAGAACTAGACTACTTTTTTGAGACTCCTCCCACTGGAAAACATGGACCTGACTCTTAGAACTGGGTTGTAAACAAAAACTGAGATTGTGACAACACACGGAACTCTTAATTATAAGGATGGATGCAAACAGAATGACAAGGAGATACATAAGTGGGGCAAGAGAGAAAACTTCAAGTATTTAAAAGTCTGACACATGGAAGATGGATTTAATTTATTCAAGTTTATCCCAGAAGCAGTACTTAGATCTATGGGCTGAAATTGGAGAGAGACAGATTTGAGTTTGGTGAATTGTTCAGTTGTGTCTGACTTTTGTGACCCTGTGAAACATAGCACACCTATACTATGCATGGGGTTTTCTTGGCAAAATTACTGAAGCAGTTTGCTAGTTTCTTGTCCAATGGATGATTTCTACTCACATGTGTTGGCTAAGAAGATCCCTATATCCCTTTCTATGCAGAAGTCTCTGGGATTCTAAGTAATGTGCTCAAAGAAAAACAAAGAAGTAAGAGTGTGTTTATACCCAGTTCAAAGCAGCCTAGCAAATTCATAGAATCATGGAACTATGGAAAGCCCTTTGACATCACTGGGATCTACTACTTTACTTCATAGATGAAGAAAGCAAGGATCAGATGTGAGTAATCATTATCCTGAAGCCACAGAACTGGTCAGTTCTGCAGTGATGGTTCAAATTTGGGTCATTTTATACCTAGTTCAATGCACAGTTTTCAGCTGGTCACAATTAGTGACCACTCTGTCTCTTTGTGGAAATAGCATTGAAGAGGAAACTAGGGTTATAATCCCAATTCTGTTATTAACTAGCTGCATGAACTTAGACCAAATTCCTCTCTCATTTTCTTTCCCTGTAAAATAAAGGACAAAGATTAGATAATTCTTTCAGGCAACAGGGTTTTCTTTCATAAATTAATGAGAAATGAAAGGCAGTTATTTACTTCTACTAATTAGACACAATTATAATCTTCAGGAAAGGGGAAAAACACTCTGTAGGAATTCCCTCCTTTTTTTGGAGGCAACTAGGAATAGGAAGACTGGAACTTTGCTCTTATGGACTCAGAACCATATAACATCTAAGTTAGCATACCTGCCACATCAAAATTTTTGATCCCATGATTCTATGATTCTTTTCCTTGGGGGATTCATTTCCTATCTCTGGAAATCAATTTGCTCTGGCAAAATGAGAGAATTATTACTGTTTCATTAGACTGCTAAATCCTGGCATTCCAATCCGGACAATTAAAATGAAAGGAGTCAAATGGCATATTCTTACCATCTTCCAGGGCATCTGACTCCTTCAGCCATCTAGGGAAAAGCTTTTTGTTCTGAGATTCTCCCTGGAGGGTCCTTCTGGAGAACTCACCTCCTCTCCCCTTCCTTTTTACTTTGGGTTAACTGGAAAGTATGGAGTACCCCAGAAAGGAGAGACCCTGGCCAGTGGACACACTCTTTATCTCTCCCTTCAAGTTGGACCTCATAGAGATGAATGCTGAGATTGTCTTTGGGGTCTCTTAGTACTTGAGACCAGAAAGGAGACATTTTGAGGGTGTGGTACGCATGGGTACTATTGGGTCTTCCTAGACCTGGGTCATTGGTATCTGATAAGCAATGGGAAACCTAGCAAAGACAGTTCATGACACCTCCATGAACAGTCTAGTCATGTCTGCTTCAGTTAGTTTATATGAAATTTCTCTCAGTGGAATGAGTCCCTGGAGTAAAGGGTTTCCCCAGTTGCTCCCTCTAATTGGACTTGACTAGAGAATTGGTGGAATTTTTCTGATTTATGAAAAACAACGATAAGCTAAGTGGTTCAGCAGACCTTTTCAATACCACATCACCTCAGGTGTGTTTGTAAAGATTAATATTCATGTCTGGAGTCAATGGAAGGGAATATTTTTCTTCTGCCTCCATCTTGGAATTAACCTACATGCCAGAAAAACCCAGAAGTGGGAAATGATGGAGACATAAATACATGGCAAGAAAGCATTCACAGCAGACTTTTGATGTAGTAGGCAGAGCTGTGAATTGGGAGTCAGGAAACCTCGGTTCCAGACCCAGCTATTCCATGAACAATTTGTGAGACCCTGGGGAAATCACTTAACTGTTTTAGTAGAATTGGGCTGCAGAAGCAACCTGGTTCTGGTACTGCCTGAATACGACAAATGTAAGAAATATTAATAAGGCTCCAGATAATCAAAGGTGAAACACGATATTGATCTTGACTTCAGGAAGCAGACCATATAATTTTCTCTAGACTTAGACTCTTAAAATAATTTATATTTTGAGAATGAAGTTTATCTCAAATGAATGAATACAGAGGGAGTTACATGTCTCTATAGGTTTTAATATGACTGAGTTTCTCCATCATTTAGAATCCCTTTTCAATCTTATGTTGGTCTTGGTCAGCTTTTCCATGATCTACTTCTCCAATTCTGGTCTTTACTGTTTGGACCAACAAGGTTCCATAGGGGTTAGAGTGCTAAATCTGAAGTCAGGAAGACCTGAGTTCAAATTTAGCCTTAAACTCTTATTGACTGTATGTCCTTGGGCAAGTCATGTAACCTCAGTTTCCTCATCTATAAAATGAAGATGATAATAGCACTTACCTCCCAGGGTTATTGTGAGTATAAAATTATGTAATTTGTATAAAGTATCTGACAAAGAGAAAGCTCTATATAAATGTTAGCCATTATTATCGTGTAAGGAATTTAACAATGAAAGCCCTTTTCGGGATGTTGGTTTCCTTTCCTGTAATATAAAGTGAACACACTAGATGCTCTTCAAGATTTCTTTTAAACATCTCTAATTTCAGTACATATGTTCCTTCTGCCAGCCCTACTAGTCAGCATATAATTACTGTCATATTGAAGGAGCTTGATTCAGGTTTGAATCAAATCAAATAGAAACTCAGCCAGAACAAATTGATTGAGATGGAAACAGACAGTTTTAAGTGCCTACTATGTACAATTATTGTGTCATGTGATCCTCACAACACCATGATGTAGGTGCTATTGTTGTCCATATTTTACAAATGAGGAAACTGAGGTGGAAAGAAATTAAGTGACTCGACTAAGGTCACACAGCTAGTAAGTGTCTGAGGCTTGATTTGAACTCAGATCTTCCTAACTCCAAATCTAGAGCTTTATCTATTGTGCCACCTTGCTGCCTCAGGAGGCTCGTGGATGTCTTTTAATGCAAGCATTTACTGTAGTTTATCTTTGTGTTACTTTTTTAAAAAAATAATTTATTTATTTTTAGTTTTCTATATTCACTTCTGTAAGATTTTGAGTTTTAAAATTTCTCTTCATTCCTCTCTTACTCCCTCCTGAAGACAGCATGCAATCTAATAGAAGCTCCACCTATGCATTCATATTAAACATATTTTCACATTAGTCATGACGTAAAGAAGAATTAGAACCAAGGGGAGGAAGCATGGGAAAAATATGGGGGTGAAATTAATAAAATTCCTTCATTGAATGATAGATTCCAGAAGAATTTCTTCACCTAGCAATGACCAATTCCAACAGTTTATTCCCAGGCTTAAGAGCAGACCAAAGTTTACAGTTCAGTTAAATGAAACAACTGATATTTCTAACTTTGCACAGTTGTTACTTTAGGCAAGATAAGTTTATGAAGGAAGCACACCTGAGGAATTATTGTTTTGTTGCCCTTTGGAAGGGCACACGAGAGGGGAAGATCCATATTTTAAAGTCAAAGAATTTTTCACAAGTGAAGGTATACAGTGGAAACATTGCATTGGAATCTCGTACAGATGGAGCTGGAGCAATAAGGGGTGAGAATATTGGATTTGTAGCAAAAGTTAAAGGTAGTGGCAATGAACACTTTATATCTATTTCCCATAATATGGCAAAAAAATGATAGAAATGTGCAAAATGAGGATTGGTCAAAGAAACAACAATATTGTACATTATATTATAATATATATTTGTACATTGTATAACCTATTATATAGAGAATATTTAATTATATTACTTAAATGATTTAATTAACAAATAATTTAGTACACATTAATTACTAATTAATAATATACGATAAATATAATATAGAATATGTCTTGTAGATTTGTGTGTCTAATATACAGACACACAAATGGCAGTTTAGAATGCATGATCTAAGGTCTTATAATTTAACTTGTGGTTTATCATTCTTTCTGACAAGAATTCTAAACATGAAAGTATGGTGCCTTGTGGTTCTTAGTCTCTTCTTGTCTTTTCTGTTGTGTCAATTATATTGAGTTCTCAACTAAAAAAAAGTCTCATTCACTACCTCTGATGTTTATCCTGTGGAGCATCCCTAATAGAATGACAGAATTACTCACAAAGAGTTAGTTTGAATCCTGCCTCTGGCACTTATTAGTTACCTAACCAGTCAGTTTTCTCATCTGGAAAATAAGAAAATTGTTATGAGAGTACTTCCTTCATAGGGATGTTGTGAGGCTCAAATGAGATAATATATGTTTTAAAAGAGATTCGTAAATATTATTAAAACTATCTGGCATATTCATTATGGATATACTCAAAGATATATTGTTCATTCTTTTCTCATGCATTTATAAAAGCCTCCAATGACCTCTGCATAAAACCCCAGGTATTTTAATTGTTTGCAGCTATCAAGAACTGTCTAAAAAAAGTATAGGCAATTTTGTTTGCCTGGGATTCCTGACTGTACTGCTGCATATCTAGAAGCCAAAATCATAAGGACACTTCCCATAGCAGTGAGATAATAACGTATGTGAATAGGATGTTTCCCACTTTGAGAGCTGCCTCTGTAGAAGAGAGCTGTAATAGTCTCTCCATAAAAAGTACATTGGCACCCAGGCGCCACACCACCTCTCCTAGTGCCTGGGTGCCTATGGAATTCTCTCTCATTTTCCATCATTGACTCACTATAACTTGGATTATAGTACATTACCAAACTGCAAAGACGAGATAAAGTGCAGGAAAAATATAGTTACTCTTCTTGTATTGTGCTTTCCTGGGAGGCAGGTGGATATTTGAAAATCAATAATGGGGAAGGAAAGATAAAATCAAATGACCTTATCATACTTTAATGTACATAATAAAAATAAAATGTACATGTTGGACTTTTTCCACTTCTGGTATCTTCTATAGAAAGATTATTGCCACTCACCTTCTCAAGAGGCAGCTCCAAAAGTGGTAAACCTTTCATTGAGATCTATCTTTATTATTATATTTTATTATTTCAAATTCAATTTTGTTTTGTTTTCACATCCACATTCCCCTCCCCACTGACCTCCCTTCTCCACTGACCCCTGTCCCTAACTGAGAAAGTAAGAAAAACCAAACTCCTGTTACAAACACATATAGTCAGGCAAAAAAAAAATTGCACATTAGGTATGAAAAAAAAATACCTCAATAAGCACTGAGTCTATTATGCCTTTTTCAGGAGGTGAGAAATGTTTTTTTTTTATTTTTTACAAGTCCTCTGAAATTGTGTGCTGACCAAAATTCTTAAATATCTTAAAGGTGTCTTGACAATGTTTTATTGTATATTTTTTTCCTTGTGGTTCTGCTCACTTTATGTTGTGTCCGTTCATACAAGTCTTCCCAGGTTTCTATGAAACCATTCCCTTCATCACTTCTTACATAGCAAAAGCATTTCATCACATTTTTACTTCCTCAGCCATTCCCCAGTTGATAGGTATCTTCTCACATTTCCATTCTTTATCATCATGAAAAGAACTGCTATAAATATTTTACATATATAGGTCCTTTCCCTCTTTCTTTGATTCCTGTGATATAGACCTAGTAGCATTATCATTGAGTCAAAGGGCATGTAGAATTTGATAGCTTTTGGGGCATAATTCTAAATTGCTTTTTAAAAATGACTGGGCAAGTCCACAGTTTTGCCAAGAGTGCATTAACATACCTGATTCCCCACAGTCCTTCTAGCATTTGTAATTTTTTTTGGTCATTTTTGCCAATCTGATGAGTGTGAGTTGGAACCTCTGAATGGCTTTCATTTTCATTTCTCTATCAGCCATATCTGCTATCCTGAGTAATATGCATGAAAGTGTGCTTCCAACATAAATGAGATAATATTTAAATGAGATTGGCATATACTGGGTGCTTAATTAATGCTTGTTAACAATCATTCCTTTCCTTGAGAGACAAAGAGCTGTTTTGATTCAGAGCACTTGGCTTCAAGTTCTAGTACTACCACTTACTACTTATATGATGTTAATCAAGTTAACCAAGTACTTAGCACCTAAAATGAGGGGGCTTGACAAAGACCCCTAAGGTCCATTTCTACTCCAAGTCTATGATCTTGTATTGTCAATCTGTGATAACTGAAAGGACAAGCACATGAATGGAAGATATGTAGGAAGGAAACACAACTCTACCAGAGTATGATTAAGCAGTTTTTATTATTACATGTTCTCTTGGGCAAGACTCACAACAAACAATGTAAATATGAACCTAACGTTTCCAAATGATGCATACAAATTGCAGAAAATTGCAGGGTATAAAATTCGAGAAACTACATTTTTGAATCATTTCCAAAGGTTCCATTATCTTAACAACCATAATGTTTCTGCCCCACCCTTTCATTGGATTTCAGAAGTCCTTTTGCAGCTCACGGATTTTTTCAGTGCATCTTTGACATCCTTGTTCCTTAGGGTGTAAATGAGGGGGTTGAGCAGAGGAATGACAAAAGTATAAATCAAAGCAAGATGCCGGTCCTCATCCTCAGAGGTGCTGGACCTTGGACGCATGTAAACCAGACTAGAACATCCATATTGCAGTAGCACCACAGAGAGATGTGAAGAGCAGGTTGAAAAAGCACGCCGACGTCCCTCAGCAGATCGGATGCAGAGAATGGTGTTGGCGATGAAGATGTAGGAGATGGAGATGAGCAGGAAGGGGACAGTGAGCACAAGGGTACCTACCATAAATAGAATGGCTTGGTGCATTTTGATATCTCCACAGGCCAGGCGTAGGACAGGTGGGGCATCACAAAAGAAGTGGTTGATTTCCAGAATATGCCCACAGAATGGCAGAGTACAGATAAGTACTGTGAGCTGCAGGTCGAGGATAAGAGCTAAGAACATGGAACCAACTACCAGCTGGGTACATCGCTTCTGGGTCATGATGAGGGTGTAGTGTAAGGGATGACAAATGGCCACATAGCGGTCATATGCCATGATAGCCAATAGAAAGCAATCAGCACCACCAAGAGTAAGAAAAAGGAACATCTGAATGGAACAGCCAGCCAATGGGATGGGCTTCTGGGCCCCAAAGATGCTGGAAAGCATCAGTGGTATCACAGTCGTGGTGTAACAGATCTCCAGGAAGGACAGGTTAGACAGGAAGAAGTACATGGGGGTACGCAAGGAGCTGTGGGTACACACAATGCAGATAATGGCTGTGTTGCCACACAAGATCATCACATAGAGGAAAAGGAAGAAGCAGAAGAGGAGGGCCTGGATCCTGGGGGAAGTGGTGAACATCCGGAACACAAACTCAGTGGGGCCAGACTGGTTGAGATGGAGAATGTTGGGAGAAGACATGTTACCTGCCAAAGTCAAGTCCAGTTAATGGAGTATCTAGATAATACTAGGAATGCTACTTTTCTTCTAGCATCATAAAATTTAGAGGTCCAAGGACCATGACATATCATGTTGAACAAGTGATTTATCATGCTTGCACCTCCATGTTCACATCTGTATGTAGAGGAAAGACAATAGATGGACTCAAAGGTAATTTCTGTTAATAATTTTCCAGGTACTTACTGGCCTTTTATGTTTAAGACCTAAAGTCTCTTATAACTCTGATGTTTTTGTTTCAAAGTTTCTTCCAACTCTGACATACTGTATTCTGTATTGTAAGATCCCTCTCAGGTCTGAGAGTCTAGGCATTTTGACTTTGTAGCCCATGATTTTATTGGTGGTTATATTTGTAACTGGTTGGGGAAATTCCCAAATGGGAGGGACAAGAAAGAATTATTAATAGAGGCTGTGAAATAACATTTCATAGAGATCTTTAAGAGAGAGACACGCACCTATCTGTATCAGCAACTTTAATTGATCATCAAGGCAGCCCTGAAATCTGAATCTAAGACCAAATAAATGAACTTTTCTTCCACTTGCCTTTCAAAAAAAATTCAGACATTTTTTATATTAATTAAAGTGTTTATATGATGGAATGCACAAATTTCTCACCTTTTTCCTTATGCTTCTATCAACATATTTCTATATTTGGTAGAATAAGACTCCACTAATGTCCTTCAAGTCTTCTTCATGATGTAGAATTGACATTGACTTTTCATAGGCTATAGCAGGCACAAAGACCAGTAATGGACAGTGTGCTCTTCTGAGGGCCAGTCTAATCTGAGTGGGGAGAGGCACATTATCAGTTAAACTCTCTGGTGTTGGATTTTTCAGTTGAAGAGTTCTTAAAGCCTACCTACTAAGGCTCTGAAAGGATGCAATCTTCCCCAGGGGTAAGAAGGCCCACAATGACAAAATGACTAATTACTGACATGACTGTTTCAGAATTTAGATGTTTTGCTATCATAATCACAGCTAAAATCTCTTCCTTCTAGTCCTCTCATGATTTGCTCTCACTCTATTTCTTTCTCATTCCATCCTATCCAGGTGATATCCTTAACCACCAAAACCACTTTGGGTTCTTTCCCTTTTAAGTACAGGATTCATTTTGTCCCTACCTTCTTTTGTTATACCAAATATTGTACACAAGGGAACTGTTCTTTGTTTAGTTGTGGTCATTCCTGCTGTAGGAAATCATAAGGTTGTCTCAACTCTCCACCTTAGCAGATGAGTCCTAGGGAGTTGTCTTAGGCATTAGCAGTAGCTTGCACCAGGTCACAGAGTTAGTAAAAATGAAGGATCATTTTGGAAATCCAGGTCTTCCTGACTCCAAGCCAAGGATGCCATCCCCTGGGTCAAGCTAACTTGATATTTAATATTTTGAGATGCCAGTTGAATTCTAACACTCTTTTTCTTTTCTTTTTGAGGCTCTACTTTCTTTCCTTTAATGAAGTGTTTTGTTATTTCTTTGAGCAATCTTTACTTGCTGTATTTCTATCATTCTGTTGTCATTCAAAGGGCAATAGATGTAGACTTGAAGGACCTGGATTCATATTTCTGTTCTACCTTTGAGGAATCATTGACAGTGATCACTCTGCTTTAGCTTTCATTTCCTAATCTGTAAAATCAGGAAGATCATTTGTGTAGCTTGTGGGATGATTGTGAATCAAATGAAATAATGGCCATAATGTGATCTGTACTTGTCCAACAACATATAACTCTAAGCTACTGTTAGTAAGAACTTTTCATAGAAGTAATTATAATAAAATAAAGTAATTATAATAAAATTCAGAGGATATGGTATTTTGGTTCCTAGGATAATTTTTCACAATCTCATAGTGTCAAAGGGTTCCTCTTTTCACAAAATCTCTGAGCATTCATTAATGGGAGTAAAATTGTTCTGCTTTTGTACATCACTGCATGAAAGTATCCATGATTTTATCTACCTGGAAAATCCTTGCAAAAGTATACATTCCTATGCACTTGGCCTTCTTGCCATGTCTAACTTTTGTCCATGACCTCCTCTGAATCCTTTGTAGAGGACCTTCATATACAATAGAGATCTTCCTCTGGACTTTTATACTTTTCATAAGGACCAATGTAGCACTTGGACCATCTCTGTCTGTCGTTCTTTGTTCTTGTTATGTGACCAGATGACTCCTTTTCCTATCATCAATCCCTTGGAAAAAGTAATTTAATTCACTTTTCTAACAGAAGATATACAAATTCAAGTCTCTAATTCTATGGTTCACTCCCAATTTTACATTATTTTAGATTCTGGGATTCTATGATTCCCAGACATATAGAGACAGAATGAATGACAAGATGTGAAAAGATAAGTTTTTTTCATAAGCAACATCTTGGGATGACTAAAGAAACCATGTATGTGTCTAAAGGTAACTGATCATTTTTGTTCTTTCCCCCAGTCAATAATGTATCCAGTCCAATTCATTGGCTGTCTTTAGTAGCTATCTAAGGTCACATACACATACACACACATACACACACGCTGGTACCCCTGGATGGACCAGGTCCAAGGTCTAATATTTGCATAGAATGTCAAACTCAAAAAAAAATTCTACATAGATAATGAGTTCCTCCAGATGTTCCTTCTTGCAGATGATGCCATGCAGATTTGATCATGGCCCCAAGATTATATAGCCCACTCAGTGAGATATATGACTAGTTTAATAGAGAACAGCATAAAAATCCATAGTACCTATTCCCCTGACTGGTCATTTCACAGTAGAGAATTTCTTTTATTTTCCTCATTCTCTTTGATGTGACAACACTATTTTCTGATAATGAAGCTGGCGGGAGCTCTTACCTGGTGATTGTTCTTCTATAGAATAGTAATAAAATAAACAGAAATGTCAATAATAAGCTTTTACAGATGATTTGTGAATTCAGACCTGCAATGGTAGCAGTGAGAAGGAAGAATAGAGGAAAGAAGATTATGAAGACAGACAAGAAGAGGAAGAAAAAAGAAGTGGAGTGAAAAAAAGGAATGAAAAGAGAAGGAAGGGGCAGAAAGAGAATAGTTAGTGTACAGCAATTGCTAATTGTTGAACTAATGTACCTAGGGTTCATACTCTATCACAAAGCACTAAAAGTTACTATCAAATTGAAAATATCAGAGTCAGTCTAAAGGGGCCTCAGAAGGTGTCCAGTCCAACTCATATCCAGTCCAACATTCCCTACAAGTTGTTAAAGTCTTTGCTTGAAGACGTCTAGTGATGGATAACCACCACCTCCCAAGGCATCTCACTCAACTTAAGCATATCTCGAAATCTGAGGAATTTATTTTTTTTTGCTTACAGAGACCCAAAATCAGATTTTCTTTTTTTTTGTTTTTTTTCATTTTCCAGTTACTTTTATTCATCCTACAGGTTCAACTGATTCTCGAAGTATTTGTCATAGAACAATAAGGGTACCACAAGTCTTGCT
>CM053583.1:14274399-14323277 GCA_028627135.1 Pseudochirops cupreus | reverse complement strand
AATTCTAAATAAATTATCAGTTAGATTACAACAACATATTGCAAAGATTATACATTCTGACCATGTGAGATTTATACCAGGAATACAGGGATGGTTTAACCTGAGGAAAACTATTTACATAATTGATAATATGAATAATAAAAGTAAAAAAAATAATCTCATCATTGTATAATTAGATGCAAAAAAAGGTTTTGATAAAATACAGCACTCATTTCTATTAAAAACATTTAAAAGTGTCGGCCTAAATTGATTTTTCCTTAAATTGATAAAAAAATATTTACCTAAAACCACCAGCAAACATGATTTATAATGGGGATAAACTAGAAACCTTACCAGTAAAATCATGTGTGAAATAAGGATACCTGTTGTCACCAATATTATTCAATATTTCATTAGAAATCTTAGCAATAGCAATGAGAAGAAAAAATAGAAGGCATCAGAATAGGGAATGAGGTAATAAAACTATTTGTAGAAAATATGATTATATACTTGAAAAATCCCAGACTCAACTAAAAATTTAGTTGAAATAATAATTTTAACAAAGTAGTGGGATATAAAGTAAATCTACATAAATCACCAATATCTCTATAGATTTCAAACAAAACACTGCAAGAAGAGATAGTAAGAGATACCTCATTTAAAATAACTCAAGGCAACGTAAAATATCTGAGATTATACCTGCCACAACAAAGCTGGGAATGATATAAATAAAATTCCAAATTTTTTTTTTACAGAAATAAGACAAAATTTAAATAATTGTGGAAATATTAACTGCTCATGAATGGGAAGGGCCAATGTAACAAAAATGACAATTTTACCTAAATTAATTTATATATTCAATGCTATCCCCATTAAATTACCAAAAAATTGTTTTGCCGAATTTTTTACAGAAGAAAAAAATAACAAATTTCACTTGGAAAATAAAAGTCATCAAAGGAACTAGTGAAAAACATGTAAAGGAAGAAGGTTTAGCAGTACCAGATCTTAAACTATATTATAAAGCTGTAATTAACAAAACCATTTGGTACAGGCTAAGAAGTAGAAATGTAGGTCAGTGGAACAGAGTAATAATGGCAAATAAATATAGTAACCTTATATTTGACAAGTGTACAGACTTAAGATTTTGGGATAAGAATTCATTACTTGTTAACAATTTTGGGGAAAATGGCAAAGCAGTATGACAGAAACTGAACATGGACCAATATCATACCACATGCCAAGATAAAATCAAAATGAATATGTGACCTAGATATAAAGAGAGAGATTACAAGAAAATTTGAGGAGCAAGGAACATATTACCTATCAGACTTATGGATAGGTGAGCAGTTCATGAATAAGCAAGAGATAGAGGGCTTAGTGAAGGGTAAAGTGGATAGTTTCAATTGCATTATATTAAAAAGTTTTGTACCAACAAAACAAATGTAGACAAGATAAGAAGGAAAGCATAACACTGTGGAAAATGTTTATAGACAATCTCAGATAAAGGTCTCATCTCAAATATATGAAGAATTTTGTTAAAACTATAAGAATACAAGTCATTCCCAAGTTAGTAAATGGTCAAAGGATATGAATAGGCAGTTTTCCAATGAAGCAAAGCAAACAATTTATAGCCATATTAAAAAAAATTCTTTAAATCAATCTTGATTAGAGAAATGAAAGTCAAAGCAACCTTCAGATAACATTTTACACTTGTGAGATTGGTTAAAATGATTGAAGGAGAAAGCAGCAAATGGAGAGAATGTGGAAAAGTTTGGGAAACAAATTCAATGTTGGTAGAACTGTGAATTGATCCAACCATTTTGAAGTGTAATCTAGAATCATGCCCCAAAATTATTAAGTTGCTTTTCCTCTTTGACCTAGCAATACCACTACCAGGTCCATTTCTCAAGGTGATTAGGGAATAAGGAACAAAAAATCCTCTATGTTCTAAAATATTTATAGCAGCTCTCTTTGTGGTGGCAAATAACTGGAAATCACAGTATGATTGTGATGAAACACTGTTATAAGAAATAATGAGCTTGATGGCCTTAGAAAAACATGGACAGATAAGGTAGAACCAAGAGAACATTGTGTAAAGAAACAGCAATATTGTTTTAAGAACAACTTTTATTGACTAAGTTATTTTGGGTATTGTAAATACCCAAATTAACTACAAAGGACATATGAAGGAAGACACTATCTATATCCAGAGAAAGAACTGATAAATAGAAGTATGTGTATGTGTGTACACATATGAACAGAGAAGAAAAAAAGGGAAAAGAATAATGTTACTTGATAACTTTATTATATATTTAAAAGACATAGCCATTTGTGCATAATAGATTTGCAGCTTCATGTACCGTCATCTTTTTAAAAAAAACTCTATTACACAATGTTATGGAAATGCTTGTTTTAGAATAAAATTTAAAAAATTATTCTGGTGATTAAGGAAATATCATTAATTGTAGCCTGGAGCCCAGAGAAAGAATATTGACATCCTGTGCTCTCCTTCAGAAAAAGGATATCTAACGAATATCTGTATCCACAGTAACTTTTTAAAAAGCACTATGAACTTCTGTGTTCCTCAACTGTAGACCAGAGGGTTCAATATGGGAATTATCAAGGTATAGAAGGCAGATGCAATTTTGTCTCTGTTCATGGAATGCTTAGAGCTTGGCTGTAAATATATTAGAGCTAGTTGAGACTAGCTCTCCTTCCTTGGTTTATTAGAGTCACTGGGATCAGATGGACTACAATCTTAGGTACTCAAAAATTGCTGTATTGACTTTATGGACTATTCTCAATGACTTTTGAAGGGTGCAAGCTAATGACACATCAAAAAAATTAAAAAAGAGCAAATGGTGTTCTGAATTTCCCAAAAAAGAAGGTAAAATATTTGAGGCCATAGAGTATAGACAAGGGAACTTGATGTAAATTCTTGGGAAAAAATTCTAAAACATATTAAAGAGTTGGTTTGTTTCTATCTAGAAAAAAAGTAATGATCACTTTGCTGCTTATAACTTGACTTGACTAACTTGTGATGCTAAGCACATCAAGCTCTATATCTGTTTCCGCATTAAATTCCTCATCTATAAAATGGGAATAGCACCTATTACCCAGAGTTATTGTAAGGTTGAAGTGAGATGATATTTGCAAAATAGTAGCTATTATTAGATCTGAGGTAGCTAGGTAGTGTAATGAATACAGCACCTAATCTGGAGTCACAAAAATCTCGGTTCAAATCCAGCCTCAGACACTTGGTAGTTATGTGACCTTGGACAAGTCACTTAACTGTTTGCCTCAGTTTGTTCATCTGTAAAATAAGCTGGAAAAGGAAATGGAAAACTACCACAGTGTCTTTGCCAAGAAAACCCCAAATTGGGCCATGCAGAGTTGGATGTGAATGAAGTGACTGAACAGCAACAAAAATATTACATCTGGACAGGCTAGAATGCTGACCTAAGTCTAATAATATGAAATTAAATCCAACAAATTAAAAACGTTTCTCTTATATTAAACAACAAAGAGCTCCACAAGCACATGAGAGAAGAGCAATGGGCCTTTAGCAAGTAATTTGGGTAAAGATATGGGATTTTTGTGGACTTTAAGCTCAATATGTGATTAATATTTTATGATCTGTTCACCAACAGTAACACTAGTAGATGGTGCTTAAACGGTGCTCTAAGGTTTGTGAACAACAGATGTAAGTCTCACATGAGCTATGGAATCTCCACCTATCTTAAACATCATTAAGAGAGGGTGAAGTGTAGCCAAGATGGTGAATAAGAGGCAGCAATCAAACTGAATTCTTTCACCATGCCTCTCCAAACAGCTTTAAAAGAATACCTTGCATCAAATTTTGGAGCAGCAGAGCCAACAGAATGTCAGAATGAGACATTTTTCCAGCCTAAGAAAACTTACAAAATCTGCAGGGAAGGTCTGTAACTTTTGGAAGACCTGGAGTGTAGCAGGAGCACCACTAATGGAGAGGTGGCCATGATGGCAAAAACAGTAGTAGCAGCAGCAGCTTCTGGAGCTATTAACTTAGAAACAGTAAGGGGGTTGGTCAATTGGTCAGAAAAAGATTACAAGGGGCTATTTGCTGGCACTGGGTACAGCTGGCACTGATTGGCAACTCTCTTGCACATATGTAGTTCTAGGTTCAGTTCCAGGGTGGAGAGGACTACTTGTTATTGATCACAAAGGAGCAAAGGCCCTGGTCACAGTTTCAGGGTCAAGAAGAAAATTAGCACTTGCAGCAGCAGGGGAACAGGGAACCTTGTCACAGTTCCAAGGCAAAGAGAGTGCTAGTACCTCTTCCAGGATCACATTATTATTGGAAGCACCCAAAACTTGTAGACATTCAGAAAAAATTCTGAAAACAGCAGCATAAAACCCTGAAGCTTAGGATAGTGCCTCCCCACTCCCAGGTATCAGAGTCCAGGGTTAACATTAAGTTCAAAGGAAATATATAAACAGGAAAAATGAGAAAACAAAAAAGAACTTGATCATAAAAAGCTATGGTGGTGGCAGAGAAGACCAAGACATAAACTTAGAAGAAGATGACAATGTGAAAACAGCTACAAACAAAACATCAAAGAAAAATGCTAATTGGACCCAAATCCAGTGAGAATTTCTGGAATGTTAAAGAGTAGGAAATCAGGAAACAACAAAACAAAGTCAAAGGAATGAAAAAATTAAAAGGAAATGTGAAATATCTTATCAGAAAATAAACAACTGACTTAGAAAATAGATCCAGGAGACATCATTTAAGAATTATTGGACTATCTGAAAGCCATGATAAGAAAAAGAGCCTACACATCATATTGAAAGAAATTATCAAGGAAAATTATTGCTACATCTTAGATTCAGAGGGTAAAATAGAAATTGAAAGAATCTATTGATCACCTTCTGAAAGAGATCCCAAAATGAAAACTCCCAGGCATATTATAGCCAAATTTCAGAGCTTCCAGAGAGAAATTTTTTTTCCAAGAGAAAAATACTTCAACCAGCCAGAAACTGTTGAAATATTATGGAACCTCAATTAGGATCACATAAGATTTAATGGCTTCCATGTTTAAGGAATGGAGGGCTTAGAATATGATATTCTGGAAGGCGAAAGAGTGGAAATTACAACCAACAATAACCCTTCTAGAAAAACTGATTATAATCCTTTGGGGGTGGAGAGGAATGGATATTCAATGAAATAGAGGACTTTCAAGCATTTCTTCTGAAAAGACCAAAGATGAATTGAAAATCTGACATTCAAACACAAGGCTCAAGAAAAGCACGTGAGGAACTCAGTAAAGTTAAACTGTTTACATTTATATATGGGAAGATGATATTTGTTAATCCTCAGAACTTTATCATTATTAAAGCAGTTAAAAGGAGTTTACATAAACAGAGGGCATAGATGTTAGTAAATTACATTGGCATGATCTCCAAAAAAATGAAGAGATGAGAAAAGAAAGGACACACTGGGAGAAAGGAGAATGGGAGATAGAGTGGGGAAATTTTTCTCACATAAAAGAAGAATCCAAGGAAGAACTTTACAGTAGAGGAGGATATGGGGGAGGTGGGAGACAATGCTTATACCTCATTCTTGTTAAAATTGTTTTAAAGAGGTGTAATAATAATGAAATTTGAAGATTCCTTTGTATTGCCAAGCTAAGAGGTACGTAGCACCTAGTTTCAAATTAAGCCTCTGTTAAAGAAACAGAAGGTATGATTCCCTGTGCTGATGTAACAGGAAGGGGCTGAACAGGGAACCCCTGTTGCTGATGTAACAGAAAGGGGCTTTATAGGGAGGAGCTACACTGTATTTAAGGAAGAGCACAAGCTGGACAGTAAGAATTTCCTGGGGTAAGCATCACGGAGGCAAGGCAGCTGCTGCTGGACTGAAGACTGAACTGAGAATTGAGAAGAACTGAGAAAAGGAATGGGAATCGGGAACTGAGACAGAATTTCTTGGAGCAAGCCATGTAGAGGCTGAATAAGGTGATTTTGATTTTGAGAATGGAGATTATGGTGGTGAAGATTTCTGAGGGCCAGCTGGAGCTGCCAGAGACTGAGGAAACATGACTGTGGTGTCAGCACTTGTTCTGTCTGTTTTGATGTTACTTTGTTAGATTCGTTTGTTGATAAAGACCTCTGACCTTGTTGGGTCTTGATTGATTTCACAGACAGAAAGTGAATTGAAGAGGATGCCAGTTATTGTGTCTTTGTTAATCTTTGTCTTCCCAGGAGCAGAAACTGCTGAGAACTTGCCTTGGGTCAAGATGAAGAAAAGACCTCTCCTTGGGTATAGAATGCTGTGATGATATTGTAACCTAGTTGTGACCTAGGAATGGATGGCCTTTGTATTTTGTGACTGACCAAATGAATGTACTTTGTTTATGATTGGAAACTAATCTCCAATTGATACCACCCAGGGGTGGAGCACTTTGACTTTTATACTTTGTGATTGAACTGAGAACTTAAAGACTTTGTGATTGACTAAATGACTGTTCTGTCCAGGGGTGAAGTACATTGACTTTTGTACTTTGTGTCCCTTAAGGAGCCAAGCCTCCTTAAGAATTATTGAAAGATTGAATTATTAAATGATTGAGTTACTGAATGATTGCACTTTGTTGAAAACTATGTGACTACCTTGGTGAAAACTATGTGGCCATTTTAGTGATAAATTGTTGAGTTGTGACATGGTGCATGCTGTATTTTGGTTTTCTATGATAAATTGTAACATTGTGAATGCTGTACCTTGATTTTCTGTGAATGTTTTGCTCTGATTTGTTATTGAATAATTAGAGAGTTAGCTATACTATGTAATCAGAACCTTGAAAGCCGTTCACATTAGCAGTCCTTTGGAAAGCTGTTTGTGCTTGGCTTTACAAGAGGGAAGAAAAGATATATACAGACTGAGGTTTTATAGAAATTCCAATAGGGAAATAGGAGAGGAAGGGGATATGAGAAAGAGGGTGAAGGGTGATAAAAGGGAGGGAGAATAATAGAGGAGGCAATTATTAGAAGCAAAATAGACTTTTGAAGGGGGATAGTATAAAAAGAGAAAGAGAAACAGAAGAAAATGGGATGGAGGGAAATAAATATTTACTCATAATAACTGTAAATGGTAATGGGATAGATTTATCCATAAAATGGAAGTGAATAAGAATGGATTAGAAAACAGAATCCAGAAATATTTTGTTTGCAAGAGACACTTGAAACAGAAAGACACACAGTTAAAATGAAGGGTTAGAATAGAATCTAATATGCTTTAGATGAAGTGAAAAAGGCAATAGTAGCAATCATGATGTCAGACAAAGCAAAAACAAAAATAGACCTAATTAAAAGAGAGAAGCAGAGAAACTACACTATGCTAAAAGGGTTAGGGTTAGAGGTACCATAGACAATGAAGTAATATAAAAAAAATTTACATGAAGTTTCTTTGATAAAGGTCTCATTTCTCAAATATGTACCAAGTATAGAACTGAATCAAATTCATAAAAGAGCCATTCTCCAATTGATAAATGGTTAAAGGATTTGAATGGACACTTTTCAGAAGTATTTAAAGCTATCTATATTCATATAAAGTGCTCTAAATTACAATCAATTAGAGAAATGCAAATTAAAGCAACTCTGAGATACCACCTCACTCCTATCAGAAATGACAAATGCTGGAGGGGATGAAGGAAAAAAAAATAGGATAGAGTAGGGAACTGGTCCAGTTATTCTGGAGAGCAATTTGGAACAAGTCCAAAGGGTTATAGAGCTGTGCATAACCTTTGACCCAGCAATACCACTACTGGGTCTGTATCCCAAAGAAATAAAAGAAAAAGGAAAAGGACCTATATGTACAAAAATATCTATACTAGCTCTTTTTGTGGTGACAAAGAATTGGAAATTGATAGGATGCTTCTCTATTGGAGACTGGTTGTTCAAATTGTGGCATATGATTGTCAGAGTTCTCTTGTGCTATAAGAAATGACGAGGGAGGTGGTTACAAAAAAACATGGCAAGATCTGATGCAAAGTGAAGCAACAACTGGGAGATCATTGTGTAATGTTGTAATGATGATCAACTGTAGAAGACTTGACTATGCTGATCAGTATAATGTTCTGAGCTCATATCGAAGGACTCCTGATGAAAAAATGCTGTCCACCTCCAGAGAGAGGACCAATCAATTCTGAATACAAATTGAAGCACAATTTTCTCACTTTATTTTTCTTTCTTTTTTTGAAATATGGCTAATATGGAAATGTTTTATATGATTTAACATATATAATTGATATCCTGTTTCTTGCCTTCTCAGTAGGTGATGGAAAGATAATAGGGAGGGAGAGAATTAAGAACCCAAAATTTAAAAAGAAAAGAATATTTAAATCAATGATTTTTTTTTTAAAGAGAGACTGATGAGACAGTTGGTAATGCCACTGTATACTGCTCTGGTCAGATCACAATGAGTATCATGTGCATGAATGGGATTATGTTCAAAATAGGTATAATAATCTGAATCACATCAAAAGGAGGTTGTCAAGGACAAAGTAGAGTTGCATATCATGCCATATACTACTTAGTGGAAGGAATAAACCATGCATGTGTAAAGAGACGTGCCTGAGCATGCTGAGATTTTCCAGGAACCATGTTTCCCTAAGTTTCTCTACCATGCAAGGGCTACGCATCTTGGATTGGCTATCTGATCCCCATCTGACCTGGTAGTTCAAGCCATAGTGACCTTGGAGGCTAGTTTCCAGGTGGGATAGCATAGTCAGCTATCCCAGTAGGGAAAACTGAAGAAACCAGGGTGCCTGGGACTGGAGCCAAACCAGGGAACTTGAAACGTGGGACTCTGTGCTTTAGGAACTAAACTAAGCTATGAATCTAATACCTTTTCACCCCCAGAGTATGAGTTGGTGATAGGGGTGGGAATTGTGCTTTCCATGTTTTAGATAAGGATGTTTATATATTTTGAAGTAAATATTATTTTGTAAAAGCTAATATGTTAGTGGTTAATGGAACTAGAATGTAGGGGACTCATTGTACTCATGTAGAACCTAGCGGGAAGACCATCAATGAGGGATATATCCATTTGTTGAGAGCTTAGGCATCCCCAAGTGCTCTTAATCACACTGGAGTACACTGGGGGAAGGCTAGAATGTGACATGCCTGGCCTTCTAGGCAATGAGGGCCATGACAGTAAGTGTTAATATATAGCTTAGAGAAACCTCAGTGAGACGACAGCTGTTATCTGGTATTTGAAAGTCTGTCATATGAAAGAATGATTAGACTGGTTCTGTTGAGTTGCAGAATGCAAAATGAATAGTAATGAACAGATATTCCAGAGAGAGATTTAAGTTGAATGTGAAGAACAATTTCCTAACCATTAGGGCTGTCCCTAAGAGAATGGACTGCTTGGAGAGGTAATGGCCCCCATCACTGAAAGCCTTAATAAAAAGAATGGATGAGCACATCAGTCAACAATTATTTAATCAATCAATTAATCAATAAGTTATTAAATCCCTTCTATATTCCAGATGCGCTAGGTGCTGAGGTTACAAAGATTAAAAAAAATAACAATTCTTGCCTTCATGGAGGTTACATTCTATTGGTGGAAACAATATGTACACATATAATTCAATACCAAATGTAAAGTGGTTTCAATAGGAGGAGACCTTAGTATGTGGGTGAATCAGAAAAGGCTTCACTTTGTGGGAAGTAATGCTTCATCTATGGTTTGAAAGAAGTTAGAAATTCTAAGAGGCAGATGTTGAGAAAATATATTCAGGCACAGGGCCAGCCTG
Organism: Pseudochirops cupreus; assembly: GCA_028627135.1. Classification (NCBI taxonomy): domain Eukaryota; kingdom Metazoa; phylum Chordata; class Mammalia; order Diprotodontia; family Pseudocheiridae; genus Pseudochirops; species Pseudochirops cupreus. The sequence goes on along the minus strand of CM053583.1, from coordinate 14,313,504 downwards.
TTCAGAAATGGAGGAGCATCTGAGGACATGGAAGGTTGTAAGTGAGGGGCATCAAGTAGACTAGTTTCCTGAACCTGAGTGTAAAGCAAGAAGAGTAATAATGTAAAAGAAACTCTCAGAGCTAATCTGGAGCCTGGTTATGATGACCTTTAAATACCAGGCCAAACAACTGAATTTCTGTGTGATCCTGAAGGCAAAAGAAAACCACTGGATTTGAGGACAAAGCATTAAGAAAGAATATTCATAGAGTGTTTTCCCCACTGAAAAATATAAGCCTATGAAAATCTTTGTCTCCAGGTAGCTTTCTTGAAAGCACTCTTGACTTCTTTGTTCCTCAAACTATAGATCAGAGGATTCAGCATGGGGATGACCATAGTGTAGAACACTGATGCCATTTTGTCTGTATCCATGGAATGATTAGAGCTGGGTTGTAAGTACATGAAGATTGTTGACCCATAGAATATGGACACAGCTGTGAGGTGGGAAGCACATGTGGAGAAGGCTTTTTGCCGGCCTTCCAAAGAATGGATTCTCAAGATAGTGAGGAAAATATGTGAGTAGGAGGTCAAGATAACCAGGATGGCAAAAATGGCATTGAATCCCCCAACAATAAAGAGCACCCATTCTATGGTGTGACTATCAGAGCAAGAGAGATCCAAGAGCGGGGGAATATCACAGAAGAAATGATGGATCACATTAGAATCACAGAAGAACAGGCTAAAGGTGTCTCCTGTGTGAATGGCAGAATGCAGAAAACCCCAACTATAGGAAGCAATGATCAGACCAGCACACACACTTGTTGTCATGGTTGTGGTATAGTGAAGAGGCCTACACACAGCTGCATGGCGATCATAGGCCATGCTTGCTAGGAGACAATTTTCAGTGGAGGCAAAGGCCAAGAAGAAGAGCATCTGCGCAACACATCCATTGTAAGAGATGATCTTATTCTCTGTGAGACACCCGGTTATCACCTTGGGGGTAATGGCTGAAGAGTAACCAAAATCCACCAGATAGAGATTACTGATGAAAAAATACATAGGAGTGTGGAGATGGGAATCCCAGGAGATCAGGGCCACCATACCCAGATTCTCCACTACAGTGATGAGGTAGATGAGGGTGAACAGCATAAAGAGGGGCTTCTGAAGCTCTGGAGCATCTGTTAATCCCAAAAGGATGAATTCATTCACCCGAGTCCTGTTCCCCATAGATGCCATTTGGGAGTGGTGTCATTGACCTACAAGAGAGAAAAATAATTAGAAGAATTAACGACCTGGTATGAATTATGGCAAAACATATCCTAGTATGAATATTGAGGATAGGGGGCTGAGGGTCTAGGACAATCTCTGTGGTTCCTCATGAGGGCTATCATTGAACTATCAAATTCAGTGATTCTAGATTCCTCTTGAAAGAGAGACCTTTTCCTTCTATTTCCTGTCTTTTTTTGATCTTTCACTAGATGATTCAACATTTAATGAGATTTAACAATTTCAAAAGTGGTATCCTTCAGAGTCAGTATATACTAATGTCTATGGGGAAGGGGCTAGGTCCTTTCTGAGAAATATGTTTAAGTCTGATGAGCAATCTTTGGATTGAATTGAAGGGAGAGAAGAGACATAGGGAGAGGAGGGGAAAGAGAGAAAGGAGACACAGCTCAAGAAGAGAAACACATTAAGAAAAAGATGCCTATGGTCCTGGAGTCAGGAGGACCTGAGTTCAAATGTGACCTCAGACATTTGCTTGCTGTGTGACTTTGGGTGAATCACTTAACCCCGATTAAATGCCGCCAAGTACTCCCACACACCAAAATAAGGAAAATGAAAAAGGTCCAGTGGGTGTTCCTATTTTCTCAGAACCAATGCCATATTGAGGCTCTTTCTGTGAATCAAATTCAATAAAATTTAGGATGTGTTAAGTGCCCAGCATGTAAAAAGTACTGTGTTAGACACTGGGGACACAATGACAAAAATGAAGTAGCTCCTGTCCTCAGGGAGCTTACATTCTATTGGGGTGGGGGTAATCAACATATACACAGTAAGTATACACAGAGTATAAACAAATAATATAAGTAATTTTAAGATGGAAAGACCTTTAACAATTGTATTTGTTGAGTAATCCTATAATTGAACCTCTTAGAATTCTTTCTTCTGGGGGAGGCCAAGGCTTGGGGAACTCTTGAATTTAGGGGTTTTTAGCTGCAGTAGGTCTAAATCCTACTGGCAACTTGTTAGGCTCAATCTGAAATGGGTGAGCCCCTAAGAACAGAGGCTCTTTCTCTATATATTGCTTTTCGGAGGGAAGAAGGCAGGGCAATTGGGGTTAAGTGACTTGCTCAAGGTCACCTCCGGGCTAGGGTTCTCTTTAACTACTAGCAGCAAGCCCTGGGGCTAGGTGGTTGGAGAGGCCACCTTGGCCCCCAGCCACAGGAACATTTACCCCAGATAGTCAGGGGAGTTGGGCATTGGAGCCTGGGAAGGAACCTGACAAGGAATGCCCCACCCAGCTGTGTTGCAAAGAGCAGTGGGGGAGAGAAGGAACCAGCCCAGTGAGTGCAGCCTGATTCCAGGCTAAAGGTGAGAATTGAAGATCTAGGGCAAGAGACACCATCCCCTAGACCCCGGGGATAGAGATGACTACACAAATTAAGCTTAAAAAAATATTCACTGGCAAAGGAGAAAGAATCCAATCACAGAAAGTTCTTATGGCAATAGAGATGAAAAGGGATCATCTTCAGAGGAGAATTTTGAAGTAAAGAAGCCCCCAAAGAGTAATATCAAATGGTCACCTGCCCAAAAGGAACTTATAGAAGGTCTTAAAAAAGACTTTAAAAATCAAATGACAAAGATGCTAAAAAAAAAAGGAATAATCCAAGAAAAATAAGAAGATTATGAAAGAAAAGCCAACCAGTTAGAAAAAGAGATCCAGAATCTTCAGGAAGAAAATGGTGCCTCAAAAATTAGGACTGGGCAAATTAAAGCCAGCAAAATTATAAGACATCAAGAAATAAATAAAATATGAATAATGGAAAAAACAGAAGAGAAATTGAAACATCTTATAAGAAAAACAGCAGATTTGGAAGATCAAGAAAGGAAAACATAAAAAAATAATTGAACTAACTGAAAGTTATAATCAAAAAAAGAATCTTGATACAATATTATAAGAAATAAGTAAAGAAAATTGTCCTGAAGCATTAGAACAAGAAGAAGTAGAAATAGGAAAAAATCCATTGATAACCACTTAAAAGAGATCCTGTGAGGAAAACTCATAGGAATATCATAATCAAATTCAAAAACCCCAAGTTCAAGGATCAAATGTTAAAAGCATCAACATTAAAACAATTTAAATACGATGGTGCCACAATTAGAATCACATGAGACCTCGCAGCAGAGACATTAAAGGATCACAGATCTTGGAACACTATACATCGAAGAGCAAAAAAACTGGGGCTCTGGCCAAAAATACCATACCTTGAAAAGTTAAACATCATCCTGAATGAAAAAAAAAATTGGACATTTGATCAACTGTCAGACTTTCAAGACTTTGTTAAAAACAAGTGAACAAACCTGAGCTTAATAGAAGATTTGACATACAAGAGCCAAGAGAAATACAAGGTACAGACCAAAGACTGATTATAAGGCATTCATAAGGACAAACTATTTACTTTTTATATATGTAAAATGTACGTCTAAGATTCTTATTAATAATTAGGTAGCTCGTAAGAAAGATCAGGGTAAACCTGAGTACGATATCAATTCAAAAAGTAAAACCATTTAGGAACAGCTAAAAAGAGTAATTATTTTATACAAATGAGGTGCAAGATATTGAATCAATACAGAGGAATTAGATGGGGGAGGATGGTTGATAGTTCTAGTAATGTACGTTGATTGGGAATGGGCTTAAGAGGGAATAATACATACGTATACATATTGTACAATACACGCAATATATATATATTCAGATACTTACTAACTCTATGGCCCTGAATATGTTATTTAACCTCCTGCAGGTTCAGTCTGGTCATTTGCAAAATGGTTATAATAATCTTTATGACACTCATTTAATGGTTTGTTATGATGCTAAAAAGAGCAAATGCATGAAAAACTGCCTGAAAATGACTTATTCCTGTGGCCAGGAACCATGTCCCATCTACATTTTGTATTTCTCCTCCCAAACCCCAACCTTGCTTTTGAGTTAAACATGAAGCTTGGCACTGTATTTCTTTAATCAAGGCTTTTAAAAAATGACTTATTCTTAAGCTCCATCTGCATAAGGATTACTATTCTTACCAATTCTCTTGTCCTTTAAAATGTTCCTTTAGTTAATGGCAGAACAATCACCTTAAAAACTACAGCAGATTAAATAATAATTGGCATTATACTTTTTAACATTTTACAAAAGCACTTTGCATAGACATTATCAGTCTCATTTATTGATGTGGAAACAGGAACTCAGGTAATATTAGGAACTTGCCCCTGGCAATATCACCAGTAAATGTCAGGGACAGAATTTGATCCCAGGTCTCCCTATATGAATCCATCAGTCAATCCATTAGGGATTACAATAGAGTTAGTGACCTTCTCTTCCCCTTATGGATAAAACACAGAAGTCAGATGAACGAATAAGTGGGGAGGGGGTGATTCTTGCCTTCAGATGCATCTCCCCTCCAGGTATATCTCCAGCCAATGAGGATTACATTTGGATATTGGTGGCAAAAGACAGTGTGGTGCCTCCAATTAGCTAAGCACCCTAAAAGAAATGACATTATCTGTCTGAATCTCAGTTACTTTGGCAAACAACTGATAATATTTCCCTATGCTATTCAATCAAAAAAGTGTTTTGTAACTTAAAACAAGCCACTAATATGTGAGTTATTACGCTTTGCAAAATTACTTCTTTTGTTATTCTTTGAGTCTACTCTGAAGTCTGTCCAGTAAGTGCTGCAATCATGTGTATTACCTTGGTCTCATCAACTGAATGGATCTTGCCTTTAAGGACATATACCCCAAAATATCTGCTGACCTGGCCAATCTGGGCAGTGCTATAGATTTCATTTATTTATATTTTAATAAAGCATTTCAAATCCTAAACATGAAAAATGAGACTACAGTTAGGTGAATTCAGGTCTGGCTGATTAGTCAAACTCAAGGATAAGTCAGGGATGGGTAGGTGGCACATAGAAGGTTGAATCTAGGGCAGTGACCCCAAGAGCTATTCTCAGGGCTATGACTGAAACATAGTGGATAGTTAGCACTTATGAACCCTTTAAAATACTTTGCATATTTTATCTCATTTCTACTTCCTAGCACCCTGGTAAGGAAGGGATTATAGGGATTATTAGCTTCCATTTTACTAATGTGAAGACTGAATCTCTGAGAAAATACGGGATTTGCCCATGTTCATACAGATAGTGTCAGTGCTCACATCTGGACTCAGATCTTCCTGTCTCTTGGGCAGCTAGGTGACCCAGTGTATAGAGTGCCAGGCCTGGAGTCAGGGAGAGTTCAAATCTGGCCTTAGACTATAAGTATGTGACCGTGGATGTCACTTCACTCTGTATGCCTCAGTTTCTCATTTGTAAAATGATCTGGTGGAGGAAATGGCAAACCACTCCAGGATCTTTGCCAAGAAAACCCCAGTTGTAGTCACAGAGAGTCAGACAGGACCAAAATGATTGAACAAAAACAACAGCTTCCTGTTGCTAAGTCTTTTACTCTACTCATTAGATCAAACTCTACCTTCCATCATCACTCTCATAAGTACTGGATTCTAAGATTTGATTTCTCAGAGCCTACCTGATTTCAAGAAAAAGATCGGTGAAGTTCCAAAAGAAAAAGTTGTTCAAATACCTTGAGATGTAGGTGTTAGGATTAAAATCTTAATGCCAGGAAGTAAATATTCCCCTACTTGAGAAACTATTTTCTAGTCCCTAGGACTGAATGGTCAAAAGTTCCTGTATCCAGACAGATCACCCATAGCTACTGCTTCAGTAGGGACGGCAATAGAGGTGACCTTCCCTCCAACTCAGTTTTAGGATGAAAAATAGGTGAGTGAGTGATCCAGTGGAGTCTTTCCTGCAGATGGGTCTTAATGAGTTCTAAGAAAAGCACGTTTGGATGCTTGTGACTGAAGACGGTGATTAGGTAGGGGTTTATACCAACCTCAACGTATAGTCCCTTGGAGATATTGGGCAATGCCAAACATGGCAGTCATTAAGCTCACAAACATAACAAGTCATTAAACTTTGCTCTGACCATAGGGACCAAATCTGGTTGTCTGGGGAGAGCATTTTCTTATTTTCCATTTTCATCCTTGTAATTCTTAGCTCACTGTTAGTGAAATGGAGTGGAGAATGCCTTGGCCTTAGGAATCAGAATACTGACTTTCTAGTTCAGATCCAAGCACTTACTAACAGTTCAACTTGGGTAAACCAGTCAGCTTCTCCAAGCCTCAGTTTACTCATCTATAAAATAGAGATAATAAGTACTTCTCCATATACCTTTAAGGGGCATAGTATAAACCCAATGTAATACTAGATAAGGAAAAAAATTAATTTTTGTTGTTGTTGAGTCATTTCAGTTATATCTGAGTCTCTGTGACCCAATTTGGTGTTTTATTGGAAAAGAAACTGGAGTGATTTGCCATTTCCTTCTCCAACTCATTTTACAGATGAGAAAACTGGGTCAAACAGGGTTAAGTGACTTGCCCAGGATCATACAGCTAGTAAATGTCTGAATCCAGATTTGAACTCAGGAAGATGAGTTTTTCTGATGCAAGGTCCAATACTCTATATATTGCACCACCGAGCTGCTCATCTTGTAGGGAATCCAGATGTTCAGAGTAGACTGCCTAAGCCAGACACTGTCTAGCCAGAAAGGAACCAGCAATTGTCTTTGGAGTACAGTATTTATTTTGAATATTTGTTCCATTGCTTCACAATGTCTACCACTTGGGAGTGGTAAGAGGGCGAGGAAAATCCTTCTTATATCTGAATTTGGGATTCATTGTTGAGTCAGGACCGAGGTAAATAAAGTTGCGTTGTCATTAGAAATGTAGGTGAGATAGCAACATGAAAGGAGGTTTAAAAAACAATTCCCCTCCCAAGGGCTGATATAGTAGCCTATGCATCAGGAAGGCAGAAGTTTGGCCACCCTATACCCCACATAGGTATTTGCTTCTGCCAAAATAGAGAATAGGCCCCAGTATCATTGAGGAGGGCCTATGTTCTATTTATTCAATTCAAATCAATAAACATTCATTAAGTTCCTCCTATGTGCCAGGCAGTATGCTAATATTGGGAATACAAAAAGAGGCCAGTGAGAGTCTCTGCCCTCCAGTAGCTTCCAATGTATCACTATCTGGCCAGATGTATGCACTGCAGGCCTTCCCTTGGGTCTCCTTTGTATGTGGTCATGGAGTTGGCAGCATGTGTAACTAGCCTTTACTTCCTTGGCTTCCTCTTATGTGAGGTGGAAACTTCACTGATAGGTCTAGTCCTGTATAATATATTCATTTCCATGGCTAGTTTAGGCATGAATCCATTGTACTACTGAGGTAATTTGTCAGGTACTGGTTTGAACAACCATATCATTCAATTTGGATTTGTTGGGGAAGGGTTCCCTTTCAGTAGGCAGAGACATAAGTAACATATACTTGTCAGTTTTTCAATTTGGTTGTTATACAGGCCCACAGGTATGCCTCTCTATTCTCCCCATTGCATATTAAGTTAGACTTGATTTTCCAATTAGATTTTTTTGTTGTTTAAACAAGACATAATGGCTGCACCAATGCCTAAAGCTCAAGAGTCAACATAAATAAATATCTTCTTTTGAGTGCCCAATTTGAGAGTGAGGAGAATTGATGATAGCTCTGTCCATTGGATTGACTGTTGATATGAGGGATGTGAACATCACTTTGACATGGTCACAGTGTCACTACATTACTTGATAACTGCTCTACTCCACTGGACTTGACCATTTTTAATGTAGTGTTTCAGTCATCAGCTAGAACTCTGCATCTTCTGGGAAGTGGGCACATGAGGGCACCAAATCACTAGGGGAATAGGCAATAGGTTAGCTCTAAGTATATGATCTGGGTGGCTTGGTTGGTCACCAACTGATAATAAACCCTCTGGGTTCATTTTATAATTGATGCCTCTAGTTCTCCACCTACATTTACCAGACTTATTCTGGGTCAGAACCTATTAGAGCATGGGGAACTTGGGTCTCAATATGATGGGAATGAGATAGTTTTTCTGTCTCAGTCAAGACCCAGGAACAGGTTAATACATGTTCCTCAAAAGAAACATAATTGACCATTGCCTCATGTGGATCCAGAACATGGGAGTTCTCCAAGTCCCAGCTGCATCTTTCTACCATAGGCTAAGCCTTTGGAGAAGTTGTTATCTGAAATTCTATGGCATTGGTGGGAACAGGGGTCTAAATGGAAGAAACTGTTGGACAATCTATTGGGCAGCTTCCAGTGCAGTTTGTTGTGGTTCCCACACACTCTATGCAGCATGTTGAGCCATATAGAATGGGCTCATAAAAATTTCCAAATGTGAGACATTCACCTCTAGCCAAATAACCCAATCAAAAACTGGGCCTCTTTTTTAGTTGTTGGCCAGGAGTTTATTCCTAACCTGAGCAATGCCCTTCTGAGCCCTTGAACCTTGGACCCCCAGGAACTTGATCTCTTACAACATTCATTGTATCATATATTGGTTAATTGCCCATCCATCTTGTTCCAATCGGGTCCTTGGGGAAATCAGAGCAGTGACCACTTTTGCTTTATCATCTACTGCAATAATACCACCAATAAAATGGAGAACTGGACTGTCAGAATGGTTGGAGCTTCACCACTCTTATTCTACATAATTGTGGCAGACACTAGGGCATTGATAAATCCTTTGGACTTTATAATAAAGATGTATTCTTTGTTCAGTCAGTTTTGGGTTGTGTTATACTTTTCAGGTGCTCATTTGAGATCTTCTTGGAAAAGAAACTGAGTGGTTTGCCATTTCCTGCTCCATCTCATTTGACAGATGAGGAAACTGAGGCAAACAGGGTTAAGTGATTTTCTCAGGGTCACACAATTAGTAAGTGTCTGAGGCCTGATTTGAATTCAGGAAAATGTCTTCCCAATTCCAGACCCAGCACTCTATCCACTGCATCACCTAGCTGCCCAAGGTGTACTCTATTTCCTTCCTATGAAAGCAAACTGAACTTTGTCATCCTCTGTGAAGAAAATAGAAAAAAGGAACTAACCAGGCCTACAACAGGACACAATGAAACTCTGGCTACCAGAGTTTCAATCACAGTCACTCTGACAGAGAGGAAATTATGTACAAAAGATTTAGCCTCCAATAGGATATTGGATAGGAGTTGCAAAGTACCATCCTTCTCCACTGGCAATACTGGGCTATTGAATTGAGAGATGGCCCAAGCTAGGTGGTGGCAGGAAAGTTCGGTGGCATAGTGAGGGCAGCTAGGTGGTTCAGTGGCGATAGCTAGGTGGTACAGAGGATAGAACATGAGGCCTGAAGTCAGGAAGACTCATTCTACTTACTGAGGTGTGTGGAACTGGGAGAGACAATTTACCTGGAGACCATGCCCCACCCCATTCTTATTTACCTGATTTGATTAGTGTGAGGTCAGGATAGTGGTTCCATGTCTGAGTTGTGTATTGTTTTCCTACCTTGGAGAAAGGTGGAGAAAGCAGTGTTGGGGAGGAGAGTTTTGATCTATCAGAGCACGAACCCACCAACCTAGCCCCTCTTCCAAGTCTTGCTCTTCCTCATAGGTGCTTGTAGTTCTCTTACAGTATCTTCTAAACATGACCTCCCTCCCCACCACTCTGAGTCCTCCTGTTCCTGATCTGGATTAAACTACTTTTCCTGCCTAATCAGTAGGATCATCTTCCTCCAATTCCTTCTATTTGGATACTACCAATTTTCTTTATTTCCCCTACTTCCCCATCTCTATATTTTGGCTATGGGAAGGTATTGGGAATCTAATGTATATCTCTCCAGGATACTCAGTAATCTAAGTGCTGCCACTCTGTAAAAGCCGTACCTTTCTGTATTGAAGTCCCTCCCTCAGATCCTTTTTCTCCTGACTTCTCACCAGCAGAGTTATCTCTGAAATGAGTCCCACACCTCACCTCAACCTCTTGTAGCTTCTCTTGTTTATTAACACAACATCACTGCTTCTCTCCCCTAGTAAATTGATGAAATAAGTTTTCTAGATAGATTCCCAGGTGGACAGTGGTTATAATGTGGAGCACATGTGAGATCATTCATATGGGGGGACCTGCAGCTTTTAATCCATTCACCATCTTCCCAGTTATGTTCCTATACCATCAAGGGAGTCATAGTCATTTGGCTTATCATAAAGTCATTGTGTGACTGCCTCTCATTTCAGAATAGGAATTGTTTAATTGGTGGTTGTCCACTGCCTGTTGGGAGCCAGTGGGAAATCTTCCTTAAATGGGATCCATTTGTTTGATGGCCACATAATGCATTCTAATACATCAGCCTGTTGTCCCTACTCTGCCCACCAAGTAGCCATTGTACTAATTGGTTATCCTCTTAGTCTATCCATAAGCTCCCTAAAGCAATCCAATCTTCTTCCATAAGGAGAATCATTCTGGTGTGTCTATCTATGGTGCAGACTCTTCTTGCTTTTAGGGATTCCCCAGGACTTAGCTGATGCCTGTCTCGTGCTAGCAAGTTCACTTTCTCTATACGTTTGCACTTCTGTTGAGAGTCATTCATTTTCCAAATAGTTGGTGGTGTTTAGTGAGCAGTTTCAGGCCATTTGTGCTGTTTTGGAGCATGAGTCTTCCCTTTCCAAGACCTCCCTCTCCTGAGGCAGAGTTTTACCATTTGCTCAGCAGCCAAGATATTAGAATTCTTGGGTCCCTTGTGGTTAATTTCTTGTTCCCAAGACACTCATTGCTTGAGATCCATAGATTTGGGGGGGGGAGGTGTCAGGGAAAAGTTCTGTGGCACTCAAAACCTTTTTAACTTGTCTCCTAGAAGCCTGGCAATTGGAGAACATTCTGATCCCCTGGCACCTCCTTTCCTCCTTCCCCCTCTTTCATTCTCCAAAAAAATCATATTCTTTAATATGCATTATATCTCCAACAGCTGCCACCAGATTCCCTTTTAAGGAAGTTTAAATATAGTGACCCCCACCTCCTGAATTATCTTTTAAAAAAACATTCCTGCTACTCATAAGGGGTGGCAGAGAAGGATTGCTGGTAGAGAGTCTCAGTGTGTGCCTCTGTTCCAGCAGTGGGAAACACATGGTAGGACTGGAGGGAAGGAAGTTAGAGGTGCAAACCATGCTCCAGTTGAAAGCTCTGAGCTTCTTAAGGGACTCAGATATACACATTGTTTTAGACAAGGAGCTGTTATGATACCATTGGGATACTTCCCTGTTAACTATAGGACCAGTAAAACAAAAGCATTTTCTAAATTGCTTAATAAGGAAAGAAGAATGATGAGCAGAAAAGTAGAAATGAGGAGGAAGGAAGTGGGAAATTTAACCCTAAAGTACCATTCCAGCAAGTGGCTGAAAAAAGGGTCGGAAGCTGAACTGATTTTCCCAGGCTGTCACCTAGTTTCCTGCAGCCCCTCCAATTTTTGCTGGTGTTCTTGTTATCATCTTTGCCCATCTGGCTGGTGTGAGGTAGAACTTCAGTATTGCTTTAATTTGCATCATTTGCCTAATTATTAGGAGCATTTTTCCTGTGAGTATTGCTAGCTTGGATTGAATTCTTTGAAATTAATTCTTTGACCATTTTTCTTTTGGGGTAGAGGTCTTGGCCTTACAAATCTGAATCAGTTATAGAACTAACCCATGTAGATTTATAAGAACAAAAGACATCTCATATCTGTGTGTATGTATATACACAAACATACAGAGGTATGAAACTAGGTGTATATATAGTTTGCAAAAGACAAGAACCACATATTTCCATAGATAGATATAGATATATAATTTGTGTGTGTATGCGTACACCTATGAGAAATTAGACCTTTTTCAGAGAGACTTGCAAAGATTTTTTCATGTTGATTATTTCCCATTTTATTGTTCGTACAAAAAAAAATCCTCTTTCACATAATTAAAATTGTCCATTTGCTCTTCCATGATCCCCTTTATCCCTTCCTTCATCATGAACTTTTATGCCTTCCATAGAGCGGAAAGCAAGTTCATCCTTGCTGCTCTGATTGGCATAATGATCTCTCTTTTGTCTAAGCCAGGTATCAAATGGACGTCATCTTGGAATGCTGTGTGAGTTATTGGTCTAAAAAACGTTTCTGATGGGCTGCTTTCTGGTTTTCCAAAAAAGTTTTTAATCAAAGAGGGAGTGTCCTGATATCAAGATCTCAGGGTTTATCTGATACTATGCTACTATGTTCATTTGTTTAACTCTTTTGTTCACCAGGTCAGTGCCATTTCTTAAACTCGCTATATTTCCAAATGAAAATCCAGTTACATGGATTATTTTGACTTTTTATTAAAGTTTGAGATTTGGTGCTGCTAAGCACCTTCTTCCTCAATTTTCCTACATTATTTCCTCTGAGATGCTTGCCTTTTTGTTTCTCCAGAAGAATTCCAATATTACTTTTTGTTTTCTAGCTCTAGCATGTAATCATTTAGTAGCTTATTTATGGCACTGGAGATTTTTGAAGACAGAAGTGATATGATGTGACATTTTCCTGCAAAATATTTGGCAATTGGTGGGAGAGGATTGATTGAAGGTAGACTTGAGTTCAATTAGGCTATTTAAATAGTCCAGATGAGAGGTAATGGTGGCCCAAGCAAGGGTGGTGGCCTATGTGAAAATGAAGAGAAGAGGATATTAGAGATTGGATGTTTGTCTTTCATCTCTCCATTTTTCTTTGTGTCTCTTTCAATTTTTATTCATTAGAGATTACAATGTTATTGTTTCATATACACATGGCATTGCCAGAGGAATACTGGTGCTTCCAAAAATGATTCTGTGCGTATGTATGTATTAGGAAGCAACTCTAATCACTGAAAGGATTGCATAATTTCCCAAAGCAATCCTACAAGCTTGAATTTTCCTTTTGAGTGATGGCCTGGACTCCTCCATCTACATGGTCTTTCCATCATTAGCTCAATGAACTGTCCATCCTACTCATAATGATTTGATCAATTATTCAGTTTTCATCCTTTATTTCTTTCAAATGTTCACGGATTTCACTGAGACAACAAATTCAAGAGACCAGTTCTAAATAGAATCCTCAAATTTACTTTGCTAATATGTTAGTTTTATTACCTCCCTCATTTTGAACATTATTTTTCCCTCAATAAATCCTAGTCATTAACATTAGGTAGATGCCATCTCACACTGTTCATTCATACCCAGCTTGTAGATCTCTAAAAGACCCAGATCATTTTTCTATTGATATTTTATTTTCCCAATTACACGTGAAAACAATATTTACATTCATTTTTAAATATTTGGAGTTCCAAATTCTTTCCCACCTTCCCTCCATCCCCCTCCTTGAGAAGGCAAGCAATTTGATGTAGGTTACACACGTGCAGTCATGCAGCAATATTTCCATATTAGTCATGTTGTGACAAAAAACATCCCAAGAAAAATAAAGACAAGTTTCCATGGAAGGATAAGGTCTGAGGCTAGATTGTAAGGAGAGAGTGGGAGGAGAGAAAGGGTAGTTACCTACCATAGACAGGCTTTTCAAAGAGTTTAGCTACAAAGGACAGGGGAGGTATAGGACAATAGTTATGGAGATGGAATAATTAAGGAAGGATTTTGTAAAAGGGGGAAAATCCAATATTCTTATGTCAAATCTCACATGTAGATTTCACAAAAAGGGCTTTCCTTTTCCACATAATCATTGGATACATAATATAACCTTTGTTTCACCTTCATTGCAAAGAAAATGTAACTGTGTAGAGGACACAAGGGCCTAAACAGAGGGGACATCATGTAATGGATGGAACGTTGGATTCAGAATTGGGTTTAGATGCTGTCTTCAACTTACTAGTTACATGATCTTGGACAAGTCACTTAATCTTCTTAAATTTCAATTTCCTTGTCTGGAAAATGAGGTGGTTGGAGTGAACGAATTTTCAAGTGAATCTATGATCCCACAAAAGTCCTCAAAGAGGTCTTCAGCTTCCTGGTGTGGAAATTGAATTAAGGGTTGTCCTGGGGAAATTCCTTTTTCTGATTTCATTTCTCGGCCATCTCTTCTGGATTTGTAGTGCTAATCTGTGGTCTAGTCTTCTAGAAGGCAAACATACTTGGAGGGCTGCTGAGCCACTCTTCCCATCCAACTTGCACTTTCCTTCTAACTCCCTTAATTTCATCCTCAGGTAGGAAATGCTCAGGAAATATGAAAATGATTATTTTTCTCCTCCAACAACTGTGGCTTTGATCCTTGAAAATGATCCTATGCAAAAAACATAGTGTCTACCATCCTCATATTCTCTGACTCCAATTCCAGTTCTTTTTACTCTACCATATTATGCCTAGCAAAAGAAGGAGAAGAGGTAACTAGTGGGCAAAGTAGATAGAGCACTGGTTCTGGGGTCAGGAGGACCTGAGTTCAAATTTGATCTCAGACATGACCCTTCCTATCTGTTGTGACTCTGGGCAAGTCATTTTCCCTAATTGCCTCAGGAAAAAATAAAAGAAAGAAAGAAAAGAAACAGCAGGAGAGAACACTTTGGAACTTTAGGACATATTGAAAATAGAGTCCAGAATCTCAAGAAACAAGATTTAAATAGTGTTTTGTCCCTTTAAAAGTATAAATCTAAGAAAGTCTTTTCCCCCAGGTAGCTTTCCTGAAAGCACTCTTGACATCTTTGTTCCTTAAGCTATAGACCAGAGGGTTGAGCATGGGGATGGCCATGGTGTAGAACACTGACACAACTTTGTCTGTGTCTGTGGAATGGCTGGAGCTCGGTTTGAAGTAAATGAAGCTGACTGTCCCATACAACAGGCAGACTGCTGACAGGTGGGAGGCACAGGTAGAGAAGGCTTTCTGCCGGCCCTTGGCAGAGTGGATCCTCAGGATGGTTATAAAGATGAATAGGTAGGACTTCAGGATGACTAGAATGGCACACAAGGCAGTGAATCCTCCTAATAAAAAGACCAGCCATTGAGTGGTATGGGTATCAGAGCAGGAGAGAGCCAGGAGGACGGGAATATCACAGAAAAAGTGATGGATCACCTTGGACCTACAAAAGGACAGGCTGAAGGTGAAAAATGTGTGGATGGTAGAATCCATAAGGCCACAGACATAGGAACCAATGGCCAGAGCAGCACACACACTTGATGTCATGGTGGTGGCATAATGGAGGGGCCTACACACAGCTGCTTGGCGATCATAGGCCATAACTGCCAGGAGATAATTTTCAATGGTTGCAAAGGCTATAAAAAAGAACATTTGTGTAGCACATCCATTGTAAGAGATGATCTTATTCCCTGTGAGAAATCCAGCCATGACCTTGGGTGTAATAGCTGAGGAGTAACCAAAATCCACCAGAGAGAGGTTACTAAGGAAGTAGTACATGGGTGTGTGGAGACGGGAGTCGCAGAAGATCAAGGCTATCATCCCCAAGTTCCCCACCACAGTGATGACATAGATGAGTGTGAACAGGATAAAGAGGGGCACCTGAAGCCCCGGGGCATCTGTTAATCCCAAAAGGATGAACTCTTTCACATAAGTCCTGTTCTCCATAGATGTTTGGGAGTTAGGTCATTGA
This sequence comes from Pseudochirops cupreus, assembly GCA_028627135.1. Lineage (NCBI taxonomy): Eukaryota > Metazoa > Chordata > Mammalia > Diprotodontia > Pseudocheiridae > Pseudochirops > Pseudochirops cupreus. The sequence continues at coordinate 14,297,740 of CM053583.1, read as the reverse complement.
CCTGTAAAACAGAAAAGCCAATAGAATTAACTCCCTGCAGTTAATCATTGTCAAAGACTTCTCTTGTAGCAGGGGTGATGATAGGGAGGGTCTGGAACCATCACAATGATGCCATGCTGAATATTTAGGACCGACCAATTGAAAGATCCCAAATTCCTTTGAGGAAAAAAGTCCTTGCCTACTGTTTTTCAGTAGCTCCAGTTAGGTGCCATAGAGGATAGAGGACTAGGCCTTTTCTCAGGAAGTCCTCAGATGAAATCTAGCCTCAGACACTTGTATCTGTGTGACCTTGTGCATGTCACTTAAACTCTGCCTCAATTTCCTTAGCTGTAAAACAGGAAAAATTATTGCATCTACTCCACAGGGTTGCCGAGGCTAAAATGGGATATTTGTAAAGTGTTTTAATCTTCATATTACACACACACATACGAATGTGTGCATATCTATTGGTATGTATACACACATATAGCATATAAGTATATATAGACACATATATATGATATATAAAATATGTGTAATACAATATTTATATATACATATAGGCATATGGTGGTGGTGGTTCTTCATTCTTGAAGAGGACCAAAATGGAATCACTATGCTAGGGTAAAGTTTCAATGTGTCTGACTATGGCCGATCAGATCGATATGAGTTTGAAATGCTCTATCACAGCTTAGGCACAAATAGTCTGTGTGAACGTTTGGGGTGGGTTCTCTAAATCTGCACATCTTGCGTTTCTTTTGAGCTACTTCAATTCTGCTTTGCTCACAGAGCACAGCCCCTTCTCTAATGAGGGCATGCCATGCTAGGAAGTCCTGTGTCAGTGTCTCCCATGTCAAACAATCTATTCCAAAGTTCTTAAGAGAGATCTTGAGAGTGTCCTTGCATCACTTCTTCTGCCCACTATGTGAACAGTTGCCCTGTGTGCGTTCTCCATAAAAGTCTTTTTGGCAAGTGTACATTTTACATTTGAACAATGTGGCCAACTCCTCACAGTTATTCTCTCTGAAGCAGAGTTTGAATGCTTGGCAGTTTAGTTCGAGTAAGGATCTCAGTGTCTGGTGCCTTATCCTGCCAAGTGATCTTCAGAATCTTCCTGAGACAATTAAAATGGGAGTGATTCAGTTTCCTGGCATGGCTGGTCGACTGTCCAGGTTTCACAGCAATACAACATGAGGTCAGCACAATGGCTCTGTAGACCTTCAGTATGGTAGTCAGTCTAATACCTCTTCTCTCTCATACTTTCCTTCAGAGCCTCCCAAACACTGAGCTAGCTCTGGCAATGAGTGCATTAACTTCATTATCAATGTGTACATCCTCGGAAAGTACACTACCAAGGTAAGACAGCTAGGTGGTGCAGTAGATAGAGAACTGGTCTTGGACTCAGGACCTGAGTTCAAATTCAGCCTCAGATACTTACATAGGTATCTAATGTATGCATATATGTATATGTCTATCCTATCTGTCTATCTATATGTATGTGTTTGTACAAAACAATTGGTTTTGGATATAAACACGCACATTTAGATACATATGTTCTTATGAATATATGCATATACATATATATACATATATATATATACATATATATATATACATACATATATAGATAGATAGATAGATAGATAGATAGATAGATAGATAGATAGATACAAAACACAAACCAAGGTCTGGGCACTGGACTTGGGCATAGACACACATATACACACATATATTCATATATACACGTTTATATACACAGGCACAGGAGCAAACTAATTGGGTTGTCCTCTGCAAAGGCTTTACACAAAAGCTCTAATTTGAACAATGATGGTGGAGGTGAGGAGAGAGGGTATTTTTGGTATAGAGGTCCATATAGCCTGGACTGTCCTGAATAAGGAACAGGCTCCTAGCTCAGGTTGGTCATAATGTTGGACACATGAAGGGGAGTAATATGACAGAAAAGAATGGCACAGGGGAGCAGATTTGGGAGGTCTTTGAATGCCATTTTGAGAGATCTGTATTCTGTCCTTGGGACAGTAGAGAACTACTGAAGACCTTTGAGTATGGGACTGGTGTGTTCAGATCTATGTTTCATAGCTATGGAAATTAGTCAAAAGAAAGAGGAAACATGACACAGTGAAAAGAGAACTGGTTCCAGTGCCACAAGACCTGGTTTTGGACCTTGCCTCTTGACACTCCCTGTCTAACTTTTCCTAAATCACCTACTGACCCTTTCAAGTTTCCTCAACTGTACAGAAAGGGGGTGGACTCAGCAGCCTTTTAGGTCCTTTCCGGAAATCTATTATCCTATGGAATTATTTCTCATTTGGTGCTTCTTAGAACTATCTGGCAAACTTGTCAGTACTCTGGCATCACCACTATGAAATCCCAAGGGTGCCACCCAGAAGGCTGAGAGCCATTTTTTTCATTTGGTCTTATTCATGAATTGCCACAACTAAAGCAAATCATCACTTGATAGTCAGACTTTTGGTGGTGAGTCTCTCTATACCAAGCTAGACTAGTCTTAGGACATCAAAACAATGGTCACTCCATCCACAGGCTCTTCTAGAAGGCTTTTCAGTTGGGGATTCCCTGCCAGAGGTTGCCCTTAACAACACCCCCTTTTTATGGAACCTATATTTACCTCCATACCATAATGGGGCATTGGAATAGAGCTTTAGTGGAAAATATAAGTAGTCTGCCATATTTAATAAATTAAAACCTTTTTGGAAGGCAATTGGGGTTAAGTGACTTGTGTGGAGTCACATAGTCAAGTGTCTGAGGCTGGATTTGAACTCAGGTCCTCCAGACTCTGGGCCTATGCTCTATTCACTGTGCCACCTACCTGTCCTTAAATTACAACTTCTACATTGCAAAGAAATATGCCTTAAGACAGAATCACAGAATTTCAAAGTAGGAAGGGACAAGAGAGGCCACTAAATTAGGGGTACATAATATAGCAACTAATATGAGGGCCCTCTGTGTGAGTCCTAGGAGTTTTAAACATGGGAAGTTGGCCTATTTGCCCAATGCATTTCAATTTCTACATTTATTAACAAAGGCCTCACCAAAAAAGAAAAGATGTGGTATTTCTATGTCTACACTATGAAAGGGGAAAGGGAGTGAACCCATGTTTAGGTTTTGAGTGTCATGATGTTATTTATTACATGAAATCTTCTACTACCAACTGCAGCCTTGGTAAGAGTACAGTAGGGGATGTTGCAGCCTCTAAGGCAGTAACTACATTTGGTGGTGATGGGAGATGGGACAGCTCCAGAGACGGTGCATAGCATTTCCCTTTGGCATAGGAAATATCCCATCTCTGACATGTATGAAAGCTATTCCCTCATTTTCTAGAGGTTCCTGGGTAGTTATTAATGAGGATGTGAAGTGTGATTCACTGTCTTTCCTTTGAAATCTACACTTTGGGAATTTTGAACATTGTTACTGGTTGAAGTGAGAATGGGGTAGAATTAAAGAAAGAAAAAAAATTGGGAGATAGTGGGACTCATTCCATGGTCTATTTATAATGAGAGAAGACCTTGATCTTCTTTCCCTTGCTTAGGCTTCTGAAAAACTCTCCCCTGTACTGGTGGTCACATGCGCATGCAAAGAATAAACTGCCTGAATTTATTCATGATCTAAATTCTGATTTAACTCGAATCTCTTGTACCAGGTTCCTGTTTCTGAGGCCAGCAGAAATGGGAGTAAATTTTTTGACCTTTCCATTGAAAGTTTAGCTATTGCCTATTATGCAATGGCTCACATATTGGGTTATCTTGTGTCTATGAGGTATATTTCCACTGATCATACATCACTTTGGAATTTCTGGAAACTCACTGGTGTTCACATATTGCAGCTACCTTCTATCCCTGCAGCCTCTTCTTCCAGATGGATTTCTACTCCCCAAACCTCCTTTTAGGAGGTCGTTCAGGACAGCCACATCTCATCTCCATGCTGTGCTCTGGATTTCCTCTTCCATGTATGCACTGAGTACATTCACCCTTCCCCTCTCAATTTCCTTTTATGCTCTGAGTGCTGTAATTTCCCATTAGAATGTAAAGTTCCTGGAGCCAGACTGTCTTTCTGCTAGTGTTTGTATTTCTAGCACTTAGCACAGTACCAATACAGAGATGTTTAATAAATGTTATTGATTAATTGACTGAATGGCAGATAATTATTTAGGGCAGGTTTGGGGCTAAAGGCAACAATCTTGTCTGTTCTCATTCACAAAGACAGTCCCCCAGGCAAGGTTACCCCTCAGTCAAAGCACTTCATGAGTCAACATCCACTGAAAATCATAACTCACAGGTCTCTGCCAAAGTACTTGCCTTAGGGGTTAGAATTAGTACAAGACAAGAACATTTCCTGAAATAGCAAAAAATATAAAAACAGCAATAAAATATTTTCTACATAAACTTGGGTCACATCTTCCAGCAAATACACACTATTGGTGGGAAGAATGGATACATGTAGGACCTGTTCGTGGAGAAGTATTTACACAGGGGACAAGTACTTCCAGAGAGTCCTTGTAGAGTGGCTGCTGGTCTCCAATACTTCAGGAGCTGATGGCATTAATGCTGCTCCTGCTAGACCTCCTTCTCACTTGCCTTGCTTGGCATGTACTCTCTACTGGGCACATCATTTCAGTAGGGTGTTCCTCAGTATTGGTCTCATGTGCCTGCTCCTCATGGCTGCTCCATCAGCTTTGATGGTCACTTCCCTTCGTTACCAATCTCAGTTTCACTAGTTTCTCTCTGACAAGAGAGGAGCAACTTCTCTCTTTGAGTTAAAAGCTCCAATGATTTCTCTGCTATCCTTCTTTTAGAAAGTGGAAGCCTCAATGCACAAAGTATTGAGACTAAGAGGAAAGGAAAACCAAGAGTAGCAGGAGCCACAACATTAAGAACCTTTGTCAGAAAAAAGGATTTGCTAACTCTTCTTCCCTGGAAAACTTGTTGTGTTTCTTTCATAGTGATGTGGATACAAATGGTATCCTAAGGATTAAAAAGAATATGCAGGGCTGCTTTTCTGGTACTTTGTGAAGCCCCTCCTGAGGGAGTTTGGGGTTCATTCTGGAGCCCTTAAGAGGGTCCTAAAGTCCTTTTCCCCTTATCTTGAAATACCATAAAACTCCTTAATTTGTACCAAAAGAATTGCTTTTGTCTCCCTGATCCTGTCTTTCTTATCCTGTCAAACACCTCCCTCACCTTGTGTCATAAAATTCTTCCTTATTCTTCAACCACCATAAATCCCTAAAACTACATCATCATCCTGAATACCTATCTATAGAAACATAGTCCTCCCAAATATCAAGGTTGTTTAATTAGCTTCCTGCTAACAAGGTCCTTGTACTTTCATATAATAAAGCTGCCATTGTGAATTCTTTCACACTTGGACCACTCTCCCAAATCTGACCTCAGCAATACCATTGGTTAGAATTGACTTTCCTTTCCAAGAGATTCTTGGTATTGGGCCCATATCTTTGGGACACAGGTCAAAGTACCTGAGGAAGTTACTTAACTTCTCAGTGCTCCAGGCACTGAGACTCCAAGGTGGAGGGAAGGTACCTATCTGGATTGATTACTATCAATATTTTTAACATGAGAATCTGAGATGATATCGTACATGTAGGCTCTAAGTATATGCTTCTGTCATGACCCCTTGCCATAAAACATCTCTCATTATCTAGTACTTTTTCATTCTATGGCTTCATATATTTTTGCTAATCCAAGTACCTTTTGCTCAACCCCAGCCTTTCTGAAAGTTACCTGTAACTTTAGCTCCTGAACGTTGCTTTACAAATCTTGTTTTTAATAATTACAACAGCTAACACTCACTAGCACTAAAAATTTGCAAAGCCCTTTACATAGAGTACTGGGCCTGGAGTCAGAAAGACTCATCTTCCTGAGTTCAAAGTGGGCCTCAGACAATTACTAGCTGTATGATCCTAGGCAAAACATGTAGCCCTTCTTGCCTCGGTTTCCTGTAAAATGAACTGGATAAAGCAATAGCAAGCTTTGCCAAGAAAACCTCAAATGAGATCACTAAGAATCAGACACAATTGAAAAAAGCTTGAACAACAAAATTACATATTTTTACAACCTAGTAAAGGAGATGGTTTGTTTAACCCTCATTTTACAGATGAGCAACCCATGGCTGAAAAGGGTTAGTTGACTTACCCAGGGTCACACAGTTAGTCAGTGTTCTGAATCAATATTTCAATCGTTCATGCTGTCTTCTCTATTGAACAATGAAATCCTTGAAAACATAGACCATTGGAATCTCTTTATTTTCTTAGTACTCAACTCAGTACCTAGCAGGTGCATAAAGACCAGCTGACTGAGTGACAATTAAATCTTATTGACTTCTGTCTCATTCTGTGAAGTGGATATATTAACACCCACAGGAACTATGTCATAAGATTTTTGTTTGTTTGTTTTATTTTGGATGAGAGAAAACTTTGCAACCCCTAAAGTGCTAAGACAATGGAGTTTCAATTAACTATGTAGGCTGTGGGGCTTAAATATGGTAACAGATGTAAAAGGATTCTAAGGAACATACAGTCACAAGGAGAAAAGGACAGAAAATATTCCAGACCATAAGGTCTTTGAGACAGTAATGAGTAGTCGATAAAGGTCTAGACTTGGAGTCTGGAAGGCCTGGGTTTGAATCCTCCCTCAGACCCTGGGGAAGTCACTTAAAGTATCAGCCCTACTCTTCTCATTCATCTACAAAATAGTGGTAATACTCATTGTGGCACTTACTTCAAAGCTTAGCCGTGTTTGTTTTTTGAGTTAACATATGAAAAACTCCCTAAAATGTGATTTATCAAGATTGGGTCAAGAACCATGTCCCATTCAATTTTTGTATCATCCTTCCCCCCCCCCCCATTAATCTTGCTCCCCTACGTTAATCTGGTGCTCTGTATTTTAAAAATATTCATTTTTTTTGGTTAAAGTTCCATCTGCATTAAAGCCACAGCTCTGACCCATTCTCAGATAACTGAAAATGACTCTTGAATTGTTACAGAAAACTCAGATGGAAAACTTGTAGTATTGTAGATCACTATTAGAAGTTGTACAACATTTTGAGTTTACAAAACCCTTCACATGCTTTATTTTATGGGAAAGTACAATAGTCATTCTTAGCTTCTATTTTACTAATGAGGACACTGAGTCTCAGAAAGTTTTTCTTGCCCGTGGTCACATTGCTATTAAGTATCAGGGGCAGGAGCTGGACCCAGCTATCTCTTTCTGTAGGTACACCCCTCAATCCAGTATCACGATACTCCTCCCTTCTATACATTCTGGAATCTAGAATTTGATGTCTTAGAACCTACCTGATGTTAAGGAAAAGACTAATGGTGCTCCAGAAGAGGTCAGCCCAGGATATTGTCATGTGAGGATTAGGATGAATGGCAAATAGCAGATAAATGAATGAGTGACTTTGAGGGGTTCTACCTACATGCCAGGGAACCCTAAGAGGGTCACATTTGGTCATCAGTGACTGAAGACAGTGATCAGTAGGGGCTTTATACACTTTGGAGGCCAGTCTCCTAAGGACTGTTATCTATTCTCCTTGGGGACACTGCACAGCTTCAGAGCCAACTCATGAATCTAATGAGTCCTTAAACTTTGCTCTAATCATGAGGACCAAACCTAATTGTTCAGGGAGTCCATTTCTCCATTTTCCATTTTCACCTTAACTCATTATTAGTGTGCTGAAGTAGAGAGCATGTTGAGTGCTGTAGTTCAGAAGCCTCAGTTTTTAATATTTATTTGGCTGTTTCCCTACTGATTTTAGAATGTCACTCAATGCTTCCAATTTCTCAATTTCCAATGAGTAAATTTCTCAATTTATTTACCTGTAAAATAGGGATAAACATCTCTTCTGTATATACCCTGAAGGGCTAGGATCAAATGTGTGGAATATGGAAACGATCATCTGGTGCCTCTAACTATTGATACAATCTTAGAGAAGTTATATTGCCTATCTGAATCTCAGTTTCCCATACTGCAAAAATGATGATTCTATTCTCCCTCCCCTCCTTCCATGGATAATATGAGAAAAATGCTTTATAAAGCTATAACTACATGAGCTATTATATTTTCATCACTATTATTCTTTCAGTCTACCCTCAAGTCTAGCCAATGGTACTGTTTCCCATATATTCGTCTTATACTATTTCCCTCTGCTTAGAGGATTTATTCCTGAAGGACATGTGTACATAGAACTGCACTATACTGATAGGTCTGGGCAATCCTGGAAGTTTTATTTATCTTTTTTATTTTATAGTGTTTTTGTTTTTTTGGAGGGGGGAAGGCAATTGAGGTTAAGTGACTTGCCCAAAGTCACACAGCTAGTAAGTGTGTCAAATATCTGAGGCTGTATTTGAACTCAGGTCCTCCCAACTCCAGGGCTGGCTCTCTATTCACTGTGCCATCTAGCTGCCCCTTATCTTTTTTTTTAACCAAAATATTTGCCAAAGTCTAAAAGATGAAAGGAAATATAGACTGGATAACAGTATAGTAGAGTTAATTTGAACCTGGTTGAATATCTAACTTCAAGGGCAAGTCATTAATGGAGAGATGACAATTAGAAAGCAGAATCTAGAGCAGTGCCCCAGAGAGTTTTCCTTGGAGTCATACTGTTTAAGAGTTTTATCAATGAGTTGGATGTGGGCCTAGATGGCAAAGTTATCAGATGAACAACATGGTAGGCAAATCTAACCATCTAGATGACATTCAGGTGGTACAATGGTTAGAGCACTGGACTTGGATTCAGGAAGATCTGAGTTCTAACCCAACCTCAAATACTTACAAGCTGTGTGAGTCTGGGTATCACTTAATCTCTGGCTGCCTCAGTTTCCTGATCTCTAAAATGGGAATAGTGATGGCTTCTGTCTACTGAGATTGTTCTAAAGATAAAAGGAGATAATATTTGTAAAGTACTTTGCCAACTTAAAGAACTGTATAAATATGGTATTAGCAGCTATTATTAGATGTTTAGAATAGTTTAGTTTAGAATAATTAGAATATTATTCTAAATATAATCATGTGAAATTTAGTAGGACAAATATAAAGTGTTCCTCTTGTTTTTTAATGAGATCCATAAGCACATGACAGAGGAGAATTGAGTAGGTAGCAGTTTTTCTGGAAAAAAAATATATGAAAATTTTTGTGGACTGCAAACAACATGTGATTAACATGCTCTGATATACCCACCAGTAGTAATATTAACAGCTGGTGCTCTACGATTTGTAAATTACATACTTAATAGCATTTGGTCTAAAAAAATCTCCTATTAATTTAGACTGCATTAATGGTCAGCCGTCACTCACTCAAATCAAAGTCATTTGTAAGTCATATCATCATCTCCCTGATGTCATGGTCTTTGAGAATGAAGGACAAACACAAAAAGCATTAACAAGGGTGCAATGAAGAGAATGGAAGGGATAATAATTCCCACTGTCTACTGCCCTGGTCAGTCTGTTCAGGTCTCAGTACTCCATCTAGGATAGGTCAGAAAAACTAGAACATATCTAGAGGCAGTTATCCCAGATAAAATGGGACTGGATATTATTGCATAGGTAAATTAGTTGGAGGAATCTGGCATAGAGAGCCTAGAAAGGGAAAACTCAATAGGAGTTTCCCACCTAAAATTCAACTGGTTATCTTCAAATAGGGGAAGGTCTGTCCCACGAAAAAGAGATTAGACTATTTTGTTTGGCAAAAGAGGGGGAAAGACTATGAAGAATGAACAAAGAAGTAGATTTAAGCTTGTTTTGATGAAAATTTCTTCACAAATGAACCTGTTTCAAAATGGAATGGACTGCTTTCCCAAAGGTTGGGTTCCCCCTCACATTAGGCTTTAAAGATAAGAATGGATGACTATATCATTCAATCACTGATTCATTCAAAATAAACAGTAAACACTTAACAGTAGCTGTTAAGTATCTCTTGTGCCAGGTGCTGTGCTAGACCCTGTCCAGCGTGACAAAGATAAAAGTAAAACAATTTCTGCTCTCAAAGAGTTTACATCTATTAGGGATATGATATGAGCACATACAGTTAGATACCAAGTATGTATAAATTCATCAGTAGGACATCTCATCATCTAGGGGAATCAGAAAAGGTCTCATTTAGGAGGAGATAATATTTCATCTAAGATTTGAAAGAAATAGGGATCTAAGAGGCATAGATGAGGAGAGACTACATTCAGGCATGGGGACAGCCTATTCAGACAGGGAGGTGAAATGTGTAAGGTTGTATGAAAGAAATATAAGTACCATTTTCCCGGACCAGAGTTTGAAGGTAGAAGAGTAATATAAAATAATTTGTGTAAGTAAGGCTGGAGATTCATGTGATGGACTTTAAATTCAAGAGTAAATAAAAAAGTTTATAGTTGATTCAAGAGACAAGAGGGAGCCAATGGAGTTGAGAGTTTTTAAAGAAAATTAACCAATATTTATTTTTTTCTCTTTCTCATTTTCTATCCCACCCTACCCCCAAATTAACCATAAAACAAGTATGTAGGAAGGAAAGAAAAAAGGAAGGTAACAACCTTGAAAACAACTATGCAAAAAATAGAACAGAATCTGAAACATCTTATTAGAAAAACAATCAATATGGAGAACAGATCAAGGAGGGACAATATGAGAATTTTGGACTATCTCAAAGTTATGATCCAAAAAGTAATCTTGATATAATATTTCAAGTAATTATTTGGGAAAATTGTCCTGAAGTTCTAGAACAAGAGGGTAAAGTAGAAATAGAAAAAAAAAACCCTACTATTCACCACATGAAAGAAATCCCCATAGGAAAACACAGGAATGTCAAAGCAAAGTTTCAAAACTTTGAGGTTAAGGGAAAAAAAATATTGGAAACAAGAAGAAAAAAAAAACAATTTAAATACTGTGGAGATACAATCAGGATTTCACATGTCCTGGCTGCTTCTACTCTAAGAGACTGTAGGTCTTGGAACATTATATTTTGAAGAACAAAAGAACTAGCTTTGTGACCAAGAATAACTTACCCAGCAGAATTCATTTAATGAACTGAAAGACTTTCAGGTATTTGTGAGGAAAAGACCAGAACTAAATGGAAAATTTGATATGTAAGATTCAGAAGAACTCTAAGGAAAACATTAAAAACTAATTATAAGAGACTCATTAAGATCAAACTGTTTACTTCTTAGATATGAAAATGTTATCGGTATATTAATACTGCCATCATTACTAGGGTAGTTTGAAAGAAAGATTGGGACAAACTTAAGAATGATGGGATGATTCTAAAAAAATTGGGAAGGAAAAGGTAAAAAGCAATTATCTCATACAAATGGGTCATGAAAGGAAGAACGGATACAGAGGAAATGGTGGAGTAATGTTGTAACCTTATTCTCATCAGATCTGGGTTAAAGAGGGAATAGAATATATATCTAAAAGGCTATAAAAGGCTTCTAAACTTAATAAAGAAATAAGAGGACTAGGGGAAAAAGTAAAGGGGAGGGCTCTTATGAGGGTGGGTAGAATAAGAGGGTGAGGGGAGAGGATAAGGCAATAAGGAAAGGTTAAAAAGAGAGGCTGAGATGGACAATAGTGAATAAAAATGAGATGGACAGAAATTCACAAATAGTAGTTATAACTTTGAATGTGAATGAAATAAACTCACTCACAAAAGAGAAAGGGATAGAAGAATGGATTAAAAATCAGAGTCCAACAATATGTTGTTGAGATGAGAGATACACACAGAGTTAAAATGGAGAACTAGAGTAGAATTTATTATTCTTCAGCTGATGTGAAAAAGGTGGGAGTAGCAATCATGATCTTGGACAAGGTTAAGACTAAAATCGATTTAATTAAAAGAGATACAGCAGGTAACTACATTTGAATAAATGATACCATAGACAATGAAGCAATTACCAGTGCTGAACCTATATGCATGAAATACTATAACATCTAAATTTAAAAAAAAGTTAAATAAATTACAGGTAGAGATAGATAGTAGTACTGTAATAGTGAAGTATTTTAATCTTCTTTGAGAACTAGATAAATTTAACCAAAAAATAAATAAGAAATAAGTAAATGAATAGAATTTTAGATATGATAGATATCTGGAGAGAATTGAATGGGAATTGAAAGGAATACACCTTTTTCTCAGCATTTCATGGTACCTTTCCAAAGATTGACTATATATTAGGACATAGAATTACAAACACACACACATATACACACAAAGAAATTAGGGCAAGGAGATAGGATGGAGGGAGAGGATAAAGGAGGCACTTTTAAAGGAGTAGGTAAACTAAGGAATAGGAGGACAAGTTAGCGATAGAAGTAAAGTAGAGAAGTGAGAAAGGATAGGAATAGGGTGACAAGGATAGTGAAGAAACATAGGAAGGAGGAAAGAAAATGTACAAGTAATTATAGCTTAGAATGTGAATTGGTTGAATTTATCTATAAAATGGAAACTGATAGCAGATTAAAAATTTGAATTCAACAATATATTTCTTTCAGAAAATGTTATAAAAATGAGAGATATACAAAATGCTAAAATACAGATCAGGAGTAGAATTTATTATGTAAAAAAAGCAAATATAGTAATCATGATCCCAGACAAAGTTAAAGCTAAAATAGATTTAATCAAAAGAGAAAAATAGGGAAAATCCCTATGTGTCAGCAATATTATTCAATATTATTTTAGACCATTTAAAATAACTAGACAGCATAAAATACCTGAGAGTATACTTGCCAAAACAGACAAGGAACTATTTGAAAATAAACATAAAACACTTTTTATACAAATAAAGTCACATCTAAATAATTGAAGTAATATTTATTGTTCATGGGTAGGTAAAGTCAGTATAATTTTTAAAAAATGACAATTTTACCTAACTAATCTATTTGTCTAGTGGCATCCCAATTAAATTGCTAAGGATTATCTTACTGAATTTAAAAAAAGGAATAACATACTTCATTTGGAAGAACAAAAGTTCAGGAACTTCAAAGAAACCAGGGGAAAAAAGATGTAAAGGAAGCAGATTCAGTGGTATCAGACCTTATATTACATTATGAGGTGGGAGCATGACTGAAGAATAAAAGGGATAATTTTAATTATTTTAAATTAAAATTTTGTTGTACAAATAAAACCTATGCAGGTTTTAGAAGATAGAAGGAATGCAGAAAATTGGGAAAAAAATCTTTCATACACAATCTTGCTGTGATGTAGGAAATGATAATCTGGTTTATTTAGGAAAAAATATGGAAAGACTTGGATTTATGAAATGAAATGCTGTCTACTTTTAGAGAAACAGATGATAGGAGGAAACAAGCATAGGATGGTATATATGTGTATGAGTGTCTCTGTATACACGCACACACACATGTTTATAGATAATCTGTGTATACACACACACACACATTTATATCCACTCTTAATAATAACCTTCTTTAGGGTGGGGAGGAGGCATGACAGGAAAAAATAAGGTAAAAAAAAAGTAAACAGGAGAGAATAAGAGAAAACCTACAAAGAGACAAAGAAAACCTGGTTAGCTTTCAAAACAGTATGTAGTATTTATTATATAGGTTTTCTTGGTATAGAAATTTATTGTTTTATATCAAATCCTCTATTTTGTTTTGCTGTGTATGTGGCGATGTTTTTTCTTTTCTCATTTTGTATTTAAATTTAAAATAAATCTTAAAAATAAAAAAAATTAAATTTATAAATAGTTGTTTTTTGTGTTTTTGTTTTTATAATGCTTTAACTGTAGAAATTATCTTCCTGGTCTAACTTCCTTCTTCATCAATTCATCCAGGTCTTTATAGTTCTTACATAACTATCCATTTTTATCATTTTTAGTAATTCCATTACATTCACATAGTGTTCTATCTATCTATCTGTCTGTCTGTCTGTCTGTCTATTATTTTTCTCTTTCTTTGATCTATTTGAGCTATAAGTCTAGTGCTGATATTGTGTCAAAGGGTATGTACAATTTAGTGACATTTTGAACATAGTCCCATGGTTGGAATTGTAATTAGAATTTTCATATGAAGGAGATTAGTGCAGGGGATGGGAATTAGTTGATGAGCCCAATATGGGTCTATGGAGTGATGTGGTAGCCAGCAATAGCTGAACTTTCCGTAGTATGTTAATATTTAAGGTTACCAAGTAAATCATCACATACCACATTCCAGTTTTTCTGACTCCATCAGTCATCTGGGAAAAGCCTAGGTTCCATAAGTTACCTTTACCCTGAGATGTCCCTGAGAAAGTCATTCCAGAAATCTCTCCTTCTTCCTCTTTTTGATTTGACTGGAATAAGTCTCTATGGCCTTGTCAACCCTGAAAAAAATAAACAACCAAAGAGTCACAGAGGTTGTACTAACTCTGAAAAGACCTCACAGAGGTTGGGCATCAGCTCTTAACTCTGAAAAACAAAATTAAATAAAATACCAAAGACTTCATAGAGGTTATAGGCAAAAACCTTTCTTTATTCTGCTGGAGGGAAGTACAAGTCAAAAACTAAAAGTGGCAGGCAGAAATGGGTGTGATTGAACCAACCTTGTCACAAGCCCAAGTCCACAGCTCACCTAATATTGCTCCCACATTACTGTTACCAACATGGTCATCATGCCCTCTGCTGAAACAAATGGGGCCATCTGTCTCAAGTCCCCACAAATGAACACTGGGGACTTTTTGAGCATCACAAAGATTGTAAATATCACAATCAATATTCAAATCCAGGGCTCTCTGACTCTAAGGGCAGGCTTCACTCCACAGTATATGTCTGCTTCTGAAAAGGCAGAACTGAAGTACAGAACTTAAGAAAATAAATTGACTTGGAGCCTAGAACCCTGAGAAGAAAGATTTAGATTGCATTTTCTTCCTAGAAATAAGTTCAATGAAATCTTCTCCACCAGGTTGCTTTTCTGAAAGCACTCTTGACCTCATTGTTCCTCAGACTGTAGACCAGAGGGTTCAACATGGGAATGACTGTGGCATAGAAAACAGATGCCATTTTGTCAGTGTCCATGGAGTGACTAGAACTGGGTTGCAGGTACATGAAGATGATTGTTCCAAAGAATATGGACACTGCTATCAGGTGAGAAGCACAGGTGGAGAAAGCTTTTCTTCGACTTTCAGCTGAGTGCATTCTCAGGATGGCAATGGAAATAAACAGGTAGGAAGTCAAGATGACCACAAGGATCAAAAAGATAGTGAACCCCCCTAAGATAAAGATCACCAATTCATTAAAATGAATAGCAGAGCAGGAGAGAGCCAGGAGGGGGGGAATGTCACAAAAAAAGTGATGGATGATATTGGAGTTACAGAAGGAGAGGCTGAAGGTGCAACTTGTGTGGATGCAAGACTGCAGGAAGCCACAGATGTAGGAGCCCACGGCCAGAGCAGCACATATGCTTGATGTCATGGTGGTGGTGTAATAGAGGGGCTTACACACAGCTTCATAGCGATCATAGGCCATTACAGCCAAGAGGTAGCTTTCTGCTGAAGCAAAAGCCATGAAAAAGAACATCTGTGCAGCACACCCATTGTAGGAGATGGCCTTGTCTCTTGTGAGAAGCCCAGCCATTACCTTGGGAGTCACAGCTGAGGAGTAGCCAAAATCTACTAGAGAGAGGTTACTTAAAAAAAAGTACATGGGAGTGTGGAGATGAGGATCCCGGGAGATAAGAGCTACCATCCCCAGGTTCCCCATTAGAGTGGTGAGATAGATGATGGTAAACATTATGAAGAGAGGGATCTGAAGCTCTGGAGCATCTGTCAATCCTCCAAGGATAAACTCATTGACCTCTGAGCCATTCTCCATTGGTGCCTTTTAGTGCTCTCATCAGTCACCTGCAGTAAGAGAGAAACTAGCAGAAGAATTAACTCAACAAAATGAAAGACTTCCATGCACAAACTATAGCCAGAGAGGCCAGAGACAAGTCTAGTGTGAAGGGTAGAAATGGATCTGATGTACCAAGAGATCTATGAGTTCATTGTGAAAATTGCTCTAGCATCCACAAATTTAATGATCCCTGATTTGTCTTGGTTGGATGGCCCTCATTTACCAGAGAAAAAAACTGATGACTTTAAGGAATTGGGTTCTATAAGGGGAACAACATGTATAAGAATTAGTGGAGTAAATATAAATGATATGTAACCTGATTCTACATAATTTCAAGACTATGAGAGCTTTAACAATTCAGAGGACCAGGAAGTCCCTCTGTGGCAGATGCTACTTGAATTGTGTATGGAAGGAGGTAGAAATTCCAAAAAGCATAGCCAAGGAGAGCGTATGACAGGCATGGGTGAACAACTGGACATAGGTAGGGCTGTGCGGAGTGGAACGTCATTGATAAAAAACCACTTTTAGATCAATTTGACTCTAATGAGAGTGTATGAAGGAAATAAATACGAAATGAGATTAGAAAAGTAAATGGAGCCAGACTATGAGGAGACTTAAAATCCAGTGTGAGAGGCAACTCCAATTAGGATATTTGAAGTGGGCAGATAGGATAAGATCTCTACTATTTTCACAATGCTCAATAATAAATATACTATTTCTATTTCGATTAATATTAGCACAGTCTGCCCCATGTCATAAACACTCCACCAACATCACTGTGAAATGAAAATAGGATCAAATAGCTGGAGACCATTTTGTCCTTTGGCTCATTTTATGGGCTATTTTAGCAAAAGAAAAGAAAAAAACAATCCTTTGGTGGCCACCCTTCTGGCGAGGAGCATCTGGGCACTAAACTAGGCTGGCCTGGGACAAAAGACTCACAGTCCCTTGTGAAGTTATATTTGAAACTTAGATAATTTCCCAGAATTTTTGTTCCACTCTCACACTCTTGGGACAGCTCCACACCCCAATGAAATTGACTTGATTGGAGCATGTGAGTGGGATGTAGGTAACTGATCTATGAAAACATGATCTGTGATGCCAAATAATTACTAAAGAAGCAGGCAAGGTCATCTGGTCTAATCTATGCCGAAACCAAAAATCAACTATACACCATTCCCATTGTCAGCCTTTAATACATTCCTCAACTTGCACCAAACACAAAGATAGATTAGATGTAAGGTCATCTGTTAATCTCTACTCAAAATTGTAGCTCCTGAGCCCCCACTGCTGTGTCTGACTTCTTAAGTAAGCTAGAGAACACGATTTCATTCCTAATGAAGTAATTTAATAAAATAGTGAAGTAAGAAACTCGCAATAAAACATTTCCTTCATAAATCATTAGCATAATCTTCTGCAAATACACACTATCAATGAGAATGGTGAACAATTATGGGGAACATACATGGAGAGGCACACACATGGGGAAAATTTGCTCATGGTATACATATAGAGAGACACATAGGTTTGGACACACATGATTGGGTCTCACTTATGGAGAGACAACTTCTGCCTCCCACTGATTGGGGCTAACAATGTCTTCTAGTGTGGTTGTTGCTTCTGCATGTATAAGGCTTTCTACCAGTTTCGCCTGGTGGGCAGTGTAGATACTGCCAGATGTGTCTGTCTGTTGCTTCATGATTTTTTCACATGTTTACTGCTTCATATTGCTCAGCTTTTCTCCACTGATCATTGCTATTCAATGCCAGATACAGCTCCATAGACCACACAGTGGGGTGAGAAGACATCAGTCATCATAGATTCAATAACCTGAGGCCCCATGGACTTGGGACTTGCCCATTGTCACTTAAGTAATTGGAATCATTGGTGGTATTTGAACCTAGATCCTCTGACCTGAAAGCTAGTGTTCTTTCCACTACCCTGTACCACTTCTGAACCCAGATCTTTCTGACTTCAGGTCCAGTTTCCTAACTACTATACATACTGTCCCTAGGGAAAAAAACAAAAAAAAATTAGGGTCTTATATTTGATCTATATCTCATAATCCTGTCTTTGCCACCAACTTCCTCTGTGATTTGTACTTACCAGATACACCAGAGTGACAGAGATTTCCCAAAAGCTCCAGGGGAAGCTCACAGGGGATTTACAGCCCTTATCTTTCTGTTATATGAGGTATCCCAAAAGTCTGAGTGCAATTTTAAGTAGTTGAAGCTTGTCTGTTCTTTGCGACCTACACTACATTTTTTTTCCTGGGACTGAAACAAAGGCTACATAGTCAATTGAGGACCTTGTAACTTATATTTAGGGTAATAGATACGAGCTATACATAACTTTTATTTTGGAGGCTTCTCTTGATTAAATTTAATTTGACTTAAGTCAAAGGTTTAATACCTTTATTTCTTTACATTAAGCTTTATATTAAGCCTTAACCCTACTAACCTCTTATCCCTCATGAGAGAAACAAAGAAGAGAAAGAGGACATGATGCCTTAGGCTCAGACCTTCAGCACTGAGCCTGGTCTGTATAAACCCCAAGTCCAGGGCCATGTATTACACAAAGATATTCTCTATTTTCTAATCTGTGCATATGGTGCTTGCCTTAAGCAGAATGTAAGCTCTGTGAGAGCAGGAATTATTTCTTCCTTATCTCTGTGTCCTTAGGGTTTGGCACAATCCCAAGAACTGGATAGGAGCTTAGTAAATGCTTATGCTGTTGGACTGGATTGTTGAATTTGGGGCAAGGCAATTAAGTTTTCTGGGTCCTATATAGAAAATAGGGATAAGGATACTGGCATTACCTAAGTCACAAGGTTTAGGGGAATAAAGACCTTGGAAAATTCTAAGTGGGTAGAAATAAAGTTATAAAGAGCCATACAGGGTGAAGGGTTTGTACATGATGATGATTGAGAGGAGGCTCTGAAAAGGAAAGAGGACTGAGGAGATCCTGGACTATACATTATTTGAGGCAGCATGGTATAGAACAATGACAATGACTAGCATTTATGTAGCACTCTGAGGTTTGCAAGAACATTGACATATGCTAACTCATTTTATCCTTACATCTTAGGAATATTACCTCCCTTGACAGATGGGTAAACTGATGGTAAGAAGTTGATTTGCATAAGGTCACATGACTAAGCAAAGTGAAGAGGCGCCATTTGAATTCAAATCTTCCCATCTCCTGATGGAATACCAGCTTTGAAATCAGGAAGATTTGCATAGAATTCTGTCTTCAATATTTATTGGCTCTGTGACCCAGGACACGCCATATAATTTCTGTTAAATTCTGTTTTATTACCAATAACATGAAGATAGTAATAACTAAATCACTTATTTGTGAAGCTCAAATGAAATAATGTGTGTAAGATTCCATATAAATATGAGCTGTTTCCATTAAGGACAAGATCCATGTCTTATCTAAACTTCATAGTTCTGTTACAGTTTAACTGCACAAAACATGCCTTCAATCAATGTTTGCCAATTTGATTTTAAAAAGTTATTCTCATTGGATGACTCTATCCTCTCTCTCACAACTCAAAATGCTCCTGCTTCTGTAGGATTATCGTGGTCAGGCCAAACTTGCTCAGTCTGGTGATTCAGGCTTGGGGTTAAAATGCCATGAGGCAATCATGGAACCTAAAATGAAATTTGAAAATTCCTTTCTCAGTAACAAAATATGTAAATGATGGAACTTTTGAGATTAAAAAGATAAAAGTCCAGGTGAAATAGTTACTTCCTTTTGTTTTCCTATTCACTGCAGCAGTTGTTCAAGGTAAGTCAGAAAGTCATTTCAGGAGAGCATTAGAAATGCTGCTAAAATTACTGATACTGTCTCCTCATAAGACTGAGCTTTTTAGAGTTAGGGACTAGGAAGTCAAACCACAGACCCTCTGCCTTAATGAACTTCTATAAAGGAGGTTTTAATGTCACCTTGAAAAGCTCAGTGGGGAAGTGAATAACTGGGCTTCATGCAGCCTCTCAAAGCTTGCAAGCTACATTATCTTATTTGGATCATTAAACATCCTTGTCAAAAAGTTTAAGGTTATATTATTTCCATATTGGAAATGAATATATCTAGGCCCCATAGGCAGACTGCTGGACCTGGATTCAGGAAGACTCAAGAGTTCAAATTTGACCTCAGACACTAACTGCATGTCCTGGAGGCAAGTCACTTACCCCTGTTTGTTTCAACAACCCAGTTTCCTCAGTAAAATGATTTGAAGAAGGAAATGGCAAACTACTCCAGGATCTCTGCCAAGACAACCCCAAATAGGGCCACAAAGAGTTGGACAGGACTGAAAAATGACTGAATAACAACAACATGAGTTGAAGTGACTTACCTATGAATGGTTCCACAAGTAATACATGCGAGAGAGAAATAGGATTTGAATATAGTTCTTACCAGTTCCAAGACGAGCCTCTATCCACCATACCATGCTGTCCCACTGATGAATTCTGGAGTCTTGGAATCCTAGAATCCTAGATTCTATCTTACTCCCAAGAAAGGTTGATGGGCTCCAGAGGGAACTGATAGCCAAGTAATTTTTGTGTAAGGATTTTGGATTTGAAGTCTTAACCTTAACTAATTAACTAACTAACCCAGCAAAGAACTGTTGCCTATCGTCTGATGCTGAGAGTTCAAAGCTTTCTAGATTAAGATAAGCCACCTCCTGGCCACTGCTGCTGCAGAGATTTCCATAGAGCTAGAAATATTTCCTCCTGATGAAGCTCAAGATGAACATTTGACACCAAATGAAAAGGTAAGTAACTCAAAGGATTCCTGCTCTGGGTTGTTCCCACAGCAATGAGTCCTTATGGACTCTTTGGAATTCAGTGACTGAACATGGGAAAAAGAGCTGGGCTTTATAGAGGTCAGAGAGCACAGAAACTCTTAGGACATCAAGCTGCTCTTCAGGACATCTGACAACTCCACAGCTGACACATGAACGAAACAGCTCATTAAATTCTATCCTGACCATGGGGACCAAGTTCTGATTTCTCAGGGAGATGATTATTCTTGGATTGCCTTTGTTAATCTGAACTCATTATTAGAAAGGAGTAATATATATAAAAAAATGCAGGGTGTGGGATTCATGGGACTGAGCTTCTAGTCCTGCTTTAGCACCTCCTAGTCATATGACCCTGGGAAAGTCATCAAACTGATCAAATGCCAGTTCATTCACTTATAATTTCAACTCTTGGTATATCAAGTCACACATTTATTTTATTTATTTATTTTAAAATTTTTAACTTTTGTTTATTTTTAGTTTACATCATTCATTTCCATGAGATTTTGAGTTACAAATTTTCTCCCCATCTTTCCCCTACCCACCACCCAAAAACAGTGATCCCACTGTATATCCCCTCCCCCAATCTACTCTCTCCTATATCCTCCCCCATCACTCCTCCGACTTTCTGGTAGGGCAAGATGGATCTCCCTACCCCAGTGCCTGTGTATCTTATTTCCCAGTGGCATGTAAATAATAATAATGATAATATATATGTATATTCATATATGGACATATATTTTTAACATTTGCTTTTAGAACTTTAAATTCTAGACGCTTTCCCTTCCTCCCTCATCACCCACTGGAAAGACAAGCAATTCAATACCGGCCGTACATGTGTAGTTATGCAGAATATCTCCACAATGGACATATTGTGAAAGACTGACTATATTTCCCTCCTTCCTATTCTACCCCTCACTTCTTCTATTCTCTACTTTGTCCCTGTCCCTTTACAGAAGTGTGTGCTTCTAACAACCCTCCCCCCCAACCTGCCCTCCCCTCCATTCTCCCCCCTCTCATCCCACTCCCCTTACTTTCTTGTAGGCCAAGATACTGAATTTAGAGTGTATGTCATTCCTTCCCTAAGCCAATGAAATTGCCAACGCCAGTTTCTGTCAGCAGATCTGAAAGCTGATTAAAGATGGGCTTATTATCCAGAAGCCTGTTACTGTGTACTCTTCTGCCACATGCTGAAAAAGTACTTTGGCTCGACGGAAGGGCAGGCACATAGGTATTGGTAAAAGAAAGGGTACTTCCAATGCTCACATACCTGAGAAAGTGACCTGGATGAGGTGAATGAGGATTCTGTGTTGTCTGCTTCGAAGATATCTTGAATCCAAAAAGATTGATTACCACATGTACAATAGCCTGTACTTGAAGGTGAAGGGAAATGTGTTCAAGAATGAGTGAATCCTGATGGAGCACATTCATAAACTGAAGGCAGACAATGCCAGGAAGAAGCTCTCCTCTCCTGTTCTCTCCTGTCCTCTCCTGTCCTCTCCTGTCTTCTGTCCTCTCCTCTCCTATCGTCTCCTGTCCTCTCCTGTCCTCTCCTGTCCTCTCCTCTCCTCTCCTCTCTTCTCTTCTCCTCTCCTCTCCTCTCCTCTCCACTCCTCTCCTCTCCTCTCCTCTCCTCTCCTCTTATCTTTTCTCATATTATATCACATTATATAGTATATCATTATTATATATTGTCTTATATACTATATTATATTATATTAATGATCAACACTTAATATGACTTCAATCAACATTTGACAGTTTGATATTGAGACTTCATTAGCATTAGACAGCTCCATTCAGCTTTTCAACCTTTCAATGCTCCATCAATTCTTAAGGACACCTAGGTGGAAAAACTGCCAGTCTTATATAGAATGACAGAATGCCATTCATACAGCCTAGCAATTTTGCAAAGCACTTATCACACACTATATCCTTTGAACTTTATAATAAGCACATGATTAGGGCAATATTAATTCAAATATTACGGAACATGCTTAGAAATGGTGTGCCTGTGATTATCCTGGCACAAATATGATGTCATTTGATCCTTATAAGAATCTTGGAAGACAAGTATCATTACCATCACCACTTTATAGATAAAGGAACTGAAGCAGATAGACATTAAGTGATTTGCCCAAGGAAACAATTAATAAATATGAGGCACTCGTTTCTAAAATACACAGGGAATTAAGTAAAATTTATAAGAATACAATTCATTTCCCAATTGATAAATGGTCAAAGGATATGAACAGGCAATTTTCAGAGGTAGAAATTAAAGATATCTTTAAGCGTATGGAAAAATGCTCTAAATCACTATTAATTAAAGAAATGCAAATCAAAACAGCTTTGAGGTACCACATCTCACCAGTCAGATTGGCTAAGATCACAAAGCTGGAAAATGACAAGTGCTGGAGAGGATGTGGAAAAATTGGAACACTAATGCATTGTTGGTGGAGTTGTGAACTGATACAACCATTCTGGAGAGCAATCTGGAACTACGCCCAAAGGGCTATAAATAATTCATACCCTTTGACACAGTAATACCACTGTTGGGATTATATCCCAAAGAGATTACAGAAGTGGGAAAAGGTCCCATATGTACGAAAATATTTATTGCAGCTCTCTTTGTGATGGCAAAAAACTGGAAATATAGGGGATGCCCATCAATTGGTGAATGGCTGAACAAGTTGTGGTATATGAATG
>CM053583.1:14235656-14273899 GCA_028627135.1 Pseudochirops cupreus | reverse complement strand
ATCACTTCAAAGCTCCACCAACAATGCGTTAGCATTCGAATTTTTCTACATCCTCTCCAGCACTTGTCATTTTCCTGTTTTGTCTTCTTAACCAATCTGACTGGTGAAATGTGGTAGCTCAAAGTTGTTTTAATTTGAAGTATCCCAGTTTTTTAAAATGCTAGAACATATTAATAGTGGAGAAAAAAATTCTAGCCGCCAAATGCCAAGGTAACTTTGCTTTTTGACAAGATCAACTCAAGCTTAATAAAATATCTAGAATTGGTGACTAGAGTTCAGAGAACCTATATCTGGATTGTCCCTTCTCCTTAACCACTGTTGTAGAGTTATTAGTGAGTCTGACTCTTCATGAGCTTGTGGATTTGTTCATGGGTTTTTCTTGGCAAAGATACTAGCATGGTTTGCTATTTCTTTCTCCAGTGTTCCCTCATTTTATAGAAGAGGAACTGAGGCAAAAAGGAGTGAAGTGACTTTCCCTGGATCATATAGTTCATAAATGCCTGGAGGCCAGATTTGAACTCAGATCTTTCCAATTTCAGGCTTGGTGCTCTATCCATTGCACCACTTAGTTGTCCCATCTCCTTAATTAGAATAAGGCTAATGATTCTTTCCTCTAGTAACTTTTCTGAAAGCATTCTTGACATCTTTGTTTCTCAGACTATAGACCAATGGGTTCAGCATGGGAATGATCATGGTATAGAATATGGAGGCCATTTTATCTGTATCCATGGAATGAGCTGATGAGGGCTGTAGGTACATGAAGATGGTTGCTCCATAGAATGAGGACACTGCAAAGAGGTGAGAAGCACAAGTAAAAAAGGCTTTCTGGCGGCCCTCATTAGAGTGGATTCTCAGGATGACAATGAAAATTGAGAGATAGGAGGTCCCAATGACCAAAAGAGCAAAAGCCACATTAAATGCCCCTAGAATACAAACCAACAATTCAGTGTAGCGTATATTTGAGCAGGAGAGATTCAAGATTGGTGGAATATCACAGAAAAAGTGATTCACAATATTGGAACCACAGAAAGAGAGGCTGAAAGTATAGCCAATATGAATGGAAGAGTTCAATGAACCGCAGACATAAGAACTAATGGTTAGACCAACACACATCCTTGATGACATGATGGTCGTGTAGTGTAGGGGCTTACACACAGCCACATGGCGATCATAGGTCATGGAGGCCAACAGATAATTTTCAGTAGTGGCAAAGGTTACAAAGAAGAACATTTGTGTAGCACAATCATTGTAGGAAATGGTTTTGTCCCCTGTGAGGACCCCAGCAATTACTTTGGGAATAATAGCTGAAGAAGAACCTAAATCCACCAGAGAGAGGCTAGTGAGGAAGAAGTACATGGGAGTGTGCAGAGTGGATTCTCTCCAAATCAGGGCTATCAGGCCAAGGTTTCCTACTAAGGTGATGAGGTAGATAAGGGTGAATATTATGAAGAGCAGAACCTGGAGCTCTGGAATATCAGTTAATCCTATAAGAATGAACCTGTTTACTTCTGTGCTGTTATCCATAAATGCCATTTGGGAGCAGGATCATTGATCTACAATTAAAGAAGTGAAAAAACAAATTATTTGTGCACAATGATAAAGTCAAAACTATCTTTTGCAAGTGGTAGAAATAATGACCTGAAGGACCAGGAAAACTAGACGGTCATCATGGCAGCTACACCATAACCTTTCACTGAACTTATTCCAGATTACTCTTTTATTTATTTATTTTTTATTTTTTTGCTTTTTGGAGGGCAATTGGGGTTAAGTGACTTGCCCAAAGTCACATGGCTAGTAAATGTTTCAAGTGTCTGAGACCAGATTTGAACTCAGGTCCTCCTGACTCCAGGGCTGATGCTCTATTCACTGCACCACCTAGCTGCCCCCAGATTACTCTTTTAAAAACCATTTTATGGCTAACTTGTTATATCATAGGGAAGCTAAGTAGTGCAGTGCATGGCTAAAGTCAGAAGACTTTTCTTTCTGAGTTCAAATCTGCTGTCAGAAATTGAATTGGGGCCTCATCTGTGAAATGAGCTGGAGAAGGAAATGGCAACCTACTCCATTATCTTTGCCAAGAAAACCTCAAATGGAGCCATGAAAAATCAGACATGACTGAAAAATGACTGAACAATAACTTTTACATAGCATTCAATCCCCAATGTATCCCTTCTTATTCAACTCATCTTACTTCTATGAATCTTCTCTTGGAACAACAACAAAAAGTTAAGCAAAGCCTCCTAATACATGTATGCTATCTCACAGTATGTAGCCATACTCAAGGTCCCTCATCTCTATATTGAAGGTAGTGAATTTTTTTAGATCATCTCTAGAGTTAAGTTTTGTTATTTTAATTATGTATCATTCATTTTTAAATTTTTTCTTACATTTTGAATGTGCCTATTATTTTCCTCTTTCTTATTTCTCTCCACATCCATTAGTGTTTTCATCATGAATTTTCCAAACTTCTTCACATTCATAATTTCTTATGGAACATTTATATTTCATTTTATTCATGTGCTGAAATTCATTCAAGATGTTCCGAATCAATGGACATGTACTTTATTTTTTTCAGTTCTTGGTTACTAGAGATAGTATTGCTATGAAAATTTTCACCTTCCCTCTCCCTCAGTTTTCTTTCCTTCCTTCCTTTCTTCCTTCCTTCCTTCCTTCCTTCTTTTCTTCCTTCCTTCCTTCCTTCTGTCCTTCTTTCTTTCCTTCTCCCCTTCTTCTTTCCTTTCTTTTCTTCTTTTCCTTCCTTCCTTTCTCCTTCCCCTTCATCTGCTTTATCCCAAGTTCCCTGAATTTACTTAAGATGTTAGTATGTCATTACATTTTCTTTTTTATTTATTTTCCCTCATACTTTTGACCCTACTTTTCCTCTGTACAGCTAAGTATGTGTTTTATAATCTTTCACCACTCCTATCATCCCTAACCTCTTAGTTTAGATAATATTAATTTGTGATCTTTTCTTCCTGTAAACTTTCCTTAACTTTGTCCTCTTTCTTTATTTCTTTCTATACCCCTATACCCTTTTTCCTGAATACTACTCTCCAGTTCCTGGGCTATTTACAACCTTACTTGATCCTCTTTATTCTATGTCCTTCATGAAGGTAGAGATCTCAGAATATCAGATTTAAACTCCCTCCTCTACTCCATTTTTTACATTATTTTATTTGTAGGAATTATCACCTCCTGCTTTTTTTCTATGTATCACTATTATGAGTTTTCAATTTCATAAAGGAAATAATCTCAAGTGGAAGAAGTATCATGTAATAGAAATTTCTCTGAGTATTGAGTGATCAAGTGTGAAATTTTAGCATTCCAAAGGTTTGGTTGTCTCTTATTCTCCATCCTCCCATCAACACTCCTGGTGCTGGCTGTCCTTAGGGATTCACATCATGCAGTTTATAGAATTAAAACCATTTCTTCTCACATAATGAAGTCTATTAATTTGCCAATGATGTCCAAAAGTAAAATATAAGGCCGTATTTCTTATCTCAGATATATGCGTCCTCCCACTATGAGAAATGGACTTTAATGATTCTCCTTCCCTTCCTCTTTAAGTGCAATATTTCCCCTCTAACTCGTTCTCCCTGCCCTGCCATGTTACTGTCTTTGCACCATTGCTTTTAAACTATTCTCCCAGAACTCCCACTTTTTTTGAGAATCTAAAGAAAATAATACAGAGACCTGAAAAGCTTTTCTACTTCCCTCTCAGTTGTTGAGATATACCTCAGGTAGCTAGGTGATACAGTAGATGGAGCACTGGACCCAGAGTCAAAAAGATCTCAGTTCAAATCCTGCCTTAGACACCAAATGTGTGACAGCAGTCACTTACCTCTTAGTCTCACGTTCCTCACTTAGAAAATGGGGACGATAATAGTACCCATTTCACAGGGTTGTTGTGAGGATCAAATGAGATAATAAATATAAAATGATTTGTAAACTTTAAGGAGCTTTTGAAATACCCATATTAATTATTATTATCATTTTATTATCATCCAACATTTCATTTTGCCTCTGTTCTCCTCTCTGACCACACATGCAACTGTTCACTTTGTTATCATTCCAGCAAAAGATATTAACTTATCGGGGGCAAGATTAATTGACAGGATTAATTCAGCTCTTTTTTTTCTTCCCTGCTGATTCTATAAATTTGCTTTAAGTCTTTATGTATTTTTTGTCTTTTGATGGTATCTCCATCAGTATAATTTATTTTCTTTTGATTTCCAATAGCCTATAAATGTGAGAGTATCCTCTTACCCTACAGAGTGTTAGCCTGGAGCCTAGGTTCAAGTCTCATGCCTGACCATACTGCCTATGGGCTGCTGGACAAGTAACTCAACCTCTTAGTGCTCTAGGCAACTCTCTAAGACTATATGCCATAGAGAAGGTGCCAACTTCCTTGGTAGAGATAATGTTCTTGTTCATGGGCTACCTGTATCAGTCAAATCACAAATCTGTCCTTTTGCTTAGTCTTTTCTCCATATCTGTACCTATTTTCTTTTTATGTTTCTCCTGTTTTGGAGTGTTTGCCATTCAAATATCCTGTTACATATTGTTTATTGGTTGATTTCTTTGTAGAAGATTCAATTTTTTATAATTGATCATTAGACAGCTTTGATAGGTATGTTATTTTGGGGTTGCAGTTTGAACTCCCTTTTTAAAAATATCCTATTCCGCTCTTTGATTTCTCATGGCTATCAATTAATTCTAGGTTATAACTGGCATTCTTTCATAGTTGGGCATCTCTCTAATGACTGCTTGTGAAATTCACTGTATCTTGGATGTTTTTGGACACCATATAGTTTAATCAACTCAAGACTTAGATTTTAAAGCATATATCTATTAGTGATCTTTCAAAAATCATGGAAAACAGGAAAGAAAGAAGTATTGAAGGATTGTAGAAGGTAAATATCTCTGTTTTTAGAAGGGGAAGTAAATCCAGTCTATAGAATAAAAATCAACTTTTATTAGAGGCATATTTTAGAATATATTATTTAAAAAGTCACGAGTGTATGTCTAGAAAAGAAAATTGTCATCACAAGGCTTCTGGAGTCAAAAGTATGTCATCAAAGTAAAAGTAAAATGACTTCATCAAGAATAGATTGCACCAGACTAAATGGATTTCCATTTTTTCTTTTTTTTGGACAGGATTGGTGTACAGAAACCTTGGAGGAATGCTGTATGTAGTAATTATCTAGATTTGAAAATAATTCTTTATTATTATTCTTGTAGAAAAGATGCAGAGATGTGAATGTGGTAATTGTGGAATCTGAAGGAGCTAGATGTGTTTGAATAGTTGGACTCCCAAAGAAGTCAATGATGATGTGATAGAAACACAGGAGCTGCCCAATGGGGTTAGTCAAAGATCCCTATCTGCTCCTGTGCTTTAAAGAATTTTATTGATGACTTGTATGGAGGCATAACTGCTTAGTAGAATTACAGATGGCACAAAGTTCATGATCATAACTCAATGAATTACTGTACTAATATTAAAAAAATCTGAGATGCTATTACATTGGAAAGTCTAACAAAGGAATTTAAAAAATAAACCTTGAAGTTCAAAATTAGAGAGACAGAAGTTTGTCTGGAAAGGTTCCAATGGCTTTAGAGGATTGAAATCACAGTATGTACCAAGGGAATGACATGAAAATCAATGAAAGTAATGCAATCATAGGCTGCTTTTAGCAAAGCAAAACATTTAGGCATTAGGAAAAGTTGTTCTCCCTTTACTTGCCATCTAGACCATTTGTTTAGGTCTGAATTTTATATTTTAGGAAGAAGGTGAATAAACTTTAGCAAGGTGTTGTAAAGCATTTTTTGTATGTCATAGAACATTTAAAGCAGTCTGGCAAATCCTTCTTAGAAGAAAGATTTTAAATGCATAAAATATAATAGAAAATGTTCCAAAGTAAATTTTAAAAGTCATCAAAATAAAAACATATTTTTCATTATTCCAAGTTTACAGATCTCCTTGAAATTTATCTATCCTATATCTACGTATGGGTCTGTCTGAAGATTCCATGTTGAGAATATTGAGAGAAAGGCAACCAACATGGAGATGGTCTTCCAAATCATGTGATATGGGTATTGCTCATAATAGGTAACATGTACACACCACTTTAAGGTTTAAAAAGCACTTTAAAGCTACTTACTTAGTTTATCCTTATGATAGCCCAGTGCAGTAGGTGCTATTATTATCTCCATAAAGGAAACTGAAACTGAGAAGGGTTGAGTGATTTGACCAAATCACACAGAGTTAGGGATTTGAATCTAGGTCGTAGTGATTTCAAGTGTACCACTAATCTATCCAGTACAGCATGCTGACCCCCACTCTAAAATAAACACTGCTTTCTTGAACAGGACCTACCTGAGTCATCAAGAAATGTTGATGAGGCTCCAAAGAGGTGTCAAGCACTTTCACAGGCTTGGGGTTAAAGTCCCAAGCCTAGGAAGCAAGTGATACTATTAGAGAAATGACTCCCTTGAACCTGGTGCTAAGTGTTCAAAAGTGCTTAGATCAAGAAAGATCATCTCTAGCTACTGCTGCTACATTGATGGCAGTAGATTAAGGACATTCTCCTCAGTCACAAGATGAATGATAGTAGTCAGATGAGTGAAAGACTCAGATGACTTTTGATCCATGTTGGTTTCCCTTCAATGAACCATCATAGAGTCCCATTCGCAGTTGATTGATTAGAGGTGGATGTCAAGGAGGGACTTAATAGGGATGTGAAAACACAGTAACTCTTAGGAGACCATATCCCCTTGGAAACTCCTGGAAAGTCTACTATCATCTGGAAACAAAATAAGCCATTAAAATGTTTAGGACTCCAGAGACCAAATCCTGATTGCCTAGGGAGATAATTTTCTTGAATATGTCTTGATCCTTTTTAACAAATTGTTAGTAAAGTTTAATGGAAACAGCCCAGCCTTAGGAATAGTAAGACTTGTATTCTAATTCTGACTCTGCTGTCTCCTGGTAATGTGATCTTGGGCAACTCCAAGCCTCAATTAACTCATATGTAAAATGAGCATAATGGTATCAATCATAATTCGAAGGACTGTTTTGAGATCAGAAATGATACTGAATCTGAAAGATAAAGTGTGGGATAAGAAAAAGACAACTAGCCTTTGTGGTGAGAAGGTCAGAGTCACAGCTCTGACTCATTATCTATGATACCATAAGCAAATTACTTAACTTCCCTGAATTACAGTTTCTTCTTCTACAAAATGGGGATTTCATGAACTAAATCATAGGACTATTGTGAGAAAAGGACCTCATAAAATATATTCTATATTGAATTAAATTACATAATTAATTAATAATTAAATTATATTATATAATATATTTCTATATTAAATTATACATCTTTTAAGAGTTAATAAGTCTATTTCATTATTACTCTTTTGAAGCAATGATTGCTTCACTTTATTCATTAGAGTTTTATAACTTTTCATATATTTCTTTCCCTTGCTTCTTTTCTCTTTCCTCACTCTTTCTTCTATAGCTCTGAATTGGGTTTTAAAATAATTTTAGGTCCTTCTTTAATTCTTCTAGGGATTTTTTTTGACCTTGTTTCTGATCTGCATTTTTCTCTGGTGCTTTGCTTGATGCTTTGTAGAAAATTTGCAAGTCATTGATTTAATCATAGTAGCTCTTTAGTTCATTCTTTTTGTTTGTTTGCTCATTCTTCCAGCCTCTTTAACTTTAGCTTTTGTTAGTATTGGATTTTGTTAATTTTTTATGGGGGTAGATTTGTGATTTGAGCTTCTGTACTTTCATGTCCTTATGATGATTTTGCTGTTTAATATTAGGCCATGAAAGTTTTAAATGCTTCCAAAGTGGTGTGATGCCGGGAGACATCCATGCCCTGTCCTCCTGGTCTGAGCTGTGCAAGTTGGTTCAGTTTTGTTTTGTTTCTAGTCAAAAGGAGAAGCTTAATGAAGATTTTCCTTCAGAAGTTTTGCTCAAAGTACTTTTAATCTCTTTTTCCTCAGACAATAGATGGGGGGTTCAACATGGGAATGACCAGGGTGTAGAAAACAGATGAGATTTTGTCCATGTCCATAGTGTGATTAGAACTGGGTTGGGAGAGCATCAAAATTATTGTCCCATAGAATATTAACACTGCAAAAATGTGGGAAGTACAAGTGGAGAAGGCTTTCTTTCATCCCTCAGTTGAGTGGATCCTCAGGATGGTGATGAAGATGAACAGGTAGATAGTAAAGATGACCAAGATGCTTGCATAAGTGGCATTTGATTATCTTATGATAAAGACTAGTACACACATATGTGAGTGTGTGTATGTATGTATGTATGTATGTATGTATGTGTACAGACACATACACACACAGGAGAGTCAGGAGTGAGAGAATATTACAGAAAAATGATGGACCACATTGGAAGGAGAGAGGCAGAATGTACATCTAATGTGGATAGAAGAATTCAGAAGACCATAAATAAGTGATCCAATAGCCATGGTGGTGTACACACTTAGTGTCATGGTAATGGGTAATGTAAGGGTTTCCACATAACCATGTGATGGTCATAGGCCATGGAAGCCAAAAGAAAATTTGCAACAGTGGCAAAGGTTATGAAGAAAAACATTTGTGTAGCACATCCATTGTAGGAGATGACTTTGTGCCCTGTAACAAACCTAGTCATCCCTTTAGAGGTAATAATTGAATAAAAATCAAAATCTGCCACAGAGAGGTCACTGAGTGAAAAAATACATTGAGGGGTGGAAATGAGAGTCTCAGAAGATCAAGACTACTATTCCCAGGTTCTGTACCATGATGATAAGGTAGACAAGGGCAAACAATACAAAAAGGAAGATCTGAGGCTCTAGGACATTTATTAATCCTACAAAAATT
This sequence comes from Pseudochirops cupreus, assembly GCA_028627135.1. Lineage (NCBI taxonomy): Eukaryota > Metazoa > Chordata > Mammalia > Diprotodontia > Pseudocheiridae > Pseudochirops > Pseudochirops cupreus. The sequence continues at coordinate 14,265,016 of CM053583.1, read as the reverse complement.
AATTTTTACACCTCTTTGATCTCCATGGATGTCATGCAGGAGTTCAATCATTTACCTGCTATAAGGGAGAAGCCAGGAGAATTGCCACTTCACAGTTAATGATAACCGGATATAAACTATGGCCAGACACCAATCTTATGTAGGTAGTAGAAATATGAGACTCAGAGAAGAAGAGGATAAAGTTGGTCATTGTTGTTGCCTCTTTATTATCTATATGATTTAATGTATGTCATATTTCTTTACTTAAATGTGTTTTTCTTCAGAAGATGTCAGTTCTTTGAGTCCTTTCACAGATAGAGCTCTCAGTCTTTTCCTTAGGAAAACAGCAGTTTAAACTTAATTCTACAAAATCACCTTGCACAGACTACTTCTATCATTACAGACAACTATCAGTTCCTTAATAGTCTCTTCCTCCTTAAAGATTTAGTGATAGTATCTATAGGCACAGTGAGACTCTTGAAACTTACGTTAAAAAAAAATCTATGCCATTTTCCATATCCTTTGTTCCCTAGCTCTGAAAAGACAAGAAGGAAAGAAAGTATCTTCTATGTTGTCTTATGGACCAATTATTCATTTTCAATTTTGTTGCTGTTGTGTTTTCCATTAATATAATTACAGTCATTATGTATATTGTTTTACTGGTTCTGCTTATTTCATTTTGTGTTATTTCTTATAAGTATTATCATGCTTCTCTGAATTCATTATATGCATCTTTTAACAATATAGTGACATGCAGTTACATTTATATACAAAACTTTTTAACCATTCTCTAATCAGCTCTTTTACTACTGCTCAATGGGCATTTATTATTTCTGACCCTTTGTTAGTACAAAAAGTTCTGCCTTAAATATTTTGCCATATATAGGATCTTCTTATCATTGACTTCTTTGATATATGGGTTACAGTGGAATTTCATGCTCTAAGAACATAGAAATTTAGTCACTTTTTTTTTAAGATTGCAGTTTGTCTTCTGAAATGCTTAGATTAATTCATAGCTTCATCAGCAGTGCATTAGTATGTCTGTCTTTCCATAAAACCTTCAATATTGTCTATTCTCATCTTTTGCCATGTTTGTTGATTTGCTGTGTGGTAGGTTAAAACTCAGAGTTCTTTTGACTAGTATTTTCTTATTAACAATTATTCAGAGCCTTTTGATATGGCTTTTAAATAGCTTAAAGTCTACTTTTGATTTTTTCTCATACTTTTGGCTACTTATTGGGGAATGAATTTTCATCTTATACATTTCTGTTACTTCCTAAACATCTTGATATTAGACCCTCAATAAGACATTTGTTACGAAGTTTTTTCCCTCTCTGTTTCACTAATTCCTTTACTCTCCCAATTGCATTAATTTTATCCTTTCTTGCAATTGAAATGAACTTTTTCTTTTGTAATCCCTTGATCAAATAATAATTCACCCTATTCAAATGCTTGCCAAAGGTACTTGATCTGGTTTTCTTCTAAATTTTATGGTATAATATTTGATATTTGGGTCATATATGAATTCTGACTTTATTATGTTATAAGATAATGGTCTTAATTTTATTTTTTTGCCAGAGTGTTTTCTTAGAAATTCTTGCAAAATAGGATTTTTCCCTAAGTAACTATATTTCTCAACCTAGTAGTAACTGTACAGCTAAGAGTCCATGCTCTGTGAGGAGACAGCACAGATAAGCAGTGGTGTGAATAGTTTGTCACTGAAGCCATGCTTGCTTGGTAAGGGAAATTTTTTCAAGAACTCTCCAGAAAAAGAAGGGACATTGAGGCCTCATAATTCTGAAGTTGTGAGTCACCCCACACTTATGTGCCTCACTACATTGTATTGAAAGTTAGTGCCCATACCATACCATCCTCACAGACTCTCTATGCACCCCACGTTTGAGAGTATAAATGCTTTGTAATTATTGTGTGAGCTCCTTGAGGGCAGGGAATACTTTTTTGTTTTTCTTTGGATCCTGAGTGATTGGCACCTAATATATATTTAACAAGTACTTGTTGGCTTGATTTAACTTTGACATTTGAAACTATCATGTTGACTATGACATTCCTTTACTAAAGTGCTATTTACTGGCTGATTATTAAGAAGAATCAGACCAGAGCTTGCTCAGAAGCTACAGTGCTAGAAGGATTGCCACCCATAGTCTTTTCCTTAGAACTCTTAGAGCAGCAGCAATAGCCACTCTGAGGACACGACCTGCCAATGTCAGTGCCATTTGGTGCTTGTTGGTTGTCCTTCAGACTCCAAAAGGACAAAAATGATGTCACAATGTTCGGGCCAACATACAATATCTTCAACTGTCTGATCAGACCAGTAGGAGCTTGGAAGGGTCTAAATAGGTTGGACACAAATGGTCCATTTGAACGTTTGGCATAGAGATGTCTCTAGATTTGCACATTTCACATTTCTTTTGAGCTGCTGTGATTCTGCTTTGCTCATAGAGCACAGTGTCTTCTTTGATGTGAGCATGCCATGCTGGGTGGTCCTTTGCCAGTGTCTTCCATGTCATGCAATAGATTCCAAAGTTCTTCAGAGAGATCTTGGGGGTGTCCTTGTATCACTTTTTTCTGACCTCCATGTAAGTGCTTGTCTTGTGTGAGTTCTTCATAAATTAGTATTTTAGGTAAATGTATATTTGGCATTCAGACAATGTGGCCAGTTGATTGGAGTTGCACTCTGCAGTAGAGGTTAAATGCTTGGCAGTTCTGCTTGAGAAAGTACCTCATTGTCTAGTACTTTATCTTGCCAGGTGATCTTCAGAATCTTCCTAAGAGAATTCAAATGGAAGTGATTCATTTTCTTGTTATGATACTGGTAGACTGTGCAGGTTTCACAGGCGTACAACAATGAAGTTGGCACAATATCTCTATAGACCTTCAGGTTGGTAGGCAGCCTAATACTGCTTGTCTCCCACACTTTCTGTTGGAGCCCCCCATTTGTTGGAAGGACCCTTAAGGAAGTGCTAAATGAAATGTGCTCTCCCCTTTTACAATGTTAACTGCTTGAAGGCAGGGACTGCTTTACTTCTGCTTCCTAGATCCCCATTGCTCAGCACAGTGCCTAGCACATAGTAGGTATCTAATAACTGTCTATTGATGGATTGATTCACTCATTCTATTCATAAGAATTGTGAATATATCGTGTTATCTGAAAATGATGAATTTCATGATTTGTTCTCTGGAATCAAATCCCCATTTAGTAAATCTTAAAGTTTGTCATGTGTTATACCAAAGTTGTAAGCAAATCTTAATGTCTATTCAATCCCAAATTCAACATATCCAAAGCAGAACTAAGTGTCTTTCCTCCCAAATCCTCCCTCCCAAACTTTCCTATGACTGATAAAGACTCCATCATCTTCCCAGACATCCAGACTCAGTGTTATCTTTAATTCTACTCTCAACTCAATCTATCACATCTATTGTCAAATCTTGTCATTTCTGCTTTCACAAAGTCTTTCAAATACACATCACTCACAAAGTCACCGGCCTGGTGCAATCTCTCATTACTGTATGCCTAGACTATCATAATAGCCTTCTCATTGGACTCCCTACCTTAAGTCTCTCCCTACTCAAATCCATTATCTATTCAGCTTACTAAGACAAAGCGATTTTCCTAAAGTGCAGGTCAGACAACATCATCTTCACCAACTCAATTATCTCTAGTGGCCCACTAGCATTCCTAAAAGAAATATGACACTCTCTGTTTGGCATGTAAAGCATTTCACTATCTGGTCTATTTTTTCTTTCCAATCTTTTTATACTTTACTCTCTTTCATGTACTTGATGTTCGAGCTACACTGGCTTTCTTGATGTTTCTTAGCCCATCTTTTGACTACTTCTTTTGTTGGCATCCTGCATCTGCATCCTGGCTTCCCTGTTATTCTTTAAGATTCATTTTTAGAGGCCTATCTCCTACAGTAGACCTTTCCCCCAACATTGTCAGCACCTGTGCTTTGAGATTACCTTCCATAATTTGTTTACCATACACATATCGCACATTCACACACATATGCACAGACATACATTGGTGTATATATGCATGTATAAATATATATTTGTACATGTTTTTACGGGGTCTCCATCATTAGAGTATGAGGTCTTGATGGCAGAAATAGTGTTTTTCCCTCTCTTTGTGTCCCCAGAGCTCAGCACATAGTGCCTGACCTGGCACATCAAAAATACTTGGTCAACACTTGTTGACTGATTGACTGACTTAAAGACATTTGCCTCCTGATTTTAATGTAACCATTGGAAAGACATAGGGAAAAGAGGAAGGACAAGTAGACAGAGGGAATGTTCCTTCAGGACAGAAGCTTTTGTTTAAAATACTGTGTTCCCAAGAATTTAATAGACTATTCTAAAAATAGCAGGTACTTATTCCATGTTTGTTGATGGATTATTGTTAAGCTGCCCTGATTCATTCACTACTCCTCCCCAAATGTCTGTATAGTAACTATTGGAAAATCAGCTATATGGTTTGCAAAAGATAATTGTCATTCACTCATGCAGTTGTGTTTGACTTTTCATGATCCAAGGAACACAGGATGCCAGGCCCTTCTATCCTCTTCTATCTCCTGAAGTCTGTTCAAGCTCATGTTTGCTACTTCCATGACACTATCTATGCATCTCATCCTCTGCCATTCCCTTCTCCTTTTGACCTTCCACCTTTCCTAACATCTGGGTCTTTTCCAATGAGTCCTGTCTTCTCATTATGTGGCTAAAGTAGTTAAGTTTCAGCTTCAGTATTTGTCCTTCCAATGAATAGTCTAAATTAATTTCTTTAAGTGTTGTCTGATTTTATCTACCTATCATCCAAGGGACTCTCAAAAGTTCTGTCAAGCACCACAACTTGAAAGTGTAGATTCAGCAGTACTGAGCTTTCTTCATAGTTTAACTCTTACAACCAAAAATTGCCTCCGGAAAAACCATAGCTTTGACTATATGAACCTTTGTCAGCAAGGTGATGTCTCTGATTTTTCGTATGCTGTCCATATTTGCCATAGCTTTCCTTCCAAGGAGGGAGAGTCTTTTAATTTGGTGGCTATAGTTGGCACTTGCAGTGATCTTTGAGCCCAAGAATATAAAATCAGAAACTGTTTCCATTTCTTCTTCTCCCTCTATATTCTAGGAAGTGATAGGACCAGTTGCCAAAATATTTGGGTTTATTTGTGTTTAGCTTCAGGCTAGATTTTACACATAGCTTTTACACCTTTTACAGGCTAGCTCTTTCACCCTCATCAAGAGGTTTCTTAATTGTCCTTCACTTTCTGCCATCAGAGCAGTATTGTCTGCATATCTGAACTTGCTGATACTTCTCCTGGCAACTTTAATTTCAGCTTTTTATTCATCTAACCTGTCATTTTGCATGTTGTACTCTGCATATAAGTTAAATAAGCTGACAATATCCAGCCTTATCATACTCCCTTCCCAATCATAAATCAATGAGTTGTTCTATGTTTGGTTCTAACTGTTGCTTCTTGACCCACATACAGATTCCTCAGGAGACAAAATGATCTGGTACTTCCATCCCTTTGAGGTTTGCAACATTTTACTATGATCTACATAGTCAAATGCTTTAGTGTAGTCAATGAAGCATAAGTGGGTGTTTATTTTTTTAACTCCTTTGCTTTCTCTATAATTTAATGAACAATTCAGTTGGCAATTTGGTCCATAATAATCATAATATAATTTATAGAGTACATTAAAAATTGTTAATCATGTTACAGACATAATTTCATTTAATCCATCCAGCGACCCTTTTAGAAATGTACTAAAGGTGTTATTTTCCCATTTTATAGATGCCTGGAAAAAGGTTGAGGAAATTCTAAAGGGGAAAATGGACTAAATAATTCTAAATATTGATCTTTAGTTGGAAGTCTTATTCCTATGAAATAAACGATGTAGTTAGAGAAATTTTTCCCTGTCTTCTCTCATTAATTGTTCAAAGCTCCCTAGATGTAGAAAGGTCACTATTAGTTGCAGGTATAGCAGTAAGTTCAGTGTCCCTCTATTTTACTGAATCTCAGGATGGGTAAATGGGTTTCTCAAAGGACTCCTTGCTCCAGCTTGGTTCTACAACAGTGAGTCACCACAGAATTACATGTAGATGTCATTGCCTGAAGATGGAGATCAGAGAGTGGTTTTTATACAGATCAGGGACTACAAAAGCTTTTAGAAGACCATGCTCCCTTGGAGACACTTGAGAGCTCTTCAACCAACTCCTGAATAAAACAAATCATTAACTTTGCACTGATCATAGGGACCAAATTTTGATTGTCCAAAGGAGACCTTTTTCTTCTGTCTACGTTTGTTAATCTTAGCTCTTTGTCAATGAGGTGGAGTAGAAAGAATCTTGAGCACAGGGATGATAATACTTCTAGACCTTCCTCTACCATCTTCTAGCTGTGAGACATCAATGAAGGTGATGAACTGCTGCATGCTTCAGTTGATCCACCAGTAAAAGGAAGATAATAATCTCTGCCCTGCTTAACAAAAAGGGCTATTGTGTTATTAGATCTAATGTGGCATTGCATCTGGAAGAAACAATGTGATGGAATGAGTAAAGCACTGTACTGGGAATTAGACAATCTGGGATGGAGGCCAACTCTCCTCTTATTAGCTGTGTAACATTATGCAAGTTAAATACATCCTCTGAGCCTCATTTGTAGAATGAGGATTTTAATTCTAAGCACTACCTTACTTACAAGACTTGTAAAAAAAGAGCTTTGTAAAATTTAAAAAAACCACTATCATGTTAATTATTACTAACATTGTGTTCCTTTAAAAAAATTATTCTTACCCCCTAATTTGGTTGACAGTGTCCAAAACTTTACCCTGACTCACTCTTTCTATTAGGTGTCTTCTTGAAGGACTTATGCAAATTAATATAAAATGGACTGGTAGATCAAGGAATACAGTAGATCTGGTTTTTCCTGATTTAACCAAAGACTTGGACAAGGTCCCTCATGGTATTTTTGTGGACACAAAGCAAAGATGTAGCCCAGAATGCAGTAACAGATAGATTTCATAACCAATTGAATTGCCAAATATGAGGAGGAGTGATTAGTGATTCAATGTCAACCCAGCTTTAATGGAGCACCCAGGAATGGGTCTTAGGCCCTCTACCATTTCGTATTTTATTATTGCCTTGGAGGCAGGGGCAACTTTGAAAAAAATTCTTTATAACTTTTCCTCAAAATTATTATGTTGTGATTTTTTTATATCCATGGTATATTCATTTAGATCCCTTGCAATTCAACCCCTCAATCCCCTCCTAATTGTAGCATTTCAAGCATAGGTCTTTTCTGGGTACACTTGGTCAAATTTAGCTGATTTTCCTACCTTTGTTCTCCTTCCTATCTTTCTACCCTGTGTATAAATATAGCAAGCTCTATGATGTTAGGACCCAAATTTGATGGACTGACTGTCTTTGATGGTGAAAAGTTCACAGATCTTGCTCATTCCACTTGTTTACTTCTATTTTTTTAACCTTAAAAGTTACTCCAGTTTACTTTGCTCAGTTGGCTTTCTTGTCAAGCTTTTCTTAAGCTGCTTTTACTTCCCCCACTTTTCTCTGCTTTATTCACAATCACCAATCATTCTTCTGAAAGTGTCATGGGTGAGTTTATATTTAAAGTGATGTTTCTATTGGCTGTCATCTTTCACTCTCAAATCTTCCTCTTCTTAGAAAGTTACTTAGGTTATGTTCCAGAAAACCATGGCTGTGAAAAATGATGAAATTACGCTTGTTTACTAAAACAAGATTCATGGAATATTGGTACTGTAGCAACAAGATGCTAGACCAGAAATCAGAACATCTAGATTTTTATTTTTAGTTCTGCTGTGAACAAGCTGTATGACTCTGAGCAAATCAACCATTTGTTTAAGTGGAATTGGAAAATACCTGTTCGGGTTGTATAGCAGAGATATCCCCAGAACTTAGCACAATGATGTGCATCTTGTAGGTGTTCAAGATGGGCTTGTTGACTTGACCTGTTGATTTGTTCTAGAAGTCAGAGGCCCTATGCTGAAATCCCATCTCTGAAACATACTACTTATGTGATCTTGGGTAACCTTCCTAGACCTCAGTTTCCTCAGCTGTAAAATGAAGGAGGTAAACTGGATGGTCTCTGTGTTCCCTTTCAGTTTTAAATCTATGAGTCTACAGGGATGGGGGACTTACAGCCTTGAGGTCACATGTGGACCTCTAGGTCCTCAACTGTGGCCCTTCAAATCCAAACTTCACAGTACAATCCTCTTAATAAAATGATTTGTTCTGTAATACTTGGACTCAGTCAAACGGCCACAACTAAGGTCTTAGAAGGCCACATGTAGTCCTGAGGCTGTAGGTTCCTCAACCCTGGATAAAAAGTCACTCAGTCATTTTCAATTACCAAACAATTACCAAGCCATAGAGAATCAAATATAATAACAATAATGACCTCAGGAAGCATACAGTAAACTTACCAGGGTATGTGTGTGTGTAAACATGCACATATATGTGTATATACATACATACACACATGCATACATATATGTGCATACATGTATATATACACAAATGTGGGTATATCTTAAAATGTTAATGTATCATGGCTTGTTTGGTTATTTCAGTCATTCCCATCTCTTTGTGATACCATCTGGAGTATTCTTGGCAAAGATACTGGAGTGGTTTGCTATTTCTTTCCCCAGCTCATTTTACAATTGAAGAACTGAGGCAAAGAGAGGGAAGTGACTTGTCCATGGCAAAAAAAACATGGCATCAACACTCAATGGCTGCATTAAAATGGTTCTAATATCTCTAGCTTCATCTGCGTCTGACCTGAGTCTTCATCTAGTTCCTAGAAAGGTGAGAAGTTAGCACCATAAAAGTTACAAAAAATTAAAATGGCTCAAATAGCAAGAGGTCATTAGTGTCATATGCACAAGTATGATCAGGGCAATCAAGTGCCACTTGTAACAAATTAATGGGAAGAAACGAATGATTTATTAAGCATAACTTCAAATTCTTAAAGCATTCCTATAATAAGAGTACAGATGAATAAATGAATGAATGAGATTAAATAACTTGTTCATGGACACAGAACAGGAAAATGTCATAATAAACACTACAATCTAATCTCTTATGACTCCAAGTACAATACTGCACGATGCTTCCTCTGGAAAAGAGAAAATCAAAATCTCTTTACTCAGAAATCAATCTTAATTTACAGCTGTATCATAGTGATAGGAGATTCTTAATGGGGTTTCCCCCAATCAGCACTGATGACATAAAAATTCAAATTCCAAAAGTACTTCAAAATTTCTCATACATCTTGTGGATATTTTCGCCCAGTAGCTTTCCTGAAAGCATTCTTGACTTCTTTGTTCCTCAAGCTGTACACTAGAGGATTTAGCATGGGGATGACCATGGTGTAGAAAACTGATGACATTTTGTCTGTGTCCATGGAATGACTTGAATTGGGCTGGAAGTACATGAAGATGATTGTCCCATAAAAAATGGATACAGCTGTGAGGTGGGAAGCACAGGTGGAGAAGGCTTTATGCCGACCCTCAGGAGAGTGAATCCTTAGGATGGCAATGAAGATGAATACATAGGAGATCAAAATTACCAAGAGGGTAAAAGAGACATTAAATCCTGCTAAAATAAAGACGACAACCTCATTAACATAGATATCAGAGCACGAGAGAGCCAAGAGTGGGGGAATGTCACAGAAAAAGTGATGCACCACATTGGAACCACAAAAGGAGAGGTGAAAGGTACATCCAATGTTAATGGATGATTGAAGGAAGCTACAAATATAAACCCCGATAGCCAGGCGAATACACACACTCAATGTCATGGTGGTGCCATAATGTAGGGGCTTACATACTGCTGCATGGCGATCATATGCCATCACAGCTAGCAGGAAACAGTCCACACTGGCAAAGGCCATGAAGAAGAACAGTTGTGCTGCACAACCATTGTAAGAGATGACTTTGTCTCCTGTGAGAAATCCAGCTATTACCTTTGGAGTAATAGCTGAAGAATAACCAAAATCCACCAGAGAGAGGTTACTGAGAAAAAAGTACATTGGGTTGTGGAGATGGGAGTCCCAGGAGATGAGCACTACCATGCCAAGATTCCCCAGTAGAGTGATCAAATAAATGAGGGTGAAAATTATGAAGAGGGGCATCTGAAGTTCTGGGACATCTGTTAACCCCAAAAGAATGAATTCATTCACCTCTGAGTGATTTTCCATAAATGACATCTCAGGGTAGGATAAATCACCTGTGACAAGAGAAAAACCAACAGAAATAGCTCAACTTAGTTTATTCTGAAGCATAAATGATGATCAGAGACATTTATGTGATAAGTGGGAATAGAAGCATGAGGGAGCAGGGCGATCTAGGCGGTCATCATAGTAGTTACTGTTGCCACCACATATAAACTCTTGACTAATGTTTCCAACTTCTTTTTCAATCTACCACAGGTTCAATAATTTCAAAGGTGTAATAGTAAATCTCACTGTCAGGGAAGGAGCCTTTGTTCTGGTGAACATCATCATGGGAAGTGATGAGTAGGTGAATAGAGCAGGAAGACTTTTCTCATGAATTTGGTTTATTCTGATGAAGACAAAGAGAAGGAAAATTGAGACAGCAGAGAGAAATAAGGAGAGAGGAAAGGGTTAATGACCAAAGGGAAGAGCAGTAATGATGGCCAGGGGTCAAGTGGAAGTTTTAGGACAGGTCCAAATGATGATGGGACACCTGTGCAGTGAGAGTTAAATCATTACTCTCCCACTCATTAAATATTTTTTGGATGGTGGAAGGAAAGACTATTGGGGTTAAATGACTTGCCCAAGGTCAAACAGCTAGTAAGCATGTCAGGTGTCTGAGGCCACATTTGAACTCAGTTCCTACTGACTTCAGAGTTGGTCCTCTATTCACTGCACCACCTTGCTGCCCCCCTCACTCACTAAATATTTGCAGAAGTCAAGCTTTTCAAAAAATATACTCAACTGTCACTTAAGGATAAATATTTTATTTCTAAACTAATTTTCCTTAGCACTGTCTTCCTCCCTTTTCAGTACTCTAATGTGCCTTGAAAGACATTGTGTCTACTTGTCTGTTTCTTGGTTTAACAAAGAAATTTTCCATTGAAGTACAACTTTGTACTGTCGTTTGGTTCCCTTTGGACAAGATCTAGTCACATACCAGGCTTTACTTAATGTCTTTCCTGCTTAGAAGGACCAAATAAAGCTATATGCTACTTTAATAGTCTTCTGAAACCTAATTTCATCACTCTTTCACACTAAGTCTTTGGTGGAGGATATTGGTGAAGGACTTATGAAAGCTGCTGCATGTCAGCCAAGACAGCTTGCACTGTGAAATAATCAAACCATTATTTGACAGAATCTCAAAGCAAGGAGGGAGCATGAGTGTGACTTTTATCTGACTGATAGTTGCTCTACAACCTCCCCCAATCACTATGTGAAAAATAAAAAAAATGAAGTGAGGTTGATTAAGTTAAAATAATAAAGTCCAAAAGATGAACAGCTCTGTTGAGATTTTGGTGCCCTCCAGTAACATAGCTAACAAGCAAGATGAGTTAGAGATCCTAATGTGAGAGGAAATACTTAGCCTCAATGATATCACTGAGACTTTGCAATGCAGACTTTGAAGAACATACATTATTCAAAATAGGTTTGATAGAAACAAGTTGGAGAAGCCTTTTATAATAAGATATATACCAGAAAAAGAAAGGAAATGTGTGACGGAAAGTATTTGGATAAAGATTAGTGGAGGCAGCCCCAGGAATAGCAACATCATCAAAGTTGACTAGGGACAATCTGAACAAGATGAGAAAATGATGAATTTGGGAGACATCACAAGCCTGGGCAAGGAGAATCATCATGTTATTACATCACCTTTTGAAGAAGAGAGTAGGAAAGGCCTTTTTAACAATCCACTCTGGGTTTGATCTGGGAGTTTCATTTCACAACATAGCAAATACTTGAAAAAGACTAGGACCAGTTTGGTACCCAGATACAGTTATATCAATCTCATACTTGCTACTTTCACACTCACCTGATAGGATAACTTAATCAATGTAGATGTAGATGTAGACATATCCTTAAAACAGTTTCCCTGATGTACTTAAGAGTAGGTGACCTGAGTTCCCATAGATAGAGTCTTTATGGGTAAACAGAAGACAGAAAATAATTTTTTTTTCCTTTTTAGTTGCTTATATTTAAATTGCACTTAAAGGTTTGCACAACATTTTACAGCTTTTATCTCATTTTCTCCCGCAATAATCCTGGGAGGCAGGTGCTATTATTATCCCTAATTTACATAATAGAAAACCAAATCAGAAGGCGTTCTTGCCCTGGGGTGCACATCTTTTAAGTGTTTGAAGCTAGATTTAAAGTCAAGTCTTTTTTGACTCCAAATCCAAAGCTCTATCTGCTAGGGGACTTCACTAGTAAGACATTGGATAATCATGTTAGAAAATGTAATGGACTAGTAGCCCAGAATATCTGGGTTTAAATTCTACCTCAGATGTTTTACTAGTCCTATAGCCCTGAGAGAGTTCCTTAACTTTTCTTATTCTTATTTCTTATTCTCTGTTTGGTCACCTGTAAAATGAGGATGCAAGTAATTATTGCACATAGAGTTGTGAGATTAAAATGAGTCATTGGATACAAACCACTCTTAAAGGGGAGCTGAGATGACTGAGAGCAAGAACCATGCCCTTTATAAACTTTGTATCACCCTCAGTGTTTAACACAGTGCTTTGCAAAATGTATGCCCTTAATTAATGTTTGTCAATAAGTTTTTAAGATTTCATTAATATTGAACAATTATGACATGCCATACTGTTTTTGTTCTTTCATTTTCAATCACATCTGACCATTCATCACTCCATTTGAGGTTTTGTTGGCAAAGATTCTGGAATGGTTCGCCATTTCCTTCTCCAGCTCATTTTGCAGATGAAGAAACTAGGGCATATAGTATTCAGTGACTTGCCCAGGGACACACAACTAGCAAATGTCCAAGACTAGACTTGAACTCAAGAAGATGAATCTTCCTGACTCCAGGTCTGGCACATTATCCACTGTGCCATCTAGCAGCTCGATATACTCCTAGCCCTCTCAAAATGCCCTTTCAGCTAGTGGCAAATAATAAGTGGCATTTTAATAACACTTTCTTTCCAGGTATTGTGATCACAAAATTACAGCTGAAGAAAAGGAGGTTAAAATGACATGACCAAGGCCACCCACACGGTTCTTGTTGGCGAGAAAGCACTTGAATTAGTTTGTTTCTAGCTCCAACTGACTGTGCTATGTTATCCTTCAGATAATCCTGGAATTGTGAGTTGAGCTTCTTAGAACATACCTATCTGGAGATGGTAGAGACAGACAAGCACCTTCACATGTGGGCCTTGAGGTTGAAGTCTTAATACTAGGAAGGAAGTTATTCTGTTGAAGAAACTGCTCCCTTGTCCCTTATATATTCAGTGGTCCCTATTTCGAGAGGAATCATCTTTGGTCACTGCTGCTTTGTATGGCAGTAGAATTAGTGCATTTCTCTTCTCCAGATTCTCAAGACTAATAATGATTGAATGCCTGAGAGGATACCCTGCCTCCAGGTTGATCCTATAGCAATTAACTCTAATGGTGCAACATTTAGATGTGAGTAGCTGGAGGTGGGAATCAAGGAGGACTTTATATAGACATAGGCATAAAGCAACTTTTAGGAGAATCATGCCACCTTGGGGAAACCTGGCTGTTCTTCACCCACCTCATGAACAAAACAAATCATTAACTCTGCTGTGACCATGGGGACCAAGTCTTGATTGTTGAAAGAGACAATGTTCTCATAGGTAACTTTGTCTTTCTTACTTCATTGCAAGTTACTTATTCTTAATTCATGTGAGGATGAAACCCTGGAAGAGGGGATCTGAAGGCCTAACTATAGATCCTATGGGTTTCATAGGTGTGAAGAGGTAAGAATTATTGATCAAAGAAAGGATAATTGCTACTTAAAAAAAATATATTTTGTGTTAACAAAATTGAAAAAAATCTTTTGCATGAACAAAATTAATATAAGTAAAGTAAGAAGGAAAGTAGTTGACTAGTGAAAAGTAGATAATATGAAATATTTCTGGAAATGATCTTTTATCCAAAATATAACAGAGAAACGTTTAAGACCAAAACCCAGTCCCCAATAGATAGTGGTCCAAGTTTAGAGGTGATGAGCTTAATCTGGGAGAGGTATCTTGTTCCATGAATTTATAACCAGGCAGAGCAGCAGGCACAGAGTGGAGAACTCTTCAGAAGTTTTTCTCGTCTATTACATATATTCCAAGTTTCTTCAATTGATTCCTATGTGAACGCTTCCTGATGTCACTGCTCTGGCCACGCTTCAGAACTGACCGCATTCAGAACTTCAAGACAACACTCCAGATGTGGTCTGAGGCAGACCAGGATCATTGTCAGCTTTATGATGCATACTGTATCTCTATTAAAATGGGCTAGGATGGTGTTGGAGTGTTGGCTATCATAACACAATATTTATTCCTATTAAGCTTGCAATGTAGTCAGACTCCTAAATCTTTTCACAGAAAGTATGAGTCGCTCACACTCTGACATAACGCCAACTGATTTTCAAGTCCAATACATTTCAATAGCAATAAGGAAAACTCAGAAATATCACCAGGTAACTACCAACTTCTGGAAAGGCCTGTTTCTGGCCACTGAATGTCAAAGAAGATTTTTGCTGTTGTTTCTTTGTTTTAATGTCTGACTCTGCATTCAGCCATGGTGCAGAGTCACTTACCCTGCGTGCAATGGAAAGGAGGATAAAGGAAAAGAAAGCATTTTTGGAACTTGAGGGCTGAAGTATTGTGTTGCTCGTTCTTGAGACCCAAATGGAAATGTCTATGGACTTGTATACCCGAGATCTGCAGTCCCAGTTCCAAACCCTATTCGCTATGAGACCATTGTGTCTAAGTTTTAGTTTTCTCATTTCTCATGAGCTCTACAAAGTTCAATTTAGCATTTATCAAATATCTGTTTTGCCTAAGTCAGTGTGTTAGCCTCCTGTAAACACAAATAGTAAAAGTGGAAGAGACCTCCTCCAGAAATTACAGTTACTTGGGGGTGACAAGAAAAATATATACACGGAGAAGTGTAATGCCAAATACAGTGTGACTGAAGTCAGCAAGAGATCCAAGCAAACAATTTAAGGGAGTTCATCTGAGTGAACCAGGCATGAGGCCTTGTGGAAAGTGTGCAGGGGAGTCTGGGTCCTGAAGAAAGAGAAAGCTTCAACTTCCGGTGACGAGGAGGGTGAAGTTTATTTCAGGGATGAAGAACGTTCTGGGCGAATACTCAGAATCAGCAGGGGGCAGGACAAGGTCAGTCATTAGGCCACTTTTTCCAGAATATCCTAAACTAAGGGTATGTCAAAATAGACACCATTATATAGAAAACTTAAGGAAAGGCTAGCTTGTAGCACAACTAGGTGGTGCAGTGAGTAGAGCATAAGCCCTGGAGTCAGGAGGACCTGAGTTCAAATCTGGCCTCAGACACTTGACACATTTATCAACCACGTGACCTTGGGCAAGTCACTTAACCCCAATTGCCCTGTCTTCTCTCCTCCAAAAAACAAAAACAGAAACAAAAAAAAAAGGAGAAAGGCTAGATTGAAAGAAGTGAGACCAAAGTCTCTAAGCTTTCCAATGTCCTACAATCAGTCTAAACCTCATGAATTGCATGAAACAGGGGAACATGACTTGGGAGATTAATAGCAGTTACCAAACCTCAATTTCACTCATTTCTTCTATTTGAGGAAATAGATCCAGGGAAGTATTGATAAGGCAGTTAGATATCATAAGGATTATAGAATGAGTTTCTGATCACAAATCAAATGAGTATTGAACCGTGGAATTCACAGGAATAAATAAAGGATAGGGAAGTATAACGGACAGATGATATCATAAGGATGATTTGCTATGATATGTGACAAACCAAGAAGTGAAAATGTTCCTACTGATTTTATTGAGGTGTTGCAGAGAGGCTTATTAACCATGGCAATCACAGTAAATGGAGAATATTTGGCTGCCTTGAAAATAGAGCTTTTGCTAAAATGGGGTCCAATCCAAGTCTGAAAATCTGACTGTAATCCTCTTAGGCAGGGGAGGGGTTTCCTAGCTATATTGTGCTCTCACTTCATATTTTACTAGGTATTAGGTGATCCTGAAGATAACTATTTAGGTTAAGACCTACTGAAGTGAGATACATGTTGCCCATAAGGGAGAAGTAGAGATGTGATGCCCAGGAAGGAGGAGCTGATGCTTTTCCGGAAAGCATTCTTGACTTCCTTATTCCTCAAGCTGTAGACCAGAGGATTCAGCATTGGAATAATCATAGTATAGAACATAGATGCCATTTTGTCTATGTCCATGGAGTGACTTGAACTGGGTTGCAGGTACATGAAGATGATTGTCCCATAGAATATAGCCACTGCTGTGAGGTGGGAAGCACAGGTGGAGAAGGCCTTCTTCCGACCCTCAGCAGAATGGATTCTCAGAATGGCAATGAGGACAAACAGGTACGAGGTGAAGATGACCAGTAGGGCAAAAGAGATATTGAATCCCCCTAATACAAAGAGCACCCACTCATTAATGTGAATATCAGAGCAGGAGAGAGCCAGCAGAGGGGGAATGTCACAAAAAAAGTGATGAACTATATTGGAACAGAAGGAAAGGCTAAAGGTATCTCCTACACTCACAGAGGAGGTCAGAAAGCCACAGATGTAGGAACCAACAGCTAGATATGTGCACACACTTGATGTCATTGTCATGGTATAATATAGAGGCTTGCAAACAGCCACATGACGATCATAGGCCATGGAAGCCAGGAAGAAACTTTCAACAGTGGTAAATGCTGCAAAGAAGAACAACTGTGTAGCACATCCATTATAGGAGATGGCCTTGTCCCCTGTAAGGAGCCCAGCCATCACCTTAGGAGTAACAGCTGAGGAATAGCCAAAATCCACCAAAGAGAGGTTACTGAGGAAAAAGTACATAGGAGTGTGGAGATGGGAGTCCCAAAAGATCAGGGCTACCATCCCCAGGTTCCCCAACAGTGTGATGATGTAGATGATGGTGAAAATTATATAAAGGGGCATCTGAAGCTCTGGAGCATTTGTTAGTCCCAGAAAAATGAACTCATTAACCTTGGAGACATTCTCCATAGATACTACTGGGAAGTTAGGTCATTTACCTGTAACAAAAAGAAAGCATCAGAATAATGAACTCAAATCTATATATGACTTAGAGTCATAAATTATGACTACAGATATAGGTATCTATTTTGTATGGCTGAAATACAGGTGTGAGGGAGGAGATGGGCATAAATGCTTTTCATGGAAACTGATTCAGGGGCTGTCATCTCATTGATCTCAGATTCCTCTTAGGAGAGAGGCTCTTAAGACTAGTTTTTCATTTTTCTTTTCAGTCTCTGAGATGTTATCTTCTCATACCTATTGCCACTCAGGGAGAAGGAAGCTCTTGTGTCTTCTGGTGAATTAAAGATGATAGAGAGTAGGAAAGCTAGGCTCTTGTAAAGGAATATGCTTTACTCTGATAAAGAAGAGAGAAAAACAGAATAAGGGTTAAAAAGTAGGAAAGTCGCAGATACCTGGGGAACTTTGACTAGGCCACAACTAAACATATTTGAGACCCACAAGAAAAAATGGGGCCTATACGAAGGAATGAAGTCATTAGCCACTGGATAGGAACACCTACCAACAAAGTCCAGTTGTACTGTTATGGAAGTCAAATTGATCAAAATGATCACAGAATTATTTGACAATAAATTCATTCTTTCTAAGTTGAGTTTTCTTTCACTATATCCCATGTGTTTTCAATACTTTATTACCAAAACCATGGAAGTGGAAGGGTCCTCACACAAAACTGATGTTCATTTTGTCCTTTTAACCATTTCAGAGTAGGCTAACTCACCAAATGTTCATATCTAATACATACAGAGAGATGTAGATGGTATAGATATGTCATATATAGACATAGATAGAGATACAGATATTGGCACAGATTCAGATATAATCATCACTTAGAGGTCAGGCTTCTGGAGGTGAGCTTCTCTTCCCTAAGTCAGGATGGTATTTAAGAACTAGACTTGTAGTTGATCGCAAATTGCCACTCTCAGCCTTTAAAACTTGGAAAGACCTGACATGTTCTGCTTCCCTGCTATTATCCTAGGTAACTCAGGGGTCGCCTCTTTACTAAAACGAGGCACTAGAGAATGGCCTAAGTGAAAAACATTAGTAGACAGTATCATGAAATCCATGTGAATTAGCACCATGACACAGCCATTAATGAAGAAACAATCACATGATTTCATAGTAGGCAGGAGCCTCAGAGGCCATTAAGTTTAACTCATAAATTTCATAAGTGAAAAAGAATCACTTTGACTGTAAATATCAACAAAAGCACTTATAATTGGACACTGAAAAGGGAGGAACGCTAGCCGATGGATGGATAAATTTAGTGGCATGTTGGAGTCCCTTGATGGTGATATGAGGAGATAAATTTCACATTGCATCTGTTACTGGGACTTGGAAGGGTGAGCTATACCTGGAACATACCTCTGGGAGGGTGTACAGTAAATGAGCTAGGATAGATAAAAGCGCACCCATCGGATCAGCAAAGTTAACAAAAATGGCGAATGACGAATGTTGGAGGCGCTACAGGAAGACAAAGGTCCTTTGGTGGAGCGATGGGTTAGGTCTGCCATTACGGTAAGTACGAGTAAATGATACGTCTACATAGTCTATACAGTAATGAGAACACGTACACAGGAAGAAGACATCAAATGCATAAAAAATATTTATAGCCTCTCTTTCTGTAGCGACAAAAGACTGAAAACTGAGGAGCTCTTCATCTACTGGTGCCTAGTTTAGTGAATTGTGGTGTGTGTGTGTGTGTGTGTGTGTGTGTGTGTGTGTGTGTGTGCATGTGTGTGCATGTGTGTGTGTGTATGTGCATGTGTGTGTGTATGTGCATGTGTGTGTGCGTGTGTGTGTATGTGCATGTGTGTGCATGTGCATGTGTGTGTATGTGCATGTGTGTGTGTGCATGTGTGTGTATATGTATATGTATAGATATAGATATAGATATACATATACATATACATATATAATAAAATACCGTTATGTTGTGAGAAATGGTTTCAGAGAAACCTAGGAAGCTGTCTATGAACTGATACAATCAGAAGAGTAGAATAAGATTTGTTGTTGTTCAGCTGTTTCAGTCATGTCCATGATTCTTCATGACCCCTTTTAGTGTCTTCTTGGCAAAGGTACTGGACTGTTTTGTCTTTTCCTTCTCCAGCTCCATTTATAGATGAGGAAACGGAAGCAAACAGGATGAGGTGACTTGCCTAGGCTCACAAAGCTAGTGAGTGTCTCAGGCCATATTTGAACTCATAAAGAAGAGTCTTCCTGACTCCAGGCCTGTCGCTCTGCCTACTGTACCACCCAGCTGTGCTAGAGCCAGGAGAACAACGGTACAACAACATTGGCAAAGGTTTTTTGATGACTTCAGATCCCTGGCCAATTCAGGGGCAAACCTATCTTCCAGAGGATGTTGATGAAGCGCGCTGTCCGCCTTCTGAGAGGTCATGCAGTCAACTGCAGAATGAGACACATGTTTTTGTATGTGGCCAATGTAAAAAATTTGTTTTGATTTACTATGTATATTTTTTCCTTTATCAGTTGGGGACAGAGAGAGGAAAGCAGAAGGGAGAGAAAATGTGTGTTAGTTGAGCAAAAAAGTAAAGTTAGAAGAACTGTGTATCAAGAAGAAATGTTCATGTGATCATATCCAATAATCTAAGAGATAAATATGGTGGAAATCATTTGGATGAAGTGTTTAGAAATTTGGTGGCAGAAATAAAAGAAATATTGTGACAAAAAATAGGGTCTTGACCATTTAAGTTAGAAGAAGAAATGTATGAGGCATTTGGGAAACAGATGACAGGATCAACATAGAGTCCTGAATATAGTATCATGATATGGTATAGTATAAATGTAATATAGAGTTATGGAAGCAGTGGCATCAGTTATTTGGAAATCTACAGGATCATTCTTTCTCTTTGTCCAATAGTTTCTTGACTTCACAAGTTTCATCCTTCAGAGAAACCCAACACAGATAAATTCTGTTGCGTATCTGCTTATCAATGGGGAGCAACTGGTAACAGAAGGAAATAATAGGCACTACAATTGTATAGTGATGAATTTAACTTGGAGTTTTAGAAGTAACTGCAGAGGATCCTATTTTTCATTCATGGAAGGAATTATTAAAATGGTCGAGCAGGTGAATGCTATTGATAAAGTCTACCTAAAATTTGAGAATTTGATAAAGTCTCTCATGAGATTCTTCTGAGAAAGATGGTTTTGATAGATAATAGAAAATTAGGAAGATTCTGCAGTAAATAAATTACAGAATTCCAGACTCCAAAATGAATGATTAAAAATTAACTTGTAAGACATTCTCCAATGAACTACACGTAGGTAATTGTGATAAAAATTAGCACTATAATTATTATATAAATATATTATATGTTTATATATTATATACATGAATGGATATGAATATGTGCATGTATATCTATATCCAGGCAGCTAGGTAGTGCAGTGTACAGAGTGCTGGCCTTGGAGTGAGGCAGACTTGAGTTCAAATCCAACTTTAGATACTTACCAGATGTTTGACAGTGGGCAGGTCACTTAACCCTGTTGCCTCAGTTTTCTTATCTGTGAAATGAACTGGAGAAGGCAATGGCAAACTACTTTAGTATCTTTGCCAAGAAAACCCCCATAGGGGTTATGTATAAACAGACATGACTGAAAAACAACTGAACCACAATAATGTGCAATATGTGCATATATATATAGTGTGTGTGTGTGTGTGTGTGTACATACACATATGTACATACAGACAGAGATAGAGACACAGACACACAGGACTGGAGGGGAGTTGATTTGCAAACCTGAAAGTATTATTTAAATATTAGTTATTTTTATTTTGGCCCTGGATCGCACAGCTGGTGGGTGTCTGAAGTGGGATTTGAACCTAAGTCTTGACACCAAGTCAAACGGTTTCTGTACTACTCAGGCTCCTCATTTTTGATAGCACATTCAAGGAAGGATATTGAAAAGGTAGAGAGATTTCTGAGATGGGCAATTAGGAGAGAGAAAAGTTTCCAAACAAGGCCACAGCAGGATCAGTAGAAGGAAATATCCGCTGTTGGCATAGGGGAAGCAAAGAATGAGGGGATATATGGTGGCTGTCTTCAAGGTTATTGTGGAAAGGTGATTCCACTTGTTCTGCTTGACTGTAGGGGTGGCCTGAGGAATATAGAGTGGGGGGAAGTGGTTCCAAAGGGGAAACTTGGACTTGGTGGGAGAAAGGCTTTCCTAGAAAGGAGAGCTATTCCAAAGTCATATGGGTGGCTTAGGAGATTGGCTGTTTTCCCTCATTTTTGGTCTTTGGGCAAAGACTTGATGATTATTGGTCAACTTTATTGTGGAAGAAATTCATTTTCAAATATGGGTGGGGTGAGATGGCCAATGAACAACCTTCCAACTCTAAAGTTCTGTGACATTTTGTAATTGATGGAGTAAAACTAAAGCCTCTGGCACAAAACCTAGACAAGTACAATAGCACAAAAACATGGAGAATACATAATCTCCATTAGGGGAAAAACATATCTACACTGAAGAGAATGCAAACCCACCAAAAGAACATTTTGAAATGTTTTTAAATATTAATTTTCTTCCATCATGAGACCAATGGAATGTAGGCAGTACTATTTGCTACTTTTAAGGTGGTAGATCAGGTGAATACTCTTGATAACCTACCTAGAATTTATTTCATAAAGTCTATCATGATATTCTTTTGGAAAAGACACAGAAAGTTTTGCTAGTTAATGATACAATTAGGAGGATTTAGCAGTAATTAAACTGCCAGACCCCAAACTTTGTCATGAATGGTTAAATTTTAATTTGTGGGGATTTCTTCAATTCTTCAGATAATAGTTGGCATTGGTTGGTACATTTATAAGCCAATAAATAATTTCTCCTTTCTGGATCCCAATTTCCCCCTTTTGCAATATCTAAAACATTAAATTTGGAGTGCTTTCTTCGCTGGGAATTTTAAAAAAATCGAGTGAGGCAATGTATATACATGATTTTCTATGCAGAATTTAAAGTGTTAAAGAGACACCTGTGATTGTTATTAATTTAACAATTATCATTATTGTTACTTCCAGTACCACATTGGGCAGACCCCTTACCTTTTCAGGGCCTGAGTTTATCCATCTGTAAAATAAAAGTATTTAAGTAGATTAGAAATTTTTAACCTGGGTCTGTAAACTTTAATAAATGAATATTTACATTTCTGTGTTTTAGTATAATTGTTTATCTATGTAAACTTATGAATTTTATTTTGTGAATTTAAAAAACATTATTCTGAGAAAGGATCCATAGCCTTCATCTGACTGCCCCACAAAAGACTAAGAACTCTGGTACTAAATGATTTCTAATGTCTCTCCCAGCTCTTAATGTATGATATTTTGGTCATGTTTTAATTAATAAGTACTAATTAGTCTATCAAAATATAATTTAATAATAATATGGTAATGTTGGCCCCTTAGCTGAAGACAAAGTAAATCTTAAGACTTTATTTTAGAACCCACTAAAGAGAGAATTAAGAATAGCAACATATTTACTCTGGAATTTCTTTTCACATTCTCACAAACTAAAAATGCTAGAGATAGAATATAGCCAGCTTTATGACAACACAACTTTTGAGCAATCATCAGAATTGAATTCATCGTGCATAGGACTAGTTTGTGGCCACATTTTTTTTTTATTGAATTACTTACAAACAAGGGGTCTTAAGACTCCCCTCTAAGGTCCTTCTGGATACACAGGGAAATCAAAATGATTATTTTTCTCTCCAGAAATCCCCAGCTATTGGTGAGGCAGTGTTTAAAAGCTCACTGAACAAGGCATCATAAGAAGTGAGTTCTAATCTAAACTTTGTCATTACTATTTTGCAGGAGGTCAGTTCATTCCTCCTCTGAGCTTACCTGTGAAATGGGAATGAAAACATTTGTGCAATATAAGTCAGCAGGTTTTGTGAGGAATACTTGTTTAAAACTTAAAATACTTTAGAAATGGGAGTTATAGGGAACCTTTAGTTGTCATGCAGAGCATGGTGAGGGGGTTAAGGAGGGCATCAGGGTTAGATCAGAGTCACGATGAGGACATATCAGGTAGTTCTCTCAGAGGTAGGCATCTTTGTGCATCCTTTTTTTTGCATAGATTAGGCTCTTCAGACAGATGCCTTGACTTTTCTGAAATCTTCCAAACCTGATGTAGATTCTTTGCATCATAATTTGTTCCTTAAGATTCCCAGACTCCCAAGCTTCATCAACCAAACACTATTATGTTACAAATGATTTTTAATTGCTAGATAATATATAGAAACATCGATTAAAAAAATCCAATTTCTAATGCTCTACAAATAATTACTGTGCATTAAATATTTAATAAACCATTAAATCCCACTGAAAATTTTTATTCCTGCTAAGCCTAATTCAAGTAGTTCTAACAACCACCCAAAGGATATCCAATTGGCCCAAAGCCTCTACACCCAGTATTTTTGCCACGGATAACATGTCACTCTAGAAAGAGTATGGAACCATGCTGAGCTGGTCTTAATCAGGTGGGTAGTACCACAGTGGCTATGACTTTATAGCTCTATTACTGTTACTTTGTGTGACCATGAACCACTGAAAATGGGAGTTATTGCTCATACGGGCTGGCTCGTTTAATAGCCATCATTCACACACAAATAGGCGATTCAGTGAGTAGAGTTCTGGAATTAGAGTCAAGAAGACTCATCTTCCTGAGTTCAAATCTGGCCTCAGACACTAACCCTGGGCATGTCACTTAACCCTGTTTGCCCCAGTTTCCTCATCTGTGAAATGATTTGGAGAAGGAAATTGTAAACCATGCCAGTGCCATTTCTAAGAACCAAATGGGGTCACAAAGAATCAAACACAACTGCACAACAGCCAATATTTATATAGCACTCGAAGATTTCCAGGGTGCTTCACAAATTATTTTGGTGTCCTCATATTTTCCTGTATGTAACTTTTGTGCATATATTTGTTAGCTTCTTATCTCTCCTATTAGATGATAAGCTCCTTGAGGGCAGGAACTCTCTTTTGCTTCTTTTTGTATCCTCAGTACTTGGCATAGTGCTTAGCTTCATGAATTGTATATTGAGAGACTGTGAATATAACACTGCTAAGAGAAAAGTGCTATCGTTATCCTTATCTTGCAGATGAAGATATTGAGGCTGAGAAAAGTTAAGTGACTTGTCCAGAGTCACACAGTCAATGAAGGTCTGAAGTAGGTTTTGAACATAGTTTTGCCTGAATCCAGGGTAATTTCTCCTTCATTGTGACTCCTAATTACTTAGCTAACATATGTGATAATGGTAGAAAATGTGTTCTGTGTACGATAAAAATAAAGCAAATAGATGATGGAGAGATAGAGGCAGTATTTTGTAGTACATAGGGAAATGAAGTTAGAATCAGGAAGACTTGGGTTTGAATTTTGCCACAGTCACTTCCTGGGCAATTCTAATCCCTTCTCTGAGCCTCAGTGTCCTTGTCTGTTAAACGGGAATAATAAAATGCCTATGGGATCTTCCTTCTGTGCTTATCTTTAGATAAAAGTGAGATATTGGATACACAACACTTTGTAAACTGGAAAAGTGCATACAATGTGAGCTGTTACCAAAAATGATGTCTATTCTAATCTTTGGATCCTCCCCTGAATTTTACGGTATTACCTACCCAGAGTATGTACTTAATGAGTATTGGCTGGTTTATTAACTTTTTTATTAGCTTTGGAGTTCTGCCTTGATCCCATTCAAAACACCTTCTCATTACTGCAAGGAAATCCACTTAAAAAGCTGTAGGCAAAGTAGAGAAGATCACTTTGTGTTTATATAGAGAATATTGATTCATGTATAGATAGCACTTTAAGGTTTGCAAAGCAATTTTCCATGCATTAACTAATATAAGTCTCACAATAATCCTCTCAAGTAGTTACCATGGGTACTGTTTTGACTCCAAGTCTGGAATGATATTCTCTATTCCAAGTTTCCTCCTAAGCAAACTATTAAGTCTTGAATTGAATGCCCCAGAACTTACCTGACATGTACAGAAAGGTGGATATGACTCTGGAAAGGAAAGATGACCAAAAAATTACACATGTGGGTCTTGGACTTTTATTCCCAAGCCCAGGAAGCAGGCAGGTCTAGTGGAAAAATGCTAGTCTTTGGTCTTCTGTTCAAATATCCTGAGATCTGAAGGGGAGGACCCTGGCTTGTATGGATGATAGTAGAGTTGTGATTTTTCCCTCCAACTTAGTCTCTTGAGGAATAATAAACACCAAATGAATGATTTAGTGACTCAGGTGATTCTGACCCACAAAGTGGTAGAGCAGTGTACCTCAATAATGAAACATATCAATGTTAATAGGTGAAGTCAAGGATAAGGAGGTGATTTTATGCAGATTTGGGAACCCCTCAACTCTTAGGGGAGGATGCCCCCTCAGAGACACTTGGCAACTCTACCACCAATTTGTGAAAAAAAAAACCATCATTAAATTCTGCTCTGATCATGGAGGACCTGCCTTGATTGTCCAGGGAGACCATTTTCTCATGGGTATTTTGTCATTCTTAGCTTGTTGTAAGCAAAATGAGGTTAAAAAAAATAAACCACAGACATGGGGATAACAAAACTGGGATTATAGTTCTAATTCAACAACATCCTGCCTATATGACCTTGAAGAAGCCACTGAACATCTTCAAGTCTCAATTTATTCATCTTTGAAATGGGAATAATTATTTCTCATCTGATTACATTGAAAGGGTTGTGGTGAAGGTCAAGTGTGATATTGCTTATGAAATGCCAAGGCATGGTAAGGAAAAGAGCACTGGGTTCAGAGTTAGATGATGTGGCTTAGAGTCTTAGCTCATTATGAAACCTTAGGCAAGTTGCTTACCATGCCTGAGTTTGGTTTTCCTCCTCTATAAAATGGAAATAAGCATATATGTGTGCTCTAACTCCCAGGATTACTATATTATCAAGGCAGTTTTCCTTGGTAATTTCTTGAAAAATGATGTCTAGATTCGTTTTTTATATCATGGCTTTCAGGTAGTCCAACAATTTTTAAATTATCTCTCCTGGATCTGTGTCCCAGGTCAGTTGTGTTTTCAATGAAATATTTCACATTTTCTTTTCTTTTTTTCATTCTTTTGATTTTGATTGATGTTTGTCAGTGTCTCATAAAGTCATTAGCTTCCACTTGCCCAATCCTAACTTTTAAGGAATTACTTTCTTCAGTGAACTTTTGTACCTTCATTTGCATTTGGCCAGTTCTACTTTAAAAAAAAAAAGATTAAAACTGATTTGTTTATTTTTAAGGAGATTTTTTTCTTCAGTGAATTTTCATGCCTCTTTTTGCCATTTGGCCAATTCTGCTTTTTTTTAAATGGGAAAAATACAAGGTTTATTCATCAAATGAAAAATTCAAGTAGGTACAATTTTGCAGATGAAGCTAGAGTGAGCAGTTGCTTTAAGAGTTCATGTGATCAGCACAAGATGTCTTTTATCATATTATGTGACAGTTACTGAGCATCTTCATTATTAAAATATTATCAAGAAATTCTATCCTGTTCATTCTTTTCACCATTCAGCATTCATAAAATATTCATCGATGAAATCCTTTTATTTTTAGAATATTTAGAGCATAAATCCAACAAGGAAATAGTTCTTACTTAAAAGAACTACTCATTTACCCTGAAAGGTTATTCTTTTTTTTAAAATTTTTTGTCTTTATTAATTTGTTTGCTTACTTTTAGTTTACAAAATTCAGTTCTGCTATCCCTTGAGTTTCACATTTTCTCCCCTTCCCTCTTCTTCCCCCTTCCTCCATGGCAGAATGCAATCAAGTATAAGAGCTACAAATACTTTCACATTAGACATTAGTTAGGATATAGAGAAGGATTGTAATGGATGGAAAGAACAATAGGGAAGAGGAAATAAAACCAAACAAGAAAAAGAACAAAAGAAGGTAGTTTGCTTCAATCTGCATTCAAACACTGTTCATTCTTTGAATGTAGACATCTCTCTCCATTATGAGTCTTTTGGAGTTGTCTTATAACCCTGCTTGCAGGGTTATAAGAAAAGAAGAGTCCAATCTACCAATGTTGGTCATCACACATATGTTGTGTCTGTAATTGTGTACAAATTTTCCTAGTTCTGCTCTTCTCACTCAGCATCAGTTTGTATAAGCCTCTCCAGGCAAATAGGAAGTCTGTCTGCTCTTCATTTCTTATAGCATAATAGTATTCCATTACATTTATATACCACAGCTTGTTTAGCCATTCCCCAATTGATAGGCATCCCCTTAATTTCTAATTCTTTGCCACCACAAAAAGAGCTGCTATAAATATTTTTGTACATACGGGTCTTCCTCCTACTTCTATGATCTCTTTGGGATACAACCCTAGAAATGGTATTGCTGAGTCATAGGGTCTGAAATTATTTATAGCCCTTTGGGCATAATTCTAGATTGCTCTCCAGAATGGTTGAATCAGTTCAAAACTTCACTAATAATGAGTCAGTATTCCAATTTTTCTACATCCTCTCCAGCATTTATCATTTTCATGGTTAGCCAATCTGACTGGTGAGATGTGGTACCTCAGAGTTGTTTTGATTTCTCTAACCAATAGTGATTTAGAGCATTTTTTCGTATGCTTATAGATATCTTTAGTTTCTTCCTCTGAAAACTGCCTGTTCATATCCTTTGGCCATTTATCAATTGGGGAATGACTTGTATTCTTATAGATTTGACTCAATTTTTTGGATATTTTAGAAATGAGGCCTTTATCAGAGACATTGGTTGCAAATATTCTTTCCCAATTCCCCACTTCCCTCTTAATCTTGGTTACATTGGCTTTGTTTGTGCAGAAACTTTTCAATTTAATGTAATTGAGATTATCCATTTTGAATTCTGTAATGTTCTCTTTTTGACCTAGACTGTTTTTGATGTTTTTTTCTTTAGTATTTGTGTTTCATTTACCAAGTTGTTGACTTATTTTTCATGATTTTCTTGCCGCACTCTCATTTTTCTTCCCAATTTTCCTCTACCTCTCTTATTTGATTTTCAAAATTCTTTTAGAGCTCTTCCATGGCTGAGACCAATTCATATTTTTCTTCGAGGCTTTGAATGCAGGAATTTTGACTTCGTTGTTTTCTTCCGAGTATGTGTTTTGCTGTTCCATAGCAACTTTCTATGGTCAGAATTTTTTTTCTTTTCATGCATTTTCTCCACCTATTACTTAACTCTTAACTGTTTGGTAAGGTAGGGCTCTACTTCCAGGGTGGAGGGTACACTTTCCCAAGCTTCAGAGGTTTTGTGCAGCCATTTTCAGAAATACTTCTAGGAACCCTATAAGTTTTCAGTTTTTCCAGGGTGGCAAATTTAAAGAGAGGTGTGTTTCCTACTCTGTTGGTCTGTGCTCAGGTGTGTGAGTAACCACAAGCACTCTTCTGTCCTGCAATTGTGACAACAGTCTCCATTTCACTGTAGCAGTGAGGTCTGGTGTGCTGGTGTTCCTTCTCACACTGAGCCTGACACCCAAGACTGTGACCCAGATCTGAGTATGGGGAAATTCCTGCTTCAGTGATAGCAAAGACACCCTGTAATCTCCTTCTGACCAGTTGTTCTTGTTCCATCCCTTTACCATGTGTTGGCTGAGAGCTTCCAGAAGCAGGGCTGCCACTGCTGATTCAATGGCTCCAAAGCCTGCTCCTTATTTTCTGGGTCAGGGTCTGTCCTGGTATGGTATCTGCTGGACTATGTTCCATTCTCACTCAGGTGCAATAGACCTTTCATGCTTACATTCTAAGTTTTCTTTGACTGTAAAATTATTTCACCTGTCCTTTTGTGGGTTCTGCTGTAGGAACTGTTTTCTGGCATTTTAAAAAGTTGTAGAGATGAGTTTGGGAGAGAGTTCATGTCAGTCACCACCTTTTCTCCAGCATCTTGGCTCTGCCTTGGGCAAATTTTTTTTTTTAAATTTTATTATAGTTTGCATCATTCATTTCCACAAGATTTTGAGTTACATATTTTCTCCCCATCTTTCCTCCACCCACTGCCCCAAAACAGCCATCCCAGTGTCTCCCCCCTCCCCCAGTCTATTCTCT
>CM053583.1:14219243-14235156 GCA_028627135.1 Pseudochirops cupreus | reverse complement strand
CAGAGAAAGATATAGAAAGACTATAGTTTAAATGGAGACTGAAGCAAAACTCGTTATCGTTTTCTTTCATGTCTGGTTTTGCTTTTTTTTTTCTTTTCCCAGTGATCACTCATTGGTTACAACCCTTCTATATGACCAAACTATTGTACAAAGTGAAAGTATTTGCAGATCCTATACATGATTGCATGCCACCATGGGGGGGAGGGGAAGGGAGGGGAGAAAATCTGAAACTCAAGTGATTGTGGAACTGAATCTTGTAAATTAAAAGTAAATGAGTAAATAAAAAGAAAAAAAGAAAAAAAATAAAAAATAAAACAATAAAAAAAGAGAAGTGTTTGCAAACAGAACATAGCTTATTGCCAAGATTCATAGAGATGTTGATGGCATATCTACTCTTTGAATAAACTTGATGATAATTCCAGTGAAATAAAACTTATAGACAAGGGTTTATGAGACTCCTGATATACTCATAACAAGTTAATTTTGAGTCTTCATATCTAGTATCCTTTTAGCAACACTGAAGATCACAAAATTATTTTCTTTCATTCACAAATTCAAGGGTGTTTAAAAATTCTTTTTTTGGAAAAAAAAGTGTACTGCACCAGAAGTCAGAATAGGTGAGTTCTAATCCTGGCTTAGGGGAAGCTAGCAGGTCTGGAGTCAGGAAGAACTTAGTTCAAATCTGACCTTAGACACTCCCTTCCTCTATGATCCTGGACAAGTCACTTAAGCCTGTTTGCCTCAGTTTCCTCATCTGTAAAATGAGCTGAAGAAGGAAATGTCAAACCACTCCAGTATCTGCCATGGAAACCTCCCTGACAAAAAGAGGAGTGGGAATTTAAAGAATCAAACACAACTAAAAAATATCTAAATAGGGGCAGCTAGGTGGTACAGTGAATAGAGCACCAGCCCTAGAGTCAGGAGGACCTGAGTTCAAGTCTGGCAGCAGGCACTTGACATTACTTGTGTGACCTTGGACAAGTCACTTAATCCCAATTGCCTTGCCTTCCCTCTTCAAAAAAAAGAGAAAATGACTAAACAACAACAACGTTGACTTGGCCACTAATTGGCTGTGTAATTGCCTCTCCCTAGACTCCCTAGAATGACTGATGGTTTTCCCTATAGCAAGTCCAAGTTCAGTTCCATTGGGAAGGTTGAACTCATCTTTCTGTGGTTATTTTTGGTGCGTGTCCTTTACATCTCATTCATTTTGTTCAGAGTGAAATGCCCAGTGCCCATATTGTACATTTCCTGTGCCTACAGGAGCTGGGGAAATCTACATTTGGGGTATGAGCTTAGCTTTACATGAGCTTAACATGACAAGCTTTATTTTGAAGACTTTCCTGGATTAAATCTAGCTTGGGACAATGAGCAAAAGAAATAGAAAGTAATGCGATGTGTTAGACCTCCAGCATTCATCCTGATCTCTCTAAAACCAGAGCCTTATTGAGGCAGGGTGGGGGAAAGATCTCAGGGTCTTTTACTACATGCCCTTTTTTATTGGACCTTTGATTTCATTAGCAAAGGTAATTTCTAATGAGGAAACCTCTACCAAACTGAATCAGTATCTGCTCTAAAATATTACAGCATGACAGAGTTGCCAAGAGTAGGGGGTGGGTGGGAGGAAATAATACATATACAGTGGCTTGGCCCAGGACAGTCTGCCAGTATACATCAGTACCTGAGTTGAGTTTTGCCTGACTGAGGCTAATTGTTTAGCCACTATATCTTTGGCCTCTCAATTGTGTATATAAATTTTATTTCTTATGGAATGTAAATTTTGTTCACTGAAACCTCTCTAATTATCTTGGGGTTTATGGGCTAGATTTCTTTTTTAAAGACCATGTCTTAAACCCAAATCACCCTGGCTCTCATAGATTGGCAACAATGGGTCCCATCCCAAGCTTCACTTGATCATTGTTTGTTTTCTGATGGCTCAGGGTGAGTGTAAATATCAATTGTTTCTGTTTTAGCCTGAAAACCTGAGGGTCTTCCTCTCCCAGATTGATTTTAACTATGTAAAATAGACCATTTCTTGTCTCATTTCTTACCTAGCCTTAATGACTGAATGGGTGTTGCCTCAGACAAAGTCAGACCTTGGGAATGATCTTAGCTTAAAAAGGCTAAGGTTTCCTTCTACATCAAAGGCCATGTCCAGTCATCCTAATGTGTGTCTTGCCACTGGACCCAGATGACTGCAGAGGAGAGAGTGTGACTGGTGACTTTGCACAGCCCTCCCTCACTTAAATCCAATTTACTTGCTAGTCAAGACATCACCTTCCTGATGTCTTGGTCCTCTTACAACAACTACAGCAATAATATTTTTCTTTTGTTCTTATCTAGGTACATTTTCTCTTCTAAAAGTTAGATATAAATTCCTTTGGGACACATTTGTCTTCTATCCTTAGCATCTCTACCAATGAGTGGAATGTAGTAGGCATTTGGTGAATTAGATTGAATTGAATCGTTGAATTTTAGGCAACACAATTAAGTCTTTGGGTCTCACCTTCCCTGTCTATAAGAACATAATAACATTTGGGTTATATATAAGTGAAAAAGTGTTTATAAAGAAAGTCTAAAATTCAAAAGGCTATAAAACTAGGACTTATAATTTCTCTTAAAGACTTTGGTACCTATATGTGATAATGATAAGACAGTTTTCTGTAAAGCATATGAGGCTTTATTGAGGCAGCTAGGCTTAGTGGATAGAGCTAAGGACTTAGATTGGGGGCAGACTTAGAAAAGAAGCCCACCTCAGATACTTCTTAGCTATATGAGCTTGAACAATTGACACAAATTCTCCTGTTCTCAGTTTTCCCATCTGGAAAATGGAGATAATGACAACTGTAGCACTTACCTTTCAGGGTCATTGTGCATTTCAAATGAGATCATTGCTTTAAAGCATTTTGAAAACCCTAAAGCAAAATATGAATAAAGGATGTTAGTACTAGGGCTTGAAACCATGTCCTTCCTAATTTTAAATCTGCCCCAAACTTTAACACCATGATCTGAACACAGTACACTCTTGTTATTACTCACTGTTATGATGTTAAATGTTCATTATCATCAGTCTCCCCTCATATTGCTCCTTTGCTTAAAGCAAGACAAAAGGTGACAAAGACTAGAACATGGTCCATAATAATGACTGTAATTTATAATGCCTTTAAAGTTTGCAAAGCATCTGTTTATTTTATCTTATTTGAGCCTCACAATAAGCTTTATGAGGAAGATGTTATTTATGTTATCATCTTAATTTTATAGTTGATACTATGACTCAGACTCAGATCAAATGATTTGTCCATGGTTTCACAGCTAATAATTTTTAGAAATAAGATCTGAAACTAATCTTCCATATCCCAGATCTAAAATCCTATAGCATTATGCCATACTGTCCCCTAGACGAGATTTGGAATCTTAAATTGGATTTTTCAGAATTTAACTGGCTCATGGAGGAAGGCTGATGGGTCTCTGTAGGGGAAAGATGGCCAAGCATCTTCACAGGGGGCTGAAATCTAAGAAGAAAATGAAAATGATAAAGAACGTCTCCCCTAATACCTGGTGTTAAGTGTTCAAAAGTCCTTAGATCTGGAGAGATCAAATTTGGCCATTGTTGTTACATGGAAAGCAGTAGATTTAGTGATCTTTCCTCCTATTGAATTTTGGAATGAATGATGGAAACCAAATGAATGGCTGACTCAAAGGACTCCTTCCCTTAGCTGGTCTCACCACACTGTGCCTTGAAAAAGACACATTTGAATGACTGTGAAGGAGGATAGGGATTAGGGAGGGGTTTTATACAGACCCGGGAGACTTTGCCCCCTTGAAGATAATTAGCTCTACAGCCAACTAACACACAAAACAAAACATTAAATTCTTCTCTGACCACAGGGAGCAAACATGGATTGTCCATGGAGATCATTTTCCTCTGGCTGCCTTTGTCTTTCTTACTTCATTGTTAGTGTTGTGAAGGAGAAAGAGCCTTAGTTATTGTGAGTCTTGACCATGAGCTCCTAGCAATGGGACTTTGAGCAAAGCCCTTTAATAGCATCTATTCAGTTCACTCATCTGTCAAAGAAAACTAATACTCAAAATACTCAAATTTAATAACAAACTAATGCTTAAACTGGTATAGCTTACCAGATTGTTGTGAGATTCAAATATCATACTGAAATGTGAAAGAAGCAATGTACTCCAGTGCAAAAAGGATTTAGACCTAGAGTTCAGAGTGCCAGTTGGAATCCCAGATCCCCCCCTTATTTATTAACTTAGTCATATCACTCTCTGTACCTCAGTTTCCTGATCTGTAAAATTGTGATAATTATAATAGTCTATCTTTACCCTTGCAAAGTTTTCTTAGGGATTATGTTTCTGAAGGACATATGCAGATAAAAGTCTAGTAGACTAATGAATCAGGAATACTATAGATATAGTTGAATCAATTGTAAGCAAAGTAATTGACAAAGTCATGCTATTCTGGGGGCAAGATAGAGAGAGGTAGGCTAGACATGAGTACACCTAGGGTAAATCAGAACTGGGTGAATGGCCAGACCCAAAGAATAATCAGTGGCTCAACTAAACTTGGGAATTGACTCGAGCAGAATGCCCCAAGAATCTGTCTTTTGTCCTGTGCTAGTCAACAGGTTTTAAAAATCATAATTAATAGTATCCCTGTTTCTAGTTTTCCCTAAAAAGTAATCTAAATGGGTCTCTATCTCATACACAATCATCCATGGTAACAAGATGATGTTGAGAAATTCTTTATTTCACCCTACCAAAAAAATCGAAATATGTAAAAAACTCACAGGAACCCCTAAACAAATGAAGAAACATAAAATACACAATGCACTGATCAGTTAGAACAGAATTGAAGCTGGGGCTTTCATCAGGATACTGTGCTGATATGCTACTGAAATCCCTTCCTTCCATGGCATTCTAAACAAACCCTTCCAGGTTCCCAGGGCCACCTTATGATTTATATTCCTTCTTACAGGTGTTCCTACATTGGGTGCTGCTGAATATGCAATATCCTTCTCACAAAATCTTCACTGTCCAAGCAATTTACTGGTTTTGTTCTCCAAGTATGAGGCTGTGAAGATACTAAATCATTGATCCTCTTTCTCAAAAGATGTTGGTTTATGTTTACAACGATAATGGCAGTAACACTTAACTAACATTGATATAGTGCTTTAAGGTTTGCTTTCTGTGTTATTTCCTTTATTCCTCACCACAACTCTGGGAGGTTGGTGTTATTTACATTTTTACAGATGAAGCACCTGAGGCTGATAGCATAGATGATTCACCCAGAGTTGCAGAACTAATAATTTTCTGAGAAGGGATCTGAATTGAAGTCTTCCTGATTCCTAGGCCCATGCTCTCTCCACCTACTTGCTTTCCTCACTACACCACTCCTATCCAAGTGGTGCCTAGCTTTGCTCTCCTAGTAGAACAGTGAGCTTGAGCTCTGTTGATGATCCTTCCCTT
Source organism: Pseudochirops cupreus (assembly GCA_028627135.1). Taxonomy (NCBI): domain Eukaryota; kingdom Metazoa; phylum Chordata; class Mammalia; order Diprotodontia; family Pseudocheiridae; genus Pseudochirops; species Pseudochirops cupreus. The sequence goes on along the minus strand of CM053583.1, from coordinate 14,229,675 downwards.
CCCCCAAAGACCATGCTGCAACAAGAAATTCCTTTTGTCTTTAGAAGTTTCAGTGTCCAAATGAAAGCTCCAGAATATAGGCCATCCTGTAGCAAATCCCTTGACGTGCTTTGGTTGCTGCTATCTCAGGTACTAGGGAAGTCAGTCATCAGATAGGTGTCTGATTTGTGCTCAGTCTATGAAGAGAAAGGTGCAAGATGACCAGAAATTTGACCTCCCTTTTTTGGTTTCTAGTTAAGTGCATTTGACTCACCATTTCCCTCTACCAAAAGTTGTCATTTTTCTTCCTGGAGGGACTGGAAAGGAAAATACACATTGTCTCATAATTCAAGTCTGTGCTGCTATGCTTCGGTGTGGAGAGAGAAGAAGGAGAAAGGGAGAGAGAGGGATAGACAGAGATACAGACACAAAGAGAGACAGAAAGAAGAGAATGAAGGAAGTCAAAGACAGAGAGAGAGTGATGGAGAGACACAGAGAGGCAGATACAGATACAGAGGCAAAGATATACACAGAAATAAAAAGAGAAATTAAGAGACACAAACAAGAGAGGAAGAGAGAGAAGAGGAAGATAGGAAGGGAGGAAGTCAGGGATAGACAGAGACAAAGAGAGACAGAGTGATACCAAGATACACACAGGCAGAGATAGAGAGAAGCAAAGAAACAGAAGAGAGGCAGAGAAAGACAGACAGTGTACAATTCCTTTTCTACACTATCAGGAAAGAGTTGTTCCTCTCATGAGAATGTCCCCTGAGACTGCCATAAATTCATGTGAAGACAGCCTCAGTCTATGAAATTCAGGATGTCAGGGGCAGTGGATATGTCTACAATTTGGTGATCTTATTAATGATTTCACCATTCTTCCTGGTGCTGACACAAACACTAAAATGCATCAAGGAGTTGAGGTGAGACATGTGATTCCATCAAGCTAATGTCCTAAGGTAAAAGAAATAAAACAGCACACACATTTAAATGGAGCCGACTTGGTTTCTAAGTATATAATGTGTTTAATCATATTTAATTTTCACAAGAACCCAGGAAGGTAGTTAATCCAAATACTCCATTTTACAGACAAGTGAAATGTGTTTCAGAGAATTGCAGAGATTTGCTTAGATTTGTTCTGTGTGAGAGTCAACATTCAGATGTAGGTTTCCTTCCTTCCAAGGCCAGGGCTCCTTCCATGACATGATGTTGTCACCAGAAAAAAAAATAGAACTAAACTTGTGAGTGCATAAGAAAAATCACCAGAATTGGAGGTTGGATGCAGGAGAAGGAAGGTACAGATTGCATTTTTTTTTCTCTAAGAAAATGGATAATCTGATTGAAGTCTCTGTCCTCCTACAGCTTTATGGAAAGCACTTTTGACCTCTTTGTTTCTCAAACTATAGACCAGAGGGTTCAACATGGGAATGACCATAGTGTAGAAAACAGATGCAATTTTGTCTGTGTCCATGGAATGGCTTGAGCTGGGTTGGAAGTACATGAAGATGATTGTCCCATAGAATATGGACACTGCTGTGAGATGAGAAGCACAAGTGGAGAAGGCCTTCTGTCGGCCTTCAGTAGAACGGATCCTCAGGATGGCAATGCAGATGAACAAGTAGGAAGTCAAGATAATCAGAAGGGGGAAAAATACAGTGAATATTCCTAAGATAAATATTACCATCTCAATGATGTGAATATCAGAGCAGGTTATAACTAGGAGGGGGGGAACATCACAGAAAAAGTGATGGACTATGTTGGAGCTACAGAAGGAGAGGCTAAAAGTGTCTCCTGTAACTATAGAGGAATTTAAAAAGCCACAGATGTAAGCACTATTGGCCAGATGTGCACATAGAGTTGATGTCATGGTGGTGGTATAATGTAGGGGCTTACACACAGCTGCATGGCGGTCATAGGACATGGAAGCCAAGAGGAAACTTTCAACTGTGGCAAAGGCCACAAAGAAGAAAATCTGTGTGGCACATCCATTATAGGAGATGACTTTGTCACCTGTGAGGAGCCCTGCCATCACCTTGGGAGTAATAGCAGAGGAGTAACCAAAATCTACCAGAGAGAGGTTACTGAGGAAAAAGTACATGGGGGTGTGGAGGTGGGAATCCCAGGAGATCAGAGCTACTATCCCCAGGTTCCCTACCAGAGTGATGAGATAGATGAAGGTGAACATTATGAAGAGAGGAACCTGAAGCTCTGGGGCGTCTGTTAATCCTACAAGGATGAACTCATTCACTTCAGATCTGTTCTCCATATGTATGATTTGAGAATATTGTCATTCACCTGCAATAAATGAGGAATCATCAGAAAAATACACTCTGTATAGTAAATGACTCTAAGACATAAAACATAGTCAAAGCCTTCTCTAATGTAAGGGGTAGAAATAAGGGATTGAAGGATCAGGAGCATCTGGGGAGTTATCATAGCATTACTCTACATTCTCAAAATTCATTTATCCACTGAGAGAGAGAAAGTGAGGGAGACCTCATGTATTATTTCTAATGGTTTTTCCATCTACTACACACTTAACAATCCCCAAAGTGGCATTTCCAACTTCAGAAAAGGGAAGTATCTTATTCTGTGACAAAAATCAGCATAAGAAGGTAGATTATTGGTGGTTAGGACTGGAGAACTAGACTTTTTTCTTATGAATATGCTTGATTCTACTGAAGAAAAGAAGAATAAAAGTAAAAATAGAGGAATAAAATAAGAAGAAAGTTCAAAGAGAAAGGAAGAAGGAGAGAGGATCAAAGAAAGTTGGTTGAGAATTCACTGGGATCTTTATTATTCCTGGAATCATTGTAACTGAAAGTTCTACATAATGGACTGAAGTCACTAGTGTCTGAGGAGGAACAACTGTCATTGGATACTGATTGCATAGTTTTGGGAATCATTGGTGAAAAACATCATTGGTGAATCACACGACAATAAATGTATGGTTTCTACCGTTATGTCCCTCACACACACTTTCCCCTTTTTAAATTCTCTACCTATGCCACTGTGGAAACCGAAGGTGACCACAAACAGGGATATCTGTCTTTTCATTCAATATATTATTTTCTGGGTCCCAGAGAAATAATCAGTTTTTGGTTTAGCCACCTTTCAAGTTCCAGTGAAAATCTGATGTGCAGGAAGATTTTGCTGATCCATCTCAATTCCAAGGTCTTCAGTTTTTCAAAAAAAAAAAATCTCTAATTTAGCATGGACATTTCTTGTTCATGCAGTTATTTGCACATTGTCTAGAGATTGTGAATTCTTTGAGGATAGGGATTATATTTTACCTTTCTTTGTATTCTCAGTGCTTAGCATGGTGCTGGGAACATAGTAGGCATTCGATACATGTTTATCAGCTCATTTATTTAAGTGGGAACCTTTCTTTTATGAACAAACTAAGGTGGCCCTTGGGCTTCAGGCAAATACATAGCCCACTCCCAGACTCCACCATAAGCCTTTACAGGTTGGAAGGCCCTGCCACTGCTATGTTTCACTAACTTGGAGGCCTTAATATCATCTTTAAGTTTTCATAAAAGTTATAAGTTGGCTGCTATATGTTATCTATAACAAGATGTATTGGGAAAAGAAATCATAGCAACCAGAATAAGAGAATCTCAAGTCATTATAGTTCCTCAGAGGTCACCTACCTCAGTTCACATCTGACCAGGAGTCACTTTTACTAAAGACTTGTAAAGTTGGAAAAGGAATAGAGCTGGTGAGGTAAAAAGAATGAATGAAAGATAAGAAACATAGAGCCCTGATAGCCTTTTGGGATCCCCTGAGGAATTATGCTTAACAAGCAAGGTAAACTAGAATCTCGAACACAAGAAATCAAATCTAGCTAACAAGGTCACATTTAGACTGGAGGGAAGGTACTTATAACTGGAATGTGATTCTAGGAAAGTTTTCCCCTTATTTGAATGAAACTGGATAGGTAACAGCAGACTATTCTATTAAAAAAAAAAAAAGACTGTCTACTGATATGAGGAAATCCAGGAGCCAGAGTGGAAAAATATAGTAGAAAGCATTTATATCAATATTAACTTAACAGTATGCTGTTACAAATAATAATTAATTAGAAGAGGAAATAGATCATGAATTTGGTAAATACCACAAACTTGGCATGTAGGAATGTATGATAGATTTGATGAAATTTCAATTATCTGGACATCTCCCAGAATTTTCTCTCTCATTCTGTCTCTCTGTTTCTCTTTCTGTCTCCGTCTCCATGTCTCTACGTCTCTGTGTATATTTGCATCTTTGTCTCATTCTCTCTGTCTGTTTTTGCCTTTTTCTACCTGCCTGTTTCTGTATATATGTATGTTTCTGTATATATGTATATCTGTATGTATGTATGTATGTAGCTATCAATCTATCTAATCATCTCTTATAATCTGCCTATGTATCTGTCTCAAAGAACAGCTATTGGTTTCTTGAAGACAATGATAATTTTATCTATCAAAAGTGAAGAAACCTATATGAGGAAATTCTAATCTGGATTTTATTCTTATAAAAGATGAAGAATTGTTAGGTTGGACCAAATATGGGAATGTGACTGGAATAAGAGGAAAGTAACTAAATCATCCTAAAGTTTGATGTAGACAAAGAAAGGAAAACTAGCAATTGTCAGACATGCACACGCATGTTTGGGATGGATCAATTCCAGGCATTCCAGAGGAAAGGGAAGGGCAAAGTGGGAGACTACAGAGTGTTCAAACCTGAAGGGATAGAAAGATCTCAAGAATAAAAATTTGAAGATGCAAAAAGAAAAATTGTCAAATAAGTAGACTCAGATATGAAAAAAAAATGCAGTAAGAAATAAAAAGGAGAGGCAACCAAGAATGAACACAAAAGCAGAACCTATCTTATGGTAATAGAGTTGGGGGGGATGGCAGGGCTCCAGGTGAGCTGAAGAAGTACAGAAAGCTAAAGACGACAAAAAGATGTGTTCTTTAAATTGAAAAATTGGCCATTGAGTTAAACAAAAGCTAATCTTATAAGGAATTAGACTGATTCTCTATACTGATGAGACAAGTACAATGAATGACAAGACAAGGCAGAACTGCTCTGTGTATTTTATTTTGCTTTTCTTTTTACTGACAAGGAGAACAAAACAACCAGATAATGAGATGATACTAAAAATAATAGGAATTAGCACTGATATTAGTGAAGGGAAGGGAAGAAACATTTATATAGTATCTACTCTGAATCAGCACTGCACATATGATCTCATTCGATTCTCACAACAGCTCTGAAATGCAGGTGCTGTGATTATCCCCATTTTAAAGATGAGGAAACTGAAGCAAACAGGAGTTAAGTGACTTACCCAGGGTATCACCGTGTCTGAGACTGTATTTGAATTCAAGATTTTCTGCCTCCAGTCCCAGTGCTCTGTCCCCTGTACCAGAGCTGCCTCTTTAAGGTTTGCCAAGTACTTTAAATACATTGAATCATGTGTTTGTCATGACTTTGTGACATATACATGATTAACAAGAAAATCAATCTGACCTTACGCTGAATGGAGGGCACAATATCCAAGTGTACAAAGGTGGTGTCTATATTCACGTTGGTATTGGTGGAAGGAACTGAGGCGTTGGGTGTAGAGATGATAAACAAACGGGTGTCAAGGCATGGGTTGGGATTAAAGCTATCTTTAAGCAGCTGCAGGGCTGACATGGAGGGAGAATTTGACTGGTTCTATTTTTATGCATTGGGAAAAATCAGGAGCAAAGGCAGAAGTTAAAAAGAATTAAATTTAGGTTTAATGTAAGGAAAACATTCCAAAAATAGTGTTGTTCAGATGTGGAAGGGACTGCTTTGGCATATACTGGATTTTCCTTCTCTTGAAGTCTTGAGGGAAAAGCTACTTGACCACACGTACACACACACACACACACACACACACACACACACACACTTTGTGTGTATACATAAATATACATATATATCACATACATTTACATGTAAAAGAACTTTTTTCTAATGTAGCTAATTTTGGACTTATAATTAAGGACAAAATAAATAATTAAAACTTTATCTCATAAACTATTAGAGGAGCAGAAAGGAAATCTATTTTTGCAAGCAATACAACTAAAGATTTTCTTTTATCATAACAGAAACTATATTAAATAGAATACAAGCAACCAACTTACAGTCAAGATTTATGGTAATGGTCTCATAATGTTAGTCTTGAATCATTTTAAAAATTAATTCTATTGAATCAAATGTATATAGATATAGTCTATGACAATCCTTCTCATTGATGTTCTCAAGATTGGGTTCTCTTCAATTCCCATCTCTGGAGAGAGCACTTCTTGGTCAACAGGGCAGATATGGTGATTTGTTTTCTACTCAGAAATGCTCAGGTGTTGGTGGATAGTACCATTTGGGAAGGGCACTTGATTGGGAATCTGAAGATCCAGATTCTAATGTTACTTGTAAATGCACTAATTTCATCTGTGATTTCACAAAAGTTAAACAATTCTTCTGGGCCTCTGTCTCCTCATTTAGAAAATGGGAATAATATTTTTTTTAATATGAAGGTCACACAGTGGTTGTGAGGAAAGTGTTTGCCAAGAATCAAGTGCTGTAGACATGAAAGTTACTATGATCAGCTTAGTTTATTGGGCTTATACATAATAATGGATGACTGGGTGCTATGAAAAACACAGAGGAATAGAGAAAAAAAATAGAGGTGCTACTCCACTCCAAATTACCATTAAACAATGTGGTGTAGTGCAGAGGTCTTCAATCTTTGATTCAAGACGATGTATATTTAAATCCAATCTCAGACTGTTATTAAATGTATATCTTTGGGCACATCACTTATGTCAGTCAACTTCAAGTTACTTACCTGTAAAAGGGAAATAAAAGTAATGGTATCAATATCACATAGTTTGTGAGAAAATTGATATAAAGGATTTTGTAAGTTTTAAGTGCTTTTTTTTTGTTTAGTTTCCATGTAGTCCAATGCTTAGTGACGCCATGTGTATATAAATATGAGCTATTATGACTGAGGGCAAGGATGAAATATCATCTATACTTTGTTATCAATGCCATTTCTCAAGAATTTAATGCCCTGCCTTACACACAGTATCCCCTTTATCAACATTAGTCAATTAAGTGTCCGTTGGCACTACAAGGATACCAGTCCCTCAAATTGCTCTTCCAGTTACTTGAGGGATAATGACTTTGAAAAGCAGAGAAGTAAAAAACAACTGGTATTTATAGAGATGTTGGATCTTTGAACACAATTGACATGCATTAACTCATCTGAGCCCTTACACACCCATATGAGATGAGTGTATGGTTAATTATGGACAGTTGTGGATAAAAAAAAAAAAAGGGAAAAAGCCAAGCGACTTACCCATGGGGAAACAGTGAGTCAGCATCTGACATAGATAAAGCTTGTATCTGGGTGATCCTGCCTCCAGGTCCAGCAACGTTTCCACTAAACCATATTGCTGTCTATATGAACATTATAGTCTTAGATTAAATGTCTTACAACCTAGCTGACTTGGGAGAGAAGAGTTAATCAAGAACTTTAAATTCAAGGTTTGGCTTGAAGTTCAAGGCCTGGGAATTATGAGATCCTATTGGAAAAAAAAAGTCTTCATTAGGAACTGGAGCAAAGAATTCAAAGGTTCCTGGTATCAGAGATGTCACTTCTCTCCATTATTGCTTCATGGATGGCAATAGAATTAATAATGCCCACGCTTCCCCTCCATTCAGCTCAACCCTAGGCAGCAGAAAGGGAACTGGATGAATGATTGGATGGCTTAAGGAATTTGACGCACAAGTTGGTACACAAGCTTTGAACCCTATAATGAAATGTTTCAATGGCAGAGCCAGGGAAGAAGCTGGGACTTTATGCAGACCTGGGAGCCCTGCAACCCTTGGGAGATGCTATTCCCTCAGAGACACCTGGCAGCTCTGCTGCCAATTCATGAACAAAACAAGCCATTAAATTCTGCTCTGGCCATGAGAAAAGAACCATTTTCTGATGGGCACTTTGTCCATCTTAGCTTGTTGTTAGCAAAGTGAGGAAGAAAGGGACATGATCAGGGCAACTGAAAAAGGCTGGATGCTAGTCCTGCTTCTACCACCTCTTAGCTATGTGACATTGGCCAAGTCACCAAATATCTCCAAGTCTCAGTGCATGCATTTTTCAAATTATACAAAGTATAGATGATATTTCATCCTTGCCCTCAGTCATAATAGCTCATATTTATACACAAATGGGGTCACTAAGCATTGGATTACATATTACATGGAAACTAAACAAAAAAAAAGGCACTTAAAACTTACAAAATCCTTTATATCAATTTTCTCACAAACTATGTGATATTGATACCATTACTTTTATTTCCCTTTTACAGGTAAGTAACTTGAAGTTGACTGACATAAGTGATGTACCCAAATATATACATTCAATAAGGGTCTGAGGTTGGATTTAAATCCACATCTTCTTGAATCAAAGATTGAAGCCCTCTGCACTACACCACATTGTTTACTGGTAATTTGGAGTGGAGTAGCACCTCTATTTTTTTTTCTCTATTCCTTTGTGTATAATAATATCAGATCTGAAAACAATTCAAAAGTTTTGGTGAAGATCAAATGTGATACTGAGTATAAAAGTGATATGGAGTAGTGAACAGATCTCTATGATGTGGGGTGGTGAAAAGATCACTGAAAGTGGTTTTAGGAGTTTTGTTATGCAGTTGCTGGTCATTGTAAAACTTTAGGCAAAGCAGTTATGCTGAGTGAATTTGATGTCCTCATTTGTAAAATGCAAATAAACATATTCCCAGGACCACTGCAAGAAGAGTAATTTGAAAATTATAAAGGATATTTTTATCATGAATATTATTGTACATAAAAAAAAAATCTACTTAGAACTCCCAAATGACCTGTCTCCCCAAACTGAATCTTGTCCTGTCTCTCTCTGCTTCCTAGCTCTGGTCCTTGAGGACCCATGCTCTAAATGTTCAATTTAAATAGTAACTGTAGTAATACTGTAGTAATCATTTGTCATGGTTTAACCTCTTGACAAGCTCCCTTCTAATATTCTTCAATATAAGATGCAAGGAAAGACAGTAAAGAAAGCAGTGTAATAGATTAAGATTTTGTTGAATCCTGAGAACTCAGAAGGATTCAATAATGCCTCCTTCCTTACTTGGAAGGTCACCTATCCTTATCCCCTTCCTGCTAGCATTGCCCCAACACTGAAAAATGTTATATTTGCTGTTTATATACTGTATATTCATTTACATGTGTATCTATAATTTCGCTGAATAAAATTTGTCTCCTAAAGGAAAAATTTGCTTTTTTTGTCCTAGTATGCCCAGAATTTGCAATGAACCTACTGAGTTTGATATAATATTTCACAAATTCCTGAATTCTACACATGGTCATGTTAGTTTCAAATTGTTGCAGAAACAAGCCTAAAATGCATCAAACGTGCATGCTTGTGGTCAATGAGGAGAAAGAGATTTGTGACAAAACTAAGTAATTATTTATTGCTTCTGGCACAAACACAACTTGGTAAGCTCCAACTCCGTGGAAAATATTTTGAAACCCTAGATAGCTTAAGAACCACTAAATGGGAAACAGTGCTCTAAATTCTCTTGGCTCTAATCTTCCAAACAATTCTGGCTCTTGGTCCAGTCTTTAACAGAGACATTTATTGAATTTCTTGAGGAAAGTTACTGGAAGCTAAAATCTGACCCAAATGCCGCATGTGTGGGTGGTAGTGTGCATTCCTCAAGACATTTAGATTGTCCCCCATAATAATAGCTGTGATCTTCCTGTTGGGTAAAGCCTAGTGTGTTTACTGGAAGGAATCATGTGGCCCAGTAGGTATGCTGTACTGACAACTATAAAATGTAGTAATGAGCAGATGAATGAAGAAAAACATTTATTCCATGCAAAGGAGGGTGCCAAGTGCTAGGAATGCATACTGAAAGAAAAAAAAGCTCCTGCTCTTAAGGGCTTATATTCTAAACAGGGACATGACACACATAGGTCATTTGAGATGTGAGTGTCATATGAAGTACCAGGCTTCAGCGACAATGCATTTTCCCATTTGGGAACACATTTTTTTTTCCACAGAGATTACACTCCTGGATAATATCTGCAAAATTATTATTATTGATTATTTCATAAATTAGTTTTGCAATGACAGAAGCAGAAGCAATTTTTTTTAAATTGATTTATTTATTTACTTTTAGTTTACAAGATTCAGTTCCTGTAATGCCATGCACCAGCAGATTCCCAAAGGAATGCTACTGTGAACAGCCTTTAGAGTTCAGATTACAAAATAGAGTGAACACTCTGTTTATTCCATTACAAATCAAGACAAACATTCAAAACATTATAATATTCACAATATTACATCTCATCACAGAAAATGGCCACACAGTTTTCACTACAGTGGCCACAATATTCA
>CM053583.1:14192946-14218743 GCA_028627135.1 Pseudochirops cupreus | reverse complement strand
CTTCACCCAGAGCAACATTCCAATTCTGTCTGTCTGTCTCTGGAATTCTTGCTTATATACACACCTCAGCCAATCCCCTTCTTCCACATCAACAGGGGAGTTCATGCCTTCTCAACAGTGGGACAGGGTTTGCCCCTTCCACACTTAGCACTTAGTACTAAGTGCTAAGTATCCTGCTAAACAGATTACTATTACAGTTCCACAATACCTTGAGTTTCAAATTTTCTCCCCTTCCTCTTACTCCTCCCAATGCCGGCATACAATCAAGTATAGGATCTGCAAATACTTTCACATCGGACATTACTCTGGTTGTATAGAAGAGTTGTAACCAATGAGTGAACAGTGGAATTCCCTGTATATTTTAGAAATGAGGCCTTTATCAGATACACTGGTTGTAAAAATTCTTTCCCAATTTCCCACTTCCCTATTAATCTTGGTTACATTGGCTTTGTTTGTACAGAAACTTTTCAATTTAATGTAATCAAGATTATCCATACTGCATTTTATAATGCTTTCCAACTCTTCTTTGGTCATAAAGTCTTCTCTACTCTATCAATCTGACAGGTAAACTATTCCTTACTTTCTCAGATTACTTATAGTATCAGCTTTTATACCTAGATCATGCACCCATTTAGACTTGACTTTAGTGTACAGTGTTAGATGATTGTCTATGCCCAGTTTTTGCCATACTATATTCCAATTTTCCCAGCAGTTTTAGTGAGTTCTTGTCCTCCAAACTGGAGTCTTTGGGCTTGTCAAATAGTATATTACTATAGTTGTTGACTACTGAGTTTTTGTACCCAATCTATTCCATTGATCCACTACTCTATCCCTTAGCCAGTAACAAGCAGTTTTGATGACTGCTGCTTTATAATACAGATTAAAATCTGGTATAGCTAGGCCACCTTCCCTAGCATTTCTTTTCATTAATTGCCTTGATATTTTGGACTTTTTGTTTTTCCAAATGAATTTTGTCACTATTTTTTCTAGTTCTATAAAGTAATTTTTTTAGTAGATTGATTGGTATGGCACTAAATATGTAATTTAATTTAGGTAAAATTGCCATTTTTATTGTATTAGCTTGACCCAGCCATGAGTAATTGATGTTTTTCCAAGGAGAAGAAATTTCAGGGTAGAAAATGACAAGAGCATATTTGGACTGGACTAGAAACTTTGAGTAGGTGCATGCTCAGACTGCCCTTAGTATGTCAGGGAGAGCTAAATTACTCTGTTCTGGACTTCCACCTTCCAAGAACATGCAGCCTGATCTATACCAACTTCATTTTCTACCTTGCCACTGCTTCTTCTGCTTGCTATTGCACCAACTTAATAAATGCATGCACACACAAACACACAATCTTCTTTCAATCTTTTTTTCAATTTTTAAAGATACTATTTTATTTTTTTCCAGTTACATGTAAAGACAATTTGTAGCATTCATTTTTTAAAAATTTGAGTTCCAAATTTTTTCCCTCTCTCCCTCCCTATTCACCCTCTCTAAGAAGGTAAGAATTTAAAATAGATCATATATGTGTAGTCCCATAAAACTTATTTCTGTATTAGTCATATGTGAAAGAAGAAAAAGAACAAAAAAAACCATGAAAAAGATAAAATAAGTGAAAATAACATGCTTCAATGATGTTCAGACTCCATCAGTTCTTTCTCTGTATCTGGATGGCCTTTAGCATCATGAGTTCTTTGGAATTGTCTTGGATCATTGCAGAGAAGAGGTGGTTAAGCTATTCAATGTAGATGATCATATATTATTGCTGTTACTGTATAGAGTCCTTTGGTTCTGCTCATTTCACTTTATATCAGTTCATGTAAGTCTTTTCAGATTTTTCTGAGAGCATCTTGCTCATCACTTCTTATAGCACATTAGCAGTTAATCAATTTCCAATTCTTTGCCACCACTAAAAGAACTGCCATAAATGTCAAGACTTGAGTTCTCACCACTGCCGCACTGAGCAGCTGACCTGCTGAGCCACAACCAAGGGGCCTCAGTTGCTAATCTGTGCTGGGAGGTAGGCCTCCTGCTGGGTTGCCCCAACAGCCCCTGCACTGGGATACATTTCCCTTTTACCCAAGTGAGACAGATCTTTCCTATAACACTTCTAAGTTATCTTTGGCTAGAAAACTTTCTTTTGTGGGTTCTGTTGCTCCAGAATTTGTTCTGAGGTAGGATTTAAAGTTCTTTCAGGGGAAACATGGGAGAACTCAGGGCTTTTCCTGCCTATTCTCAACTATCTTGACTCCTCCCAGTCTTCTTCCAACTTTCTGATCTGATCACCACCACTATTATCTTTGAAAAAACAAAGGATAGCCCTATTATTCCACTCTTTATATCTGTGACTTCCCAGAACAAATCATTCTTCTCTGGCCACCACACCCCTCAAAGTGTTTTCTTCCCTCTACAATTACACTCAAACAGAACTTTATGTTTCTGGAACCCTTAACATATGCCACCTCACTAGTTCTGAACAACAACCATATAAGACAGATGATTTTACTGTTCTCATTTTACAGATGAAGAAACTGAGACTGAGAAAGTTTAGGTGACTTAGCCAGGGTCACACAGTTGCTTAATGACTATTGTAACATTCACACTTGGGTCTCCTTGACTTCAATTTCAGTTCTTTATCTTCTATATGACCGAGCTGCTTCCTGAATCATAAAGTCTTTGAAAGTAGGGGCTGTGTTGCTTTTGTACTTGTTTTCCCACTGCTAAACAGAGTGCTTGGTACTTAAGAAATACTTAATCAATGTGTTGTTATTCAAACATCTTCTATGAAGCAAACATGGTAAGGACTGGGAAATCAGAATAAAAAAAACCCCATAGTTCCTTCCCTTCATGAAGTTTATAAAGAAGTAAACACTAAGAAATATGTTGATTTCATATATTAATGCAGAAGGATATTAATATTTCTAAATATCCCTGAATATCCTAATCATTTCACATTCCATATCATCCTTGTTGAACAAGAGTGCTTTACTTTCTTTTGTTTTGCAATTCACATTCATGAGGCATGTGAGGATATAGACAAATAAAGTAAAAAAAAAATTTCCTATATCCCAATGTGGTCCCAGGTATCTGGAAATAGTAGTTTTATTGATTGACTCCAAAATAATTCAAATAATAAAGGAGGATGATATGGAGTGGGGGAAGGAGTACCAAATATATACCAAGTCATTCATGCAACACTAAAACTTATGGGCTCATGTGGGCCGTGTTTAATCCTCAAAACTGATCTGCACAAAATAATTGCTTTCTCTCTTATTGGCTCATCACTGTCACAATAAAAAATTGGCAATAAAGAGAAAATGAGGCAATGAGTTTCAAGCATACAAAATTTATTAGCAAGGTCAGCAATAGTAGTAGTATGACAACAAAAGGTTCAGGGGGAAATATTAAGAGGGATAGAGAGAAGGAATCATGGAATTTTAGAGCCAGAGGGATCCCAGTGGTCATTAAATCTAATCCATGCCTGAAAATACATGCAATAAATGTTTGCCCCACATGATGACCTTTAGTGAAGGAGACTTCTTCTGCCTATTTTTAACAGCATGATTTGTTTGAAAAACCTTTCCTTGCATAGAACCAAAATTTACCTCTGGAAATGCTAGTCGTTACTTCCTCTTCTGCCTTCTAGAGTCAAGCAGAATATGTCTAATCATTCTTCCACAATATCCATCTTCAAGTACTTCACCTCCCCTCCTGAAACTTAACTTTTCATTCTTCTAGATGAATATATTCAATTCTTTAACTGTTCCTCATATAGAATAGTTCCCAGTAAGCATTCTCTATCCAAAACATGACCCCAAGGACTGAAAAAAAACACCCAGATATACTCTGAAAAGGATAACAATATCATTCCTACCTCTTTCGGAGCAAAATATTTATCAATGTGGTCACATAGGATATTGGCATTTTTGCTTCCAAGTCCTACTATTGACTGGTATTATACTAGTATCCCACCAATATCAACTGAACATTTTTCAGATAAACCATGCCTTCTTAATAGTAACATGGGGCCAGTTGATTTGAGTCTAAAAGAATTCAGATTCCAAAGTGAGATGGTATGGAGTTGAGGAAGGAGAATCAATTGCATATCAAAGTCTTCATGCCCCACTAAGACATCTGGGTTCACATGTCCCAAGTCTGATCCTAAAAAATGATCTGCAAAAAGTATTTGTTTTCTATCTCATTAGCTCATTACTGTCACAACAAAAATCTACAATAAAGAGAAAATGAGGCACAAAGTTTTAAGCATAGTAAATTTATCAGTAAAGCCAGCAAGAGTAAATAAAAGGGATGGAAGAATACAAGTTAGTCAAGAATTCATCCGACAGAGAAGCTCTTTTATACAGTTGGTTATAGAAGTTACCAGATGCAATCCAATAATTCAGACTAAACTAAGACTGTCATTAGTCACACAGAGATTAATGATGGGCTTTGCCTGGCTTGACTGAGAGCTGTAAGGTCCATAACCCAGTCAAAAGGGAAAATGCAGCATTGACTAACATCTCTTGGGACATCTGGTGGTTGGCAAGCATCCTATATCCAGGCTGACAAACCTACTTGCAAGGTCAGTAAAAGATCACAGATTTGATTCCTTGTGGCTCCACTTTAGGCCATAGTAATGGGGAAATTAAAATCATACAAAGTTTTACAAATGATGGCTACATAATTAAATCTACATTTGGTGTACATATATTGATTCTAGTTTTTAGATACAATTCTCTATTAATGATTTGTAAATAATAAAAAATGAAGAGGGGTAACAATATTTAATTCTACTTTATCCTCAAAGAGTTGTTTCTAGAAAATTGACTTGTTTGCTAACGGTATAGTATGTTTCAGATTATCCTAGTATGGTCAACATGGCTCTCCAGCCCCTGATAATTTAAGTTACCAAATAATATTTAGCCTTAATTTCTTTTCACAGAAAAAATCAAAGATGCTCAAAAAAACACTTATTCAGACACACAAACATATAAAGCATCCAAGAACCTGTTAGGAAGGATGCAAATGATGTTGAGCTTGATATCTGGATATTTCACTGATGTTACAGTAAAATGCTTCTCTCCTCCAGGATCAAAGTTATTTCCATGCCCTAAGGATCACACTGTGGTTTCTATTCCTTCCTAAAGGCAGCTGTACTGCAGTAGTGTGCTGGAGCCAGGTTGAGGTGGCTCACAAGGACATCCTTGAAATTTAAGTCAGAATATTAGACCATATAAATCAGCAAATTCTACAAATCAGATCCTAATTTATGATTTTGTTGATGATCTAGACTTTAGGAAGTGGTGGAGAAAATAATAAGGCAGAGTAAATGTCAAAGTATGCCATGGATATAATTTTCCTCCTACAGCTAGTCTTGAGCATTTGTCAGCATTGACTCTCACTTAGGGGATGCTGAATAAGCAATGACATTAACATCAAAACTACCTCTTCCAAGAACCTAAATGAACTTGCTCTCCAAGTACTAAGCTGTTCAGAATTGATGGAGGTGATCTTCCTCTTTCTAGATAAATAGCATCCAGAATGACTATCTTGTACTTAGATACATGTGTGTATAAATAAATGCTTATCATTTATTCCACAGAGCAATCTTTAAAGTACAGGATATTATTAAAACACTTTAAACATGAGGAAACAGACTGAGACTTCAAATGATTTACCAAAGATGATGCAACATGAATGTATCTGACAGAGAATTTAAATTCATGTTGCTCCTAAGTTCAAGTTTATGACACTTTCTTTTATGTGATGTTGTCTCTTAAAAAGTTTGAATTAAACTTCATTGTGCATAAGAAAAATACGCTGATTTGGGGGCTGGATATCAGAGTGGGGAAGGTACAGATTCGTTTTTCTCTCTAAGAAAAAAGATGATTCAATTGAAGTCGTTGTCTCCTCACAGTTTTCCTTAAAGCATTCTTGACATCTTTGTTCCTCAGACTATAGACCAGAGGATTCAACATGGGGATAACCATGGTGTAGAACACTGACACCATTTTGTCTGAGTCCATTGAATGACTTGAACTGGGTTGAAGGTACATGAAGACAATTGTCCCATAGAATATGGACACTGCTGTGAGATGGGAAGCACAGGTGGAGAAGGCTTTCTGGCGGCCTTCAGCAGAATGGATCTTCAGGATAGTGATAAAGATTAACAAGTAAGAAGCAAAGATGATGAGAAATGGGAAAAAGACAGTGAATGACACTACAATAAAGACTACTGACTGAATGAAGCGAATGTCAGAGCAAGAGAGAACTAGGAGAGGAAGAATATCACAGAAAAAATGATGAACCAGATTGGATTTACAGAAGGAAAGACTAAAAGTGTTTCCTATGACTATGGAGGAGGTTATAAAGCCACCAATATGAGCACCACTGGCCAGAAGTGCACATACAGTTGATGTCATGGTTGTAGTGTAGTGTAGAGGTTTGCAGATAGCTGCGTGGCGATCATAGGCCATGGAGGCTAAGAGGAAACTTTCAGTACCAGCAAAGGCTCCAAAGAAGAACAGCTGTGTAGCACAGCCATTGAAGGAAATAATTTTGTCCCCTTTAATGAGCCCAGCCATCACCTTAGGAGTAATAGCCGAGGAGTAACCAAAATCTATCAGAGAGAGGTTACTGAGGAAAAAGTACATGGGTGTGTGGAGGTGGGAATCCCAGGAGCTCAGAGCTACTATCCCCAGGTTCCCTACCAGGGTGATAAGGTAGATGAAGGTGAACATTATGAAGAGTGGAACCTGAAGCTCTGGGACATCTGTTAATCCTATGAGGATGAACTCTTTGACTTCAGATCTGTTGTCCATAGATTTCACTTGAGAGTGTTGTCATTTACCTGCAACAAAAGAAGAACCATCAGAAAAATCCACTCTACATGATGAATAACTCTAAGACACAAAATATGGTCAGATACACATCTTATATGGGGCACACAAATAAGGAATTAAGGAACGAAAATCATAGAAGGCAGTTGTCATTGCAGTTACTCTAGCTCCCCCAAATCCCCCAATCCAGTTTCTCATAAAGGCCCCTGTCTGTTAATTCCTCCCTATTTTCTGTCTTTTACAAACTTTGCAATTTTCAAAATTGCGTTTTCCACTTCAGGAAAAAAGAAAACTATCTTCATATCTAGTTAAAATTAGCATAAGAATGGTTATTATTGTTGCTTAAGGTTGGAAAACCAGCTCTTTTCTCATGAATATCCTTCACTGTGATATTGAGAGAAAAGAGGGATAAAGAACAATAGGTATCCCTAAAATAAGAGGCAAGTTAAAAGACAGAGAGAAGAGAGAGAAAGATCCAAGAAAGTTGGCTGAGATTTCCTGGGATTTGACTTAGTCTGCGATTCACTGTGACTGTAATGTCTATGCAATGTACTGAAGTCACCAGTTCCTGAGGAATAACAGCTACTAGGTAACACTATTTTCATAGTTGATCAAATAACAATATGTATGATTTCTAAATCTGTTTCCTTCACGCAGCCTGCCCTCTTTTCAGTTCTCCACCACTGAGAGCATAGAAGCAAAAGGTGACCACAAACAGGAACACTACATGGTTTTCTGAGTCCCAGAGAAATCATTTTTCTTTGTTTTAGACTCTGTCAAGGTTAAGCTAAAATCCCACCTACATGATGCCTTTCTTTTTCCACCTCAGTTCCAGAGCCTTCCCTCTTTTGATTATCTCCATTTTATTCCTGGATGTAATTTGTTTATATGTAGTTATTCACATGTTGTCTAGAAATGGTGAACACCTTGAGGAAAGGGATTCTGTTTTTACATTTCCTTCTGTACTCAGTGCTTAGTATGGTGCTGGACATATATTAGGCACTTAATAAATGTTTAAAGAATAATTGATTAGCCAATAGTAAGCCTTCCTTCTAAAGTAAGCCAATGTAGCTTTTCGGCCTCAGACAGATACATAGTCCATTCCCAGACTCCAACATAAACCTTTACAGCTTAGAAGGATCTGCCACAGTTATGTTTCATTAGACTTAGAAAACTTAGTCTGATCTCTACCACCATGAGACATTGGAGGAAATTTTTTTCAGAAATTATAAGTAGGCTGCCATATACTTTCTATAGCTAATTGTATCTTGAAAAAAACAAACCTATAGAAAATAACATCAGAGAATCTTAGGTCATCATGGTTCTTCAGAGGTCACCTACCTCAATTCACATCTGACCCAGAGTCACCTCTACAAAAGTCTGCCAAAAGGCATGCAAGATTCAAAAAGGGGAAGAACTTTTTAAGGAGGAAAAATGAAATATGAAAGTTACATAACTCTAGTAGCCTATTGGGGTCTCCAAGGAATTATGTCCAACAAGTGAGATGAACTAGAATCTCTAATACAAGAAAACAAATCTAGTTGCCAAATTAATATTTAGACTAGAAGGATGGAAATCACAACTAAATTATGGTTCTGTATAACTTTCTCCTGTATTTGAATGAAAAGAGGTAATAGTAGGCTGTAATATTTTTTTAATGGCCTATATGATGGGGAGAGACAGAATAGGGTAAATTATCTCATATAGAAGAGGCAAGAGATAACTGTTACAAAGGAGGGAAAGAATAGGAAGGCAAAAGGGAATGGTCAACCTTACTCTCATTGAATTTGGCTTAGGGAGGGAACAACATACACACTAAATTGGATATCTTGCTCTACAGGACTGTAAAAGGGAAGCAGATGAGGGGGGGGATAAAGGAGGGGAGGGCAGGTTGGGGGGGAGGGTAGTTAGAAGCACACATTTTTGTAAAGGGACAGGGTCAAAGTAGAGAACAGAAAAAGTGGGGGTGGGATAGGATGGAGGGAAATATAATCAGTCTTTCACAATATATCCACCATGGAAATGTTTTGCATAACTATACATGTACAACCCAGATTGAATTGTTTATCTTCTCAGTAAGGGTGGGTGATGAGGGAGAAAGGGAAAGAATCTAGAACTCAAAGTTTTAAAATCAAATGTTTAAAAAAAACTAAGAAACTAAAAATGGCTATATGTTCTTATGAGGAAATCCAGGAACCACAATCAGGCAACATGATGAAATGCATTTCTACTGTTATTAGCTTGACAGAATACTTTCAATGTACAACTTTTATGTCAGAAGGGGAAATAGATCATCAAGTAGGTAAAAACGGCAAATTTGGTGCGAGGAAATGATAGATTAGTGATGGAGGACTTTCATTGTCTAATAATCTGCTAGATTGTTCTATCTTATTGTTTTTCTCTGTAATTCTCTATTTCTCTGTCTTTGTATTTTTCTTTTCCCATCTGTCTCTCCTTGTTTGTCTCTGTTTTTGTCTTTGTCTCTGTCTTATTTCTCTCTTTATCTCTATCTAATCTATTTTCATCTCTCTAAATACCTAATAGCTCTGTTTCTTTGCTCAAATAACATACATTGAATTTTTGAATGAAAATGTCATTTTTATCCATCAAAAGTTCAAAAGTGAAGGCACCAAAATGTGGAAATCCTATTCTGAATTTGATTATCATAAAGTACTGGAAAATATTACATAATATCAAAATAAATGGTAATGTTACAGGAGTTGGAAGAAAGTAACTGAATCTTAAAGTTCGAGAACAATTAAAAAACAAAAAGGAAAACTAGCATTTGTTGAATATGCACATTAGGTTGGAGGAGGGTCAATCCCAGGCATTCCAGAGGAAGGATAAAGTAGCATCCTATGAGTTAATTCTACAGGGAATTCAAAACATAAAACAGTGAAAGATCTTAAGAATACAATTATGTAGACTTAGATATGAAAAAAATTGCAGTAAAAGAAAAAGGGAAGGTAGACAAGGATGAAAGCCAAAGCAGAACCTATCTTATGATAACAGAATCATAAGTGCCAGGGCTCAGGATGAGCTGAGGGGAGCACAGACAATTAAAGACTACCAGAAGCTGGCAAATTTTGAAAATTTGACTATTTGGGGATCAAACTATAATCAAGTAAGGAATCGGACAAATTCTCTAGTGTAGCAGGACAAGTAGAATGAATAAGAAGGAAAGGCAGAGATGTGTGATTTGCATTTTGCTTTTATTTTCTCTGACAAGGAGTATGTTCTTTGGATTTAGAAATGAAGAACTATAGTTTAGAAGGAGTTGATATTATAGATAATAGGAATTAGCTCTATTAGGGAAGGGAAGGAAAGAAGCATTTATATAGTCTTTATTAAGTGCCAAGGACTGTGCTAAGTGTGTACTTTGCCAGTAGAATATTACTTGATTCTCACTATAGTCTTGTAGTGTAGGTGTTTTTATTATCACATCCTGAGTATCTGAAGCTAGATTGGAATTCAGGACTTCCTAACTCCTGTCTCAGTGCTCTATCCTCTGTACCAGATCTCTTTCAAATTTGCCAAGTACTTTAAGTACATTGAATCATGCCACCCCCACAACAACTTTGTGATATATATGGCTAACAAGAAAATGAACCTGACCTTACACTGCGTGGAAGCAACCAGATGTACAGAGGTGGTCCACTGTGTTCTACATTTTGAGCAACATGTTCGGTTGTCCCTTCCATGCTTTGTAATGGACATTGATAGACTAGAGGTTTTCCACAGGTGTTCAGCCAGGATGTACAAAGAATTGGAAATCTTGACATATTGGGATTTTTGCAAAGAACTGAGGGTGTTTAGTGCAAAGAAGATGAAAGGTGAGTATCAGGGTAGGGGTTGGGATTAGTTATCTCCAGGTATCTCTAGGACTGTCACAAGAGGAATGATTTGACTTGTTCTATTTGTACCCAAAAGGAAGAATCAGAAGCAGAAAAACAAATTTAGGTTTAATGTAAGGAAAACATTCCAAAAACATTGCTATTCAGGAGAGGAAGGGGCTGCCCTGTTATGTCCTGAATTTTCTCCCACTTGAAGTCTTGATGGAAGGGTTAGTAGACCACTTTTAAAATGTGTATCAGATATATTTATAGATGTATCTGATACATATGTATAAATATACATGTGCATGAGTATGTATGTGTATATGCATTATATATGTGAATGAAAGAGCGGGTAGAGACCGATGCCAGAGACAAAAGGGTCTATTTCTCATTTTATGAGATTTGACACCTAGCTCTTTCTTACTGTCCTGGTGACCATGGAAAAATCAACTTACCTCTGAACCCAATTTCCCTTATATGTCAAAAAAACAGTAGAATTCATGACACCTACATCATAGAGCTCTGCAGATCATAGGAGATAATTCTGTAAATTGCTTTGAAAACCTGAAAGCTCTTTATAAGTGATTGCCCTATTGTTATTTTAATAACTAATTAATTACTATTGCTAATACCTGTATTATGTATCAGAAATCCCCTTGACATCTTTTACTAAGAGGATACTATGGACTTCAGTTTGCTCATCAATAAACAAAAGATATTCAAGTAGAAGATCTCTGAGATCCTTTCCAGATCCTAGATAGATGATGTAATGATACTTTTAACCTGTAATGATTTAAAGTTTTTCATTAGTCTTCGTAATGCTAAAATAAAAGAACCATTTTTTTTTCCTAATGTTGTTCCTTTGGGACTTCTATGTAAGGACAAAATGAATAATTGAAACTATATCATGGATTATTAGAGAAGTAGAAATCCAGTCCATTTTTGTAACTGACAACAATGAAGATTTTTGTTTAACATAGAAGGAGTTAAACTAAATGAAATACAGACAACCTGGAGTAGAGGTTTATAGTAATGTTGGTCTCACATGTGGTAGCCATGAGTCTTTTTGGTGGTCAATACTACTGAATCAAATATGTGTAGGCACAGACTATGTTTCTGACAATTCTTACTGATAATTGATATTGAATCCTCTTGATCTTCCAAGTCTAGAGAAAGCCGTCTTCATGATCAGGGCAGATAAAGTAACTTGATTTCTATTCAGAAATGCCCAGGTATTGGCAGATAATACTATTTTGGGAAGAGTACTTCAATAAGAGAGTGAAGAGTTGAACTCTTATGTTGCTTGGTTTTATACTGTTTTTCTCTGTGATTTTATAAAAGCTAATCAATCCTTCTGGGTCACTATCTACTCATTTGAAAAATGGGATTAATCTTTATTTGGGCAGAGTGCTTATACGTAGTGAATGTAAGAAAATGTTTAGCAAGAGTCAAGTGCCATAGACATGAGAGTAATCATGATCAGTGCAGGTTATTGGACCTGTACATGATCATGGATGAGTGGATGCTCTGGGAAACACAAAGACATAGAGAAAAGAGGAAAGAAATGCTGCTATAAAGAAAGTACTAATGTGGAATGTGGCATACTGGAGAGCACTTGGATATTTCAGTCAAAAAGATGTGAATTTAAATGTTCTTATTAATTCTATACGTCTAGGCATGGGACTTAAGTCTTTGAGCCTCAAGTTTCTTACCTGTAAAAGTGGAATGATGTTAATAGGGTTTATGTCACAGAGTTTTTGGGAGATTAGAAGAAGAAAATTGTTGTAAAACCATTTCCAAATGTTTTAGTCCAAGAAAATGCAAGCTAATATCATTGAGGGAAAAGAATATATGTCATCTAAATTTTGTTTTCAATGTCTTTTTCAAGAATTTAATGCAGTGCTCTGCGCACAATACCCCCTTAATCAACATTATTTGATTAGGTGTTTAAGAGAACTGTAGAGTTGCCCATCCCTCAAATTACTCCTTTGGTTACTGGAGGATGATGAGCAAGAAAAGTTCCAAGTAGATAAAATGACTGGTACACTTGTGTATATGAACATCGTTTCCATCCATAATATCGTTTCAGCCCTAAGACCACTCTGTGAGAGAACTACCACAAATGTATTTATATACATTTGGTGGGTAAGGAAAGGGATGAAGTTAAGTGACTTACCCATGGGTAAATAGTGAATTAGTGTCTGACACAGAGATAATTTCTATCTGAGTCCTCCTGCCTGCAGGTCCGGAGATGTTTCCACTGCAGTCTTGGACTTGATATCCTAGAACTTAGCCTACTTGATATGGAGAAAGGTGGTCAAGACTCCAAAGGGGAGAGTTACTCAAATACTATATATTCATGGTTTGACCATGAAGTCCCAAGCCTAGAAAGCATGTGATCTTAATGGAAAAAAAAAACTTCATTAGTCACTGAGGCAAAGTCCAAAGGTTCCTAGTGACAGAGAGGTTGCTTCTCTCACTTACTTCTTCATGGATGACAGTAGACTTAATAATGCTCACATTTACCCTGCGTTCATCTCAGCCCTAGGAAACAGGAAAGGAACTGGATGAATGACTGGATGACTCGAGGAATTTGACACACATGTTGATACTACATGTTTTGAACCCTATAGTGAAATGTTTCAATGGCAGTAGTCAGAGTCAGGGAAGAGGCAGGACTTTATGCAGACCCAGGAGACCTGCAATCCTTGGGAGATACTACTCCCTCAGAGACATTTGGCATCTCTGATGCCAACTTATGAACAAAACAAATCATTAAATTCTTCTCTGGCCATGAGAAAAGAACCACTTTCTCATGGGCACTGTCCTTCTTAACTTGTTGTTAGCAAAGTGAGGAAGAAAGGGACCTGATCAGGGCAATTTAAAAAAAAACAAACTGGATGCTAGTCCTGCTTCTACCATCTCCTAGCTATGTGACATTGGCCAAGTCATCAAATATCTCCAAGTCTCAGTATTCATTTTTCAAATGGGTGTAATAATGTCAGACCTGAAAACAATCCAAAAGTTTTGCTGAAGATCAAATGTGATACTGAGTATAAAAGTGATGTGGAGTAGTGAACAGAACTCCATGATGTGGGGTGATGACAAGATCACTGAAGCTGGTTTTAGAAGATTTGTTATGGAACTTCTGACCATTGTAAAACTTTATGTAAATCAGTTATCCTGGAGGAATTGGATTTATTTCTTTGTAAAATGCAAATAATAACATTTTGATGTTCTAATTCTCAGAACCAATGTAAGAGTGGTAATTTTTAAATTATAAAAGATATTCTCATCATGAATATTATTGCTCTTTTTTTTTAACAAACTACTCAGAATTCCCAAATGACCCATCTCCCCAAACTGAATCTTGTCCTGTTCTGCTCTGCTTCCTAGCTCTGATCCTTGAGCATCCATTCTCTAAATGTTGTAGTTATATGGTAACTGACAAGAATACTGTAATAATCATTTGTCATGGCTTAACCTTTTTTCAAACTCTCTCCTACTATTCTTCAATATAAGATGAAGAGAAAGACAGTACAAAAGCCAGAGTGATAGAATCAGAATTTGTTGAATCCTTAGAACTAAGAAGGATATAATATTAGGTCCTTGCTAACTTGGAAGGTCACCTATCCTAATCCCCTGCCTGCTAGCATGGCCCCAACACTGAAAAAATGATGTCATATTTTCTGTTTATATATTGTATTTTCACTTACATGTGTATATATAGTTTCACCAAATAAAATTTTGCTACTTATGGACACACTATCTTCTTTTTGTCCTGGAATGCCTAAAACTTGCAATGGACCTAATGAGTTTGATATAATATTTCACAAATTCCTAAACTGTGCCCATGATCATGTTAGTTTTAAATTGCTACAGAAAGAAGCCTAAAGTGCTTCAAACATGTGCATGCTTGTGGTCACAGAGGAGGGAGGTTTGTCACAAAACTGAGTAGTTATTTATGCTTCTGCTACCAATAAGATTTGATAAGCTCCAAATACTTGCTTTATAATTATGAAACCCTAGGGAGCTTGAGAACCACTAAATGAGAAACAGAGCCCTAAATCCTTTTGGCTCTAATCTTTGGCACCATTCTGGCTCCTAGTATGGTCTTTAACAGAATAGGTGCCTCATGGACATTTGTTGAATTTCTTGAGAAAAGTGACTGGAATCTAGACTCTGAGCCAAATGCCCCATGTGTGGGTGGTGGTGATATCTACAAAATGTATGTTTTTCAAATATTTTAGATTATCCCTCATAATAATTGCTGTGATCTTCCTGTTGTTTAAAGCCCAGTGTGTTTCCTGAAGGGCATCACGTGGACCAGCATGTATGCTATGTGGGCAACTATAAAATGTAGTAATGAGCATATGGATGAAGAAAAAGCATTTATTCCATGCAAAGGATGGTGCCAAGTGCTGGGATTGCATATTGAAAGGAAAATAGCCCCTGTTCTCAAAGGCTTACATACAAAATGGACATGACACATATAGGTAATTTCATATGTGTCTTATAAAGGACCAGACTGCATCAACAATGCATTTGCCCATTTGGGAACACACTTTTTTTTTCTACATGGGTTACACTCCTGCATAATATATGCGAAGTTATTATTATTGATTATTTTTAAAATTAGTTTTGCAACAACAGCAGCAGTAGAAGCCATTTCATGACAGAAAATGGCAAGGGTGTATTTGGACTTGAGTAGAAACTTTGAGTACTCAGCTGCATATTCAGACTGCTGTCAGTATGTCAGGAGGAGCCAAGCTACTCCGTTCTGAACTTCCACCTTCCAAGAACTTGCAGCCTCATCTATACCCACTTCATTTTCTGCCCTGCTACTGCTTCTCCTTCTGCTATTGCCCCAACTTAATCAATGTATGCATGCACAAACCTACACAATCTTCTTTTAATCTTTTTTTCAATTTAAAAAAAATTACATTTTTTTCCACTTACATATAAAGATAGTTTATATCATCCCCCCCCTTTTTTTCGCTTTTTTGGAGGGAGGAAGGTAGAGCAATTGGAGTTAAGTTGATTACTCAAGGTCACAAGGCTAGCCTTTTGTGTTAAATGTTTGAAGCTGGGTTTGAAATCAGGTCCTCCTGACTCCAGGGCCTGTATTCTATTCACTGCACCACCTACCCACCCCTATCATTCACTTTTTAAAAACATTTGAATTCTAAATTTTCTCCCTCTCAATACACCCTCTCTAAGAAAATAAGAATTTTAAATAGATTATATATGTGCAATCATATAAAACACATTTCTATGTTAATCATGTTCTGAAAGAAGAAACAGAACAAAAGGAAAAATATATGAAAAGATAATGAAAGTGAAAATAATGTGCTTCAATGGACATTCAGACTCCATCAGTTCTTTCTCTGCATCTGTATGGCATCTTGCATCGTGAGTGCTTTGGAATTATCTTGAACCATTGCTGAGAAGAGGCAGCTAACCTATTCAAAATAGATCATCACACAATATTGCTCTTACTGTGTACAATCTTCTGGTTCTGCTAATTTTACTTTATATCAGTTCATGTAAATTCTTTTCTGATTTTTCTGAGAGCATCTTGCTCATCATTTCTTATAGCACATTAGTAGTTTATCACAATCATATACAACAACTTATCCAAACACTCCCCAATTGATGGACATCCCCTCAATTTCCAATTCTTTGTCATCCCTAAAAGAGCTTCTATAAATATCAAGACTTGAGGTCTCACCACTGCCCCACTGAGTAGCTGACATGCTGAGCCACAACCAAAGGGCCTCAGTTGCTAATCTGTGCTGGGGTACGGGCCTCCTGCTGGGTTGCCCCAACACCCCCTACACTGGACTATACTCCCATTTTACCCAAGTGAGACAGACTTTCTTGTAGTCCTTCTAAGTTATCTTGGACTAGAACACTTTCACCCTATCTTTTGTGGGTTCTATTGCTCCAAAATTTGTTTTCAGGCATGATTTAAAGTTCTTTCAGTCAAAACTTGGGAGAACTCAGGACATTTCCTGCTTGTTCTCCATCATCTTAACTCCTTCCCATCTTCTTCCAACCTTCTGATCTGATAACCACCACTATTGTCTTTGAAAAAACAATGATTAGCCCTACTATTCCACTCTTCATATCCATGACCTCCCAGAACAAATAATTCTTCTCTGGCCACCACCAGCCCTCAAACTGTTTTCTGACCTCTACAATTACTCTCAAATAGCAATTATATTTCTGAAGCACTCAACTTATGCCTCCTCATTAGATATAAACAGCAGCCATATAAGTTAGATGTTTTTATTGTTCTCCTATTTCAAATGAAGCAACTAAGACTAAGAATACATAAGTGACTTGACCAGGGTCACACTGTTACTTAATGACTATTGTAGCATTGAAACTTGGGTCTCCTTGATTTCAATTCTAGATCTCTCTCCTCTGTATGACTTAGTTGCTTATTGAGTCGTACTTCTTTGAAAGTAAGGACTGTGTTGCTTTTGTATTTATTTTCCATACTAAATCATTGTGTTGTTATTCATTCATCTTCTTTGAAGAAAACATTGTAAAGCCAGAGAAATCAGAATCAAAAACCCATAGACCCTGCCTTCATGGAGGTTATTAAGAAATTAACACTAAGAAAATGTTGGTCTCATATTAATGTGAAAGGATATTAATATTTTAAAATATTTCTGAAAATCCTAATCATTTCATGTTCCATTTCAAACTTGTTGAGCTAGGGTGCTTTACTTTCTTAGGTTTTACAATTCACATTCTTGATGGCATGAGAGGATTTAGACAAAAGAAGGAAAAAAGTTTCCTATGTCCCAACATGGCCCCAGGTATCTGAAAATAGTAATGTTATGGATTGACTCCAATAATTCAACTGAAAGGGGATGATATGAAGTGGGGGAAGGAATACCAAATACATACCAAAGTCCTTCTTGTCACACTAAGACTTCTGGTCTCACAGGGACCAAGTTTAATCCTAAAAAAATGATCTGCAAAAAATGATTTCTTCCTATCTTGTTAGCTCATTACTGTCACAATAAAAATACAATGACATAAAAACAATGCAATAAAGAGAAAATGAGGCACAAAGGTGTGAACACAACAAACTTGTTAGCAAGGCAAGCAATAGCAAAAAAAAAAAAGTGATGCAAGAATCATCAGTAACCGAGGCTTCATCTGACAGTCAGAGAAACTCTTTTATATATTTGGTTACGTAAGGTACCAGATGCAATCCAGTAATTCAGATTAAACTAAGGCTATTATTCATCACATAAAGATTAATGATTGACTTTGCTTGGCATGTCTGAGAGCAGAAAGATCAAGAAACCAGGCAAAATGGAAAACACAGCATTGACCAACATCTTCTGGAAAGTACGGTGACTGACAAGCCTCCTTTGAACAGGTAGACTAAACTCTCTGGAAGGTCAATAAAAGTTCACAGATTTGAGTCTTTGTGGTTGGACTTTAGCCACAGAAATATGGAAATTAAAATCTTACAAATATTTACCTATTAGGGCTATAT
This sequence comes from Pseudochirops cupreus, assembly GCA_028627135.1. Classification (NCBI taxonomy): domain Eukaryota; kingdom Metazoa; phylum Chordata; class Mammalia; order Diprotodontia; family Pseudocheiridae; genus Pseudochirops; species Pseudochirops cupreus. The sequence continues at coordinate 14,200,542 of CM053583.1, read as the reverse complement.
AATTAAGTCAACATTTGGTATACACATATTGTTTCTAGTGATTAGATAAACATTTTCATTCAATGTTTTATAAATAATTAAAAAAAAAGAGGGGTATCAATTTTCAATTCCACTTAATGCTGAAAAGAGTTGTTCCTAGAAAATTAACTTATTTGCTAATTACATAGTATGTTCCTGCTCCTCCTAGTGTGGTCAAGATGACACTCCAGCTCTTATAATTCAAGTTACCAAGTAATATATAGACTTTATTTCATCCCACAGAAAAATCAAAAGATGCTTTTTAAAAAAAAAAATCTCAAAAAGTGCCTATTGAGACACAGAAATACATAAAGCACCCAAGAACCTGTTAGCTAAAATGCAATGGATATTGAGATTGGCATCAGGATGCTACACTAATGTTACATTAAAATGCTTCTCTCCTACAATATCAAAGTTCTTTCCAGGCTTTAAGGACCCCACTGTGGTTTCTATTGCTTCATGAAGGCAACTGTACAGCAGGAGTCTGCAAGAGCCAGATCCACATGGCTCACAAGGAAATCACTGAATTTCCAGTGGGAGTATTTAGAAGATATAAATCACTAAATTTTATAAATAAGGACTTAATTTATAATTTTGTTGTAGACCTAGACTTTAGGAAGTGATGGAGAAAATAATAAAGCAGATTAAATTTCAATAATATCATGGATATATATTTTCCCCCTAGACCTAAATGTTAAGCATTTGACAGCACACCTCTCATTCAGGGGCTGCTGAATAAGCAATGCCATTAGCATCAAAGCTAAACCTTCCAAGAAACTCAATGGATTTACTCTCCAAGTACTCAGTTGTTCAGAGTTGATGAAACTAATCTTCCTCTTTCTGGATGAATAGCACCTAGAATCACTATATTGCACTTAGACACATGTGTGTAGAAATTTATTTATTCCACAGAGACATGTTATAAGGTAAGGGATATTATTAAGACACTTTAAACATGAGAAAACAGGCTGACACTTTAAGTGATTTACCAAAGGTTATGCAACATGAAAGTATCTGAGAGAGAATTTAAATTCATGTTGCTCCTAATTCCAAGTTTATGACACTTTCTTTTTTTGTGATGTTGCCTCTGAAAATGTTTGAATTACACTTCTTTGCTTAGAAGAAAAATATTCTTATTTGGGGGCCGTATCCCAGACTGGGGAAGGTACAGATTCGATTTTCTAAGAAAAAAGATGATCCAATTGAAGTCCTTGTCCTCTCACAGCTTTCCTTAAAGCATTCTTGACATCTTTGTTCCTCAGACTATATACCAGAGGATTCAACATGGGGATGATCATGGTGTAGAATACTGACACGATTTTGTCGGAATCCATTGAATGGCTTGAGCTGGGTTGCAGGTACATGAAGATGATTGTTCCATAAAATATGGACACTGCTGTAAGATGGGAAGCACAGGTGGAAAAGGCTTTCTGGCGGCCTTCAGCAGAATGGATCTTCAGGATAGTGATGAAGATTAACAAGTAAGAGGTACAGATGACAAGGAAGGGGAAAAAGACAGTGGATGATGCTAAAATAAAGGCTACTGACTGAATGAGGTGAATATCAGAGCAAGAGAGAACTAGAAGAGGAAGAACATCACAAAAAAAATGATGGACCACATTGGATTTACAGAAGGAAAGGCTAAATGTGTTTCCTATGAGTATGGAGGAGGTTAGAAAGCCACAGACATGAGCAGCACTGGCCAGGAGTCCACATATAGTTGATGTCATGGTTGTAGTGTAATGAAGGGGATGGCAGATAGCTGCATGACGGTCATAGGCCATGGAGGCTAAGAGGAAACTTTCAGTAGTAGCAAAGGCCCCAACAAAGAACAACTGTGTAGCACATCCGTTGTAGGAAATAATTTTATCTCCTGTGAGGAGCCCAGCCATCACCTTGGGAGTAACAGCTGAAGAGAAACCAAAATCCACCAGAGAGAGGTTACTGAGGAAAAAGTACATGGGCGTGTGGAGGTGGGAATCACAGAAGCTCATAGTTATTATCCCCAGGTTCCCTACCAGGGTGATGAGGTAGATGATGGTGAACATGATGAAGAGAGGAACCTGAAGCTCTGGGACATCTGTTAATCCTATGAGGATGAACTCATTCACTTCAGATCTGTTGTCCATTGATGAGATTTAAGAGTGTTGTCATTTACCTGCAACAAAAGAGAAACCATGAGAAAAGTGTACTCTAAATGATGAATGACTCCAAAACCTAAAATATGGCTAGAGACCCATATTTACATGAGGGACAAAAATAAGGAACAAAATGCATAAAAGGTAGTTGTCTTTGATGTTACACAAGTTCTCCAAAATCCATTGACCCAGTTTCTCATAGAGTCCCTTGCCTATTACTTACCTCTCTATTTTCTATCTATTACAAACTTAACTGCCTCCAAAATAGCATTTCCAGCTTCAGGAAAAGAAATGCTTTCCCATCCATCAAAAATCAGCATAAGAAGGGGTTATTGTTGCTTAAGATTGGAGAACTAGCTTTTTTCTTATAAATATCCTTCACTCTGTTAATGAGGGGAAAAAAAGGAATAATTGATGAGAGAGAGGGGTAAAATAAGAGGAAAGTTAAAAGACAGAGAGAGGAAAAGATCAAAGAAAATTGGCTGAGATTTTCTGGGATTCAACTTAGTCTGTTTCATTGTGGCCATAAAGTCTGTGCAATGGACCGAAGTCCCCAATTCCTGAGGAATAACAGCTGCTGGTAAACACCAGTTGCATAGTAGAGGGAGTCATTTGACAAAAAGGCCTTTGACGGATCATAGAGCAATATATATGATTTCCAAATCTGTTTGTCTCACATAGCCGACCCTCTTTTCAGTTCTCTTCCACTGCTACCATGGAAGCAAAAGGTGACCACAAACAGAAACACTTTGCTCTTCAATTCACTACATGGTTTTCTGGGTCCCAGAGAAATCACTGAACTTTCGTTTAGAGTCTGTCAAGGTTGAGCTCAAATCCTGCCCACAGGATGCTTTTCCTGATTCATCTCAATTCCTTATTTCCAATTTATTCTTAGATATAATTTGTTTTTACATTGTATGTTGTCTATAGATGGTGAACACCTTTTGGTCAAGGATTTTAGTTTTACTTTTTCTTATATCCTCAGTGCTTTGTATGGTGTTGGGCATATATTAGGCACTTAATAAGTGTCTATGGAATCATTGGTTAGCCAGTAGTAAGCCTTCCTGTCTGAACTAAGTCAAGGTAGCCTTTGGGCCTCAGACATCACTCATCCCCAGATGTCCCCTCAAGGCTTTACAGCTTGGAAAGCCCTGCCACAATTATGTTTCACAACTCTAGACTTAAAATTCTTAGTTTCATCTCTACCACTATGAGACATTAGATGGAAGTTGTTTTTTTCTGAAGTTATAAGTAAATTGTCTTATGCTTTCTATAACAAATTCTATCTTAAAAAAAACCCATAGAAAACAACATCAGAGAATCTTAGGTCATGATGGTTCTTCAAAGGTCACTTACCTCAACTCACCTTTGACCAGAAGCTACCTCTATCAATGCTGCTGAAAGTCATGTAAGAGTGAAAAAATGGAAAGAACTTTTTTAAGGAAGGAAAATGAAAGATAAGAGTTATATAAGTCTCATAGCCTATTGGAGTCTCCAAGGAATTATTCCCAACAAGCAAGGTAAACTAGAATATCTAATACAAGAAAACAAATCTCATTGCCAAACAAACATTTAGACTATAGAGATGGAAGTCATAATGAAAGTATGACTCTGGATAGATTTCTCCCTCATTTGAATGAAAAGAGATAGGTAACAGCAGGTTGGTCTATTTTCAAAGAATGGCCCATAAAGAGGAAATCCAGGAACCAGAATGAGGCAACATCATGGGAAGCATTTCCTCTATTATTAGCATAACAGAATACTTTTAATATACAACACTTATATTGGAAGAGGAAATAGATCAAGGAGTTGGTAAATATGGTATATTTGGCATGAGGAAATGATATATTAGTGATGGAGGACTTTATCTAGGAATCTGCTAAAATGAGATTCTATCTTATTCTGTCTTTATGGCTCTGTAATTCTCCGTCTCTGTCTTTGTATTTTTCTTTTCCTATCTCTGTCTCTCCTCATTTCTCTGTTTTTCTCTTGGACTCTATCTTCTTATTTCTTTCTTTGTCTTTCTATTGTCTGTTCTGTTTGTACTCAAAGGGGAGAACCAGAAGCAAAGTGATGAAGTTGAGTAGAAATTTAGGTTTAATGTAAGGAAAACATTCCAGATGCATTGGTATTCAGGAGAGGAAGGGACTGCCCTGATATGTACTGGATTTCCTGTAACCTGGAGTCTTGATATAAGGGCTAGTGTTCAAGTTTTTAAATACATATCATATATATTTGTACATATATCTGATATATATATGTGTATATATGTGTTATGCATATATACATACATACATGTGTGTGTATGTGTATGTGTGTGTATCAGTGAAAGAGAGGGGGAAAGCCCAATGCCAGTGACAAAAACGTTCTATTTCTTATTTTATGGAAAGTTTGATACCCAGCTCTTCATTATTGTCACTGTGACAATGGTAAAATCACCTCACCTCTGAGTGCAATTTCCCTCATATGTCAAAGGACAGTACAGTTCATGGTACCTACATCAAAGGGCTCTTCTGACCATAGGAAATAATTCTGTAAATTGCTTTCAAAGCCTGAAAGTTCCTTATAAGTTATTGTACTATTATTATTTTGATTACTAATACTACTGCTGCTACCTGTATTATGTATCAGAAATCCCCTTGAGGTCTTTTACTCAGAGGATACTATGGACTTCAGTTTGATCATCAATAAAGAAAAGATATTTGACTAGAAGATCTCTGAGATCCTTTCCAGTTTTAGATAGATGATCTAATGATACTTTTAACCTGTACTGATTTTAAAGCTTTTCATTAGTCTTCATAATGCCAAAATATAAAACCTTTTTTTTTCTAATGATATTCATTTGGGACTTCTAGGTAAGGACAAAAGGAATAATTAAAACTTTATATCATGAGCTATTAAAGAAGTAGAAATCAAATCTCTTTTTTCAACTGTCAACAATGAAGATTTTCCTTTAACATAACAGGAATTATACTAAATATAATACAATCAAAGAGTTTAGAGTCAAGATTTATAATAATGTTGGTCTCACATGTGTTAGCCATGTGCTATTTTGTTCATCAATACTACTGAATCAAATATGTGTAGACACAGTCTATGTCTCTGACTATTCTTACTGATGTACTCAATACTGAGTCCTCTTGATGTTCTCTGTCTAGAGAGAACCCTTATCATCATCAGGGCAGACAAAGTGATTTGGCTTCTATTAAAAAATGCCCAGGTCCTGGTAGGTAATATTATTTAGGATGCACTTGATTAGGAGACTGAAGACTTGAGTTCTTGTGTTGCTTGCATTTAAATGATTTTTCTCTGTGATTTCACAAAAGCCAGTCAATCAAGCCAGGATTAATCTTTCTTTGGTCATAGAGCTTATACATAATAAATGTAAGAAATTTTTTGCCAAGAGTCAAGTGCTATTGACATGAGAGTGACAATGGTCAGTGGAGGTTATTGGACTTGTACGTGATCGTGGATGAGTAGGTGCTCTGGAAAACACAAAGACAGAGAAAAGAGGACATAGGTGCTTCTATAATACAAAATAATTGAGTGGGAATGTGGCATAGTGGAGAGGTCTTGGATCTTTGAGTCAGAAAGATGTAGATTTAAATCCCACCTCAGATCCTTATTAATTCTGTATGTCCAGGCAAGGCACTTAGATCATTTAACCTCAAGTTAATTCCTGGAAAAGGGGAATAATATTAATAGTGTTTATGTCACAGAGTTGTTGGGAGATTAAAAGAAAATTGATTTAAAACTCTTTCTAAATGTTCTAGTCCTACAAATATGAGTGCTATTATCATTGAGGGCAAGGACTATATGTCATCTCAATTTTGTTTTCAATGCCCTTTCTCAAGAATTTAATGCAGTGCTTTACACACAATGCCTCCTTAATCAACATTATTTGATTAAGGGTTTAATAGAACTATACAGTTGCCCATCCCTCAAATTACTCCTTTACTTCCTGAAGGATGATGAGAAAGAAAAGCTCCAAGTAGGAAAAAAAACTGGTGTTTAGAGAGCATATGCATATTTGAATATCATTTCCATATATGATATCATTTCAGCTCTAAGACAACTATGTGAGAGTACTAGAAGTGTATTTATATACATTTGGTGGGTAAGGAAAGGGATGGATTCAAGTGACTTACCCATGTGTAAATAGTGAGTTAATGATTGACATAGAGATAGTTTCTATCCCAGTCTTCCTGACTTCAGGTCCAGAGATGTTCCCACTGCAGTCTTGGACTTGATATCCTAGAACCTAGCTGACTTGATATGGAGAAAGGTGGTCAGGACTCTAAGGGGGAGAGTACTTAAATACTATATATTCATGGTTTGACAGGAAGTCCCAAGCCTAGGAAACATGTGATCCTAATGAAAAACTCTTCAGTAATCATGAAGGCAAAGAGTTCAAAGGTTCCTAGTGACAAAGAGGTCACTTCTCTCCCTTACTTCTTCATGGATGACAGTATACTTAATAATGCCCACCTTTATCCTGCATTCATCTCAGCCCTAGGTAACAGGAAAGGAACTGGATGAATGATTGGATTGGATGACTCAAGGAATTTGATGCACAAGTTATTACTACAACCTTGGAGCCATATAGTGAAATGTTTTGATGGCAGTAGTCAGAATCATGGAAGAGGCTGGGACTTTATGCAGACCCAGGAGCCCTGCAACTCCTAGGAGATGGTGCTCCCTCAGAGACATTTGGCAGCTCTGCTGCCAAGTCATGAACAAAACAAGTCATTAAATTCTGCTTTGCCCATGAGAACAGAACCATTTTCTTATGGGCACTGTCCTTGTTGTTAGCAAAGTGAGGAAGAAAGGGACTTGATCAGGGCAATTAAAAAAAGCTGGATGCTAGTCCTGCTTCTACCACCTCCTAGCTATGTGACATTGGCCAAGTCACCATATAAGTACAAATCTCAGTGTATTCATTTTTCAAATGAGTATAATAATGTCAGACCTGAAAACAATCCAAAAGTTTTGGTGAAGATCAAATGTGATACTGAATATAAAAGTGATGTGGAGTAGTAGACAGATCTTCATGATGTGGGGTGGTGACAAGATCACTGAAGCTGGTTTTAGAAGATTTGACTTTTTGAAATGGATGAATATTTACAAAAATATAAGTTGCCCAGACTATCTGAAGAGGAAGTAAATTACTTAAACAATTCCATTTCAGAAAAAGAAATTGAACAAGCTATCAGAGAACTACCTAGGAAAAAATCCCCAGGGCCAGATGGATTTATTAGTGAATTCTATCAAACATTTAAAGACCAATTGATCCCAATACTCTACAAACTATTGGGGAAAATTGGTGAGGAAGGAGTCCCACCAAATTCTTTTTATGACACAGATATGGTACTGATACCTAAATCAAGGAGAAGCAAAACAGAGAAAGAAAAATATAGACCAATCTCCCTCATGAATATAG
>CM053583.1:14156370-14192446 GCA_028627135.1 Pseudochirops cupreus | reverse complement strand
AAATTGGAAATACTGAAAAATCAAAGGAATGACTCACAAAATTGAATATAAGAAAATCGTTGAACTAATGAATACAAGTAAGAACCAGTTTTATGAAAAATCAATAAAATAGGTAAACCATGGGCTAATTTTATTTAATAAAAACAAATTATTCCTTTCAAAATTGAAGATTGAATTCGCCACCAATGAAGAAGAAATTAAAACAATAGTTAAAAACTGTTTTTCCCAACCGTCTGCAATGGATGAATATTTATAACAATATAAGTTGCCCTGCTTGAGAAAAGAGAAAATAGAATACTTAACCCCGTTTTAGGAAAAAAAAAAATAAACCATCAGTAAGCTTCCTACAAAAAAATCTCCAGGATCAGATGAATTCAGAAGTGAATTCTACCCAACATTTAATGAATAATTAATTCCAATACTATGTAAAATATTTGGATAAATAGGTTAAGAAAGAATCCCACTAAATTCCTTTTATGACACAAATATGCTGCTCACATCTAAATCAGGAAGAGTCAAAGGACATAAAGAAAACTTTAGAACAGTTTTCCTAATCAAAGTGGATGAAAAATTTTAAATAAAATAGTAGCAAGGAGATTATAACAATATTCAGCAGGATCACACACTACGACAAGGTGAGATTCATACTAGGAATGCAGAACTGGTTCAACATTAGGAAAATTATTAACATAATTGACCAGATCAGTAACGAAACCAACAGAAATCATATGATTCTCTTAACAGATGCAGAAAAAAGCCATTCTGGAGAGCAATTTGGAATTATGCCCAAAGTACATCAATAAAACTGTTCATACCTTTTGATCCATCAATACCACTACTAAGTCTGTATCCCAAAGAGATATTAAAAAATGGGAAAAGTATCCACATGTACAAAAATATTTGTAACGGTTTTTTTTTATGTGGCAAAGAATTGGAGATTGAGAGAATTGCTATCTGTTGAGGAATGACTGAACATTTGTGATATATGAGTTTGATGCAATGCTAGTGTGCTATAAGAAATTATATGCAGGAAGATTTCAGGAAAACCTGGAAAGACTTAGCTAAACTGATGCAGAGTGAAGTGATCATAATCAGGAGAACACTGTAGACATGAACAACAATATTATTAAATGACTTAGGTAGCTCTTCTCAGCAATGGTTCAAGACGATTCCAAAACTCTCATGGTGGAAAATGCCATACAGATGCAGAGTAAGAACTGATAGAGTTTGAATGTAAATTAAAGCATATTATTTTCACTTTAGCTTTTTCATGTTTTACATGATTGCATCGATCTGATCTATTTAAAATTCTTGCCTTCTTAGAGAGGGTAAAGGGGGAGGAAGATGGTGAGAAATTGGGAACCCAAATCTTTTTTAAATGAATGTTACAAATTGTCTTTATGTGTAACTAGAAAAAATAGAATCCTATTTTAGAAAAAGAAAAAAGAAGGTTGAAAGAAGGTTGTGTGTTTGTGTGTGCATGCATTTTTAAAGTTAGGATTAGCAGAAGTACAAGCTGTGGCAGAGTAGAAAATGAAGGGGGTGTAGAGGAATCTGCACATTCTTAGAAGTTGGAAGCTCAGAACAGAGTAGCTTAACTCCCCCTGACATACTGAAGGCAGTCTGAGTATGCACCTACAGAAAGTTTCTACTCCAATCCACATAAACCCTTGCCATTTTCTGCCCTGAAATTGCTTCTACACCTGCTGTTGTCACAAAACTAATTTACCAAGTAATCAATAATAATAATTTTGCAGATATGATCCCAGAGCGTAATGCCTGTGGAAAAGATGTGTTCCCAAATTGGAAAAAGCATTGTTGATATACTTGGGTCCTTTCTATGGCACTTACATCTCAAATGACCTATTGTGTCATGTCCCTGTTTAGAATGTATGACCTTGAGAGAAGGAACTGCTTTGCTTTAAATATGCATTCCCAGTTCTTGGCATCATCCTTTGCTTGGAATAAATGCTTTTTCTGCATTCATTTGTTCATTATTATATTTTGTAATTGTAATTATATTTTGTAATGCCAGTACAGCATACATGGTGGGCTGCATGATTCTGTTCAGTAAACACAATATGCTTTACCCTATGAAAATCACACTCATCATTGTGGTGGACAATCTAAATGTCTTGAAGAATGCACATTCTGTAGAAATCACCACCACCCAGACATGGGGCATTTGGGTCAGAGTTTAGTTTCTGGTCACTTTTCTCAAGGAATTTAACAAATGTTTATGAAGCACCTACCCTGTTAAAGACTAGACCACGAGTCAGAATGGTTCCAAAGATTAGAGCCAAGAGGTTTTAGGGCACGGTTTCCCATCTAGTGGATTTCAAGCTCTCTAGGGCTTTGTAAATATTATTCAAGGAGTTGGAGCTTACCAAATTTTATTGGTGCCAGAAGCAATAAATCAATACTCCATTCCATTACAAATCTCATTCTGCTCAGTGACCACAAGCATGCACATGTTTGATGTATTTTAGGCTTGTTTCTCCAGCAATTTGAAACTAACATGATCATGTTAACAGTTCAGGAGTTTGTGAAAATATATCAAACTCACTAGGCACAGAGCAAGTTCTGGACATAATAAGAGAAAAAGAATATAGAGTGTCTATCAGGAGTCAAATTTTATTTGGTGAAATTATATATACCCCTTTAAGTGAACATACAATATATAAACAGTAAATGCTATATTATTTTTCAGTGTCAGGGCAATGCTAGCAGTCAGGGGATTAAGATAGGTGACCTTCCAGGTGGCCAAGGAGCTATTATTGAACCTTTCTTAGTTGTCAGAATTCAACAAATTCTGAATCTATCACATTGTGTTCTTTATTGTCTTTCTCTGCATCTTATATTGAAGAATAGTAGGAGGAAGCTTGTCAAAAGGTTAAACCATGACAAATGATTACTACATTTGCCAGTACAGCATACATGATTACTATATTTAACTGCTACACTACCATTTAGCTAGAACCCTTAGGGCTTGGGTACTCAAGGATCAGAGCTAGTAAGCAGAGAGGACAAGATTCAGTTTGGGGACATAGGTTATTTGGGAGTTCTGAAGATTTTTTTAAAAGAGCAATAATATTCATGGCTAAGAATATACTCTATAATTTACAAATTACTATTCTCATCGTGGTTCTGAGAATTAGAATGTGAAAATATGCTTATTTGCATTTTACAAATGAAGAAATCAAAGTTTCTCCAGGATAATAAATTTGCCTAAAGTTTCACAATGATCAGAAATTTCATAACAAATCTTCTAATGCCAATTTTGGTGATCTTTTCACTACCCTTCATCTCTTTTATGTTCAGTATCACTTTTGATCTTCACCATAAGTTTTTGATTTCTTTGAGGTCTGACATTATTACACCCATTTGAAAAATGAATACACTGAGACTTGGAGATATATGGTCACTTGGCCATTGTCACCTAGCTAAGAGGTGGTAGAAGCAGGACTAGCATTCAGCTTTGGTTGATTGCCCTGTCCAGGGCCCTTTCTTCCTCCCTTTGCTAAGAACAAGCTAAGAAGGACAAAGTGCCCATGAGAAATGGTTCATTTTTCATGGTCAGAGCAGAATTTAATGATTTGTTTTGTTCGTGTTTGCCAGGTGTCTCTCAGGGAGCAGCATCTCCCAAGAGCTGCAGGGCCCCGAGGTCTGCATAAAGTTTCAGCCTCTTCACTGTCTCTGGCTACTGACATTGAAACACTTCATTATAGGGCTCAGTGCTGTGGTACCAGCTTCTGAGTCAAATTCCCGGAGTCATTCATTCATTCATCCATTCATTCATCCAGTTCCTTTTCGGTTTCCTATGACTAAGCTGAATGGAAGGTAAGGTTAAGCATTACTAACTATAATGCCATCCATTAAGCAGTAATAGGAAGAAATAACCTCTCTGCCACTAGGAACCTTTTAACTCTGTGCCCCAGTGACACACGAACAGTTTTCCAGTAGGATGACATGCTTCCTAGACCTGGGATTTCAAGATCAAATCTTGAAAATGAAGTTCTTGAATAACTATCCGCTTTGGAGCCTTGACCACCTTTCTACATATCCAGTCAACTAGGTTCTAGAATATCCAGTCCAAGACTGCAGTGGAAACATCTCTGGACCTGGAGGCAGGAAGACTTGGATAGAAACTATTTCTCTATCAGACACTAACTCACTATTTACCCATAGGTAAGTCACTTGACTTCTTCCCTTTCCTTATGCATCAAATGTGTTTAATCACACTTGTGGTATTTCTTTCACAGAGTTGTCCTGGGGTTCAAATGAGATCATGTATGGAAATCATGTTCAAATATACAAGTGCTCTTTAAACACCAGTTATTATTTTCTGCCTGGAGCTTTTCAAGAGGACTCAGCATTGAGCAGATCAGTAGGAATTGCCAGAGACATAGACTATGTCTAAACATATTAGTTTCAGTAGTACTGACTACCGAGATGGCTCAGGACTACCATGTGTGAGACCAACAATACTATAAATCATGGCTCAAAGGCGTTTGTTTGTATTTTATTTAGTAAATTTCTGTTATGTTAAAGGAAAATCTTCATTGCTTTTAGTTGCAAAATAGATTTGATTTCTACTTCTCTAATAGTCCATGATTTAAAGTTTTAATTATTCATTTTGTCCTTACCTAGAAGTCCCAAATGAACTACATTAGAAAGAAAGGTTCTTTTATTGTGGCATTATGAAGACTAAGGAAAAGCATTGAAATCAGTACAAATTAAAATTATAATTAGATCTTCTATCTAGAAATGGAAAATATTTTTTCTTCATTGATGAGCAAACTGAAGTCCATAGTATCCTCTGAGTAAAAGGCCTCAAAGGGATTTCTGATAGATAATACAGGTAGTAGCAGTAGTGTTAGTAATCAAAGTCATAACAGAAAATAACTTATAAAGGGCTTTCAGGTTTTCAAATCATTTTACAGGATTACCTCCAAAGATCAGAAGAGCCCTATGATGTAGATGCCATGAATTTTACTGTCTTTTGACAGATGAATAAAATTGGGCTCAGAGGTGAGGTGATTTTTTCATGGTCACAGTGACAATAAGAGCTAGGTATCAAATATCCCACAGAATGAGGAAAAGACATTTTTTTGCCTTTGGCAACAATCTCTCCCCTCTCATTCATAAATATAACACATATTCCTATTTATATACACACACATCAGCTATGTGTATAAATATATGTCATACATATTTAAAAAGTAGTCCACTACCCCTTCCATTATGACTTCAGGTGAGAAGGAATCTAGTATATATCAGGGCAGCCCCTTCCTCTCCTGAATAGCAATGTTTCTGGAATGTTTTCCTTACATTTAACCTAAATTTGTTTCTACTTCAGCACTTTGTTCCTGGTTCTTTCCTTTCTGTACAAATAGAACAAGTCAAATCCTTCCTCCTGCGACAGTCTTAGAGATTCCTGAAGATAAGTAATCTCAACTCTTGCCCTGACACCCATCTTTTATCTTCTTTATGCTAAAGACCCTCAGTTCTTTCCACCAATTCCAATATGACAAGATTTCCAAGTCCTAAATCCCAGCTGAAAACCTGTGGAAAATCTTTAGGCAATCAGTGTCCATTATGAAGTGTGGAATGGACAACTGAACGTGTTGTTCAAAATATAGAACACAGTGGGCCACCTCTGTGCACCTGGTTGCTGTGCCCCTCTATCCGCTGCAAGGTCAGGTTGGTTTTCTTGTTTGCCACAGATGTCACAAAGTTGTTGTGGGGATCATACGATTCAATATATTTAAAGAATTTGACAAGTTTTAAAGAGGCAGCTCTGGTACAGGAGACTGAACACTGGGACTGGAGTCAGGAAGTCCTGAGTTCCAATCTAGCCCCAGGTACTTAGGACGTGACCCTGAGCAAGTCACTTAAGCAGTGTTTACCTCAGGTGTCTCAGCTTTAAAATGGAGACAATAAAAATGCCTACATTGCAAGATTCTAGTGAGAACCAAGTAAGATACTACTGACAAAAGGCAAAGAGCCCAGTCCTTTGCACTTAATATATATAAATGCTTCTTTCCTTCCCTTCACTAATAGAGCTAATTCCTATTATCTGTAGTATCAACTCACTCTAACTATAGCTGTTCACTCCTGAATCCAAAGAACGTTGTCCTTGTTACTGAAAATAGAAGCAAAACGTAAATTGAGCATCTCTGCCTTTCCTTCTTATTCATTGTACTTATCCTGTTATCCTGGAGAATAGGTCCAATTCTTTATCTCTTTATGGTTTGATCCCCAAATAGCCAATTTTTTTTTCCAAAAATCTCCAGTTTCTGGTAGTCTTTAGCTTTCTGCACTTCCCTTAACTTATCCTGAGCACTGGCTTATTCTGACTCTTACTATAAGATAGGTCCTACTTTGCCATTCATCCTTGATTAACTGTCCTTTTTCCTTTACTGTAATTATTTTCCTATCAAAGTCTACCTAATTGAAAAGTTTTCTTCCTTTATCTTTAAAATTGCATTAAGTTCTTTCTATGTTTTAAGTTTTTTACTTCCTGTAGAATTAACCATAAGATGCTATTTATACTTCCTCTGGAATGCCTAGAATAGACCCTCCTTCAAACATAATGTGTACATCTACAAAATGCTAGTTTTCCTTTTTGATTTTTCAATTTATCTCAAAGTTTAAGATGATTCAGTTACTTTCTTCAACTCATAACATCATCACTTATTTTGATCTTACATAACAATTCCTCATCCCCTATCATAACCACATACATAATAGGATTTCCATATTTTGGTGCTTTCACTTTTGAACTTTTGATGGATAAAAATAACATTTTCATTCACGAATTCAATGGATGTTCTTTGACGAAAAAGATAGAGTAATCTATGTATTTAGATAGTTGAAAAATAGATTACATAGATCAAGAGAAAGAAAGAAAGAAGAAGACAGAGAAAAACTGAGACAAAGAGAGACAGACATTGGAACAGAAAAATACAGAGAAACAGAGAATTACAGAGAAAGAAATAATAAGATAGAATATTACAGCAGATTGCCCGATAATTAAAGTCTTCCATCACTAGTAGATCATTTCCTCATGCAAAATTTTTAATGTTTACCCACTTGATGACCTATTTCCTCTGCTGATACAAGTGTTGTACAATAAAATTAATCTGGTATACCGATAACAGTAGAAATTTTTTCATCATGTTGCCTCATTCTGGTTCCTGGATTTCCTCATATGAGTATATAGGCCATTAAAAAAGTAGAACAGCCTGTTGTTGCCTATCTATTTTCACTTAAATAAAGGAGACACCTATCCAGAACCATAGTTTAGTTGTGAGTCCCATCCCTCTAGTCTAAATGTTAATTTGGTAACTGGATTTGTTTTCTTGTATTAGAGAATCTAGTTCATCTCACTTGTTAAGTATAATTCCTTGGAGACTCCAATAGGCTACTAGAGTTATATTACTCTTATCTTTCATTCTTCCACCTGAAAATGCTCTTCACTTTCCAATCTTACATGCCTTTTGGCAGACTTTTATAGAGGTAACCCCTAGTCAGATGTGAGTTGAGGTAGTAGACCTCTGAAGAACCATCATGACCTAAGATTCTCTGATGTTGTTTTCTATGGGTCTGCTTTTTTCAAGATACAACTTGCAACAGAAAGTATATGGCAGCCTATATATAATTTCTGAAAAAAAAATTCTTCTAATGTCTCAGGTGGTAGGGATGAAACGAAATATTCTAAGTCTAGTTTAATGAAACATAACTGTGGCAGGTCCTTCTAAGCTATGAGGTTTATGGTGGAGTTTGCAATGGACTATGAATTTGTCTGCGGCCCAAAGGCTACCTTGCCTTAGTTTAGACAGGGAGGCTAACTATTGCCTAATCAGTGAGTCCATAAACATTTATTAGTGTGTATTACATGACCAATGCAATACTAAGCACTGAGAATAGAAGGAAAGATAAAAATAGAATCCCTGCCCTCAAGGTGCTCACCATCTCTAGACAACATACAAATAACTAGATATAAACAAATTATATCCAGGAATAAATTAGAGATAATCAAAAGAGTAAAGGCTCCAGAACTGAGGTGGAAAAAGAAAGGAATCCTGTAGGTGGGATTTTAGGTCAACCCTGAAAGAATCAACCAAAGATCAATGATTTCTCTGGGACCCAGAAAACAATGTAGTGAATGAAAGGACGACGTGTCCCTATTTGTGGTCACCTTTTGCTTCCATGCTGGCAGTGCTGGAGAACTGAAAAGGGCAGGATATGTGAAGGGAAGAGATTTAGAAGTCATACCTATTGTTATTTGATCCACCAACGGCCTTCTTAACTAACTGCTCACAGAACTGTGCAAACGGTGTTACCCAGCAGCTGTTATTCCTCAAGAACTGGTGACTTCAGTCCATTGCATAGAAACTACAGTCACAATGAAACCAAGGCTAAATCTAATCCCGTGAAATCTCAGCCAAATTTATTGGATCTTTCTCTCTCTTCTCCATGTCTTTTAACTTGTCTCTTATTTTAGTCCTCCCTCTTGTCCTTTGTTCCTCTTTTCTCTCAATATCACAGAGAAGGATATTCATGAGAAAAGAGCTAGTTCTCCAGACCTAAGCAAAAATAACCCCTCTTCTTATGCTGATTTTAACTAAATATATAGATAATTTTTTTCCCCCTGAAGTGGGAAAGGCTTTTTTTAAAGATTGTTAGGTTTGTAAAAGACAGAAAACAGGGAGAAATTAATAGAAGAGGGACTCTTTGAGAAACTGGATCAATGAATTTTGGGGACCTAGAGTAAGTGCAATGACAAATACCTTTTATGATTTTGATTCCTTAGTTTCTTATTTCTGCCCCCCACATAAGATATGTCTCGGGCCATATTTTATGCCTTGAAGTCATTCATCATGTAGAGTGGATTTTTCTGATGGTTCTTCTTTTGTTGCAGGTAAATAACAACACTCTCAAAATGAGATCTATGTACAACAGATCTGAAGTGAATGAGTTCATCCTCGTAGGATTAACAGATGCCCCAGAGCTTCAGGTTCCTCTCTTCATAATGTTCACACTCATCTACTTCATCACCCTGGTAGGGAACTTGGGGATGGTAGCTCTAATAACCTGGGATTCCCACCTCCACACTCCCATGTACTTTTTCCTCAGTAACCTCTCTCTGGTAGATTTTGGTTGCTCCTCAGCTATTACTCCCAAGGTGATGGCTGGGCTCCTCACAGGAGACAAAATTATTTCCTACAATGGCTGTGCTATCCAGATGTTCTTCTTTGGGGCCTTTGCTGGTACTGAAAGTTTCCTCTTAGCCTCCATGGCCTTTGATCGCCACGCAGCTATCTGCAAGCCCCTACATTACACCATGACCATGACATCAACTGTATGTATATGTTTGGCCAGTGGTGCTCATATCTGTGGTTTTCTAACCTCCTCCATAGTCATAGGAAACACGTTTAGCCTTTCCTTCTGCAAAGCCAATGTGGTTCATGATTTTTTCTGTGATATTCTTCCTCTCCTAGTTCTCTCTTGCTCTGATATTCATCTCATTCAGTCAGTAGTCTTCATTGTAGCGTCATTCACTGCTTTTTTCCCATTTCTTGTCATTTTTACTTCCTACTTGTTAATCTTCATCACCATCCTGAAGATCCATTCTGCAGAAGGCCGCCAGAAAGCCTTCTCCACCTGTGCTTCCCATCTCACAGCAGTGTCCATATTTTATGGAACAATCATGTTCATGTATTTCCAACCCAGTTCAAGTCATTCAATGGACTCAGACAAAACAGTGTCAGTGTTCTACACCATGGTCATCCCCATGTTGAACCCTCTGGTCTATAGTCTGAGAAACAAAGATGTCAAGAATGCTTTCAGGAAAGTTTTGAGGGGACATCAACATCAATTGGATCATCTTTTTTCTTAGAAAATCAAATACGTATTTTCCTCATTCTGGGATCCAACCTTCAAATCAGTATATTTTTCTTATACACAGAGAAGCATAATTCAAACTTTTTCAGAGGCAACGTCACTTAATAGAAAGTGTCATAGACTTGGAATTAGGAGCAATATGAATTTAAATTCTGTCTCAGATACTTTCATATTGTATAAGCTTTGACAAATCACATAAAGCAGTGGTTATCAACCTTCCTAATGTCGCGACTCTTTAATACTCGTATGTGGGTGGACCTGCCTGGAGACAGATAGAGTAGTGGTGTCTCGGTTCCTAAGACCATTGGAAATATGTGTTTTCCAATGGTCTTAGGAGACCCCTGTGAACCCTGTGAAAGAGTCGTTCGACCCCCAAAGGGGTCACAACCCACAGGTTGAGAACTGCTGACTTAAAGTCTCAGTCTGTTTACTCATGTTTAAAGTATCTTAGTAATATTCCCTACATTATAAGATTGCTATGTGGAATAAACAACTATTTATGTCTACACACACAAGTAAGTGCAATATAAGTGATTCTAGCTGCCTTCCCCCTAGAAAAAGGAAGATCAGCTCCATCAATTCTGAACAGCTTAGTCCTTGGAGAGCAAATCAATTGAGTTTCTTGAAGGTGAAGCTTTGATGTTAATGGCATTGCATATTCATTATCCACTCAATGAGAGGTGTGCTGTTAAATGCTTTAGAACCAGCTCTACGTGAAAAAAAAATATCCAAGATTAATATCTCGTTATTTTCTCCATAACTTCCTAAAGTCTAGATCAGTGGTTCTCAACCTCCCTAATACCATGACCCTTTAATACAGTTCCTCATGTTGTGGTGACCCCCAACCATAAAATTATTTTTGTTGCTACTTCATAGCTGCAATTTTGCTACTTTTATGAATTGTAATATAAATATCTGATATGCAGGATGTATTTTCATTGTTACAAATTGAACAGAACCCACAGGTTGAGAATCACTGGTCTAGATCATCAACAAAATCATAAATTAAGAGCTAATTTGCAGAATTTACTGATTTATATGATCTAAATATTCCCATTTGAAAAGGACCCTTATGTACAAAAACATTTATGGCAATTCTTTTTGTGGTGGCAAAGAATTGGAAATCAAGGGGATGCCCATCAATTGGGGAATGGATAAGCAAGTTGTGGTATATGAATATAATTGAATACTATATTGTGCTACAAGAAATGAGGAGCAGATGGACTTCCTAAAAACCTGGAGAGAGTTATATAAACTGATGCCGAGTGAGGAGAGTAAAAATAGGAGAACTTTGTACACAATTACAGATAATTTGGGTGGACTGGGCCTCTCTCAGCAATGCAGGGTTAGAAGACAACCACAAAAGACTTCTGATGGAAAGGGATATCCACATTCATAGAAAGAACTGCAGAGTCTGAATGAAGATTGAAGCAAACTACTTGCTCTCACTCTTTTGTGGTTTTTTTTTTTCATCTCTTCTTTCTCATTCTCTTCATTGGCTGTAATCCTTCTTTTCAATTTGATTAATCTTTAATGTAAGGGTATTTGTAGAACCAATATTTGATTGCATGTCATCTTGGGGAAAGGGTAGAGAACAGGAAGGGGAAGAATTTGGAACTTGGGGGATTGTGGAACTGAATGTTGTAAACTATAAGTAAATAAATAAACAAAAATTCAAAATTAAAAAAAAATATTCCCAGTTAAAATTCAATGATCTCCTTGTGAGTCACCTGAAGCTGACCCCAGCACATGACTGCAGTACACCTCCCTTTAGGAAGGAATACAAAACACATTGTCGTCTTTAGGACCTGGAAAGAATTTTGATACTGTAGGAGAGAAGCATTTTACTGTAATATCAACATAGTATCCCAATGTCAACCTCAGTATCAATTGCATTCTAGCCAACATATTCTTGGGTGCTTTATGTGTTTGTGTGTATAAATAGGGGTTTTGTGATTTTTTTTTAAAAGCATCCTTTGATTTTTTTCTGTGGGATGAAATAAAGGCAATTTAGTACTTGGTAAGTTGAATTATAGGAGCTGAAGAGTCATCTTGACCATACCAGGAGAAACAGAAACATACTATACTATTAGCAAGCAAGTTAATTTTATAAGAAAAAGTCTTTTTAGGGTAAATTGAATTTGAAAATTGATGTCCATAGTTATTTTGTTTTATTTATAAATTATTGAATGAGAATTGTATGTAAGCATTACAGTCAATATATGTTTACCAAATGTGACTTAATTATCTAGCCCTAACTTATAAAAATTTGTAAGATTTTAATTTCCCTATTCCTATGGCCTGAAGTCTAACCATGAAGATTAAAATCTGTGAACTTTTACTGACCTTTCATGTGTAATCACAAGCAAAGAAGTACTTAGCACCTTGTTTCAGTTATTTAATCATTTAGCACTTTGTTTCAGTTCAAGTGTTTTTTTTAGCTGTGCCCTGATTATATCAAGTCTTTATTAAGAAACAGAACCTGTGAATTGCACAGTGAAAAGGACTTTCCAAAGACAGGAACAGGAAGGATGTAAGAGATGGGAGGAACAGGGAGGAGCTAATGACAGATAAAAAGCTCTTTATGACAGGATGGGAGGGGACAAGGAATTTCAGGATAAGGTGAATTTTAAAGTCAAGATAAGTCTTGCAAGATAGGGATACAGACTGAGGACAAGGAATTTATGGCACAGGATGGGAGGAGACAAAGAATTTTAGGATAAAGTAAAGTTTTGTGGTATTTCAAGATAAGAGGAGATGTTAGAATGCCAGGGAATGACGAATTCAACCTTTGGGGCACCTCTGTATTTTAGGGTGACTTTAAAGGTTAAACCAGGAAAAAGGTGACTAAACCTTTATGGCACCTTTGTATCCACATCAGTATTGGCTTGGTTTTTCGAGTTGAGTGTTAAAACCCAGAGCCTGTGAATCCCACTTGTGGGATGGATTTGTTGACTGAAGAGAGAGGGCTGAACTGGGAGGAGCTGGTACCATGGATTTAGAGACAGGCCCAAACAGAGGAGGCCAGAAGAACTTTTCGGGGGCAGTATCATGGAGGCAGAGAGAGAGAGAGAGGAGAATTGCCAGGGGCCAGAGTTGCTGAGAGACAGCTGAGGGCCAGTTGGAGCTGCCTAGGACTTTTGAGAACTGCCACCCAGAGCTGCTGAGGACTGAGGAGGCATGGCTGTGATGCTGGTATTTTGTCTGTCTGTTTTGATGTCATTTTGCCAAATCCATCTGCTGGTGAAAGACAGTGATGTTGTTGCAGAGGTCCTGGAAACTTGCTGTTGGTTCAGAAGCCCTGAGGAAGGATTTTCTTGTTGTATGTGTACAGAATTCCTAGAAGAGGGTCTTGCTGATGTTTTCAGGAGTTCTGGAACTGTTCTACAGAGCAAGAGTGAATTGATGAGAACACTGGCAATGTATATTGTGGCTTTGTTAATCTTTGTCTCCCCAGGAACAGAAATTGCTGAGAACCTACCTCATATCAAGATGAAGAAAAGACCTCTTCTTGGATATTTAATGCTATGATGATAACCTTGTTGTGTCTTGGGGTAGATAAGCCTTTGTGCTCTTCACTTTGCCTTTGAGAAGGTGATTGGTGGTAATGGATGGTATTGTAATTCAGGTGTGTTCCAAGGGTGGGACACTTTTGATTTTTTGTGCTATGTGACTGACCAAATAAATGTATTTTGTTTTTGATTGGAAATTAATCTCCATTTGAGAAGAGTGACTTTGTGACTGACTAAATGAATGGACTGCCTAGGGGTGGGCTACTTTGAATCTGTACTTTGTGATTGAATTGAGATACTTTGTGATTGAATTGAGGACTTACTAAATTACTGAATTACACATGGTGAATGCTGTATTTTGATCTTCTCTGTTCTGGGCATATTTTACCTTAATTTGTCACTGAATAGAATAGAGAGATGCTATGCTGGTATTCTGAACTTTGAAAGTCGCCTTTGCTTGGAATTACAGATCCACATGTAAAAAAATATTTACAGCAGTTCTTTTTGTGGTGGCAAAGGATTGGAGTTTGAGAGGATGGCCATCTACTGGGGAATGACTGAAAAGTTGTGATATATGAGTGTAATAGAATACTATTGTGCTATTAAAAAATGGTCTGCAGGAAGATTTCAGAAAAACCTGGAAAGACTTACATAAACTGATGCAGAGTAAAGTGATCAAAATCAGAAGAACATTGTGCACAGTAACAGCAATATTGTATGATGATCTACTTTAAATGACTTAGCTAACTCCTCTTAGCAATGATCCAAGAAAATTCCAAAGTACTCATGATGTAAAATGCCATACCAATCCAGAGAAAGAACTGATAGAGTCTGAAAGTACATTGAAGCATGCTATTTTCACTTTCTTTATCTTTTTCACATTTTTTTCCGTATGTTGTTTCCTTTTTTACAACATGAATACTATGGAAATATGTTTTACATGGTTGAACATTTTTGATCTACTTAAAATTCTTACCTTCTTAGAGTGAGTGGAAGAGGAGGAAGACAGTGAGAAAATTTGGAACTTGAATGTTTTTTTAAAGGAATATTATGAATTGTCTTTACATGTAACCGTAAAAAATAAAATACTATTTAAGAAAAAAAAGAAGGTTGAAAGATTTTGTGTTTGTGTGTGCATGCATTTTTTTTAGGTTAGGATAAGCAGAAGTAGGACCAATAGCATGAGAGAAAATGAAGTGGGTATAGATGATGCTGCATGGTCTTGGAGTTGGAAGTTCAGAACAGAGTAACTTAGCTCCCCCTGACATACTGAAGGCAATCTGAGTATGCACCTACACAAAGTTTCTACTCCAATCCAAATCTACCCTTGCCATTTCCTGCCCTGAAACTTCTTCTACTGCTGATACAAAACTAATTTAAGAAATAATCAATAATAATAACTTTGCAGTTATCATCCAGGAGTGTAACCCCTGTGGAAAAGATGTGATCTCATATCTGAAAATGCATTGTTGATGCAGCCTGTTCCTTTATATAACATTTACTTATCAAATGACCTATGCGTGTCATGCCCCTGTTTAGAATGTAAGCCCTTGAGAGCAGGAGTTGTTTTGCTTTCAATATGCATTCCCAGTACTTGGCACCATACCTTTCATGGAATGCTTTCTCTTCATTCATCTGTCCATTACTACATCTTACAGTTGCCAGTACAACATACATGCTGGGCCACATGATTCCCTTCAGTAAACACAATAGGCTTTACCCAACAAGAAAATCAGTCATTATTATGGGGGAAAATCTAAATGTCTGGAAGAATATACATTCTGTAGACATTACCACCACCCACACATGGAGCATTTGGTCAGAGTTTAGCTTCCAGTCACTTTTCTCGAGAAGTTCAACAAATGCCTATGAAGCACCTACTCTGTTAAAGATTGGACCAAGAGCCAAAATAGTTCCAAAGGTTAGAGCCAAGAGGATTAAGAGCACTGTTTCCAATCTAGTGGTTCTCAAGCTCTCTAGGGCTTCATAACTATAATCCTAGGAGTTGGAGCTTACCAAATTTTATTGATGCCAGAAGCAATAAATAATTACTCAGTTTTCTTACAAGTCTTTTTCCTCAGTGACCACATGTATGCACATATTTGAAGCATTTTCAGCTTGTTTTTTCAGCAATTTGAAACTAACATGATCATGTGCACAATTTTGGAGTTTATGAAAGTACTACATCAAACTCAGTAGGCCCAGTGCAAGCTCTGGGCATAGTAAAACAAAAGGAATATAGTGTGCCCATTAGGATCCAAATTTTATTTGGTGAAACTATATATACACATTTAAGAAAACATACGATGTATAAATAGCAAATACAACATTATTTTTCAGTGTCAGGACAATGCTAGCAGGAAGGGCATTAGGATAGGTGACCTTCCAAGTTGGCAAGGATACTTTATTGAATCCTTCTTAGTTCTCAGGATTCAACAAATTCTGAATCTATTACACTACGTTCTTTGCTGTATTTCTCAGCATCTTATATTGAAGAAGAGTAGGAAGAAGCTTGTCAAAAGGTTAAACCATGACAAATGATTACTACAGTATTCTTACCAGTTACTATTTAACTAGCCCATTTAAAGCACCTGAGATATGAAGCAGAGTGAGACAGGACAAGATTCAGTTTAGGAAGATAGGTTATTTGGGAGTTCTGAGTGTTTTTTTTTTAAAGAGGAATAATATTCATGATAAGAATAATCACTATTATCACAATGATCCTGAGAATTAGAGCATGAAAATATGCTAACTTGCACTTTACAAATGAGGAAATCAAAGTTCCTCCAGGATAACTGATTTGCCTAAATTTTTACCTTGACCAGCAATTCTATAACAAATCTTCTAACACTACCTTCAGCAATCTTGTCACCACCCCACATCATGGAGAACAGTTCCCTATTATACATCAGTTTTATGTTCAGTATCACATTTGATCTTTACCAAAACTTTTTGATTGTTTTCAGGTCTGACATTTTTTTCTGAGCTAAGCCTTTATGTGGAGCAATATGGTCCATTATCTTTCATAATGACATACATTTATATAATACTGTTTTTAAAAATATTTACTTACTTTTAGTTTACAACATTCAGTTATACAGGCCCTTGAGTTCCAAATTTTCTCACCCTTCCTTTCCTCTACCCTCCCCCACATTGTGGCATGCAATCAAATATAGGTTCTACAAATATCCATCCATTAAATGTTAGTCAGGTTGTAAAGAAGAGTTACAACCAATGAAATGAACAATGAGAAAGAAGGAACGAAACACAATACAAAAGAGAGAGAACAAGTAGTTTGTTTCAATCTGCATTCAGACTCTTATAGTTCTTTTCTCTGGATGTGGATATCCTTTTCCATCATGAGTCTTTTGGAGTTGTCTTATAACCTTGCTTTGCTGAGAGGAGCCCAGTCTGTCAAAGTTCATCATCGCAGACATGCTGTGTCTGTAATTGTGTACAAAGTTCTCCTGCTTCTGCTCTCCTCACTCAGCATCAGTTTATATAAGTCTCTCCAGGTTTTTAAGAAGTCCATCTGCTCCTCATTTTTTATAGCACAATAGTTTTCCATTACATTCACATTCTACAACTTGCTTATCCATTCCCCAATTGATGGATGTCCTCTTGATTTCTAATTCTTTTCCACCACAAGAGAGTTACTATGAATATTTTTATACATATATGTCCTTCTCCCATTGTATGATCTCTTTGGGAAATAGCCCTAGAAGTGGTATTGCTAAATAAAGAGTATGCATATTTTTATAACTCTTTGAGCATAGTTCCAAATTGCTCCCCAGAATTGTTGGATCAGCTAAAACCATCAGGAAGTACTATATGTAATGGGGATAAGCTAGAAGCATTTCCAATAAGATCAGGGGAGAAAGAAGGATGTCCACTATTACCCCTCTTATTCTGTTCGGTACTAGAAATGTTAGCTGAAGCAATAAAAGAAGAACAAGAAATCATAGGAATTAGATTAGGCAATGAAGAGACTAAGCTATCATTCTTCTCAGATGATATGGTGATATACTTAAAGAATCCTAGAGAATCAATTAAAAAACTACTTGACATAATAAATAAATTTAGCAAAGTTGCAGGATATA
This sequence comes from Pseudochirops cupreus, assembly GCA_028627135.1. Classification (NCBI taxonomy): domain Eukaryota; kingdom Metazoa; phylum Chordata; class Mammalia; order Diprotodontia; family Pseudocheiridae; genus Pseudochirops; species Pseudochirops cupreus. The sequence continues at coordinate 14,174,925 of CM053583.1, read as the reverse complement.
AAATAAAGCCACATAAATCCTTGGCATTCCTCTATATTTCTTACAAAATCCAACAGCAAGAAGTAGAAAGAGAAATTCCATTTAAAGTTACTGTCCACATTATAAAATATTTGGGAATCTATCTGTCAAAAACAAATGCAGGAAATGTATGAACACAATTACAAAACCCTTTTCACACAAATAAAGTCATATCTTTGTAACTGGAAAAACATCAGTTGCTCATGACTAGGTCAAGCTAATACAATAAAAATTACAATTTTACCCAAATTAATTTACCTATTTAGTGCCACACCAATCAATCTGCCAAAAATTTATTTTATAGAGCTAGGAAAAAATAGTAACAAAATTCTTTTGGAAGCACAAAAGGTCCAGAATACCAAGGGAATGAATGAAAAGAAATGCTAGGGAAGGTGGCCTAGCCATACCAGATTATACACACTATTATATTGCAACAGTCATCAGAACTACTTTGTACTGACTGAGGAATAGAGTAGTGAATCAGTGGAATAGATTAGGTACATGAGACCAAGCAGTCGATAACTATAGTAATCTACTGTTTGATAAACCTTAAGACCCCAGTTTTTGGGTTAAGAACTCACTATTTGACAAAAACTGCTGGGAAAATTGGAAAATAGTATGACAGAAAATGGGCATAGACCAATATCTTACATTGTATAACAAAATAAAGTCAAAATGGGTGCATGATTTAGATATAAAGGCTGATACTTTCAGCGATCTGGGAGAGCAAGGAATAGTTTACCTGTCAGATTTAAGGAGAAGGGAAGAATTTATGTCCAAACGAGATAGAGAGCATTACAAAATGCAAAATGGATGACTTTGATTACATTAAACTGAAGAGTTTTTGTACAAATAAAGTCAATGAAACCAAGATTAGTAGGGAAATGGAAAATTGGGAAATAATTTTTACAACCAATGTTGCTGATAATGGCCTCATTTCTAAAATATACAGAGAATTGAGTCAAATTTAAAAGGCTACAAGTCATTATTCAATTGATAAACGGTCAAAGGATATGAACAGGCAGTTTACAGAGGAAGGAATTAAAGATATCTATAAGCAAAGAAAAAAGTTCTAAATCACTACTGATTAGAAAAATGTAAATCAAAACAACTCTGAGGTACCACATTTCACGGGTTAAATTGGTTACAACGACAAAAGAGAAAAATTATGAATGCTGGAGAGGATGTGGAAAAATTGGAACATTAATGCATTGTAGGTCTGGCATTATTACACCCATTTGAAAAATGAATACACTGAGACTTGGAGATATATGGTGATGACCAATGTCACCTAGCTAAGAGGTGGTAGAAGCAGGGCTAGCATTCAACTTTTGACAATTGCCCTGTCAAGGACCCTTTTTTCCTCACTTTGCTAACAAGAAGCTAAGAAGGACAAAGTGCCCATGAGAAAATGGTTCTTTGCTCATGGTCAGAGCAGAATTTAATGGTTTGTTTTGTTCATGTTTGCCAGGTGTCTCTGAGGGAGCAGCATCTCCCAAGAGCTGCAGGGCTCCCAGATCTATATAAAGTCCCAGCCTCTTCCCTGAATTTGGCTACTGACATTGAAACATCATTATAGGGCTCAGTGCTGTGGTACCAGAATCTGAGTCAAATTGCTTAAGTCATTCATTCATTTATTCGTTCATTCATTCATCCAATTCCTTTTCTGTTTCCTCGGGTTGAGCTGAATGGAGGGTATTAGTATAGGCATTACTAATTTTACTGCCATCCATGAAGTAGTAATGGCCAGAAGCGATATATCTGCTACTAGGAACCTTTGAACTTTTTGCCCCAGTGACTCATGAAGAGCTTTCCAGTAGGATGACATGCTTCCTAGGATTGAGACTTCAAAGTCAAACCTTAAATATAATGTTCTAGACTAACTCTCCTCTTTGGTGTCTTGACCACCTTTCTCCATATCGGCTCTCCTAGGTTCTAGGATATCTAGTCCAAAACTGCAGCAGAAATATCTGTGGACCCGGAGGCAGGAAGACTTGGATAGAAAATATCGGTATGTCAGACACTAACTGGTTGTTTCTCCATGGGTAAGTCACTTGACTTCTTCCCTTTCCTTGTGCATCAAATGTGTATAATCACACTTGCGGTATTTCCGTCACAGAGCGGTCCTGGGGTTCAAATGAGCTCATGTATGGAAATCATGTTCAAATATGCAAGTGCTCTGTAAACACCAGTTATTATTTTTTATTTGGAGCTTGTTTTGCTCATCATCTTCAATAACTGAAGGATCATTTTAAGGGATCAGCAACTTTATAATTTTAATAAACACTTAAACAAATAGTACTGATTAAGGAGGTATTTCATGCAGAGCACTGCATTAAATACTTGAGAAAGGGCATCGAACACTAAATTTAGATGAGATATAGTCCTTGTCCTCAATGACAATAATTTGTATTTTTTGGCCTAAAACATTTGGAAAGAGTTCTACATCAATTTTCTTCTTTTAACCTCCCCAAAACTCTGTGACATAAATACTACTAGTATCATTCCTTTTTTGCAGGTAAGCAACTTCAGTCTAACTGACTTAAGTGCCTTGTCTAGATACATAGAATTAAGACCTGAAGTGGGATTTAAATCCACATATTTTTGACTCAAATATCCCAGCCCTCTCCACTATGTCACATTTCCACACTAGTACTTTGTATTATAGCAGCACCTGTTTCCTCTTTTCTCTATGTTTTTGTGTTACCCCAAGCACCCACTCATCTACGATCATGTATAAGTTCAGCACCTTGTACTGATTATGGTCTCTTTCATGTCTATAGCAGCTGACTCTAGCAAACATTTCTTTACATTCATTATGTGTAGGCACTATGCCCAAAGAAATACTAATCCTATTTTTTCAAATGAGGAGACAGTGACCCAGAAGGATTGATTGGCTTTTGTGAAATCACAGAGAAAAATAGTTCAAATCCAAGCAACATAAGAGCCCAAGTCTTCACTCTCTTAATAAAGGGCTCTTTCCAAAATAGCATTATCTACCAACACTGGGAATTTTTGAATAGAAATCAAATCACTTTGTCTGCCCTTATGATAGGAGCGCTCTCTCTCAAAATGGAAGATCAAGAGGACTCAACGTTAAGTACATCAGTAAGAATTGTCAGAGATATAGACTCTGTCTACACATAAGAGATTCAGTAGTATTCTCTACCAAAATTGCTCAGGACTGCCATGTGTGAGACCAACATTACTATATATCTTGACTCTAAGTTATTTCTTTATACTTTATTTAGTGTAATTCCCATTATGTTAAAGGAAAATCTTCATTGTTGTTGCTTGCAAAAATAGGTTTGATTTCTACTTCTCTAATAGTCCATGATATGAAATTTTAATTATTCATTTTGTCCTTACCTAGAAGTCCCAAATGAACATTAGGGATAAAAGGTACTTTTACTGTGTCATTATGAAGACTTAGGAAAAGTTTTAAAATCAATACAGGTTAAGGGTATCATTACATCATCTACCTAGAAATGAAAAGGATCTCAGAGATCTTCTAGTTGAATATCTTTTATTTATTGATGAGAAAAGTAAAATCCATTATATCCTCTGAGCAAAAGACTTCAAGGGAATTTCTGATAAAGAATAGGTGTAGTGGCAGTAGTGTTTGTAATCAAAATAATGATAGTAAAATAACTTACAAAGAGCTTTCAGGTTTTCAAGCAATTTACAGAATTATTTCCTATGATCAGAAGAGCCCTATAATGTTGGTGCCAATAATTTTACTGTCTTTTGACTTGTGAGTGAAATTGGGCTCAGAGATGACGTGATTTTTCTGTGGTCACAGTGACAATAAGGAAGAGCTAAGTGTCAAATTTCCCATAAAATGAGAAACAGACCCTCTTTGTCTCTGGCATCAACACCTCCTCTCTCCTTCATTCATATATATAACACATACAAACATATACACATACATACACATGTGTATGCAGATGTATACATATACAGCAGATATGTGTGTAAATGTGTATGATGTGTATATTTTAAAAGTGGCTCACCAGAGCTTCCATCAAAACTTCAGGTGACAGGAAATTCAGTACACATAAGGGCAGCCCCTTCCTCTCCTCAATAGCAATGTTTCTGAGATGTTTTCCTTACATTAAACCTAAATTTGTTTTTACTTAATTCGGCACTTGTTTCTGGTTCTGCCCTTTGGGTAAAAATAGAACAAGTCAAATCCTTCCTCTTGTGGGAGTCCTAGAGATATCTGAAGATGATGAATCCCAACTCTTGCCCTGACACCCATCTTTTATCTTTTTTACACTAAACACACTCAGTTCTTTCCACTAATCCTAGTATGACAAGATTTCCAAGTCCTTCTCCCTCCGGACTGAACTCTTGTGGAAAATTTCTAGCCTATCAATGTGCATTATGAAGTATGGAAGGGAGAACTGAACATGTTGCTTAAAATATAGAACACAGTGGACTACCTCTGTACACCTGAATGTTGTGCCCCTCCATCCAGTGTAAAGTCAGGTTGGCTTTCTTGTTAGTCGTGAATGTAGCAAAGTTGTTGTGGGGATAGTATGATTCAATGCATTTAACAACTTGGAACACTTAAAAGAGGCAGTTCTAGGGGCAGCTAGGTGGTGCAGTGAACTGGCCCTGGAGTCAGAAGGACCTGAGTTCAAATCCAGCCTCAGACACTTGACACTTACTAGCCATGTGACCTCGGGCAAGTCATTTAACCCCACTTGCCCTCCCTTCTCCCCTCCAAAAAAAAAAAAATAAAGATGCAGTTCTGGTACAGGGAACAGGGTATTGGGACTGGAGTCGGGAAGTCTTGAGTTCCAATCTAGCCTCAGATACTTAGGATGTGACCCTGAGCAAGTCACATATGCAGTGTTTGCCTCAGGTCCCTCAACTTTTAAATGGAGATAATTAAAAAACACCTGCACTACAAGGATGAATTGAAAGTCAAGCAAGATACTACTGATTAAGTGCACATTTAACACAGCCCTTGGCACTTATTAAACACTATATAAATGCTTCTTTCCTTCCCTTCACTAACAGTGATAATTACTATCATCTATAGTGTCAATTCCCTCGAAATTATAGTTGTTCACTTCTAAATCCAAAGAACATTCTCCTTGTCACAGAAAATAGAAGCAAAATGTAAATTGAGCATCTCTGCCTTTCCTTCTTATTCATTGTACTTCTGTCAACCTAGAGAATTGATCTAATTTCTTATTTGATTATTGCGTGATCCCTGAATAGCCAATTTCACACACAAAAAAAACAACCCTGACACTCTTCTGATTCTATTACTATAAGACAGGTTTTGCTTTAGCATTCATCCTTGGTAATCTGTCCATTTTCCTTTACTACATTTTTTTTGCATATCTAATTCTACATAATTGAAAATTTTTCTTGTTTTAACTTTAAAATTACATTCTTAAGATATTTCTATATTTGAAGTCTTGAATACCCTGTAAAATTAACCCATAGGATGCTACTTTATCCTTCCGTTGGAATGATTGGAATTGACCCTGCTCAAACCTAATGTGCATGTCTGACAAATTCTAGTGCTCCTTTTTGCTTTTAATGTCTCAGACTTTAAGATGATTAAGTTACTTTCTTAGAATAATGGCAACATTGTGAGTTATTGTGATCTTACTTAACAATTCCTCATACTTTATGATAATCAAATGCAAAATAGGAATTCCCCATTTTGGTGCCTTCAGTTTTGAACTTTTGGTGGATAAAAATCTCATTTTCATTCAAGTATTCAATGGATGTCCTTTGATGAGACAGAGTTATTTAGGTATTTAGAAAGATGAAAAGAGATTAGATAGATCAAGAGAGAGAAATAAGAAGACAAAGAGAAAAATAGAGACAAACAAGGAGAGAGAGAGAGAGAGATGGGAAAAGAAAACTATAGATAAAGAAATAGAAAATTACAGAGAAATGCAGAACAAATAGAACATTCTAGCAGATCACCAGATAATCAAAGTCCTCCATCACAAAGAGATCATTTCCTCAAGCCAAATTTTTAATGTTTACAAACTTGATGATCTGTTTCCTCTTTTGATATAAGTGTTGTACATTAAAGGTGTTATGTTATGCTGATAACAGTAGAAATGCTTTTCATCATGTTGCCTCATTCTGGTTCCTAGATTTCTTCTTATGAGTATATAAGCCATTTAAAAAAATAGAACAGTCTGCTATTACCTATCTCTTTTCATTTAAATAATGGAGAAACCTATCCAAAACTATATTTTAGTTGTGAGTCCCATACCTCTAGTCTATATGTTAATTTGGTAACTAGATTTATTTTCTTGTATTATCTAGTTCATCTCACTTGTTGGGCATAATTCCTTGGAGACCCCAATAGGCTACTAGAGTTATGTAACTCCTAAATTTCATTCTTCCTCCTTAAAATGTTCTTCCCTTTTCTCAATCTTGCATGCCTTTTGGCAGACTTTTGTAGAGGTGACCCTGGGCCAGAAGTGAGTTGAGGTAGGTGATCTCTGAAGAATCATCATGACCTAAGATTCTCTGATGTTGTTTTCTATGGCTTTGTTTTTTCAAGATACAACTTGCTATAGAAAGTATAAGGCAGCCTACGTATAATTTCTGGGAAAAAACGGTGGTAGAGATGAAACTAAGTATTCTAAGTCTAGTTTAATGAAACATAAATGTGTCAGGTCCTTCTAAGCTGTAAAGGTTTATATTGGAGTCTGGGAATGGACTATGTATTTATCTCAGGCTCAAAGGCTTCTTTTGCTTAGTTTAGACAAGGAGGCCTACTACTCCCTAATCAGTGAGTCCATAAACATTTATTAAGTACCTAATATATGACCAGCACGAAACAAAGCACTGAGAATAGAAGAAAATGTAAAATTAGAATCCCTGCCCTCAAGGTGTTCACCATCTCTAGACAACATACAAATAACTATGTATGAAGAAATGACATGAAGGAATAAATTGGAGATAATCAAAAAAGGGAAAGCTCTGGAATTGAGATGGATCAGGAAGAGACCCTGTAGGTGGGATTTTAGCTCAACCTTGAAAGAATCTAAATAAAAGATTATTGATTTCTATGGGACTCAGAAAACCATGTAGTGAATGAAAGGACAAAGGGTCCATATCTGGGGTCAACTTTTGCTTCAATGCTGGTAGTGGTGAACTGAAAAGGGCAGGATATGTGAAGAAAACAGATTTAGAAATCATACACATTGTTATTTGATCCACCAGTGATCTTTTTGACTGGTGTTAGCCAGCAGCTATTATTCCTCAGGAACTGGTGACTTCAGTCCATTGCATAGACCTTAGAGCCACAATGAAAGAGGGTAAGTTGATTTGCAGGAAATCGCAGCCAACTTTCTTGGATCTTTCCCTCTCTTCTCTCTGTCATTTAACTTGCCTCTTGTTTTAGTCCTCCATTCTTCTTTTTTCTCATTATCACAGTGAAGGATATTCATAAGAAAGGAGGTAGCTCTCCAAATTAAAGCAACAATAACCCCCTTCTAATTCGGATTTTTAGTAGATATGTAGTTTTTTTTTTTTCCTGAAGTGGGAAATGCTATTTTGAAGTCAGCAAAGTTTGTAAAAGACAGAAAACAGGGGGAATTCATGGACAAGGAACTCTATAAGAAACTGGGTCAATGGATTTGGGGGAGCTAGAATAACTGCAATGACAACTACATTTTCTGATTTGCTCCCTTAGTTCCTTATTTTTGCTACCCACATGTGTCTCTGACCATACTTTATGTCTTGAAGTCACTCATAATGTAGAGTGGATTTTTCTTATGGTCCTTCTTCTGTTGCAGGTAAATGACAACACTCTCAAATGAGATCTATGGACAACAGATCTGAAGTGAATGAGTTCATCCTCACAGGATTAACGGATGCCCCAGAGCTTCAGGTTCCTCTCTTCATCATGTTCACCATCATCTACCTCATCACCCTGGTAGGGAATTTGGGTATAGTAGCTCTGAGCTCCTGGGATTCCCACCTCCACACTCCCATGTACTTTTTCCTCAGTAACCTCTCTCTGGTAGATTTTGGCTACTCCTCAGCTATTACTCCCAAGGTGATGGCTGGGCTCCTCACAGGGGACAAAATTATTTCCTACAATGGCTGTGCTACACAGCTGTTCTTCTTTGGAGCCTTTGCTGGTACTGAAAGTTTCCTCTTAGCCTCCATGGCCTATGATCGCCACGCAGCTATCTGCAAGCCCCTACATTACACTACAACCATGACATCGACTGTATGTACATGTCTGGCCAGTGGTGCTCATATCTGTGGGTTTCTAACTTCCTCCATAGTCATAGGAAACACTTTTAGCCTTTCCTTCTGTAAAACTAATGTGGTTCATCATTTTTTCTGTGATATTCTTCCTCTCCTAGTTCTCTCTTGCTCTGATATTCACCTTATTCAGTCAGTAGTCTTTATTGTAGCATCATTCTCTGTCTTTTTCCCCTTCCTTGTCATCTTTACCTCTTACTTGTTAATCTTCATCACCATCCTGAAGATCCATTCTGCTGAAGGCCGCCAGAAAGCCTTCTCCACCTGTGCTTCCCATCTCACAGCAGTGTCCATATTTTATGGAACAATCATCTTCATGTACCTGCAACCTAGTTCAAGTCATTCAATGGACTCAGACAAAATGGTGTCAGTGTTCTACACTATGGTCATCCCCATGTTGAACCCTCTGGTCTATAGTCTGAGGAACAAAGATGTCAAGAATGCTTTCAGGAAAGCTGTGAGGGGACGATGACTTCAATTGGATCATCTTTTTTCTTAGAAAATCATTTGTACCTTCCCTATTCTGAGATCTAGCCCCCAAATAAGAATATTTTTCTTATGCACAGAGAAGTGTAATTTAAACTCTTCCAGAGGCAACATCACAGAAAAAGAAAGTGTCATAAACTTGGAATTAGGAGCAACATGAATTTAACTTCTCGCTCAGATACTCTCATGTTGCACAACCTTTGGTAAATCACTTAAAGTCTCAGCCTGTTTTCTCATGTTTAAAGTGTCTTAATAATATCCTGTACTTTCTAAGATTGCTTTGTGGAATAAATGATGTGTTTATTTCTACACGCATGTATCTAAGTGCAGTGTAGTGATTTTAGTTGCTGCTCATCTAGAATGATGAAGATCAGCTGCATCAACTCTGAACGGCTTAGTACTTTGTGAGAAAATCCATTGAATTTCTTGCAAGAGTCAGCGTGATGTTAATGGCAATGCTTATTCGGCATCTGCTAAACGAGAGGTGTGCTATCCAATGCTTTAGATTCAGCTCTAGGGATAAAATATATATCTATGACATTCTTTGAAATTTAATCTGCCCTATTATCTTCTCCATCACTTTCTACAGTTTAGATCAACAACAAAATCATAAATCAAGTCCTGATTTGTAGAATTTAGTGATTTATATGGTCTAAATATTCTCACTGGAAATTCAGTGATTTCCATGTGACCACCTGGAGCTGGCTCCAGCACACTACTGCAGTACAGCTGCCTTTAGGAAGCAATGCAAACCACACTGTGGTTCTTACAGCTTGGAAAGAACTCTGATATTGGAGGAGAGAAGCATTTTACTGTAACATCAGTGTAGCATCCTGACGCCAACCTCAATATCCATTGCATTCTAGCTAACAGGTTCTTCGTTGATTTATGTGTTTGTGTGTCTCAATAGGGTTTTATGAGATTTATTTAAAAAAAAAAATCTTGTGTTATTTCTGTGAGATGGAATTACTATAAATCACTTGGTGACTTCAATTATAGGAGCTGGAGAATCATCTTGACCATACTAGGAGAAACACACTACACTATTACAAATGACTTAATTTTCTAGGAACAACTCATTTTGACATAAATTGGAAATGACAATTGATACTCCTCTTTATTTGGTGTTATTTTTAAATTTTGGACTCAGAATTGTATCTAAGCACTAGAATCAATACATGTATATTGAAATATAGACTTACTTGGATAGCCATAATTTGTAAAAATTTGTAAGATTTTAATTTCTCTATTCTTATGGCCTAACGTCCAGTCACAAAGACACAAATCAGTAAACTTTTCCTGACCTTCCAAGGAGACTGTTCAACCTTGTCATAGGATGTATGCCAACCACCAGACTTTGCAAGGGATGTTAGTCAATACTGTGTTTTCCCTTTTGCCTGGGGTATGCCTCTTCCTGCTCTCAGACAAGCCAAGCAAAGCCTATCATTAATCTTTGTGTGACCAATAACAATATTAGTTTAGTCTGAATTGCTGAGCTGTATCTGGTACCTTATGGAACCAACTGTATAAAAGAGCTTCTCTGACTGTCATATGAATCCTTCACTAATGAAAATTCTTGCATACCTTTTATTTACTATTGCTGACCTTGCTAATAAATTTCCTATGTTCCAAACTTTGTGCTTCATGCTCTCTTTATTGCAGATTTTTATCAAAACAGTAATGAGCTAATAAGAAATAAAGCAATTATTTTGTGCAGATCAATTTTGAGGATTAAACTTGGTCCATGTGAGCCCAGAAGTCTTATTGGGGCATGGAGGACTTTGGTATGTATTTGGTATTCCCTCCCCCACTCCATGTCACCCCCCTTTTGTATTTGAATTATTTTTGACTCAAATCATAAGGCTACTCTTTCCAGATACGTGGGGCCATAATGGGACATAGGAAACTTTTTTCCTTCACTTGTATAAATCTTCACACGCCATCATGAATGTGAATCGCAAAACATAAGAAAGTAAAGCCATCTAGCTCAGCGAGTTTGAAATGGAATGTGAAATGATTAGGATATTCAGGGACATTTAGAAATATTAATAGAAATAGACCAACTTATTTCTTAGTATTTATTTCTTCATACCCTCCATGAAAAACAGGAACTATGGATTTTTCATTCTGATTTCTCAGCCCCTTACCATGTTTGCTTCATAGAAGATGAACGAATAACAACACATTGGTCAAGTATTTCTTCAGTACCAAGCACTCTGCTTAGCAGTGGAAAGACAAATACAAAAGCAACACAGTCTCTATTTTCAAAGAATTTATGATTCAATAAGCAGATCAGTCAATTAGTGAATAGAAAAGTGGAATTGAAGTCAAGGAGACCCAAGTGTGAATGCTACAATTGTCATTAAGCAATGGTGTGACTCTGCCCAAGTCACCTAAACTTTCTCAACTTCACTTTCTTCATCTATAAAATGAGAACAATAAGATCATCACTCTTATATGGTTGTTGTTCAGATCTAGTGAGGTGGCATAAGTTAAGTGCTTCAGAAACATAAAGTGCTATTTGAGTGTAATTGTAGAGGGAAGACCTGATCAGAAAGTTGGAAGAAGATGGGGAGGAGTCAAGATCATGGGGAATAGACAGGAAGTTGCCTGAGCTCTCCCAAGTTTCCCCTGAAAGGACTTTAAATCATGTTTAAAACAAATTTTGGAGCAATAGAACTCACAAAAGATAGGGTAAAAATTTTACAATCCAAGTTAACTTATAAGGATTACAGGAAAGGTCTATCTCACTTGAGTAAAAGGGAAGTATATCCCCATACATGAGGTGTTGGGGCAACCCTGCATGAGGCCTGTACCCCAGCCCAGATTAGCAACTGAGGCCACTTGGTTGTGACTCAGCAGGCCAGTGGCTCAGTGGGGCAGTGGTGAGACTTCTAGCCTTGATATTTATAACATTTCTTTTAGAGGTGTTAAAGATTTGGAAGTTGAGGAGATGTCCATCAAATGGGCAATGTCTGAATAATATGTACATGATTGTGATGAACTACTATTTTGCTCTAAGAAATGATGAGCAGGATGCTCTCAGAAAAACCTGAAAAGTCTTACATGAACTGACATAAAGTGAAATGAGCAGAACCAGGAGAAGATTGTAGAGTGGAAAAGCAATATTATATAACTTAGCTATTCTCAGCAATACAATGATCCAAGAAAATTCTGAAGGACTTATGATGAAAAGCGTTCTCTATCTCCAGAGAAAGATTGGGAGAGCCTGAATGAAAACTGAAGATATTTTTTTCTTTATTTTCTGAATTTTGGGGTTTTTTTGTTTTCTTTCACAGCATGACTTACATTAAAATGTGTTTTTCATGACTACACATTTTTAACCTATGTCAAATTAATTGCCTTTCCAATACGAGGAGGAGGGAAAAATGAGAAAGAATTAGGATTTGATCTCAGCCTTGAAAGAGTCTAAACCAAAGGTCAATGATTTCTCTGGGACCCAGAAAACCATGTAGTGAATTGAAGAGCAAAGTGTTGCTGTTTGTGGTCACCATTTGCTTCCATGTTAGCAATAGAGGAGAACTGAAAAGGGGGGAGGCTCTGTGAGGTAAACAGATTTAGAAATCATGTATTGCTATGTAATGCGTCAAAGGTCTTTTTGGCAAATGACTCCCACTTCTATGCAACTGGTGTTTACCGACAGCTAGTATTCCTCAGGAACTGGGGACTTCAGTCCATTGCATAGACTTTATGGCCACAATGAAATAGACTAAGTGGAATCCCAGGAAATCTCAGCCAACTTTCTTTGATCTTTTCCTCTCTCTGTCTTTTAGCTTTCCTCTTATTTTACCCCTCCCTCTTGTCAATTACTCCTTTTTTTTCCTCTCATTATCAGAGTGAAGGATATTTATAAGAAAACAGCTAGTTCTAGAACCTTGAGCAACAATAACCCCCGTCTTGTGCTGATTATTGACAGATAAGAAAGCATTTCTTTGCCTGAAGTTGGAAATGCTATTTTGGAGGTAGTTAAGTTTGTAATAGATAGAAAATAGGGAGGAAAGTAATAGACAAAGGATTCTATGAGAAACTGGATCAGTGGATTTTGGAGAATTTGTTTAACAGCAATGACAACCACTTTTTATGCTTTTTCTCCCTTAATTCTTTATTTGTGTCCATCTCATAAGATGGGTCTCTAAACATATTTTAGGTCTTGGAGTCATTCATCATTTAGAGTGGACTTTTCTCATGGTTTCTCTTTTGTTGCAGGTAATTGACAACACTCTTAAATCTCATCAATGGACAACAGATCTGAAGTGAATGAGTTCATCCTCATAGGATTAACAGATGCCCCAGAGCTTCAGGTTCCTCTCTTCATCATGTTCACCATCATCTACCTCATCACCCTGGTAGGGAACCTGGGGATAATAACTATGAGCTTCTGTGATTCCCACCTCCACACGCCCATGTATTTTTTTCTCAGTAACCTCTCTCTGGTGGATTTTGGTTTCTCTTCAGCTGTTACTCCCAAGGTGATGGCTGGGCTCCTCACAGGAGATAAAATTATTTCCTACAATGAATGTGCTACACAGTTGTTCTTTGTTGGGGCCTTTGCTGCTACTGAAAGTTTTCTCTTAGCCTCCATGGCCTATGACCATCATGCAGCCATGTGCAGGCTCCTACATTACAGTATAACCATAACATCAAGTGTATGTGCACTTCTGGTCAGTGGTGCTCATATTTGTGGCTTTCTAACCTGCTCCATACTCATAGGAAATACTTTCAGTCTTTCCTTCTGTTAATCCAATGTGATCCATCATTTTTTTCTGGGATATTCTTCCTCTCCTTGTTCTCTCTTGCTCTGATATTTACCTTATTCATTCAGAATTCTTTATCATAGGGTCATTCACTGTCTTTTTCCCATTTCTTGTCATCTTTGCTTCTTACTTGTTAATCTTCATGACCATCCTGAAGATCTGTTCTACTGAAAGCCACCAGAAAGCCTTCTCTACCTGTACTTCCCATCTCACAGCAGTGTCCATATTTTATGGAACAATCATGTTCATGTATTTCCAACCCAGCTCAAGCCATTCAATGGACTCAGACAAAATGGTGTCAGTATTCTACACTCTGATCATCCCCATGTTAACCCTCTGGTCTATAGTCTGAGGAACAAAGATGTCAAGAATGCTTTCAGGAAAGCTGTGAGGGGACAAGGACTTCAATTGGATCATCTTTTTTCTTAGAAAATTGAATCTATACCTTCCCCACTCTGGTATACAGCCCCTAAATAAATATATGTTTCATCTTCAGAGAGAAGTATAATTCAAACTTTTTCAGATGCAACATTACATAGTAGAAAGTGTCATAGACTTGGATTTAGGAGGAACATGAATTTAAATTCTGTCTCAGATACTTTCATGTTACATAATATTTGGTAAATCATTTAAAGTCTCAGCTTGTTTCCTCCTGTTTAAAGTGTCTGAATGAGATCTACACCTTATAAGACTGCTAAGTGGAATGAATGATCTGTATTTATGTCTACACACACACACACATCTAACTTCAATAGAGTGATTCTAGCTGTTTTCCATCTAGAAAGAGAGGGATTAGCTTCATCAATTCTGAACGGTATAGCACTTGAAGAGCACATCCACTGAGTTTTTTGGAAGGTGTAGCTTTGATGTTAACAACATTGATTATTCCACATTCCCTAAATGAGAGGTGTGCTGTAAAATTCTTGAGAACCACCTCTAAGATATATATATATATACACATATATATATATGTATGTACTTATATATGTATATATGTATATGTGTGTGTGTATATATCCATTAAATACTTTGAAATTTTATCTGCCTCCTTATTTTGACCATGATTTCCTAAAGTCTAGATTATAAACAAAATCATGAATTAAGACCTGATTTGTACAATTTAGTGATTTATATGGTCTAAATACTCCCATTGGAAGTTCAATGATCTCCTTGTGAGCCACATGGAGCTGGCTCCAGCACTCTACTGCAGTACAGCTGCTTTAGGAAGGAATACAAACCACAGTGTGGTCCTAGGGCCTGGAAAGAACTTTGATACTATAGGAGAGAAGAGTTTTACTGTAACATCAGTTGATGCCAACATCAGTATCCATTGCATTCTGGCTAACAGGTTCTTGGGTGTTTTATGTGTTTGTGTGTCTCAGTAGGGGTTTTCTGACATTTTTTTGAAAATCATCTTTTGATTTTTCTATGGCATGAAATAAAGGCTATATATTACTTGGTAACTTGGATTATAGGAGCTGGAGATTCATCTTGACTAGTACAAACAGAAACACACTATAAGATTAGCAAATAAGTTAATTCTCTGGGAACAACGCTTTTCAGGGTTAAGTGGAATTGAAAATTGATACCCCTCTTTATTTTTTACTATTTATAAAACATTGATTGAGAATTGTATCTAATCACTAGAATTAATATATGTATACCAAATGTACACTTAATTATATGGACGTAATTTGTAAAATTTGTAAGATTTTAATTTCCATATTCCTGTGACCTAAAGTCTAAACACAAAGACTCAAATCAGTGAACTTTTATTAATCT
Organism: Pseudochirops cupreus; assembly: GCA_028627135.1. Classification (NCBI taxonomy): domain Eukaryota; kingdom Metazoa; phylum Chordata; class Mammalia; order Diprotodontia; family Pseudocheiridae; genus Pseudochirops; species Pseudochirops cupreus. The sequence goes on along the minus strand of CM053583.1, from coordinate 14,159,599 downwards.
TCCAGCGAGATTAGTCAACCTGGTCATAGGATGCTTGTCAACCACCAGAATTCCATGAAGATGTTCTTCAATCCTGTGTTTTCTGTTTTGCCTGGTTTGTGGATCTTCCTGCTCTCAGAGAAGCCAAGCAAAGCCAATCATGAATCTCTATGTGATGAATAACAGCCTTAGTTTAATCTAAATTACTGGATTACATCTGGTACCTTATGTAACCAACTGTATAAAAGAGCTCCTCTGACTGTGAGATGAATCCTTGGGTAATGAGGATTCTTGTATCCATTTTATTTACTATTGCTGGCCTTGCTCATAAATTTGTTGTGCTCAAACCTTTGTGCCTCATTTTCTCTTTATTGCCCATTTTTTATTGTGACAGTAATGAGCTAATAAGATAGAAAGAAATCATTTCTCAGATCATTTTTTAGGATTAAACTTGGGCCACGTGAGCGCAGAAGTCTTAGCGAGGTGAGAAGGACTTTGATACGTATTTGGTACTCCTTCCCCCACATCATATCATCCCCCTTTTGTTGAATTATTGGAATCAATCCATAAGACTACTATTTTCAGATACCTGGGGCCATATTGGGACATAGGAAACTTTTTTCCTTCATTTGTCTAAATCCCTTCATGTCCTCAAGAATGTGAATTATAAAACATAAGAAAGTAAAACAGTTGAGCTCAACAAGTTTAAAATGGAATGGAAAATGATTAGGATATTCAGGGATATTTAGAAATATTAACAGAAATAGACCAACTAATTTCTTAGTGTTTGTTTATAACCTCTATGAAGGGCAGGACCTCTGGGTTTTTTATTCTGATTTCTCAACCCTTACCATGTTGGTTTCATAGAAGATGAACGAATAACAACACATTGGTCAAGTATTTCTTAAGGACCAAGAACTTTGCTCAGCAGTAGGAAAAGAAATACAAAAGCAACACAGTCCCTACTTTCAAAGAAGTTATGATTCAATAAGCAGCTCAGTCATACAGTGGATAGATATTAGGAACTGAAGTCAAAGACACCCAAGTCTGAATACTATAATAGTCATTAAGTAACTGTGACCCTGGCCAAGTCATATAAACTTTCTCAGCCTCATTTTCTTCATCTCTGAAATGAGAACAATAAGAGCATCTGTCTTATATTGTTGTTGTTCAGATATAATGAGGTGGCATATGTTAAGTGTTTCAGAAACATAAAGTACTATTTGAGTGTAATTGTAGAGGGCAGAAAACACATTGAGGGGTGTAGTGGCCAGAGACAATGATTTGTTCTGGGAAGTCATAGATATGAAGAGTGGAATAATAGGGCTGCCCATTGCTTTTTCAAAGACAGTAGTGGTGGTAATCTGATCAGAAAGTTGGAAGAAGATGGGGAGGAACCAAGATGGTGGAGAATAAACAGTAACTGTCCTGAGTTCTCCCAAGTTTTCCCTGAAAGAACTTTAAATCATGCCTCAAAACCAATTCTTGCCCAACAGAACCCACAAAAGATAGGATGAAAGTTTTGCAATCCAAGATAATTTAGAAGTATTAAAGGAAAGGTTTGTGTCATTTGGATAAAAGGGGAGTGGTAGCAAAATATTAGAAATTGAAGGTATATCAACCAATTGCAGAATGTCTGGATAACTTGTATATAATTGTTATAAACTACAAATGTGCTATAACAAATGATGGGGAGTAAAAGTAGGAATTTGTCTGAGCTCCCTCTCCAACCACCTCCAATGCCTGTAAAATATGACTCTAAACAAATTTTAGAGCTACAGAACCCACAATATGACAGAGAGAAACAAACCCCTTTGCCCCCTAATGCAGTCTAATAGGCTGCTGTGATCATTGCACAATTCAGGAATTTGTTAAATATTACATCAAACTCAGTAGGCCCTTTGCAAGGTTCTAGGACAAAAATAAGATAGTGTGTCCATAAGTAGCAAAATTCTATTTGTTAAAATTATATAAACATATGTAAGTGAATATACAATATATAAACAGAAAATACAACATTATTTTTCAGAGTTGGGGCAATGCTAGCAGGAAGAGGACTAGGATAGGTGATTTTCCAGGTGAGCAAGGATCTATTATTGAATCCTTCTAATTTCTAAGGATTCCACAAATTTTTATTCTATCACTCTGGCTTCTCTACTGTCTTTTTCTGAATCTTATATTGAAGAATACTAGGAGGGAGGCTGTCAAAAGATTAAGCCGTGACAAATGATTACTACAGTATTCCTGTCAGTATTTAACTACAACATTTAGAGAATTGGTAATTGTATCAGCAATGCAGTATTCACAATGCCTACAGTAACTATAAATATGCTGATATAGTTATTAATCACAAAATGGAACAGGCTCTCTACATAAGAAATATAGATAGTGCATTCATTTAAATACCAGAAGACTGAGTCCCAAAACCAGAAAGTCAAAGCTAACCCAGTAGTGATGAAGTTGGAACATGTGGTCAAAGTAGTAAATACCCACATCCTCAAGTCTTCAAACAGGACAGGCTACCTCAGGCAAAGATCCTCCTCTCTTCACCCACACAACTGCTCAGCATCCAGGTAGCTTGGTCCCAGCAGCTCCGGCCCCTAGCAGTTCCTGCCCCAGGCAGTCCTCAGCAGGAGTCCTTAGCAGAGATTCTGCCCTGCTCAAAGCAAAAAGAGTTTGCAACTGCAGCCACTGCCTCTGATGCCTCTTCCAGCCAGCACCGCACAGAGACTAGCTTGGTTCCAGCGTTCTCTTGCTCCACCCCTTCCTGCTACATCAGCAAGCTCAAGGGGCATGGAAGATCTTCAAATCCCAGTATCGTTACATTCGGCCCCAAGATTTTTCATATCCCTTACTTAGCAAAAATACATTAACAATACATTTCATTCCATAGATTTATAGCCAACAGAATTTTACAACAACAACAAAAATAGCGCACAATAAACACAGAAAACAGTATTTTAGCACAACCTCCCCATCATTCCCTCCCCGAACAAATGGGGTCCCAAAATCTTGGGTTAAGGGGCGAAGGTCTCTTCTTCCATGGCTACTTGCTGCTGAAATTGGACGTAGAACTGTTCCTGTCCTAAGGGGACCCATTTGAGAGGACTGTTCTTTAGCCAGCATTTGGAATGCGCTTGATGCCAGGTCCAGGGGTGACACATCACAGTTGTGGACAGGGAGTGACATCTAGCTTGAGCTATCAGGCAATCCACAGGTGGAGGGTACCAAGCCTGCAGAAACAAATCTA
>CM053583.1:14034461-14155870 GCA_028627135.1 Pseudochirops cupreus | reverse complement strand
GCTTGGCACTTAAATACTTAATCAATGTGTCTTTATTTATCTTCTGTGAAGCCAACATGGTAAAAAATGGGAACTCAGAATAAAAAACCCATAGTCCTGGCCCTTATAAGAAATAAACACTAAGAAATAAGTTGATATCACTAGATTAATGAAGAAGGATATTAATATTGTTATATATACCTGAATATTCTAATCATTTCTCATTCCTTTTCCAATTTCTTGAGGTAGTGGTAGAGTTCTTTACTTCCTTATGTTTTGCAATTCACATTCATGATGGCATGTGATGTTTTAGAGCAGCGGTTCTCAACCTGTGGGTTATGTTCAATTTGTAACAATGGAAACACATCCTGCATATCAGATATTTACATTATGATTCATAACAGTAGCAAAACACAGTTATGAGGTAGCAATGAAAATAATTTCATGGTTGGGGGTCACCACAACATGAGGAACTGTATTAAAGGGTCATGGCATTAGGAAGGTTGAGAACCACTGTTTTAGAGAAATGAAGCAAAAAGTTTGCTATGTATCAATAGGGGCACAGGTTCTGGCAGCAGTAGTATTATATAAACACAAGATCAGGCACCAAAGATCCAGGGGGAAATTTTGAGAGGGATAGATAGAGTGAAGGAATCATGGAATTTTAGAGTCAGAGATTTCCCAGTGGTCATTAAATCTAATCCTTACCTGAAAATTACTTGCAATAAGTGTTTGCCCCACATGAAGACCTACAGTGAAGGATAATTCTTCTGCCAATTTTGAATGGCATCATTTAACTTCAAAACTTTTCCTTGCATTGAGCCAAATTTCACCTCTGAAATTTCCAACCATTACTCCCTCTTCTGCCTTATATGGTCAAGCAGAATGTGTCTAATCATTCTTCCACAAGATATATCTTGAAGTTCTTCACCCACCTCAACTTACATTTCCATTCTCCAACATAAATATATTCAATCCCTTAACTGTTCTTTACATACACAGTAAACATTGTCTATCTAGGATGTGACCCCCAGGACTTAACAAAACTCTCAGATGTATTCTGAGAGGGATAGCAATATCTTCGCCTTCCTTGTTTGGGGCAAACTATTTATCAATGTGATCATGTATGGCATTAGTGTTTTGCTTTCCAAGTTTTACTATTGACTGGTTTATGCTAGTAACCCACTAATATCAACTGATCTTTTTTCAGATGAACCATGCCTTCTTAATAGTAACAAGGGGTCAGTTGATTTGAGTCCAAAATAATTCAAATTGCAAAGTGAGATGGTGTGTAGTTGGAGAAGGAATACCAAATGCATAACAAAGTCCTTCATGTCCCACTAAGACTTCTGGACTCATATGTACCAAGTTTAATCCTAAAAAATAATCTGCAAAAAATGATTTCTTTCTGTTTTTAAGCTCATTACTTGCATAATAAAAATCTACAATAAAGAGAAAATGAGACACAAAGGTTTGAGCACAATAAATTTATTAGCAAGGTCAGCAATAGTAAATAAAAGGGATGCAAGAATCCTCATTAGCCGAGGATTCATCTGACAATCAGAGAAGCTCTTTTATACAGTTGGTTACATAAGGTACCAGATGCAGTCCAGTAATTCAGATTAAGCTAAGGCTGTCATATGTTACAAAAAATTAATGATAGGCTTTCCTGGCATGTCTGAGAGTAAGAAGATCAATAACCCAGGCAAAAGGGAAAACACAGCATTGACTAACATCTCCTGTAAAGTCTGGTGGTTGACAAGCATCCTATGACCAGGTTGACTAATCTCCCTGGTAGGTTAATAAAAGTTCATAGATTTGCATCTTTCTGGTTGGACTTTAGGCCATAGGCATATGGAAATTAAAATCTTGTAAATTTTTACAAATTGCCACTATATAGGTGTCTACAATTGATATGTGTGTGTGTGTATGTGTGTGTGTGTGTGTGTGTGTGTGTGTGTGTGTGTGTGTGTGTATTCTAGAGATTAGGTATTCTTAATGAATGAATTTATAGTGAATTCTTAATGAATAATTTATAAATAATGCAAAATAAAGAGGGGTATCAATTTTCACTTTCACTTTACCCTGAAAAGAGTTGTTCCTGGAAAATTAACTTATTTGCTAATCTTATACTATGTTTCTGTTTCTCCTAGTATGGTCAAGATGACTGGCTCCTATATTTCAAGTTACCAAATAATAAATGCCTTTATTTCATCCACAGATAAATCACAGGATGCTTTTTAAAAAAATCTCACAAAACCCCTATTCAGACACACAAACACAAAAAGCACCCAAGAACCTGTTACCTAGAATGCAGTGGATATTGACGTTGGCGTCAGGACTCTATACTAATATTACAGTAAAATGTTTCTCTCCTACAATATCAAAGTTCTTTCCAGGCCCTAAGGACCACACTGTGGTTTGTATTGCTTCCTGAAGGCAGATGTACTGCAGTAGCATGGTGGAGCCAGCTCCACGTGACTCACAAGGAGATCATTGAATTTTTAGTGGGAATATTTAGATCATATATATCAGTAAATTCTATGAATCAGATCTTAATTTATAATTTTGTTGATGATCTAGACTTTGGGAAGTGATGTAGAAACTAATACGGCAAATTAAATTTCAAAGTGTGTCATGGTTATGTTTTTTTCCCTCTAAACTTGATTCTTAAGCATTGAGCAACACACCTCTCATTTAGAGGATTCTGAGTAAGCAATGCCATTAATATCAAAGCTACACCTTCCAAGAAATGTAATGGATTTGCTCTTCGAGTACTAAGCTGTTTAGAAGTGATGAAACTGATCTTCCTCTTTTTAGAGAGATAACAGCTAGAATCACTACATTGCTCTTAGATGTATATGTGTGTGTAGACATATATACTTATTCATGCCGCATAACAGTCTTATAAGGTAGGGAATAGTATTAAGACACTTTAAACATGAGGAAACAGGATGAGACTATGTGATTTACCAAAGATTATGCAACATGAAAGTATCTGAGACAGAATTTAAATTCAAGTTGCTCCTAATTTCAAGTCTTTGCCATTTCTACTATATGATGTTGCCTCTGAAAAAGTTTGATTTAAACTTCTCTATGCATAAGAAAAACATATTGATTTGGGGGCTGGATCTTGGAGTGGAGAAGGTACAGATTCATTTTTCTCTCTAAGAAAAAAGATGATCCAGTTGAAGTTGTTGTCCCCTCAAAACTTTCCTGAAAGCATTCTTGACATCTTTGTTCCTCAGACTATAGACCAGAGGATTCAACATGGGGATGACCATGGTGTAGAACACTGACACCATTTTGTCTGAGTCCATGGAATGGCTTGACCTGGGTTGGAAGTACATAAAGATGATTGTCCCATAAAATATGGACACTGCTGTGAGATGGGAAGCACAAGTGGAGAAGGCCTTCTGGCGGCCTTCAGCAGAATGGATCTTCAGAATAGTGAAGAATATTAAGAAGTAGGAAGCAAAGATGACAAGAAATGGGAAAAAGACAGTGAATGACCCTACAATAAAGACTACTGACTGAGTAAGGTGAATATCAGAGCAAGAAAGAAGTAAGAGAGGAAGAATATCACAGAAAAAGTGTTGAATCATATTGGATTTACAGAAGGAAAGACTAAAAGTGTTTCCTATGAGTATGGAGGAGGTTAGGAAGCCACCAATATGAGCAGCACTGGCCAGACATGTACAAACAGTTGATGTCATGGTTGTAGTGTAATGTAAGGGCCTGCAGATGGCTGCATGACGGTCATAGGCCATGAAGGCTAAGAGGAAACTTTCAGTAGTAGCAAAGGCCCCAACAAAGAACAACTGTGTAGCACATCCATTGTAGGAAATAATTTTATCTCCTGTGAGGAGCCCAGCCATCACCTTGGGAGTAATAGCTGAGGAATAGCCAAAATCCACCACAGAGAGGTTTCTGAGAAAAAAGTACATGGGGGTGTGGAGGTGGGAATCCCAGGAACTCAGAGCTACTATCCCCAGGTTTCCTATCAGGGTGATGAAGTAGATGAAAGTAAACATTATGAAGAGAGGAACCTGAAGCTCTGGGGCATCTGTTAATCCTATGAGGATGAACTCATTCACTTCAGATCTGTTCTCAATAGATGTCATTTGAGAGTGTTGTCATTTGCCTGCAACAAAAGAGAAACCATCAGAAAAGTTCACTTTAAATGATGAATGTCTCCAAGACAGAAAATGTGGTCAGAGACACATCTTATGTGGAGGGCAGAAATAAGAAATTAAGGGACCAAAAGCATAAAAGGTAGTTGTCATTGCAGTTACTCTAGCTCCCCCAAATCCACTGATCCAGTTTCTCATAGAGGCCCCTGTCTATTAATTCCCCCCTATTTTCTATCTGTTACAAATTCATTTGTCTTCAAAATAGCATTTCTCACTTCAGGAAAAAAAAATGCCTTCCTTTCTGTCAAAAATGAGCATAAGAAGGAAGATTGTTGGTGCTTTAGGTTAGAGAACTAGCTCTTTTCTTATGAATATCTTTCACTCTGATAATGAGAGTAAAAAGGAATAATGGGCAAGAGGGAGGACTAAAACAAGAAGCAAGTTAAAAGACAGAGAGAAGAGAGGGAAAGATCCAAGAAAGGTGGCTGAGATTTCCTGGGATTTGACTTTGTCTGTTTCGTTGTGGCCATAAAGTCTGTGCAATGGTCTGAAGTCACTGGTTCCTGAGGAATAACAGCTTCTGGTAAACACCAGTTGCATAGTAGCGGGAGTCATTTGACAAAAATGCCCTTCATGGATCACATGGCAATATATATGATTTCTAAATCTCTTTACCTCACATGGCTGACTCCCTTTTCAGTTCTTTTCCACTGCTACCATGGAAGCAAAAGGCGACTACTACACTACACTTCAATACATGGTTTTCTGGGTCTTTAGTTGAGACTGTTTCAAGGTTGAGCTCAAATCCCACCTACAGGATTCCTTTCCTGATCCATCTCAATGTCAGAGCTTTCCCTCTTTTGATTATCTCCAATTTACTCCTGTATATAATTTGTTAATACATATTTATTTGTGTCTTGTCTAGAGACGGTGAGTACCTTGAGGTCAGGGATTTTATTTTTTACTTTAGCTTCTATTCTCGATGCTTAGTATGGTGCTGGAGGTGCTTAACAAATGTTTATGGGTTCACTGATTAGTCAATAATAACCCTCCTTCTCTGAACTAAGCAAAGGTGGCCTTTGAGCCTCAGTCTAATACATAGTCCATCCCCACATGCCCCCATAAGCCTTTACAACATGGAAGGATTGTGATGTTTTGCAAATCTAGACTTAGAATACTTAGTTTCATTTCTACCACCATGAGAAATTAGAAGGAAGTTTTGCTTCTGAAGTTATAAATAGGCTGCCTTATGATTTCTTTAACAAGTTGTTATCTTGAAAAAAAAAAACAAACGCATAGAAAACAACATAAGAGAATCATAGGTCATGATGGTTCTTCAGAGGTCACCTTCCTCAACTCACATCTGGCCAGAAATCACCTCTGTAAAAGTCTGCCAAAAGGCATGTTAGAGTGAAGAAAAGGAAAGAACTTTTTTAAGGAAGGAAAATGAAAGATAAGAGTTGTATAGCTCTAGTACTCTATTGGAGTCTCCAAGGAATTATTCCCAACAAGCCAGATGAACTAGAATCTCTAATACAAGAAAACAAAATCTCATTGTCAAATTAACATTTAGACTAGAGGGATTGGACTCTTAATGAAAATATGATTCTGGGTAGGTTTCTCCTTCATTTGAATGAAAAGAGATAGGTAACAGCAGGTTGGTCTATTTTCAAAGAAAGGCCCATAGGAGGAAATTCAGGAACCAGAATGAGGCAACATGATAGAAAGCATTTTCTCCACTATTAGCTAACAGAATGCTTTTAATATACAACATTCACACTGGAAGAAGAAATAGATCATCAGGTTGGTAAACATTATAAATTTGGCCTGAGGAAATGACCTATTGGTGATGGAGGACTTCAATTATCAGGGAATCTGCTAGATCGTTCTATCTTATTCTGTCTTTCTGTCTCTATAATTCCCTATCTCTATGTCTTTGTACTTTTCCTGTCTCTCCTCACTTCTCTCTTTTTCTCTTTGAATCTGTCTTCTTATTTCTCTCTTTGCCTTTTTGTTAACCTATATAATCTATTTTCATCTATCTGAATACCTAGGTAACTCTGTCTCTTTTCTCAAAGAACATCCATTGGATTCTTGAATGAAAATGTTATTTTTATCTATCAAATGTTTGGAACTGAAGAAACCAAAATGAGGAAGTGCTAGTCTTCATTGATTCTCATAAAGGACTAGGAATTATTAAGATCAAAGTAAGTGGGAATTTAACAAGAATTGGAGGAATTTAACTAAATCATCTTTAGGTTTGAGATAAATTAAAAAAAAAAAACTAGCATTTGCCATACATGCACATTAGGTTTGAGGAGGGTTAATTCTGGGCATTCCAGAGGAAAGATAAAGTAGCATCCTATGGTGTAGCATCTACAGGGAGTTCAAAATTTAAAATATAGAAAGATCTTAAGAACGCAATATTAAAGAAGAAAAACTGTCAATTATGCAGACTTAGATATGAAAAAAAATTTTAAAAAATTGAAAAGGAGAGGTAGCCAAGGATGACAACCAAAGCAGAACCTATCTTATAGTAATAGCGTCAGAAGAGTTCCAGGGCTCAGGATGATCTGAGAGAAGCACAGAAAGCTGAAGACTACCAGAAGCTGGGGATTTTTTTGAAAAATTGGCTGTTTGGGGATCAAACTATAATCAAATAAGGAATCAGAACAATTGTCCAGGTTGACAGGACAAGAATAACTAATAAGAAGAATGGCAGAGATACCCGATTTATATTTTGCTGTTATTTTCCATGACAAGGAGAATGTTCTTTGTTTTTAGAAGTGAACAACTAGAGGGAGTTGATGCTGCAGATAATAGGAATTAGCTCTATTAGTGAAGGGATGGAAAGAGACATTTATATGTTTATTAAGTGCCAAAGACTGTACTAAATGTGCCCTTTTGAATATTCTCTCTTCTAATTCTCATTATCTCCTTGCAGTGTAGGTGTCTTTATTATCTCCATTTTAAAGTTGAGAGACTGGAGGCAAACACTGCTTAAGAGAATTGCTCAGGGTCACGTCCTAAGTATCTGAGACTAGATTGGAACTCAGGACTCCCTGACTCAAGTCCCAGAGCTCTGTTCCCTGTACCAGACCTGCCTCTTTAAAGTTTGCCAAGTACTTTAAACACATTGAATCATACAATGCCTACAACTTTGTGACATATGTGACTAACAAGAAAACCAACCTGACCTTGCACTGGATAGAGGGGCACAGAAACCAGGTGTGCAGAGGTGGTCCATTGTGTTCTACATTTTCAGCAACATGTTCAGTTGTCCATTCTATACTTCATAATGGACACCGATTGGCTAGAGATTTTCCACAGGTGTTCAGCCACGTGTAGAAGGACTTGGAAATCTTGTCATATTGGGATTGGTGGAAAGAACTGAGGGTCTTTAATGTAAAGAAGATAAAAGATGGATGTCAGCGCAGGAGTTGGGATTACTTATCTTCAGGAATCCCTAGGACTGTCACAAGAGGAAGGATTTGACTATTTTTACAGAAAGGGAAGAATCAGGAACAAAATGCTCAAATTAACTAGAAACAAATTTAGGTTAAATATAAGGAAAACATTCCAGAAATATTGCTGTTCAGGAGAGGAAGGGGCTGCCCTGATGTGTACTGGATTTCCTCTCACTTGAGGTCTTGATGGAAAGGTTAGTTGACTAATTTTTAAATACATATCACATATATTTATACACATATGTGATATGTATGTGTGTAAATGTGAGTATGTGTTTCATATACATGTATTTGAATGAAAGAGAGGAGAGAGACAGAGTTAGAGACAAAAAAGGGTCTAGTTCTCATTTTATGGGAAATTTGACATCTAATTCTTTATTGTCACAGTGACTATGGAAAAATCACTTTACCTCTGAGCTCAATTTCACTCATATGTCAAATGACAGTAAAAGGCATGGTTCCTACCTCATAGGGCTCTTCTGATCACAGGGAATAAGTCTGTAAATTGCTTTGGAAACCTGAAAGCTCTTTACAGGTTATTTTGCTAGTGTTATTTTACTTACTAATTCATTACTACTGCTGCTACCTGTATTATCTATCAGAAATCCCCTTGAGGTCTTTTACTCATAGGATACTATGGACTTCACTTTCCTCATCAATAAAGAAAAGATATGGAGTGACTAGGTGGTGCAGTGAATAGAGCACTGACCTTGGAGTCAGGAGGACCTGAGTTCAAATCTGACTTCAGACACTTAACACTTAGTAGCCATGTGACCTTGGGCAAGTCACTTAACCCCAATTGCCCTGCCTTCCACCCTCCAAAAAGCAAAAAAAAAAATAAAAAAAAAAAGATATTTGCCTAGATGATCTCTGAGACCCTTTCCAGGTCTAGATTGATGCTCTAAAGATAATTTTCAAAACCTGTATTTATTTTAAAGCTTTTCATTAGTCTTCGTAACACCACAATGAAAGAATATTTTTTCCCCTACTGTTGTTTATTTAGGACTTCTAGGTAAGAGCAAAGTGAGTAATTAAAACTATATCATTGACTATAAAAGAAATAGAAATCAAATCTATTTTTGCAACTGACAACAATGAAGCTTTTCCTTTAACATAATAGGAATTGTACTGAATAAAATACAAATAAACAACTTAGAGTCAGGATTTATAGTAATGTTCTCACACGTGATAGCCATAAGCCATTTTGGTAGTCAACACTAATGAATCTAATATGTGTAGACATAGTCTATGTCTCTGATAATTCTTCTCACTGATGTACATGATATTTAATTCTCTTGATCTTCCACATCTCGAAAGAGCCCTCACCATCATCAGGTTAGACAAAGTGATTTGATTTCTATTGAAAAATGCCCAAGTGCTGGTAGATAACACTATTTTGGAAGGACTTAATTAGGGAACTGAAGACTTGGGTTCTTGTGTTGCTTTGGTTTGAACTATTTTTCTCTATAATTTCACAAAAGCCAATCAATCCTTCTGGGTCACCGTCTCCTCATTTGAAAAATGGGATTGATCTTTCTTTGGGTATAGTGCTTATCCATACTGAATGTAAGGAAATGTTCGCCAACAGTCAAGGGCTGTAGACATGAGAGTGACCATGATCAACACAGGTTATTGGACTTCTACGTGATCATGGATGAGTGTGTGCTCTGGGAAACACAAAGACACAGAGAAAATATATAATAAATATTACATATTATATTTATATAACATATTATTATACTATACTATACTATAATATAATAAAGATACTAGAGAGGGAATGTGGTGTAGTAGAGAGAGCTTGGATCTTTGAGTCAAAAAAAGATGTGGATTTAAATCCCACCTCAGACCCTTATTAATTCTATATATCTAAACAAGCCACTTAAGTCTTTTAGCCTAAACCTGTAAAAGGGGATAATATTAATAGTATTTGTGTCATAGGGTTGTTTTCAGATTTAAAGAAGAAAATTGATGTAAAACTCTTTCCAGATGTTTTAGTCCTATAAAAAGGTGACCAGTTATCATAGAGTCAAGGACTATATCTCATCTAAATTTTCTTTTCAGTGCTTTCTCTCAAGTATTTAATGCAATGTTCTGTACACACTATCCCCTTAATCAACATTATTTAATTAAATGTTATTAGAACTATATAGTTTCCCATCCCTCAGATGGCTCCTTCAGTTACTGAAGGGTGATGAGCAAAATAAGCTTGAAGTAGAAAATAATAACTGGTGCTTAAAGAACACTTGTATATTTTTGAACATGATTTCCATACACGATTTCATTTGAACCACAAGACAACTCTGTGAGAGAAATACTACAACATTTGATGAATAAGGAAAGAGACTTACCCATGGGGAAACAGTAAGTTAGTGTCTGACATAGAGATAGTTTCTATTCAAGTCTTCCTGCTTCCTGATTCAGAGATTTTTCCACTGTAGTCTTGGACTGGATATCCTAGAACCTAGCTGACCTTACATGGAGAAAGGTAGTCAAGTGGAGAGGTAGTCAAGAACTTGATATTCAAAGTTTGACCTTGAAGTCCCAAGTCTAGGAAGCATTTCACCCTATTGAAAAATATCTTCATTATTCACTGGGGCAAAGAGTTGAACGGTTTCTAGTGGAAGACAGGTTGCTTCTGGTCATTGCTATGGCATAGATGGCAGTAGAATTAGCAATGCCCATCACTATCTTCCATTAATCTTATCCTCAGGAAACATAAAAGAACTGAGTGAATGAGTGAATGACTCAGAAAATTGGACCCACAAGCTGGTTCCCCAGCACTAAACACTGTAGTGCAAATTTTCAGCATCAGTAGTTGGAGTCAAGGGACTTTATGCAAACCTGGAGGCCCCGTAGCTCTTGGGAGATGATGCTTCCTTGGAGATTCTACCAGCTTTGCTGCCAACTCATTAACAAAAAAACTGTTAAATTCTTCTCTGACCATGAGGAAAGAACCATTTTCTCACGGGTACTCTGTCAATCTTAGCTTATTGCTAGCAAAGTGAGGAAGAAAGGCATCTGGACAAGGCCATTGACAAAAGGTGAATGCTAGTCCTTACACCATCTCCTAGCTATGTAACATTGATCAAGTCACTGAACAGCTCCAGGTCTCAGTTTATTCCTTTTTGAAATGAATATTTTAATCTTATACCTGAAAACAATCAAAAGATTTTGGGGAAGATCAAATGTGGTACTGAATATGAAAGAGATGTGGAGTAGTGAAAAAATCTCCCCGAAGTGGGGTAGTAAAAAAATCCCTGAACTTGGTGTTAGAAGATCTAAAATGGAGATGGAGGTCACTGTGACACTCTAATCAAGTAATTTATCCTGGATGAATCTTGATCTCCTCATTACTAAAATACAAAGAAGCATATTTGCAGACTGTAATTCTTAGGACCAATGTGAGAATAGTAATTTGTAAATCTTAAATGACATGTTTGTTATGAATATTAATGCTATTCCTTAAAAAAAAAAAAACTCAGAGCTCCCAATTCACCTATCTCCCCAAACTCTATCTTATCCTGTGCCCCTCTGCTTCATAGCTCTGGTCCTTGAGGACCCATGCCTTAAAATTCCTAGTTCAATAATAACTGGGGGGAATACTGTAGTAATCACTCATCATCTTTTAACCTTTTGATAAGCTCCTTCCTAGTACTCTTTGATGCAAAGAAAGACAATAGAGAGCACAGTGTGATAGATTCAGAATTTGTTGAATACTTTGACCCAAGAAAGATTTAATGATGGCTTATTGACAACTTGAAAGGCCATCTTTCCTAATACTGTGCCTGCTTGTTTCTCCCTCACACTCAAAAAATCTTTTTGCATATTTTACTAATATATTTTATGTCCAGTTTTATGTGTATATTTAGTTTCACCAAATTAAATTTGGTTCCTAATGGACACATTATATTCTTTTTGTCTTGGTATATGCAAAACTTGCACTGGGTGTACTGAGATGTAATATTTCACATACTCCCAAATTATTCCATACGTGATTGTGTCAGTTTCAAATTGCGGCAGAAAAAAGATCCAAAATGCTTTTTTATGTACATTCTTGTAGTCAGAGAGGAAGAAGAGATTGGTAACATAATTGAGTAATTGTTTACTGCTTGTGGCACCAATAAAAATTGATGAATTGCAATTCCTTGGATTATCATTGTGAACCCCCAAAGAGTTTGTGACCCACTAAATGAGAGACATTGCACTAAATAATTCTACCTCAGATCTTTAGGACTATTCTGGCACCCAGAACAGCCTCTCTCAAAGTTAAGTCCTTAGTAGATATGTGTTGAATTTCTTGAAAAAAATGGAATGGGACCTTAATTCTGACATAAATATCCAATATGTAGGGTAGTAATGATGTCTCCCAAATGTGTATTCTTCAAATCATTCAGATCTTCCCCTGACAATAATTACTGTGATCTTCCTGTTAAGTAAAGCCTGTTATGTTTATTGAAGACAATCGTGTGGCTTACCTGTGTGTGGCATACTGGCAACCATAAAATGTAGTAATGAACAAATAAATTATGAAAAAGCATCTATTACATGCAAAATACTGTACCAAGTGCTGGGAACACATGCTGAAAAACAGAGAGCCCTGCTCTCAGGGGTCTATTTCTAATTCAGGGAGATGATTCATATAGGTCATTGCAGATGCAAGTATCATGTGAAAGGCCAGCCTTCGTTGACAGAGCATTTTCTCATTTGGGAACACATATTCTCCACAGGGATTATATTTCTGGATAATGATTGCAGAATTATCTGTAATTATTGTTTTTATTAATTATGTCTTAAATTAATTTGGGGGGCAGCAGTAGAAATAGTGGCAGGGCTGAAAATTTCAGTTGAATTTTGATTTCAAAATAATTCAGATCCCTAAAAAAGAAGGTGTAGAGTCAAAGTAGGGTAAGGGACACTAAATACTTATCAAAGTCCCTGATGTTTCACCAGGACTTCTGGTCTCACATGAACCATGTTTAATTCTGGAAAATGATTTACAAAAATATTTTTCTCTTTCTTGGTAGCTTATTACCATTGCAATAAAAATCTATGACAAAGAGAAACTGAGGCAGAATGATCTGAGCACAACTAATTTATTACCATGGCTAACAATTGTGAGTAAAATGATCCAAGGCTTTTCATTAGTCAAGGATGCATCTGACAATCAGAGTAACTCTTTTATAAAATTGGTTATATAAGATACCAGAAGCAGTCCAGTGATGCAAACTAAACTAACTGTGATTTGTCACAGAAATGAAGGGTAGATTTTGCTTGGCTTGACTCAGAGTAGAGATTTCCATAAATCAGGGCAACAGGGAAAACTAAGAGTTGACTAACATCCCTTGGAAAGTCTTATGGTGAGCAAATATCCTGTGGACAGAGTGACTCATCTTCCCACATGGTTAGCAAAAGCTCAGAGATTTGAGTCTCTGTTGTTTGACTTTAACCCATAGCAACAGCGAAGTGAAACTCTTAGAAATTTTACCAATGAGGTCTATACCACTATGTTTACATTTGATGACACATATTAGCTCCAGGGACAGGATACAATCGTCAAACAATAATTAATACAAAATAAAATGAGGTATCAATTTTCAATTTTGCATTACCCTCAGAATAGAGGTGTTCTTGGAAAATCAACTAACATGCTGATGGTATAGCATGTTTCTAAGTTTCTTCCAATATGGTCAAGATGGGTCTTCAGCTCATATATAATAATTCAGGTTACCAAATACTAGATAACCTTTGTTTCAGCCAAAGAAAAAATCAAAATACGTAAAAAAAAATATCTCAGCAACCTCTGTTCAGACACAGAAAGACATAAACACCTAAAGAACCTATTAGATAGAATGGAATTAATATTGAGATATTACAGTGCTAAACACTCCCACAGGATCATTCAAAGATTCTCTCAGACCCTTTGGACCGCCCAGTAGTTTATTTCCGTCCTAAAGATAGCCCTACTGCAGCGCGCTGCTGGAGGAAACTCTAAATGCACCACAAAAAGATTGTTGAATTTTGAGTGTGAATCTTTAGCTCATTGAAATCAGTGAATGCTACAAATTAGGATTTTATTTATTGTGGTTTTTTTTTATGATATAGAGTTCAGAAAGTAATGGAGGAAATAATAATGATGTTAAATTTTAAAGTGTCTCTTGGATCTTTGTCTTTTTCAAAGAGCTGGATCTTAAACATTTAGCAACACATCTCTGGTTTAGGTTCTGCTGAAAAAGTAATGCCAATAACATTAAACCCATACATTCCAAACAACTCAGTAACTTTGCTTTTCAAGGATTATACTGTGCAACAAAGATGTAAATCTTTCTAGAAAGATAATAGCCACATCTGCTATATCATGCTTGTGTGTACACACATCATTCATTCTACACAACAGTATTATAAGATAGGAAATAAAATTAAGTCTCTTTAAGCATGAAAAAAACTGAGACTGAGACTTTAAGTGGCTGGCCTAATGTAACAAAATATGAAAATGTCTGAGACAGAATTTAAATTTAGGTCTCTCTTAACTTCAAGTCTTTTCTACCACATGCTGTTACCTTTGAAAAATATTGCATTCCACTTCTCTGTGCAGAAAAAAAAATGTTGTCTTTGTCCCTCATTTTCAAAGAGTACCAAAGGAAAATAGCCTGAATTGGGGGCTGGATCCCAGAGTGGGGAAGGTGCACATTGGATTTTCTCTCTAAGAAAAATGATGAGCTAGTTGAAGTTGTCCTCTCACAGCTTTCCTGAAAGCATTCTTGACATCTTTATTCCTCAAACTATAGACCAGAGGGTTCAGCATGGGGATGACTGTGGTGTAAAATACTGACACCATTTTGTCTGTGTCCATTGAATGTCTTGAGCTGGGTTGGAAGTACATGAAGGTGATTGTCCCATAAAATATGGAGACTGCTGTGAGATGGGAAGCACAAGTGGAGAAGGCCTTCTGGCGGCCTTCAGCAGAATGGATCTTCAAGATGGTGATGAAGATTAACAAGTAAGAGGTAAAGATGACAAGGAAGGGGAAAAATACAGTGAACGACCCTACAATAAAGAATACCAACTCAATGACGTGAGTATCTGAGCAAGAGAGAACTAGAAGAGGAGGAACATCACAGAAGAAATGACGGACCACATTGGAGTTACAAAATGAAAGGCTAAACGTGTTCCCTGTGACTATGGAAGAAGTCAGAAAGCCGCAGATGTGAGCACCACTGGCCAGAAATGTACATACTGTTGAAGTCATGGTAGTGGTGTAATGTAGGGGCTTACACACAGCAGCATGACGATCATAGGACATGGAAGCCAAGAGAAAACTTTCAGCTGTGGCAAAGGCCACAAAGAAGAAAATCTGTGCAGCACATCCATTATAGGAGATAACTTTGTCACCTGTCAGAAGCCCAGTCATCACCTTGGGAGTAACAGCTGAGGAGTAACCAAAATCCACCAGAGAGAGATTACTGAGGAAAAAGTACATGGGAGTATGAAGGCAGGAATCCCAGGAGCTCAGAGCTACAATCCCCAGGTTCCCTACCAGGGTAGAGAGGTAGATGAAGGTGAACATTATAAAGAGAGGTATCTGAAGCTCTGGAACATCTGTTAATCCTGCAAGGATGAACTCATTTATTTCAGATCTGTTCTCCATAGGTATCTTTTGAAAGTGAGGCCATTCACCTGTGACAAAAGAGGAAACATCAGAAAAATCAATTCTTTATGATAAATGATTCCAAGTCATAAAACATGGTCAGAGGCACATCTTATGTGAGGGGTAGAAATAAGGAATAAAGGGACCAAGAATATTTAGGTAGTTGTCATAGCAATTACACAATGATTCATTTTCTCATAAAGAGTCCCTAATATATTTCTTCTCACCATTTTCCAATCTACTAAAAATTTATCAATCATTAAAGTTTCATTTCCTTCAGGAAAAGGAAGTGCATTATTCTCTGGCAAAAATCAGCATAAGAAAAAGAAAAGAAAAAATCAGCACAAGAAGGGGGATTGTTGTTGGTCTGAGTTGGAGCACTAGGTCTTTTCCTATAATTATACTGATAATGTATCATTGATAAAGATAGATAAAGATAAAGAGAGATAAAGAAGATAAAGATAAAGAAGAGAGGAAAAAAAGGAATAAAGCAGAAGAGGGAGGGACCAAGTAGGAGGAAAGTTAAGATTAAGAAAAAGGGATCAAAAAAGTTCACCAAAAGTTCAATAAGCTCCAGTCTTGTCCTGGAATCATTATAGCTACAATCTACTCAATACAATGGCCCAAAGTCATTATTTCCTGAGGAGGAACTGCTATGGGTGTATACCACTAGCATAGCTGTGGGAATTGTCTATCAAACAATCCTGGTGGTTCTTGGAACAGTAGATTCTACATTTGTGTCCCTCCCACAGCCTTTTCCTTTTTCAATTCTCCACCACTGTCACTGTGGATGTGGGTTGTGGCCACAGACGAGGACAGTTTGTCTTTTCATTTACTATATGCCTTTCCGGATCCCAAACAAATTGTCAGTCTCTGATTTAGCCTCCTACAAGTTTGTGCTAAAATACCACCTACTTGAAGCCTTTGTTCATCCACCTCAACTCCGCTGCCTCCTGCTTTTGATTACTTACAATTTATCTTAGATAGTTCTTGTATGTATAGTTATCTGCATGTTATCAAGACATTGTGAGTTCTTTGAGGGCAGGTATTATATTTTACCTTTCTTTGTGTTCTCAGTGCTTAGTGTGGTGCTGGGCACACAGTAGGCACTTAATAAATGTTTATTCACTCATTTATTTAATGGTAACCCTTCCTTTATGAACAAAGCTATGGTGGCCTTTGGGCTTCGGATAAATACACAGTCCATCCCCAGACTCCACCATAAGCCTTTACACCTTGGAAGGACCTGCCATAGTTATGTTTCACTAACTTGGAGGACTCAGTATCATCTCTACAACAATGAGACATTAGAAGAAAGGTTTCTCTTTTTTTAATTTTGTGTTTATTTTTAGTTTACAACATTCATTTCCACAAGATTTTGAGTTACAAATTTTCTCCCTGTCTAGATGGAAGTTTTCAAAAAAAGTTACGAGTAGCTGCTACATCTCTATATTTTCTACCTATAATACCTTGAAAAAAATCATAGCAAACAGAATCTGAGAATCTCAAGTCGATATAATTCCTCAGAGGTCACCTACCTCAGCTCACATCTGATCAGGAGTTAATTCTACAAAAACTGTGAAAAAGCATGTAAGGTTGGAAAAGAAGTAGAGCTCATTAGGTAGGAAGAATGAAAGATAGAAGACATATAGCTTGGGTAGCCTTTTGGGGTCACCAAGGAATTATGCATAACAAGGAAGGTGAACTAGAATCTCTAACACAAGAAATCAAATCTAGCTAACAAGGTCACAATTAGACTTGAGGGAAGAGATTCATAACTGGAATGTGCTTCTATAAGCTTCTCCCTTATTTGGATGAAATAGGATAGATAACAGCAGGCTATTCTATTTAAAGAAAATAATAGACTATATACTCATATGAGGAAATCCAGAAGCCAGAGAGGTGAAATATGGTGGAAAGCATTTATACCAATATTAACATAATAGTATACTGTTGTAAATAATGATTAATTGGAAGAGGAGATGGATCAGGAATTAAATAAACATAAAAATTTGGCAAGATGGGGTGATATATTAGTGATGTGGACCTTCAATTATCTGGACATCTGCCTCAGTGTTCTTGTTCTCTTTCTCTTGATCTCTCTCTCTCCCCCTCCCTCCCTCTCTTCATATGTGTGTGTGTGTGTGTGTGTGTGTATGTATATATATATATATATATATATATATATACATATATATGTATATTCACACACATACATACACACACACTCATAAATACATGTCTATAACTGTTGTTGTCTCACTCTCTCTCTGTCTGCAGATTTGTTGTCTGTCTTTCCCTGTTTGTTTTCCCCTTTATCTCCCCTGTTCCTGTTACTCTTTGTCAATGTGTCTCTCTGTCTCTCTCTGTCTCTGTCTCTTTGTTTATCTATCTACTATCATTTGACTATCTACTTATGTATTTCTCTCTCTCTCTCCTCAAAAAATAGCTATGAATTTCTTGATGACAATGTCATTTTTATTCATTAAAAGTTCGGAAGTGAAGGAACAAATATGAGAAAAATCTATCCTATTTTTTTATTTCAAAAGACATAAACAATTGTTAGGTAGGATCAAAATAAATGGGAATCTTATAAGAGTAGGGGAAAGTAATTCAAGCATCCTAAAGTCTGAAACAGATAAAGAAAGGACAACTAACAACTGCCAGACATGCACATTAGGTTTGGGGAGAGTCAATTCCAGGCTTTCTAAAGCAAAGATAAAGTAGCATCTTAGGGATTAATTCTACAGGAAGTTTACATTTAAAGGGGTAGAAAGATCTCGAGAATGAAAGTCTGAAGATACAGGAAGAAAAATCAAAAATCAGAAAGACTTGGATATGGGAAAAAATCTGCAGAAAATAAAAGAAGAAGTAAGAAAGGATGAATGCAAAAGTGAATCTTTTCTTATAGTAATGGATTTAGGGGAATGTCAGGACCCAGGATGAGGGAAGCCCAGAAAGCTAAGGACCATGAAGAGGTATGCTTTTTAAACTGGCCATCTAGGGAAACAAAGGATAATCAAATAAGGAATTGAACTGATTCGTAACATTGATAAAAGAAGTACAAGGAATGACAAGCAAAGGCAGAGTCAGTTTAATTTTTGTTTGTGTTTTCTCTGACAGAATAATCTCCAAAACTAGAATAGAACAATTATAAGTAAGTGGGAGTTGATACTAAAGAGAAAAGGAACTAATACCTATACTACTAGGGAGAAGGAAAGAAGCATTTATATGGCACCTATTATGTTCCAAGCTATGTGTTAAGCACTTTATCATCTCATTTGATTTTCACAACGATCCTGCAACATAGATTTTTGAATTCCCCATTTTAAAATTGAGGAAACTGAGGACAATTGACTTGCTCAGAGTCATGTTATAAGTGTCTGAGGCTGGATTTGAACTCAGGA
The DNA here is from genome assembly GCA_028627135.1 of Pseudochirops cupreus. Taxonomy (NCBI): domain Eukaryota; kingdom Metazoa; phylum Chordata; class Mammalia; order Diprotodontia; family Pseudocheiridae; genus Pseudochirops; species Pseudochirops cupreus. Next base: position 14,137,236 of record CM053583.1, on the reverse strand, counting down.
CTTTCTGACTCTAGCCCCAGTGCTCTATCCATGCTGCCAAAGCTGCATCTTTAAAGTTTGTGAAGTACTTTAAATGTGTTGAATCATTTAATCCCCGTAACTTTGTAACATATATGACAAATAAGAAACCCTTACACTGAATGGAGATGCACAATATCCAGGCACATAGAGGAGGTCCTCTGTACTCTGCATTTGGAGCAACATGTGGGTTCCACACTTTAGGAAGGATGTCTCTAATCCAAGGCTAGAGACTGATGGGCTAGAGGTTCTCCAGAATTCAGCCAGGATGGATTTAAAATCTTGACATATTGGGACTGGTGGAAGGAACTGAGGGTTTTTAACCTGGAGAAGATGAAATATGGGTGTCAAGGCAAGGCTTGGGATTAAAGTTATCTTCAAGTATTTGTAGACCTGATATATGGAGGAAGGATTTGGTTTGTTTTATTTACACCCAAAGGGAAGAACCAGGAGGAAAGGTGAGAATTTGAAAAGACACAAATTTAGGTTTAACATGAGGAAAGCTTTCCAAAAATAGTGTTATACACATATGGAAGGCACTGCTTTGACATATACTGGATTTCCCCTCATTTGAAATCTTGAAGGAAGGGCTAGTGAAGCACTTGTTATCTATGTATTGCCAAAAATTAAGTGTTATAAATGAGAGTTACCATGATCAGCAGAAGTTTGGGGTTTGTGCATTATATGCACACGTACATATGTATGTATATGTATATGTATATGTACACACTCACACATACACACATCTAGATATGTATATATATATCCATATATGTATGTGTGTGTATAAAATAGAAGGCAGGAAAGACAGAGACAGAAAAAGTTTATTTCTCATTTTATGGGAAATTTGGATTTCTAACTTTGCTTATTATCATGTGACCATGTCACATCATCTCAGAGCCTGTTTACTCATATGTCAAAGGAGGATCCAATAAAAAGTGCCTAAATTGTAGGATTGTTCTGATAAGAGAAGGAGAGGATTCTGGGAAATGCTTTGCAAACCTGAGAGCTCTAGTTAAGTGCTATCTACTGGTGTTCTTTTCATTATCAAAACTACTGCCACTGCTGCTGTTCCCTTAACAAATCCCTTGAGGTCTTTTACTCCTGGGATACCGTGGACCTCAGTAAAAAGTTATTAGACTAGATGCTTCTGAGATTCTTTCCAGCCCTAAATTAATGATGCTATGATACTTTTAACATGTATAATTTGAAGATGTTCATTGGTCTTCATAATACCACAGTAAAAGAACTTTTTTTCTAATGTGATTAATGTGGAATTTATAAGAAAGGATGAAGTAAATAATTAAAACTATCTCATAGACTATTCGAGTATGAGAAAAATACATTTTTAGAACTAACTGCAACCAAGGACTTTAGTTGAATAGGAATAATATTAAATAGAATACAAACAACCCACTTATAACCAAGACTTATAGTCATGTTGGTCTCGGACATGATGCTTTTGAACCCTTTTGGTAATTGATTCTATTGAATCAAATCTGTGCGCACAAGTTCTATGACAATCTTTCTAACTGTTGTACCCAAGGTTGACTGTTCCTAAGTTCCCAAGACTAGAGAGAGCCCACAGAGTGGATGAGAGGAAAGTGTTTGCCAAGAATCAAGTGCTATAGACATGAGAGCTGGTGTGATCAGTACAGTTTATTGGACTTGTACAGGATCATGGATGAGCAGGTGCTATGAAAGACACTAACACATAGAGAAAGAACATAGAGGTACTACTGCACTACAAAGTACCAGTATGGCAATATGTGTAGTGGAGAGGGATTTGATCTTTGACTTAAGAATTTGTGGATTTAAATCCCACCTCAGATCCTTGTAATTGTGTATGTCTGGAAAAGTCACTTAAGTCACTCAGCCTCCAATTACTTAACCTCTAAAAGGTGGGAAATAAAAATGGTATATATCTCACACAGTTGGGGGGGAGATCAAATGAGAAAACTGTCATAAAACACTTTGCAAATGTTGAAGTGCTATATTTTTATTTAATTACATCCAAAACTTTGTGTCTCCGTTTGTCTGTAAATGTGGGAGGGAAAGGACTATACTCATTTAAACTTTGTTATCAACCCCATTCCCTCAAGAATGTAATACAGTGCCCTACCCTCAACATATCATTAATCAATGTCATTTAATTAAGTGTTTGTTAGGATTACACATTGCCCAAACCTCAAATTGATGTTTCAATTACTGAATGATGATAAGCTTGAAAAACTGCAAGTAGAAGACCGTACATGGTATTTATAGAGCACCTGGATATTTGAACAAAATTTCCATATGTGACCTCATTCTAAGAGCACCCTATGAGAGAAGTACCCAAAGTGTAATTATGCACAGTTCATGGATAAGATAATGGAAGTTAAGTGACTTACCCATGGGCAAGCAGTGAGTTAGGATCTGAGAAAGAGAAGGTTTTTCTGCAGGTCTTCCTGCCTCCAGGTGCAGCAGTGTTTCCCCTATACCATGTTACTGTCTACATGAACACAACTGTCTTGAACCAAACATCCTAAAAGCTACCTGGCTTGATATAGAGAAATGACAGGATCCCAAAGAGGAGAATTAGCCAAGAACTTTATATTCAAGGTTTGATCTTGAAGTTCCAAACCTAGAAATCATATGATTCTCTTGGAGAAGCTCTTCACTAGTTCGTAGGACAAAGAATTAAAAGGTTCCTAGTAGCCAAGACATCACTCCTGGCCATTGCTGTGGTATGGATGGTAGTATAATTAGCGATGTCCACTCCTACCTTCCATTCAAATCAGGCTTAGCAAACAGAAAAGCAACTGCCTGGATGAGTGAATGACTCAGAGGATTTGATGCCTACAAGCTGGTATCACAGCACTGAGTCTTGTAGTGGAATGTTTCTATGTCAATAGCTGGAGTCAGGGAAGACTCTGGGACTTTATGCAAACCTGGGAGCCCTGCAGCTCTTGGGAGATGGTGTTCCCTTAGAGATCTTAGTAGTTCTGCTGCCAACTCATGAGCAAAACAAGCTCTGACCATGGGGAAAAACATTTTTTCATTAGTACTTTGTCAATCTTAGTTTGTTGTTAACAAAGTGAAGTAGAAAGGGACCTGGACACAGCCATTGACAAAAGCTGGCTTCTAGTCCTGCTTCTACCATCTCCTAACTAGGTGACATTGGCCAAGTCACTGAACATCTCCAAGTCTTAGTGAATTCGTTTTTCAAATGTGTGTAATAATATTAGACCTGGAAACAATCTAAAGGTTTTGATGAAGACCAAATGTGATACTGAACCATGAAAAAGAAATACAGTAGTGAAAAGATCTCCGTGAAGTGGGGATAGTAAAAAATCCCTGAACTTGGTATTAGCAGATCTGGGATTGAATTGGAGGTTACTGTGAAAATTTAGACAAGTCACTTATCCTAGTGGAAGCTTGATGTCCTTATTTGTAAAATGCACTAAATTTGTGTGCTGTAACTCTCAGGCCCACTGTCAAGACAGTTGTTTGTAAATTATGTGTGATCCTATTATCATGAATATCTCTGTTACTTTCTTTTCCACCGACTTGTTTATTTACTTTTAGTTTACAAGATTCAGTTCCACAATCACTTGAGTTTCAAATTCCTGCCCCCCCCTCCACGGTGGCATGTAATCACATATAGGATCTACAAATACTTTCACATCGTACAACACTCTGGTTGTATAGAAGGGTTATAACCAGTGGAATGAAAAATGGGGAAAAAAAGAAACAAAACCAAACATGAAAAAGAACGATAGCACGTATTGCTTCAGTCTCCATTTAAACTCTGGTCTTTCTAGATCTTTCTCTGAATGTAGACATGTCCTTCCATCCTGAGACTTGTAGAGTTGTTGCTTTGCATTGCTGAGAAGAGTCCAATTTATCAAGGTTGGTCATCACACATATTGTGTACAAATTTTTCCTGGTTCTGCTCTTCTCACTTAGCATCAGTTAGTATAAGGCTCTCCAGGTAATTATGAAGTCCATCTCCTTCTGCTTTCTTATAGCACAATAGTATTCCATTACATTCATATACCATAACTTGTTCAGCCATTCTCCAATTCATGGGCATCCCCTATATTTCCAGTTTTTTGCCACCACAAAGAGAGCTGCAATAAATATTTTTGTACATCTGGGTCCTTTTTCCACTTCCATGTCACTGTCACTTTTTTATAAATTGACTCAGAGCTTTCAATTTATCTATGTCCTCCAACTCCATCTGATCCTGTCCCACTCTGCTGTGTACATACTGTTGAAGTCATGGTGGTGGTGTAATGTTGAGGCTTATAGATAGCTTCATGGTGATCATAGGCCATGGAGGCTAGGAGGAAACTTTCAGTACCAGCAAAGGCTCCAAAGAAGAACAACTGTGTAGCACAACCATTGTAGGAGATTATCTTGTCCCCTGTGAGGAGCCCAGCCATCACCTTAGGAGTGATGGCTGAGGAGTAACCAAAAGCCACCAGAGAGAGGTTACTGAGAAAAAAGTACATGGGGTTGTGGAAGTGGGAATTCCAGGAGATAAGTACTACTATCCCCAGGATCCCCACCAGAGTGATACAGTAGATAAGGGTGAACATTATGAAGAGTAGAACCTGAAACTCTGGAACATCTGTTAATCCTACGAGGATGAATTCATTTTCTTCAGATCTGTTCTCCAGAGATGTCTCTTGGGATGGAGTGGGGAGGGGGAGATTCACTTGTGACAAAAGAATACATGAAGATGTAAAAAATAAAAAGAATAAAAAAAGTCAGCTCATTACAATGAATTACTCTCAGAGGTAAAACAAGACCAGAGGCACATCTTGTATTATGGGTTAAAAAGGAATTAGGTGGCCAAGAGCATCTAGAGAACTGTCTTAACACTTATGCCATGACCCCAAATTCCTTGATCCAAATCCCTATTGGGAGAAAGACCCTTACCCACTGCTTTCCAAGTTTTTTCACTATATAATATTCTTTGTCTTGAAAGGGACCTATCCCTTTTCAGGATAAAGAAATAAATTAGCCTGGGAAAAAGGTTTATCATTGCAAAGGTTTGAAAATTATATATTTTCATAAGAGTGAACCAGGACAAATATAGGTACTAGAGAAATGACATTAATGATAACAATAACTGAAATCAGTACTAGGTTTGAAAGTTAAACAAATGTACTCTACCCAACTCTGTAAAGTAATGACACCAAGGATTATTGCTTGGAACAGAAAGCTGAGGCTGATAGACCTTTGCAGTGACTTGGAAATGGCCAAATAAGCATATGAGGTGGGATTTGAAAAGAGATATTTCTGACCCCAAGTCTAGCCCTCTATCCACAATGGAGCATTGCCTCTCCAAGAATAAGGAGATAGGAAGAGAGTCAGGAGCTGTCCTTGATGTGCTCAAATCACAGATAAGCTACAATCTTAGTACCAAAGGGACACTTGGGTATGATTTCTTAACCAGTGTCCACAATTTTGAAAAAGAATGGGATATCTAGCAGAGGATTGGAGAAAAGCACATGCCTCAGTTTTGGCTGACTATAGGACAGAAAGCTTGCCATCAACCCTGGATAAAATTTTACAATGTACCTTGGAAAGGGATAACAATGAAAAAAGGAAATAAATGAAATAAAAAGAAATAAAAGACAATAAGAAAAGGAAATAAAAACCAATCGGAGTCAGTATGGTTTCATCAGGAAGAGACCATTACAGACACTCTTTATTTCTTTTTTTTGAAAAATTTACTAAATGTTAAATAAGGGAAATGCTGCATATATACCTTGTCTATAATTCTGTAAAGCTTTGGGAAAATCTCGCATTTTAGATCTGTGAAAAAAGAAGTAGCAATGAGGGCTAGATGATAGTAAAATTAGGAGCATTCTGAACTGGTTAGAATGGCTTGATGCAAAGATCAGGTGATGATGGCTTTGTTTCAAATTAAAAGGAGGGACCTAATAGATCTGGGCTTGGCCCAAGCAGGTTTATTATTTTTTTATCAATGACTTGAATAAAGGCATAGATGGTACGTGAAATAAATTTGGAAACAACAGAAATGGAGGGAAGAAAGCTACTTATTGGGTGACTGAATTAGGATTCAAAAATTAATAGGATGGAACTGTAACTTTTGTGTAATAAGATGATATTAAAAAGAAATAGACATAAAGAGTTTGCTGAGATCAGAAATTAACTTTAGAAATGGAAGGCATAGAAGACAAGATTTGAGAGTTTTCTTGGCCTGAAAACACAAATATTATTCAGTAGTATGAAATGGCAAATGAGGAAACTCATTTCACACTAGGGTACATTGAGAAGCACAGCATCCAAGAAGAATTGCGTAGTGGGGATGTGGGAGCCAGAGTCCTCTAAATAGAGAGTGATATGGTCCATTGTAGCTTCCGCATTTTAGGAACAAAATTGATAAGCTAGAGACTTCTCAAAGGAATGCAACCAGGAAGGATTGAGAAGGGATTTGAAATCTTATCCTACTAGGTTAAATGGAAAGAACTGAAGGTGTTTAGTTTAGAGATGAGAAAACTGAGGTGGCTAGGGAAGGGGAGAGTGTTAGCTGCCCTGTACTATCTGAAAAAGTGTAGTTTGGAAGAAAGGTCAGCCTCATACTGTTTGGAAAAATGAGAAGGACCAGGAACAAAGAATGGAAGTTGTGAAGATTAAAATTTAGGCTTAATATAAGGAAAAAAGACCTTGAGTCTTTAGACCGTAAGTACCCTGTGAGCAATTCAAAAGTGAGTGATAGCTCAGGAAGCACTAGATTTCACCACCCTTGAGGTTTTTAGAAAAGGGCTGGTTGATTCTGGGTACTCTGTGCAAAGAATTCTTTTGCAAGTGTGTGTTAGGATAATAACTAGCGAGAGTTTATATAGTGCTTTAAGGCATGTGAAACACTCTACAGATCTTACCTGATCCTTACAACAATCCATTTTGGTAGATACTATGATTATCCCCATTTTACCTTTGAGGAAACTGAGGCAAAAAGAAGTGAATTGACTTACCCAGGGTCACACAGCTAGTAAGTGTCTGAAGTTGAAATTAAACTCAGGTCTCCCTGTGTTTGATCCACTCTGCTGTCTCTAAGGTTCCGCTCTGCTATAGGTCTATGACCTTTGGATACTATTATCAAACATCTCTTGAAGATTTATTGGAAAACCTGGGCAAAGTCCAAAGGGGAAATTAAGGCATTGTAAGTCTGTTATTTTTACCAGGGGTGTCCAACATGCAGCCCAGAGGCATCTAGCCCAACCAGATCAAAATTTAATTGGAAAATATTTGAAACAAATCAAATATAACCTTAATATATAGTTATCTACAAGGGTGTCAATTTCTATTTGATCTTGACACCACTGACCTACCCTACTGGAAAGATTAAGCAGGCTGACAAGGTAACTAAAACAAAGATATTGAAATGTTGAAAAAAATTTCTCATTTCATGAGAATGTATCCATCTTGAAAATGCTACTTTCTGGTTGTATACCAGTGGACAATCCCTTCATCTCTCTGGGCCATGTTCTCATTTGTGAAATGGGGACAATAATGCTTGAGTATCTGCTTAATAGTTCTGAATTTAGAAGGAGATCATTGTAAGAAGTGTTTTGTAAAGTTTGAGGCTTTATATGAGTCATCTGCTGTGATTGCTGTATTAATTACTAACACGGCTACTACTGCTTGTGTGACATTGGACACACATTTTAAGTTCTATTGACCCCATGATCTAATGGAAATTGGTTTCCTTATCTGTAAACTAAAGGGTTGGATAAGATGACCACTTATATCTTTTCCAACTTTGCATCTATGATTCTATGACATCATAAGCCTGTATTAGTATCACAAAATATTCATTAATCTTCCTAACACTTTATATTAAAAAAACAGATTTTTCCCAACATGGATCATATAGAACCCAAGGGAAGGACAAAATAAATCCTAAAACTTTGTTTCAGAACCTATTGGAGGAAGAGGAGAAAAATCCATTTTTACATCTAATTCTGTATTTGGTGAAGGATTTTCATTTAATATTAGAGAACCTATTGCAAACAGAGCACTAACAACTTGGAATCAAGATTTAAAGTAATATATAGGAAAAGTCATATACATCATATTCTTGAGTCATCTAGGTAACTGGTACCATTGAAGCAATTATGTGTAGACAAAATTCATGAGATTCTACCTGAGGTACTCAAGACTGGATGGTATCAAGTCACCATGTCTAAAACCTTTCTAGGTCACCAGGGCAGACAAGGTGATGTGCTTTCTTCTCAGAAATACTCAAGTGTTTGGGAGTATTTTTTGGGAAGAATACTTGACTAGGAATCAGAAGACTTGGGTTCTAATCTTGATTGGATTGGTCACTAATTTATATGTGATGTCAGGCAAGAAAATTGATCATCCTAGATTTCTGTCTTCTCATTTGGAAAATGAAATATGTAAGTTACAGGGCACTTGTGAGGAAATTGTTTGCCAAACATAAAGCGCTATAGACATGAGAATTACCTTGATCAGCAAAAATGAATGCATTAATATGTGATTTTTTGGGTACTTAATAGTATTCCCCCCATTTATATGTAAAAATAGTTTTCAACATTCACTTTTGTAAAATTTTGAGGTCCAAATTTTTCTCCTTTTCTCCCTTCCCTCCCCCTTACCTAAGACAGCAAGCAGTCTAATATAGGATATATATGTACAATCTACATGATAGTATATGGAAAAAATGTTCTGAGAAGCAGAAGAGAATGGAGACCAGAAGGCAGAGGTCATATTAGACTACTCATACACTGAGGTAGTGTGGTATAGTAGAGAGGGCCAGATCTAGGACTCACAGAGATGGAGATTTAAAATTCTACATTAGACTCTTAAGGATTGTGTATCCCTAGAGAAGTCACTTAACTCTCTCAGCCTCAGTTTACTTATCTGTATTATAACAGTAGCACTTATTTCATGTAGTTGTTAGGAAATTCAAATGAGAAAAACATGTCTTTGCCAATCTTAAAGTCCTATATATGCCAAAACTATCTAGATTGAGGAAAGGGTCCTTTTCTTAGCTACGTTTTATCATTAATGCCCTGACCCCCCAAAAATCTGATGTAATGATCCAGTATTACCTTAATCCATTTTTGTGGATGTGTTGTTAAGGGCTCATTAGGAACACAGCCTTCCACCCCTCAGATTGTCTCTTCAGTTACTACAAAACAATCTGTTTGAATAAGTACAAATAGAGAATAACTGGTGTTTATAGAGCACTTTCGTGTTTGCAAAGCACCTTATGTAAATCATCTCATTTAATCCTGAGGACAAGCCTGTGAGATAAACCCTTAGGTGTTATTACTCACATTTTCTGGAGGAGGAAGCTGGGGCTCAGAGAGGGCTTACCCATGGGGAAAGAGCTAGTAACTTTTAGAGGTAAAGATTTTAGTGAACAAATATTAATCACTTACTATCTGACAGGCATTGTGCTAAGTGTTTGGGATACAAAAAAGGCAAAAGCAAGGTCCCTGCCCTCCAGAAGCTCACATTCTAAAAGGGAACTAAGCAAATAACCCTGTGCACCTAGGTGGTATAGAGTATCAATGGAAGGAAATCTCAGAGGCAAGGTTATTTTTTTTAATTTATGGAATAAAACAAGCATTTCTGTAACATAGTATAATAAAAAAAGATGATTGAACTTGAAACTGCAAATCCACTATGTATACCTTTCTATGCCTTCTAACAACAAGGTTATCATGTAAATTTTTTTAATTTATGTTTCTTCCCCCCAGCTACCTAGAGATGGTCTCTATTAGACACAAATAGGTATGTGTGTATACACATATGAATATACATATGTACCTATATACATGTATGTATGTATATATACATACACTATATAAACACATATATATGTATATAATTATTTTATACATATTCCTATTTATCCCTTCTTCCTCTAGGTGTAGGTACCACCTTCTTCGTATGTCCATTATACTTATTTTGGGTATTTATAATAGTCAAAGTAACTTATTTGCTCAAAGTTATTCTCAAAACAATATTGCTATTACAGTATACAATGTTCTCCTAGTTCTGCTCACTTCACTCTTCACTACTTTGTGTTAGCTTTTCCATGTTTTTCTAAGATCACTGAGCTCATCATTTCTTATAGCACGGTAGTATCCCATCACAATCATATATCACAACTTTCTTAGACAAGAGTTTTATCCAGATCTTTCTGACTTCAGATTCATCACTTTTCCCACTTTGCTATGCTGCTCTCTACATGAGCCCCTTGCCTTACATTACACTTTCCAGAACCTACCTGGCATGTGGACTTTAGTGGATGGGACAGCAAATGGGGAGAGTTGCCCAAGCACCTTCACATGAGTATTTTGGGTTTGAAGTCCCAACCTTACTATGTACTCGATGTTTTTCAAGAACCTCTTCCCTAGTACCTGATGCTAGATATTTTAAAGACCTTAAATCAGGAGACATTATCCATGGTCATTGTTGCTTCAGGGATGGAGGCACAGTGAGTGACCTTCTTTCCTGTTCAGTCTCAGGATGAACAATGGAAAGCAGATGAATGAGTGAGTGACTCTAGGGATTGTTCTCTCTGGGTTGGTCCCATGTCAATGAGCCCTAGTAGTGAAAACCTTGGAAGTCAATAGCTGAAGTCCTAAATTAGGCAGGATGCTTACACAAAGGTTAGAGCACAGCAGCTCTTAAGAGACTATCTTCCCTTAGAGACAACTGGCTGCTCTACAGTTGCTATATAGAAAACATACCATAAAACTCTGCTCTGACCATAGAGACCAAACTCAAGTCCTCCAGGAGATCATTTTCTTGGCTGTGTTCCTTTGTTAATCTACCTCATTGTTAGAAAGGGCCATGACATGGAAGCCAAGGCCTAGTTTCCAGGCATGGCATCTCCTCATTGTGAGGCCCCAGTAAAGACACTGAACTTTTCAAAGTCTTACTCTATTCACCTGTAAAAGAAGGACAAAAATCCCAGTTCTGAATATCTTGAAGGAATGTTGTGAAGATAATGAAAGGTGTAGTGAGGTGTAAGGGAAAACATTATTGGGCTTCAGATAGAAATGCAGTTTTGGAATTCGTGTTTTGCCCCTTTTAGTAGGTCCCAAATGCACATTGATAAAATTGAATTAAATCAAACCAACAATAACATGGACAACTACATCTTAAGATGACTCATGTCAAAGAACGTTAGTTAACATTAGAATACTGTATTTATTCATGTTTTGTAACAAACGTTCATGATGGCATGTGAGGATTTAGATGGACAAAGCAGAAAGTACATGTTTCGTATATCCCAATGGGCTTATAGGTATCTGGAAATAGTAATATTATATAGAGGCCAGGCCAGGCACTAAAGGGAGGGAATTCTTTTTTTTGAGGGGGGGAGGGAGTTGGAAAGGCAATCAAAGTTAAGTGATTAGTCCAATGTCACACATTTGTTAAGAGTCTGATATTCGATATTAACTCAGGTCCTCTTGAGTCCAGGAATGGTGCCCTATCCACTGTGTCACTTATCTGCCCCTCTCTGAAGATATCCCTCTATCCAGAGTGAAGGAATCACAGATCTTAGAGTCAGAAGGCTCTCAGAATTCATCAAATTAATCCATGACTGAAAAGAATAGTCTTCATAATACACCCAGTAAATGGAAAACCCACCTGAAATCCTACAGTGAAGAATTATGCCAATTTTAAGTACTCCATTTATTAGAAAAACTTCTTCTTGATTCAGGTCAAAATGTGCCAGTGAACATTCCAGTCATTCCCTCCTGTTCTGCCTTCTAGGGACCAGCAGGAATGGACTTAATCTCTTTTCCATGAGATCATCTTCACATTTTCAAATACTTCAAATACGTCACTTCACTCACCCACACCGAAATTTTCAATCACCAAGATAAATATACTCATTCCTTAATTTTTCCCCATATGGAATCATCTCCAGGAAATCTCACCTATACATGATCCTGGTGTCAATGACCTTTCTATGATGTGACAACCAGGACTGAAGAAAATACTCAGGTATACTCTGAAAGGGGACAGGTAAGTGCTGCAATGGAATAAGCACAGGGCCTAGAGTCAAGATCTGAGTTCAAATCCAGACTTAGACATTTACCTTGTATTGCCTTATAACCCTGGGCAATTCACTTAGGCTTTATTTGCCTTAGCTTCTTATATGTAAAATTGGAACACACTGGAGAAGGAAAAATAAACCACTTATAGTGTCTTTGCCAAGGAAACCTCGTGAACAAAGTCCATGATGTCTCTTGAAGTTGGACACAATTGAATGACTGAATGACAAAAAAATTTGGAAATGGTCAGCAGATCGCAGAACCATCACCCCCCTCATTTGGGATAAGTGGTTTCTTAATGTGGCCATTTATGATATTACCATTTCTGCATCTAAGTATACCATTGACTGATATTATACTCATAGCCCACTAATACCCACTGTACTGTTAGAGATGAACCATGCCTTCTTTCTACTGACTTAGTGCCAATTGATTTGAGCCCCTCCAGCCCCCAATTCAATTCACAACTTGAGAATTGGTAATGTCACACGGTAGGAAGAACCACCAAGGACCTGCTATATATTTGGGCCTCAGTTACTTCCTCTGTGGAATCTATGATTCCTTTCAACTGGAAGTTCAGCTGTAATCAATTTGAAAGTCCTACATTAAGACTTCTGGGCCCATGTGGACATTTTTTAATCCTGGATAATGACCTACAAAAATGATGGTAAGATTATTACCCTGAATAGAGTTGTTCCTCAAAAATCAACTTACATGCTGAGACCACATAGCTTGTTCCTAAGTTTCTTCCAATGCGGTCAAGATGGGTCTCCAGCTCTTATAAAATAATTGAAGTAATTTCTGGTCAGCCTTTATTTCTTCCCACAGAAAACTATAAAAAGATATGATATTTAAAAATAAAACAGTATCACAGTAAACCCTATTCACACGCAGAGACATATAAAGCAGCAAAAGAAGCTCTTAGTTAGAAGGAAAATGATATTGAAATTGGCATCAAAATATTACACTGACATAACAATGAAATATGCCTCTCTACAGGATCAAAGGTCTTTCCAGGCCATTAGGACCATCCTGTGCTGGATATTCCTTCCTAAAGGCAGTCATATTGCCACAGTGTTCTGGAGCCAACTACAAGTGACTCACAAAGAGATGATTACATTTTAAGTTTGAGCACCCAAACTGTAAAAATTAATAAATGTTACACATTGATCTAGATATCAGAAAGTGATGGAGAATATAGATTTAATTTCAAGCTGTTTCATATATATACATATATATGTATACATATACATGTGTGTATACATATATGTGTGTATATATTTTTTCCTAGAGAGCTGGTTCATAAGTGTTTAACAGCTCATCTCTACTCCACTGGCTGCTATATTAGCAAAGGTCTTTAACATTAAAGCTATCTATTCCAAGCAGCTCAGTGGCTTTGCTCTTAAAGTAATAAACTGTCCAAAAAATAGAAATATGACATTCTTCTTCCTAGGAAATTCACTATAATTGTTGTCTTGTACTTACATATATGTGCATATGTATGTGTGCGTGTGTGTGCATGTGTGTGTCTGTGAGGGCATATAGATGGTACAGTGGAAAGAGCAAAGGGCTTTGAACTAAGAGGAGTCATCTTCATGAGTTCAATTAGAGCCTCAGTCATTTACTAACTATGTGACACTGGGCAAGTCACTTAACCCTGTTTGCTTCAGTTTTCTGATCTGTGAAATGAGCTGCACAAGGAAATTGGCAACCACTCCAATATCTTTGCCAAGAAAACCCCAAAATGGGGTAACAAAAAATCAGACACAACAATAAGACAATACATACAAATTGTTCACTCCACATAACAATCTTATAAGAGAGGGGATTCAATTAAGGCTCTTCAAACATGAGAAAAAGGAAATTTGGGCTTGCATCAGGCTATACAACATGAAAGGGTCTAAAACAACATAAATTCAAGTCTCTCCTAACACCAAATCTATGCCACTTTCTACTAACAAGTATTACCTTTGAAAAAGTTTGGATTACATTTTTGTATGCATAAGAAAAATAGTCTGACTGGAGGGCTGGATCCCAGAGTAAGGAAGATACACATTGAATTTTTTCTCTAAGAAAAAGGATGATCTAATTGAAATCTTTGTACCCTCACTGCTTTTCTAAAAGCATTCTTGACATCCTTGTTCCTGAGACTATAGACCAGAGGATTCAACATGGGTATGACCATGGTGTAGAACACTGACACTATTTTGTCTGAGTCCATTGAATGACTTGAGCTGGGTTGGAAGTACATGAAGATGATTGTCCCATAGAATATGGACACTGCTGTGAGATGTGAAGCACAGGTGGAGAAGGCTTTCTGACGGCCTGCAGCAGAATGGATCTTCAGGATGGTGATGAAGATTGACAGATAAGAAGCAAAGATGACAAGAAATGGGGAAAAGGCATTGAATGACCCTAAAATAAAGAATTCTGACTCAATGATGTGAATATCAGAGCATGAGAGAACTAGGAGAGGGGGAATATCACAGAAAAAGTGATGGACTATGTTGGACCTACAAAAGGAAAGGCTAAACATATTTCCTATGACTACAGAGGAAGTCAGAAAACCACAGATGTAAGCGCCACTGGCCAGAAATGCACATACAGTTGGTGTCATGGTGGTGGTGTAATGTAGAGGCTTGCAGATAGCGGCATGTCGATCATAAGCCATGGAGGCTAAAAGAAAACTTTCAGTAACAGCAAAGGCCCCAAAGAAGAACAATTGTGTAGCACATCCATTATAGGAGATGACCTTTTCCCCTGTGAGTAGCCCAGCTATTACCTTGGGAGTAACAGCTGAGGAATAGCCAAAATCCACCAGAGAGAGGTTACTGAGGAAAAAATACATGGGGGTGTGGAGGCAGGATTCGCTGGAGATCAGAGCTACTATTCCCAGGTTTCCTACTAAAGTGATGAGGTAAATTAGGGTCAATATTATAAAGAGAGGAATTTCTAGCTCTGGCACATTTGTTAATCCTGTAAGGATGAACTCATTCAATTCGTATCTGTTCTCCATATACGTCATTTGAGATTGATGTCATTCATCTGCAACAAAAGAATAACCATCAGAAAAATCCACTCTACATGCTTAATGACTCCAAGATGTAGTACATGGTCAGTGACCTGTCTTCTGAGAGGGCTAGAAATAAGCAATTAAAGCACCAAGAACATGTAGATAGTTGTCACAGCAGTTACTCTAGGTCCCCAAAATTCACTCATCCAATTACTCATAAAGTGAGAGAGTCCCTCATGTATTACTTCTTACTTTGTTTAATCTACAAATTTATCAATCCCTAAAGTGACATTTCCCACTTCAGGAAAGGGAAGCACCTTAATGTATGGTAAAAATTAGCATAAGAAGTGGGATTACTGTTGGTCTGGGTTGGAGAATTAAAACTTTTCTTGTGGATATGTTTCACTCTGAGAAAAGAGAAAAGAGAAAAGAGGAATAATGGGGAAGAGGGAGGGACCAAATAAAAGAAAAGTTTAAAAACTGAGAGAAATGAGGGGAAGATCAATTAAAGTTGGCCAAGAGTTCACCGAGATCCTGCTTAGTCCTGGAATCACAGTGGCTTTAAGGTTTATGCAATTACCTGAAGTCATCAGTTTCTGAGTAGGAACAGTTGCAAATGGACACTAGCTACATAATTGAGGGAATCATCTATCCAAAAGACCACTGGTGGATCACTTAATAAATGTATGATTTCTAAATTTGATTCCATCCCACAGTGTCTGGTACATAATTGATGCTAGACGATGATTCCTCTCTTCTCACCACTAATATAGGTTTTAGTTCTTATAATCTTTGGTATTAACTCTTAGTTCTTCTGTTCTACATCCAAAGATCATTCTTTTTGGCAGAGAAAATGGAAACAAAATACAAACTGAGCAGCTCTGTCTTGGCTTCTCATTCATTGGACTTGTCTCAACAGCCTTGAGAATGAGTCCATTCCTTATTGGATTATCCTTTGTTTCCCCAAATGTCCAGTTTTTTTTTTCAATTCTCCTGTCCTTTTCTCGATTCTCCACCACTGTCAGTGTGGAAACAGAGTCAGCCAAAACAGGGATATTTTGTCCTTTCATTCACTGTATAGTTTTTTGGGTCCCACATAAATAACTAATGTTGGGGTTAGTCTGTTTCAAGTTTGAACTAAAATCTCATCTACTGGAAGTCTTTCTTGATCTGTTGGTCTCAATTTCAGTGCCTTCCTCTTTTTGATTATCTCTAATATACCCTGGATATCTTGGCTATATGTCCTCTTTGTAAACTGATATTTGCATATCATTCGCATAGAGATTATGGACTCCTTGATAGCAGGGACTGCATTATATTTTTCTTTGCATTTTCATTGCTTGGGATGGTGCTGGACACTGTAGATCCTTAATAAATGTTTATTGACTCACCAATTGACCAGTAGTACCTATCAATGTCTGAATTAAGTTGGCCTTTAGGCATCTGACAACTACATAGTCCATTACCAGGCACCACTTTAAGCCTTTATATCTTGGAAGGACCTACCACAGTTGTGCATCAGTCACACAGTCTTAGAGCACTTCATTTCATCTCTCCCACTGTTGACTACTAGAAATTTTCCTAGAAGTTATAAATAAGTTGCCACATGCTATCTATAGCAATTTGTACATATGCATGCATATATATGTATATATACTATATTTGTATAAGTGTACAGATATTTACTTTATTTTATATATTTACTATTTATGTATACACACACACATATATATACATATATAAGAGAAGTAGAGAATTTCAAGTCTATATGTTTCCTCTTAGAGATCATCTACTTCAACTCACATGTGACCAGGAGTCACCTCTCCAAAAGCCATGAAAGAGTAGAAAGGAGCTGGTTAAGGAGGAAGAATGAAAGATAAGAGATATATAGCTCTAGTAGCACATCGGGGTCACCAAGGCTTTATGCCTTACATGGAAGATCAATTAAAATCTCTAAAATATGAAAACAGATCTAGCTGCCAAGGTACCCTTTAGACTTTAGTGATGGGACTCATAACTAGAATATGGTTCTCAAAAGGTTTTCTCCTTATTTTAATGAAATAGGATAAATGATAGCAAGCTATTATAAAATTTTTAAACTAAAAAAATATATATGCATATGAAGAAATCCAGAAACCACAGTGAGAAAACATGGTTGAAAGCATTTACACTGTAATCAATATATTACTGATGGGAATCTTAAATTATGTGAGCATCTGCTATAATGTTCTCTTTTATTCTGTCTCTCAATGCTCTTCTCTGTCACTGTCTATGTCTCTTTCTCTGCATATTAGTTTCCATTTCTCCCTATCTCTTTCTTTGCCTGCTTCTCTCTGTCTCTGTCTCTCTCTGTCTCTGTCTCTCCGTCTCTCTCTGTCTCTGTCTCTCTGTCTCTGTCTCTGTCTCTCTCTCTCTCTCTCTCTCTCTCTCTCTCTCTCTCTCTCTCTCTCTCTCTCTCTTTTCCCTTGCTTCCTCCCTCTCCTCAAAGAACAGCTATGGATTTCTTGATGAAAAAGAAATTTTTACACAGGAAAATTCTATCCCGCATTTGATTCTTATTAAGCATGAAGAATTATTAGGTAGGATTAAAAAAGACCTGGGAATGTTACAAAAGTAGTGGAAAAGTAATTAAATTATCCTAAAGTTTGAGATAGATAAAGAAAGGAAAACTAGCAGTTGCCAGATATGCACATTGGTCTTGGGGAGAATCAGTTCCAGACAATTTAGAGGAAAGATAAAGTATATGTAGGGAATTTAAACTTGAAGGGAAAGATGGGTTTCAAGAATGAAATTTTGAAGATAGATGAAGAAAAAGATGACAATTAGGCAGATTTAGATATAAAAAACTGCCAAATGAAAAAAAGGAGAGGTATCCAAGGATGAATGCAAAAGCAGATCCTATCTTAGAGAGTCAGAGAAGGGCCAGGACTCAGTTTGAAGTGAGGGAAGCTCAGACTAGCTACTTTTTTAGTTAAATATTCCCAAAAGTTAGGTATTTTTATTGAAAAACTGGACGTTTGGGGAAACAAAGGATAATCCAGTAAGGAATGGACTAATTCTCAAGGCTGTTGAGACAAGTGCAATGAATGAGAAGCCACGGCAGAGCTGCTCAGTTTGTGTTTTGTTTCTATTTTCTCTGCCAAAGAGAATGATCTTCGGATTTAAAATAGAACTAAGAATTGATACGAAAGATCATAAGGACCAAAATTTATAATAGTGGAGAGAAGAGAGGAATCATTGTATAGTATCAGTTATGTACCAGGCACTGTGTAACACTTCATAAATTTTATTTTATTTGATTCTCACAAAAATTTTCTGAAGTAGGTGCTGTTATTGTGCCAATTTTAAAGCTGAGGAAACTGAGAAAAACAGAGGATGAGTGATTTGCCCAGGGTCATTCCTTAAGTGTCTATGACTTGATTTGAACTTAGGACTTCCTGCCTCCAGTCCCAATGCTCTATCCATTCTACCAGAGTTGCTTCTTCAAAAGTTGCGATCTCTTTTAAATACAATGAAAAAGTTGGTCCCCTCATCAACTTTGTAAGCTACTCAGAAAACAGGAAAGCTAATTTGGCCTTACACTGAACAGAAGTGCACAGTGTCCAGGTATACAGAGATAATCCTTTCTAGTCTACATTTGGAGGAACATGGTCAGTTTTGGGTTCCAAACTTTAGGAAGGACAATGATAGGCTAGAGATTCTCCAGACAAGTTCAGCCAGGATGGAGGACTGTGAAATCTTGCCATATTGAGTGGATGAAGGGACTGAGGGCATTTGGTGTAAAGAAGATAAAAGATGGTTGTCAGGGCAGGGGTTGGGCTTAGTTATACTCAGGTATCCTGAGGACTGACATATAGATGAAGAATTTTTTTTTGTACCCAAAGGGAAGACCCAGGAGGAACAGTTGGAAGTTAAGAAGAAACAAAGTTAGGTTTGATTGAAGGAAAAGATTTTTTAAATGTTGCTATTCAGAAGTAGAAGGGCTCCAATGAAATAAATACCCCAAGTCTAATTATGCTCAGTTTCTGGATAAGGAAATGGACATGAAGTGACTTACCCATGGAGAAATTGAGTCACTGTTTGAGATACCCAAGGTTTTTATGCAGGTCTTCCTGCCTCGGTGTCCAGCAATGTTTCTACTATGCCATTTTGGTGTTTGCCCTGCATTGCAATCTTGGGATTAGATATACTAGCTGGTTTGATATGGAGAAAGATGGCCAAGACTCCAAAAAGGAGAGTTAGCCAAGAACATTATATTCAAGGGTTGGCCTTGGAGTCCCAAGCCCAGGAAACATAGAATTGTATTGGAGAAACTCTTCATTAGTCACTGGGGCAAAGAGTTCAAAGGTTCCTAGTGGCAGAGAGGTCACTCCAGGTCATTGCTGGGGCATGGATGGCAGTAAAGTTTGTGATGCCAACTGCTACCCTCCCTTCAGTTCAGTGTCAGGAAGCAGAAAAGAAACTAGAAGAGTAAGTGAATGACTCAGGGAATTTGACCCACCACCTCTATCCCCAGCTCTGAGCCCAATAGTGGAATGTTTCAATGCCAGTAGCTGAAGTCATCACAGAGGCAGGAACTTTATGAAAACCTGGAGTGCTGAAGCTCTTGGGAGATGGTGCCACTTGGAGATACCTGGAGGCTCTGCTGCCAACTTATGAGTAAAACAAGCCATTAAACTCTGCTCTGACCATGGGGAAAAACATTTTCTCATGGGTACTTTGTCATTCTTAGCTTCTTGTTAGCAAAGTGAGGCAGAAAGAAATCTGTATGGGGTCATTGACAAAAGCTGCTTTCTAGTCCTGCTTCTACCATCTTAGCCAGGTGATGTTGGCCAAGTCACTGAACATTTCCAAGTCCCAATTTATTCTTCATTGAAATGGGTGTAATAATTTCAGAACTGAAAACAATCAGAAGATTTTGGTAGAGATCAAATGTGACAATGAACATGAAAAAAGATGTGGATTATTGAAACTTCTCCCCAAAAAGAGTTAGTGAAAAAAATCACTGAAGTTGGTGCTACAAGATCTGGAATGGAATTAAAGATCACTGTGAAATATTAGGCGAGTCACTTATCTCAGATGAACTTTGATTTCTTCATTTGTAACATGCAAATAAGCATATTTGCATACTCTAATTCCCATGATCATTGTTAGGATAGTAATTTATACATTACAAATAATGTTGCTATTATACTGAACACTATTGCTATTTTTTCTTAAAAATCTACTCAAAGTTCCTGATTTGCCTATTATCCCAAACTCCATCTCATCCTAGGTTCTAGTTCAATGCTAGCTAGGGGAATATTGTAGTAATCATTTGGGAAGTTTTAAGTAGAACCATGGACAAGCTCTCTCCTGCAATTCTTGAGGACACGATGTGGAAAAAGACAGTAAAGAGCACAATGTGACAGTTTCAGAATTTTTTGAATACTTAGATTTGAGAAAGATTCAAAAAGGGCTCATTACTGACTCAGAAGCTGGTGTCTTCTAAGCCCCTGCCTGCTGTATCTCCCCTACAGTGCAAAACCAACTTTTATTTGCAGTCTATGTATTTTATGTACACTTACATATCTATATTTTTTCATACAAAAAATCTGGTTCCTCATAGGCTGACACTACATTCTTTTTGTCTTGGTATACCCAGAACCTACAGTAGGTCTTAATTAAAATAGTGGCCTAATAAATTATTATGGAACTCAATTGATTTATCACTTACTTGGATAAAACAGCATTGTCATCCTTACCAAATTCCTAGGTGGCAAAAATCCAGAAGGGGCAATTATCATAGGGGGCAATCTTTTCATGATTCAAAAATATCTCAGGGGGCCAGAATTTTCAATTAAATCTAGGAAGATGAAATTTTGAAAAGAAATAAGGAAAATTTGACACGTTACTTGCTGTCCAATGTGTTCCCTCCCAGAAGTTGTACCTCATGTTGTAACTCAAACAACCAGTTTTAGGATCTGGGTGTAAATGTGTGTTTGTGCAAGTGTGTGGGCATCTTTGCATTCTTCTAATTGCTATTAATGATAAGTTTTGACAAAGAAATTTAGGAGAAAATTCATATTATTAAATTATAAAATTAATAACTTTATTCTACGTATAATTCTAAATAAAACACTAAATAAACATTTACAAAACTTCAATTAATCATTATACATATTTCATGTAGCACATTCTGGAAGCATTAAAAAAAGTAATCCAGGAACAACTCAAATGCTCACTCTTATCTGTCAGATTACTTGTTAAATTTCTTTCTTCTATTCATTTTGTTGAATTGAAATAACATTTTAATAAATTCAGTGAAAAAATTAGAGTATATTATCATTATGTAGCATCTCTCTAAATATACATATATGTGTGTCTGTCTGTGTATTTGTGGATGTGTTAAGGGCTCCTTAGAAATACACAGTCTCCCATTCCTCAGATTTCCTTTTCTGTTACTAAAAGACATTAGTTTGAATAATCACAAATAGAGAATAACTGGTGTTTACAGAACACTTTCATGTTTGCAAAGTACTTTATGCAAATTAACTCATTTAATCCTGAGAACAATCCCATGATATAAGTCCATAGTTGTTATTATGTACATTTTCTGGCAGAGGAAACTGGGACTCAGAGAGATGAGGCAGCTTTACCATGGAGAAACAGTAAGATGCAAAGGTAAAGACGTTACTCAGTAAGCATTTATTAATCATTTACTGTATGACAGGCATTGTGTTCAGTGTAGGGGATACCACAGAGGCAAAAGCAAGGTCCCTGCCTGCCAGAGGCTCACATTCTAAAAGAGAGATGAGCAAATAACCATGTGCATCTAAGCAGTAACAGAAGGAAATCACAGAAACAAAGTGTTTTTTTTTTTATTTTTAATTTATGGAATAAAACAAGCATTTCCATAATATAGTATAATAAAGAAAGAGAATTGCACATAAAACTACAAATCCATTGTGTATACCTCACTATTCCTTTTAAATATATGATAAAGATCCTGTAAATCTTTTCTTCTCCTCCTCCCCCCAGCCCTGGTATGGACACCATTACACGTGTGTGTGTGTGTGTGTGTGTGTGTGTGTGTGTGTGTGTGTGTGTGTAAATAATTCTATATATGTTCCTTTTATGAGTACTTTCTCAGGATACAGATACCATCTTTCTTCATACGTCCTTTTTAGTCAATATGGGTATTTATAGAAGTCAATGTAATTTACTTGCTCTGTCATTTTTAAAACACTATTGCTATTACTGACACAATGTCCTCCTGATTCTGCTTGTTTCACTCTTCATTATTTTGTGTCTTTCCATGTTTTTGTAAGACCTTTGAGCTCATCATTTCATCTAGCAGAGCAGTATTCCATCATAATCATACACCACAACTTGTTCAGGCAAGGTTTTTATCCAGATCTTTCTGACTCCAGGTCCAAAACTATTTCCAGTTTGCTATGCTGCTCTCTGGAGGAGCCATTTACCCTTACATTACACTTCCTAGAACCTAGTTGGCATATGGACATAGGTGTATGAGATGACACAGGGGAGAATTGGCCAAACACTTTCACATGAGCATGTTGGGTTTGAAGTCCCAACCTTTGTATGAACTCTTCTGTAGTCCTTGCTGCTAGCTCTTCCAAAGAACTTAAATTAGGAGAGATTATTCCTGGTTGTTTTTTGGTCCCTTATCAATGAACCCCAGCAGTACAATACTTGGGAAGTCAATAGTTGAAGTCCTAAAGTAAGCACGATCCTTATACAAACCTTGGAACACAGCAGCTCTTAAGAGCTTATTTTCCCTTAGAGACAACTGGCTGCTCTACAGTTGCTATATAGAAAACATGCCATGAAATTCTGCTCTGACAATAGGGACGAAACTCGAGTCTTCCAGGAGACGCTATGTTCCTTTTTGAATCTACCTCATTGTTAGAAAGAGCACCTGACATGGAAGCCAGAGCCTAGTTTCTAATCATGGCATCTCCTCATTGTGAGGCCTAAGGAAAAGATGCTTTTCATTTTTTAGTCTATTCATTTGTAAAGTAAGGATAAAAACCTCACCTCTGTACATATTGAAGGAATGTTGTGAGCATCAGTGTATCCTTGGACATTAAAATGCAGTGTGGTGTAGGGGAAAGATTGTTGGACTTCAGATAGGAATACAGGTTTGGAATCCTTGTTCTGCCCCTTTTTAGTAGGTCCCAAATGCACATTTGTAAACATTCAATTGAATCAAACTATCATTGACATGGACAAAGATGTTGGACTTACTACATTTTAAGATGACTCATGTCTAAGAACATTAGTTAACATTAAAGTACTGTATTTTTTCATGCTTTATAATCCATGTTCATGATGGCATGTGAGGATTTAGATGGACAAAGAAGAAGGTACAAGTTTGATAAGATCCGATAGGGTAAAAGGTATCTGGAATCAGTGATATTAGGTGAACACCAGGGCAGGCATCAAGGGCCCAGAGGGAATTGTTTTTTTTTTTTGGGGGGGGGGAAGGGAAAGGCAACCAGGATTAAGTGACTTGTCCAGGGTCACACAACTAGGTAGGGTCTGAGTCAATTTTAACTCATTTTAACTCAGGTCTTCATAACTTCAGGAATTGTGCTTTATTCACTATGCCATCTAACTACTTCTCCAAAGGGAATTTTTGGGAGGGATGGAGGGAAGAAATTATAGAATCTTAGAGTCAGAGGACTCTCAGAAGGCATCAGATCTAATCCATACCTAAACAGGAATATTCTCTGTAACACACCCAATAAATGGAAAATCTATCTGAAAACCTTCAATGAAGAATTATTCAAGGTAGGCTGCCAATTTTGAATTGCTCCATTTGTTAGGAAAACTTTTCCATGCTTCAAGTCCAAATGTGCCTGTGAACATTCCAGCCATTCCTCCCTGTTCTGGGGTCCAAGAGAACGGGCCTAATCTCTGTTCCATAAGACATATTTTCAAATATTTCACCCAGCCACACTGAAATTTTCATCAAGCAAGATAAAATTGCTCATTCCTTAATTGTTCTTCATATGGAATCATCTGCACTTAACCTCACCTTAGTATGATCCAGGTATCAATGTCCTTTCTAAAATGTGACAATAAGGACTAAAGAAAATACTCAGGTATACTTTGAAAAAGTGCTGCAGCAGATAAAACACTAGGCCTACAGTCAAGAGGATCTGAGTTTGAATCCAGCCTCAGACCATGTTATCCTGGGCAATTCACCTAGGCTCTATTTGCCTTAGATTCTCATCTGCAAAATGTGAAGATGCTGGAGAAGGAAAAGTTAAACCATTTCAGCATCTTTGCCAAGAAAACCTTGGGAACCGTAAGATTGCTTGGAGTTTGACACAACGGAATGACTAAGCAACAAAACAATTGTGAAGAGGGCAGCAGAGCGCGGAACCGCCACCACCCTCATTTGGAGCAAAAGGTTTCTCCACGCGGCCATATACGGCATTGCTATTATTTTCTTTCAAGTACATCATTGACTTATATTTTACTTGTATCTCACTAACACCCACTGTACTTTTACAGATGAACCATGCCTTCCTTCTAGCGATCTAGAACTGGTGCCAGTTGATTCCAGAATCCCTCAATTCGATTTACAAATGGAGAGTAGTAATGTCAAAGTGTGGAAAGAGCCACCAAAGACCTTCTACATAGTTCAGCCTCAGTTACTTTCCCTGGGAAATCTATGATTGTTTTCAACTTGAAGTCCAACTGTAACCAATTTCAAAGTCCCCTATGAAGACTTCTGCACTCACATAGACAATGTTTAATTATGGATATTAACCTACAAAAATGATTGCTCTCTCTCTCTCTATTGTTAGTTTATTATCCGCTAACAGAGTTGTTTCTGAAAAATCAACTTGCATGCTGATAATACAGCACGTTCAGAAGTTTCTTCCAATGAGGTCAACATAGACCTCTAGCTCTTACAAAATAATTAAAGTTAGTACACCCAGGTCAGCCATTATTTCTTCCCACAGAAAAATCAAAAGAGGAAAAAATGCCTCGCAGGAACCCTTATTCAGAAACAGAAATAGATAAAGCAGCAACAGAACCAGTTTGCTAGAATGGAATGGATATTGAAGTTGGTATCAGAATATTACACTGGGATGACAATGAAATACATCTCTCCCCCAGGATGAAAGGTCTTTCCAGGTCATTAAGACCATCCTGTGATTTATATTCCTTCCCAAAGGTAGCCATACTGCAGTAGTGTTCTGAACTCAGCTCCATGTGACTCTTATAGAGATAGCTACATTTTGAGTCTGAGCACCAGGACTGTAGAAATCAAGAAATTCTACAAATAATTTCTTGTTTTGTTGATGATTTATATTTCAGAAAGTGATGAAGAAAATCATAAAGTACATTAAATTTCTATGTCTGTCATAAATACAGTTTGTTGGGGTTTTTTTCTGTTTCTTAAATGTTTCCCAGCTCATCTCTATTTTAGGGATGGCTGACTAAGCAATACCATTAGCATCAAAGTTTTATCTTCCAAGCAACTCAGGGACTTTCCTCTTGAAACTGTTAAAAAAAATTGTATAGGTGATCTTCCCTTCTTTAGGAATATTGCTACAATGGCCATATTGCCCTTAAATGTGTGTGTGTGTGTGTGTGTGTGTGTGTGTGTGTGTGAGTGTGAATGCATCTAGGTGGCACAGAGAATAGAGCACTGGGCTTGGAATCAAAAGGAGTCATTTTCATGAGTCAAATAGAGCCTCAGTCACTTACTAGCTGTGTGGCTCTGGGAAAGTCGCTTTGCCTCCTTTTTTCAGTTTCCTAAACTGTAAAATGAGCTAGATAAGGAAATGGAAAACCATTCCAATGTCTTTGCTACCAAAACCTCAAAATGAGGTCACAGAATCAGACACACCTGAACAACAACAAGAAGACAACACAGACACATTATTCATTCCACATAACAATCTTATAAGATAGATTATACTATTAAGGCCCCTTAATCATAAGGAAATTGAGATTGGGACTTACCTCACTGAAAAACATATATAACATGAAAGTATCTAATAAAGTATAAATTCATGTCTCTCCTAACCCCAAATCTGTGACACTTTCTACAACATAATTTTGTGTTTGAAAAATATTGTGTTACATTTCTGTGTGCATAAGAAAAACAGCCTGATTTGGGGGCTGTATCCCACAGTGGGGAAGGTACAGATTGGATTTTCTTTCTAAGGAAAAAGATGATCTAATTGAAGTTGCTTTCCCCTCACAGCTTTTATAAAAGCATTCTTGACCTCTTTGTTCCTAAGACTATAGACCAGAGGATTCAACATAGGGATGACCAAGGTATAGAACACTGAAGCCATTTTTTCCGTGTCCATGGAATGATTTGAACTGGGTTGGAAGTACATAAAGATTGCTGTTCATAAAATATGGACACTGCTGTGAGATGGGAAGCACAGGTGGAGAAGGCTTTCTGGCAGCCTGCAGCAGAATGGATCTTCAGGATGGTGATGAAGATTGACAGATAAGAAGCAAAGATAACAAGAAATGGGAAAAAGGCATTGAATGACCCTAAGACAAAGACTATTAACTCAGTGACGTGAATATCAGAGCAAGAGAGAACTAGGAGAGGGGGAATATCACAGAAAAAGTGATGGACTATGTTGAACCTACAAAAGGAAAGACTAAACATGTTTCCTATGACTATGGAGGAAGTTAGAAAGCCACAGATGTGAGGACCACTAACTAGATGTGCACATACAGTTGGTGTCATGGTACTGGTGTAATGTAGGGGCTTACAAATAGCTACGTGGTGATCATAGGCCATGGAGGCTAAGAGGAAACTTTCAGTCACAACAAAAGCCCCAAAGAAAAATAACTGTGTAACACATGAATTATAGGAGATGACCTTGTTTCCTGTGAGGAGCTCAGCCATCACTTTGGGAGTCACAGCTGAGGAGTAGCCAAAATCTACCAGAGAGGTTACTGAGGAAAAAGTACATGGGGGTATGGAGGCAGGATTCACTGTAGATCAGAGTTACTATCCCCAAGTTCCATATCAGGGTGATGAGGTAGATGAAGGTAAACAATATAAAGAGAGGAACCTGAAGCCTTGGAGCATCTGTTAATCCCATAAGGATGAACTCCTTCACTTCAGATCTGTTCTCCATATATGTCATTTGAGAGTACTATCATTCACCTGCAACAAAAGTATAACTGTCAGAAAAATTCACTCTGTGTAATGAAGGACTCAATTTCATAAAACATGCTTAGTGACCCATCTTCTGTAAGGACTAGAAACAAGCCATCAAGGGACTAAGAACATCTCTGTAGTTTTCATAGAAGTTATGCTAGTTCCCCAAAATTCACTCATCTATTTCCTCATAAAGAGGGAGAATCCCTCATGTGTTACTATTCACTTTGTTTAATCTGCTACAAGTTTAACTATCCCCAAAGTAACATTTCCCACTTCAGGAAAGGGAATTGTGTCAATGTGGCAAAAATCAGCATAAGAAGGGGGATTGTTGTTGGTCAGTAGTGGAGAACTAGATCATTTCTTATTACTGTGCTTTAATCTGAGGAACAAGAGAGGAAAGAGCAAAGGAGAAGAGGGAGGAACCAAATAGGAGGACAGTTAAAAAACTGAGAGAAGGGAGCCGAGGATCAAAGAAAGTTGCCCATGACTTTGCTGGGATCCTGCTCCATCCTCAAATTTTTGTAACTTAATGGTTTATGCAATATGGTTATAAAATAGACTGAAGTCACCAGTTGCCAATTGGCACCAGCTGCATAGTTGTGGGAATTATGCATCCAAAAGACCACTGGTGGATTGCTTAACTATAAATGTATGGTTTCTAAATTTGTTTTCTTCTCCCAGTCTGTCCCCTTTTTAATTCTTTTCCACTGTCACTCTGGAAACGGAAGGCAGCCACAAACAGGGATATGTGTCCTTTCATTCACTGTATAGTTTTTTGGGTCCCAGAGAGCTCACCAATTTTGGGGTTACCCTCCTTCAAGTCTGAGATAAAATCTTACCTACATCAAGCTTTTCTTGATCCATTGATCTCAATTTCAGTGCTTTCCCCATTTTGATTATCTTTAATTTATCCTGCATATAGCTAGTTTGTAAACTGATGTTTCCATGTTATTCATATAGAGATTATGGATGTTTTGATGGCAGGGACTGCATTTTACATTTCTTTGTATTCTCCTTGCTTAGCATGGTGCTTAACACATAGTAGCCACTTAATAAATGTCTATTAACTCACCAGTTGGCCAGTAGTAACCTTCAATGTCCAAAATAAGCTAAGTTGACCTTTAGGAATCAGACAACTCCATAGTCCATTCCCAGTCCCCCTTCCCCCTTAAGTCTTTACATATTCGAAGAAATTTCCACAGCTGTGCATCACTCACTTAGTTTTAGAGTAGTTCATTTCATCTCTCCCCCTATCAGCTACTAGTTTTCCTAGAACTTGTAAGTAGACTTCTACACACTATCTATAATAATTTGCATCTTTAGAAATGTGTAGTGAACAGAATCAGAAAATCTCAAGTCAGTATGGTTCCTCAGAGGTC
Source organism: Pseudochirops cupreus (assembly GCA_028627135.1). Taxonomy (NCBI): domain Eukaryota; kingdom Metazoa; phylum Chordata; class Mammalia; order Diprotodontia; family Pseudocheiridae; genus Pseudochirops; species Pseudochirops cupreus. The sequence continues at coordinate 14,108,601 of CM053583.1, read as the reverse complement.
ATCTAATCCAACTCACATCTAACCAGGAGTCACCTCTATCAAAGTCAGTCAAAATGTATGAAAGGGTGGGAAAATGGTGGAGAAGGATAAAGAAAGAAAGAAAAACAGATCTAGTAGCACAAGGGGGTCCTACCAAAATTATGCCCACCATGCAAGATGAATTAGTATCTCTAATACATGAAAACAAATCTGGTGGCAATCTAGGTACAATTTAGACTTGAGAGATGAAATTCATAACTTCAATGTGGTTCTGAAAAGGATTTTCCCTTTTTTAATGAAATAAATTACAACAGGTTACCTTGGTATTTTTAACGTGAGAAAATGTACTCGTATAAAGAAATCCAAGAACCACAGTGGACAAATGTGGCAGAAAGCATTTATATCGCTTTCAGTATATTACTGATGTATGTCTGACAGCTGCCAAAATGTTTGCCTCTCTGTCTGTCAATGCCTTTCTCTTTCTCTGTCTCGATCTCTGTATCTCTGCATTTCTGCAAATTTATCCCTGTCTCTTCCTGGCTCTCCCCGCCCCCCCGCCCCACCCCCCGCACCTTTCTCTTTGTCTGCCTGCTTTTCCCTGTGTGTTTCTTTATCTGAAAATCTAGCTATCTCTCTTTCAAAGTTCAGCTATTGATTTCTTGATGAAAATCATATTTGGATACATCAAAAGTGTCAAATGAAAGAAGAAATATGAGAAAATTCTATCCTGCATTTGATTCTCATGAAGAATGAGGAATTACTTGATTGGATCAAAATAAATGGAAATGTTACAAGAGTAGAGGAAAAATATTTAAATCATAATCAAGTTTCAGATAGACAAAGAAAAGAAAACTAGCAGCATTAGGCTTGGGGCGAGTCAATTCCAGACATTTTAGAGGAAGGGTAAAGTAGGATCCTATCGATTAATTCTATTGGAGTTCAAACTTGAAGGAATAGAAAGATTTCAAGAAGAAAATTTTGAAGATTCAAGAAGAAAAATGGACAATTAGGCAAACTTTGATATTAAACAAATTTGTAGAAAAGAAAAAAATGGAAATATAATTATTATGAGTGCAAAAGCAGATCTTAGATTTGGAAAAGTGCCAGGGTTTAAGGTGAGCTTAAAGAAGTATAGAAAGCTAAAGACTACCAAAAGGTGTGGTTTATTTTAAAGAAAAAGTTATTTGGGGAAAGAAAGGATAATCAAATAAGGAACTGGACTGATACTCAAGGCTGATGAGAAGTACAAGGAATGACAAGGAAAGGTAGAATTGCTCAGTTTGCATTTTCTTTTCTATTTTCTCCAAAAAGAGAATGATATTTGGATTTAGAAAAAAAAAAAAACTAAGAATTGATACCAAAGATAACAAGAATTAAAACTCATATTAGTGGGAGAAGGGAAGAAGCATTTTTATAGCAACCATTATGTGCCAGACACTTTGCCTCACTTCATAAATATTACCTTATTTGTTTCTCACAACAGCCCTGTGAGGTAGGTACTATTTTTATTCACATTTTAAAGCTCAGGAAACTAAGGTAAAAGAGGGTGAGTGATTTGCCCAGGGTAATATCTTAAGTGTCTTTGATGGATTTGAACTCAGGACTTTCTGAGCCCAGTCCCAGTATTCTATACAGGCTACCAGAGTTCCTTCTTCAAAATTTGAAGGTCCTTTAAATATATTGAATTGTTTGATTCCCACAACAACTGTGTGATGTACGTGACAAAAAGGAAAACAAATTTGACACTACATTGAAGGGGGACACAGTATCCAGGCATACAGAGGTGGTCCTCTCTAGTCAACATTTGGGGCAACTTGTTCTGTTGTAGGTTCCACACTTTACAAAGGACATTGACAGCCTAGAGATCTTCCAGGGGAGTTTAACCAGGATGGAGAAAGACTATGAAATTTTGCCAGTTTGCGATTGGTGGAAGGAACTGAGAGTGTTTGGTGTAAAAAGATAAAAGATGGGTGTCAGGGCAGTGGTTGGGATTAGTTATCTTCAAGGACCTGCAGGACTGACATATGGAGGAAAGATTTGGTTTGTTTTATTTGTTCCCAAAGGGAAGAACCAGGTGAAAAGGTTAGAAGATAAGAAGAAACAAGCTTAGGTTTAATGTAATGAAAATATTCCAAAAATGTTTCTATCCAAAGGGGAAGAGATTGTCTTAACATGTGCTGGTTTTCCCCTCACTTAAAGTCTTGAATGAAGGACTAGTTGACTTCTTGTTCAACATAACATGGATACCCAGACACATAGAGAGATAGATGGATGTAACTATATATAGATATATCTGTATACACACAGACATTTGAGGCATGGAAATAGAGACACTGAAAAGGGTTGTTTTTCTCATTTTATTGAAAAAATTTGACTCAGTCCTTCTTTTTGTCACTGTGATCATGAGCCAGTCACCTCACCTTACAGCAGCGGTTCTCAACCTTCCTAATGCCATGACCCTTTAATACAGTTCCTCATGTTGTGGTGACCCCCAAACATAAAATTATTTTCGTTGCTACTTCATAACTGTAATTTTGGTACTGTTATAAATTGTAATGCAAATATCTGATATGCAAGATGTATTTTCATTGTTACAAATTGAACATAACCTACAGGTTGAGAACCGCTGCCTTAGAGCTTCACTTTACTCATAAGTCAAAAGAGGATAAAAGGAACGACACCTACATCATAGGACTGTTCTGAGTAGAAATGGAAATAATTCTGTATGGTCATCGAAAATCTTAAAGCTCCATGAAAGAGTTGCCTACTATTATTTGAATTAACACTACTGTTACTGTCTGTTATATTTCACAAATATCTAAATGTCTTTTACTCCTAGGATACCACTGACCTCAATTTACTCATTCATAAAGAAAAGATATTAAACTAAATAACCTCTGTGGTCCTTTCCATCTTTGAATTGATGATCTTATGACCTTTTTAAACCTGTATTAATTTTAGAGATATTATTAGTCTTCATAACACTACAGTGAAAGAACTTTTTTTTCTTATGTGGTTAATGTGAGATTGATAGGTAAGGACAAATAAATAAATTAATGAAACTTTATCTTACAAACTACTAGAGAAGTAGGAAAAATGTATTTTTACAACTACTGACAATGAAGGGTTTCCCTTGAATGTAATAGGAACTATATTAATTAGAAAGCAAGCAGTCCAACTTTGGTGTCAATATTTATGGTAATGTCTGTCTTAAACATGACATTGTACCATTTTGGTAGATGATACTATTGAATCAAATAATCTAAACATAATCTATGACAATCCTTTCCATTGATGTGCTCCAGGTTGTGCCCTCTTTAGTTCTCACGTGTAGAGATAGTCTTCTTCGGTCACTAGGGCTGACAAAGTGATTTTTTACTCTGAAAAGCCCAGGTGTTGGTGAACAGCACTCTCTTGGAAAGATCATTGAATATAAGTCTGAGGCCTTGGGCTCTAATATTGCTGAGATATTCACTAATTTAATCTGAGATTTCCTGGAAGTTAATCAATCTTTCTGTACCGCTGTTTGCCCATTTGAAAATAGGAATAACATTTCTTATGCTATGGAGGTCACACAGTGATTGTGAGAAAAGTATTTACTAAGAATCAGATGTTACAGACATGAGATTGAACATTATGAGTGCAGGCTAATGGGCATATGCATGTCAGTGGATGAGCAGGTGCTCTGAGAAACACAAAGACTTACAGAAAAGAGAACAGAGGTGCTAATGCACTACGAAGTACTAGAGTGGCAATGTGGCATAGTAGAAAGTGCTTTGATCTTTGAGTCCAAATGATGTGGATTTAAATCCCACCTCAAATCCTTATTAATTGTATATGTCTGGACAAATCACTTAAGTCAATCAGTCTCAGTTTACTTATCTGCAAAAGGGGGAAGGACATACTAATAACATTATTTACCTCAAACAGTTGTTGGGAGATTCTAATGACAAAATCAATATAAAGCTCTTTCCAAATGTTATATAAATGAGCTATTAACATTCTGGAAAAGGACTTTATCTCACCTGAATTATCTTATCAAACCCCTCCCTAAAGTTTGCAATGTAGTGCCTTGTACACAATATACCCTGAATCAACATAATTAAATTAGTTCTTCATTTGAACTACACAATTAACCCATCCAATCATCCATTTGAGATGGCTCCTTCAATTACTGAGCTTGAAAAGCTGCAAGTAGTGGATAATAACAGATGTTTATTAGAGCCCTTGGATGTTTACAAACATTTTCCATCCACAATTTCATCTGAGCCCTAACACAGCCCTATGAAATAAGTACCACAAGTCTAATTATGCACAATTTATGGATAAGGAAATTCAAGTGAAGTGACTTACCCATGGGAAAACTGAGTCACTGAGACACAAGGTTTTTTTTGCAGGTCTTCCTGCCTCCATGTCCAGCAATGTTTCCACTATGCCATTTTGGTGCCTACACTGCACTGCAGTTTGGGGGTTGGATATCTTAGAACCTAACTAGCTTGACATAGAGGAAGGTGACCAAGACTCCAAAAAAGAAAGTTAGCCAAGAAATTTATATTCAAGGTTTCACCTTGAAGTCCCAAGCCCAGGAAACATAGAATTGTATTGGACAAAAGTCTCCACTAGTCACTGGGGTAAAGAATTCACAGGTTCCTAGTAGCAGAGAGGTCATTCCTGGCCACTGCTGTGACATGGATGGCAGTAGAGTCAGTTATGCCAACTGCTGCACTCCCTTTATGGTTCAGTGTCAGAAAGCAGAAAAGAAACTAGCTGAGTGAGTGAATGACTCAAAGAATTACAGCCACCATCTCAATCCCCAGCACTGCGTCTGAGAGTGGAAGGTTTCAGTGCCAGTGTCTGAAGTCATTGAAGAGGCAGGAATTTTATGCAAACCTGGAGTGCAGAAGCTCTTGGGAGATGGTGCCACCTTGGAGGTACCCAGCAGCTCTGCTGCCAACTCATGAGAAAAACAAACCATTAAATTCTGCTCTGACCATGTGGGAAAATATTTTCTCATATTGTCATTCTTAGTGTCTTGTTAACAAAGGGCTGTAGAAAGGGACCTGGATAAGGCCACTGACAAAAGCTGGTTTGTAGTCCTGCTTCTACCACCTCTTAGCTAGGTGACATTGACCAAGTCATTGAACATCCTCAAGTCTCAATTTATTCTTCTTTGAAATTGGTGTAATAATTTCAGACCTGAAAACAATCAGAAGGTTTTGGGGAAGATCAAATGTCATAATGAACATGAAAGAGATGTGGGTTATTGAAAGATCTTTACAAAATTAGTTCGTGAAAAAAATCATTGAAGTTAGTGTTAGAAGATCTGACAGGGAATGGCAGGTCACTGTGGAACATTAGGCAAGTCACTTATCCCAGATGAACTTTGATTTCCTTATTTGTAATATGCAAATAAGGACATTTGCATGCTCTAATGATCATGATCTTGGTCAGAATAGTAATTTATAAATTATGTTGCTATTATACTGAAAAATATTGCTATTCTTTCTTGAAAATATACTCAGAGTTTCTAATTTACCTATTATCCCAAACTCCATCTCATCCTAGGTTCTGGTTCAAAGGTAACTAGGGGAATGTTGTAGTAATCATGTTTCAAGGTTTAAGTAGAGTCTTGAATAAGCTCCCTCCTACAATTCTTGAAGACAAGATGCAGGGAAAAAGACAGTAAAGAGCACAAGGTGACAGATTCTGAATTTTTTGAATACATAGATTTGAGAAAGATTCAAAAAGAGCTCATCATTGACTTAGAAGCTGGTCTCTCCTAAGCCTCTGCCTGCTGTATCTCCCCCACAATGCAAAACCAACTTTAATTTGCCATCTATATATTTTATGTTCACTTACATGTCTATATTATTTTTCATACAAAAATTTGGTTCCTCATGGATAGATGCCATATTTTTGTCTTAGTATACCCAGACCCTACAGTAGGCCTAAATTAAAATAGTGGTCTAATAAATTATTGTGGAATTAAATTGATTTATCACTTACTTGGATAAACCAGTATTGTCATGCCTACCAAATTCCCAGATGGCAAAAATTCAGGAGGGACAACTGTCACATGAAGTGATCTTTTCAAGATCCAAAAATATCTCAGCAGGCCAGAAATTTAAATTAAATCTAAGAAGATGAAATTTTCAAAGGAAACAAGCAAAATTTGACACTTGGGGTACTTGTTATTGCTATGTGTTCCCTCCCAGAAATTGTACCTCATGTTCTAACTCACACAACCTGGCTCAGGATCTGTGAGTAAGTGTGTGTTTTTGCAAGTGTGTGGGCATCTTTGCATTCTTCTAATTGCTATTAATGATAAGTTTAGCCTAAAAAAATCTCATGAGAAAATCCATGTTATTCAATTATAATTATAAAATTCAAAATTTTATTCTACCTATAATTCTAAATAAAACTCTGAATAAACATTTATAAAACTTCAATTATTATAAATATTTTATGTAACATATTCTAGAAGCATTAAAAGAAATAATCCAGGAAGAACTCAAACTCTCACTCTTATCTGTCAGATTTCATGATAAATTTCTTTTTCCTATTAATTTTGCTGTATTGAAATGACACTTATTAAAATGACAAATTAGGATATATTATCATGATATTATATATGTGTGTGTGAGAGAGAGAAAGAGAGAGAGAGAGTGAGAGAGAGAGAAAAAAAGAGAGAGAGAAAAAAAAGAGAGAGAAAAGAGAGAGAGAAAGAGAGAGAGAGAGAGAGAGAGAGAGAGAGAGAGAGAGACATAGAGAGAGACAGAGAGACAGAGAGACAGAGAGACAGTATTTGTGGCTGTGTTAAGGGATCCGTAGGAATACACATTCTCCCATCCCTCAAATTTCCTCTTCAGTTACTAAAGGACATCAGTTTGAATCACCACAAATAGAGAATAACTGGTGTTTATAGAACACTTTCATGTTAGAAAAGCACATTATGTAAATTAACTCATTTAATCCTGAGGACAAGTCTGTGAGTTAAGTCCATAGGTGTTATTATGCACCTTTTCTGGAGGAGGAAGATGGGACTCAGAGAATTGAGGCCACTTATCCACTGGGAAACAGCTAGCAAGTTTCAGAGGTAAAGATGTCAGTCAATAAGCATTTATTAAAGACTTAACTATAACATTGTGCTAAGTGTTGGGGATACCAAAGGGACAAAAGCAAGGTCCCTGACCTCCAGAAGCTCACATTCTAAAAGGGAGGTAAGCAAATAACCACGTGTAGTCACATGGTAGTATCAATGGAAGGAAATCTCAGAGGCAAGGTTTTTTTTTTCTTCTAATTTTTAATTTATGGAATTAAATATTTCTATAATGGTATAATAAAAAAAAGATTGCACGTGGAACTTTGTATTCACTCTCTATAACTTTCTATTCCTTTTAAATGTATAATGAAGTTATCCTGTAAATCTTTTCTTCTCCCACCCCCCCAAGATAGACACCATAAGACATTTGTGTGTGTGTGTGTGTGTGTGTGTGTGTGTATGTGTGCATGTACACAGATGTAAATTTTTCTATATATGCCCCTTTTATCAGTTCTTTCTCTGGATTCAGATAACATCTTTCTTCATTTGTCCTTTTTAGTCAATCTGGGCATTTATAATAGTCAATGAAACTTATTTGCTCAGTCATTCTTAAAACACTATTGTTATTACCGACACAAAATTCTCCGAGTTCTGCTCATTGCCCTCTTCATTATTTTGTCTTTCCATGGTTTTTTGTAAGACTATTAAGCTCATCATTTCCTCTAGCACAGCAGTATTCTATCACAATCATACACCACAACTTCTTCAGGCAAGGTTTTTATGCAGATCTTTCTGACTCTAAGTCTAACAATTTTCCCACTTTACTATGCTGCTGTCTAGAGAAGTCACTTACGCTTACGTTACACTTCCTAGAACCTAGCTGGCATATGGACATAGGTGGACGAGATGGCAAAGGGGAGAGTTGGCCAAGTACCTTCACAGGAGCATGTTGGGTTTTAAGTCCCAACCTTTGTATGAACTCTTCCCTAGTCTCTGCCGCTACTATTCCAAAGGCCTTAAATAAGGAGAAGTTATCCATGCTCATTGTTGCTGCAAGGATGGAGGCAGTGTCACTGAACTTACTTCCTGCTCAATCTCAGAATGAACAGTGGAAAACAGATGAATGAATGAATGATCTTAGGGATTACTGTCTCTGGTTTGGTCTCTGTAATGATAATTAATTTAAATTTGAAGACCTCTTTTTTGTTATGTCAAGTAAGCAGGCAGAATTTTCTCCTGACAAGCTCCTGGTGGAAGAAGCAGAATTTTCTCCTCACAAGCTCCTGGTGGAAGAAGCAGAATTTTCTCCTCACAAGCTCCTGGTGGAAGAAGCAGAATTTTCTCCTCACAAGCTCCTGGTGGAAGAAGCAGAATTTTCTCCTCACTAGCTCCTGGTGGAAGAAGCAGAATTTTCTCCTCACTAGCTCCTGGTGGAAGAAGCAGAATTTTCTCCTCACTAGCTCCTGGTGGAAGAAGCAGAATTTTCTCCTCACTAGCTCCTGGTAGAAGAATCGTGGAGACAGAAGCCAGCTGAGAGAGAGTTTCTCTCTCAGCAGCATCTGGAAGCTGGGCTGCTACAGCTGACTGAAAACTGAGTTGGAGTTTTCTTGAGACCAGAATCTGGTGAAGGCTGAAGTTGCTGCCAGGAGGGCTGCCTGGAAGGGAGAAGTTATTAATGATGTCTAGAAGGTTCCAATTTCTTCTGGGTCCTAGGGCCAGCCAAACTTCTGGAGGATTGAGGAAGCATGACTGGGATGCTAAAATTCTGTTTGTTTGTGGCTTGGTTGATCCTTGAGTTCCCGGGAACAGAAGTTGTGAAGGTTTTGAGATGTGCTGGACTCTGTGAACTTCAGTGTGTTGTAAGAACTGCCCAGAGGACTGGACAAGAACCTGGGAGCTATCTGCCTCTTGATCCAGGTGACTGGTGGATTCAGGTAGGAGCTGGGACAATGGAAGGGGATCCAGGGAATCTGAGAAACAAGGCCTGCTCTTGAATATTGAATGCTGTGATGAAATTGAAGTTTACTAGAGACCTAGGGGTGGAGGGTTTGTGTATTTTCTAATGATTTGTATGTAGTGATTAGTAATACTTAGAAACTGATTGCTAAATAAGTGATTGGTTAATTTAATCTAGTTGCCCCATGAGTGGAAGACTGACTTGTATTGTGAGATGATTGAATGACCAAGTAAGGAGACAAACTTCCTTAGAGATACCAGATGATTGTTCTTTTTTTCTTTGTTCTAAATACTGTGATCACTTTGGTGAAAACTATGTGGCCATTCTAATGATAAGCTGTTGTGAGCACTATATTGTGATTTTCTGTGATAAGATGTAATATTGTGTATATTGTATCTTGATTTGTTGTGAATGTTTTCCTTTGATTTGTTCTTGAATAGAGTGTTCAGTACACTGTGTAATCAGAATCTTAAAAGCTGTTCATGGTAGCATTCTTTTGGGAAGCTGCTCGTGCATGGCATTACATTCTCATGTCAATAAGCCCTAATAAGTGAAATACTTGGAAGTCAATAGCTGAAGTCTTAAATTAGGCAGGATCCTCATACAAAGCTTGGAGCACAGCATCTCTTCAGAGACTATATTCCCTTAGAGACAACTGGCTATTCTCTAGTCACATTTTAGAAAACATGCCCTTAAACATTGCTCTGACCATTGGGACCAAACTCAAGTCCTCCAGGAGACCATTTTCTTGGCCGTATTCTTTTGTTAATTTACCTCATTGTTTGAAAGGGCTGGTGAGGTGGAAGCCAAGGCATAGTTTCTAGTCATGGTATTTCCTCATTGTGAGGTCTCAGGAAAGACACTGTACTGTTCCAAGTTTTAGTCCAGTCTTCTGTAAAGTGAGCATAAAAACTACAGCTCTGTATATCTTGAAGGAATGTTGTGAAGATCAATGTATCCTTGGACATGAAAAATGCAGGGTGTGGTATAGGGAAAAGGTTATTGAACTTCAGATTGAAATGCAGGTTTCCAATCCTTGTTCTCTCCCTTTTTAGTAGGTACCAAATACAAATTGATAAAAATTGAATTGAAACAAATCATCAATAACATGGACAAAAGTGTCAGACTTGGTACATTTTAAGACAACTCATGTCTAAGAAATTTAGGTAACATTAGAGTACTGTATTTTTTCATCCTTAATAATCATTTTCATGATGGTATATGAGAATTTAGATGGACAAAACAGAAGGTACATGCTTGATAATATCGAATAGGATGAGAGGTATCTGGAAGCAGTGATATTAGGTATACAACAGAGCAGGTACCAAAGGTCCAGAGGGGATTCTTTTCTTTTGATGTGTGTGTGTGTGGGGGGGGGGGTAATGGGGGCATGGAGGCAATCATGGTTAAGTAACTTGCCCAAGGTCACACAGCTAGTAAGGGTATAAGGCTTTGCATTTGAACTCATTTTTACCCAGGTCCTCTTGAGTCTAGGAATGGTGCTCTATCACTGTACCACCTAACTGCCCCTCCACTGGGAATTCTTGAGAGGGATGGAGGGAAGGAATCATAGCATCCTAGAGTCAGAGGGCTCTCAGAGGTCATCAAATCCAATCCATACCTGGACAGCAATATTTTCTATAACACACCCAATAAATGGAAAATCCACCTGAAAACTTTCACTGAACAATTATTCAACGTAGGCTGCCAATTATGAATTGCTCCATTTCTTATGAAAACTTTTCCTTACTTTAAGTCAAAATATGCCTGTGAATATTCTAGCCATTCCTCCCTGTTCTGCCTTCTGGGGTCCAACAGAATGGACCTAATCTCTCTTCCATAAGAGATATTTTCAGATACTTCACCCAGCCACACTACAATTTTCATTCAGCAAGATAAATATACTCATTCCTTAATTGTTCGTTATATAGAATCATCTCCAGTAAACCTCACTTTTGCATGATCCATGTATCAATGTCCTTTCTAAAATAAGACAATAAGGACTGAAGAAAATACTCAGGTGTACTCTGAAAGGGGACAGGTTGGTGCTGCTGTGGATTAAGCACTTGTCCTGGAGTCAAGAAAATCTGAGTTTGAATCTAGCCTTAGACTATGTAATCCTGGTCAATTCACTTAGGGTCTATTTGCCCTAGCTTGTCATCTGTAAAATATGAAGACACTGAAGAAGGAAAAGTTAAACCCTTTCAGCATCTTTGCCAGGAAAATCTGGAGAACAATGTCCATGAGGTTTCTTAGGATTGGACACAATGGAATGACTGAACAATGAAAAAATCTCAAAAGGGCAGAGGATAGCAATACCCACACCCCCTCATTTGGGACAAATGGTTTCTTGATGTGGTAATATATGGCATTACCATGTTTTTTTCCAAGTATATGATATTATACTCATAGCCCACTAATGTCCACTGTACTTTTACGGATGAACTATGCCTTCTTTGTAGTGACCTAGTGCCAGCTGATTTCAGCATCCCCCAATTCAATTCACATATGGAGAATGGGTATCCTAAAAGTGTGGGAAGAACCACCAAAAGACCGACTGCATAGTTGGGGCTCAGTTACTTCCCCTATGAAATCTATGATTGCTTTCAACTTGAAGTCCAACTGTAACCCCTTTCAAAGTCCTTCTCTCACCATAAAGACTTCTGGGCTCACATCGACCATGTTTAATCCTGGATAATGATCTACAAAAATGATTCTCTCTCTCTCTCTCTCTCTCTCTCTCTCTCTCTCTCTCTCTCTCTCTCTCTTTCCCCCTTTCTTTCTCTTTCTGTGTCTCTGTTTCTGTCTGTCTGTCTGTCTCTCTCTCTCTCTCTGTCTCTCTCTCACATTAGATTATTACCCCTGAATAGAGTTCTTCCTGAAAAACCATCTTGCATGCTGACAGTATATCATGTACATAAGTTTCCCCCACTGTAGTCAAGATGGTCTCCAGATCTTATAGAATAATTCTCGTTAGTACATGCTGGTCAACCTTTATTTCTTTCCTTGGAAAAATTGAAAAGGGTTAAAAAATCCCTCACAAGAAACCCTACTCAGAAACAGAAATAGATAAATCAGCAAAACAAACAAACAAACAAAAAAACAGTTATCTTGAATGGGACTGACATTAAGTTGGCATCAAAATATTACACTGACATTACAATGAAATATGCCTCCCCCAGGATCAAAGGTCTTTCCAGGTCATTAAGATGATCCTGTGGTCTATACTCCTTCCCAAAGGTAGCCATACTGCAGTGGTGATCTGCAGAACTTCAGCTCTCTCTGAACCCCAAATCTATGACACATTTAACTACATGATGTTTTTGATAAATTTTCTATTACACTTTTTAATGCATAAGAAAACTGGCCTTATTTGGGGGCTGGATCCCAGAGTGGGGAAGATACAGATTAGATTACCTATCTAAGGGAAAAGATGATCTAATTGAAGTCATTGTCCCCTCAGAACTTTCCTGAAAGCATTCTTGACATCTTTGTTCCTCAGACTATAGACCAGAGGGTTCAACATGGGGATGATCATGGTGTAGAACACTGACACTATTTTGTCTGTGTCCATGGAGTGACTAGAGCTGGGTTGTAAGTACATGAAGATGATTGTCCCATAAAATATGGACACTGCTGTGAGATGGGAAGCACAGGTGGAAAAGGCTTTCTGGCGGCCTTCAGCAGAACGGATCTTCAAGATGGTGATGAAGATTAACAAGTAAGAGGTAAAGATGACAAGGAAGGGGAAAAAGGCATTGATTGACCCTAAGATAAAGACTATTAATTCAGTGATGTGAGTATCAGAGCATGAGAGAACTAGGAGAGGGAGAATATCACAGAAAAAGTGATGGACTATGTTGGACCTACAAAAGGAAAGCCTTAACATGTTTCCTATGACTATGGAGGAGACCAGAAAGCCACAGGTATAAGCACCAGTAACCAAATGTGCACATACAGTTGATGTCATGGTGGTGGTGTAATGTAGGGGCTTACACACAGCTGCATGCCGATCATAGGCCATGCAGGCTAAGAGAAAACTTTCAGTGGTAACAAAAACCACAAAGAAGAAAAACTGTGTAGCACATCCATTATAGGAGATGACCTTGTCTCCTGTGAGGAGCCCAACCATCACCTTGGGAGTCACGGCTGAGGAGTAGCCAAAATCAACCAGAGAAAGATTACTGAGGAAAAAGTACATGGGAGTGTGGAAGTGGGAATCCCAGCAGATCAGAGCTACTATCCCCAGGTTCCCTACCAGGGTGACGAGGTAGATGAAGGTGAATATGATAAAGAGAGGAACCTGAAGCTCTTGGGCATCTGTTAACCCTGTGAGGATGAACTCATTCACTTCAGATCTGTTCTCCATAGATCTCATTTGAGAGTTTTGTCATTCACCTACAACAAAAGAGTAACCATCAGAAAAATCCACTCTGTGTGATGAACGACTCCAAGACACAAACCATGATCAGAAACATATTTTATGGGGGAGGGGGGCAGAAATAAAGAATTAAGGGACCAAGGGCAGCTAGACATTTGTCATAGAATTACTCTATTTCCCCCAAATACATTAATTGAGTTTCTCATAAAGAGTTCCCCATGTGTTACTGTCTTTTTTTTCTATCTTACATACTTTTCCATATTACACGCTTGACTTCCAAAGTAACATTTCCACCTTTAGGAATGGTAAAATCAGGATAAGAAGGGGGATGAGCTCTTTTCTTTTGAATATCTTTCATTCTGATGAAGAAGAGAGAAAAGAGGAATAAGGTATAAGATGAAGTAAAATAAGAGGAAAATTAAAAGACTGCGAGAGTGGGGAAGAGGATCAAAGAGAGTTGGCTGAGATTTCACAGGAATCCTAGATAGTCCTAGAATCATAGTGGCCATAAAATCTATACAATGGACTGAAGTCACTAATTTCTGAGGAGGAATAACTACCAGTGGAGACTATTGCCTAACAATGGGAGTTGTCTGTCAAAAATACCACTGGTAGACCTTGTAGTAATATGTATGATTTCTAAATCTATTCCCCTTCCACAGTCTGTCCCTTTGTCATTTCTCCTCCACTGTCACTGTAGAAGCAGACAGTGTCCACAAACAGAGACATTTTGTTCTTTCATTTGCTGAAGTTTTCTGGATCCAGGAGAAATCACTATATCTTCAAATTAGTCTCCTTCAAATCTGAGCTAAAATCCTCCCTATAGGATACCTTTCATGATCCACCTCAATTCCAATTGCTTTCTCCTTTTGATTTCTTCCATTTATCCTGGATATAGGTTTTTTGTACATTGTTACTTGAATGTGGTCTAGAGATTGTGAGCACCTTGAGGGCAGGCACTCTATTTTCCCTATCTTTTGTTCTTAATGCTTAGCATGATGCTAGGTATACAGTAGACACTCAAGAAATGATTATTGACTCCCTGATTGACCAGTGGTAACCCTCCCTGCTGGAACTAAGCAAGGTGGCCTTTGGGCATCAAATAAATAGTCCATCCCCACACTCCACCATTATCCTTTACAGCATGGAAGACTGTCAGTTATGTTTCACTAACTTAGCTTCATCTCTAAGACCCACCAGACATTAGAAGAAAGTTTTCATAGAAGTTATAAGTAGGCTACCACATGCTATCTATGACAAGTTGTATCTTGAAAAAAAAAACATAGAAAACAGACTAAGAGAATCTTAAGTCAATATATTTCCTCAGTCACTTACCTCAGTTCACATCTGACCAGGAGTCACTTTCACCAAAGCCTGCCAAAAGTCATGGAAAACTGGAAAAAGAGAACAGTTGATTGAGTAGGAGTAATAGGATAAGAGATACATAACTCTCGTAGCCTATTGGAATCTCCAAAGAATTATGCCTCCCAAGAAAGATGAACTAGAATCTTTAATACAAGGAAAGAAATCTGGCTGCTAAGAAAACATTTGAACTAGTGAGATGGCACTCATAACTGGAATGTGGTTCTGGAAAACTTTCTTATTTGAGTGAAATGTGATAGGTTAATAGTAAGCTGTTATAATTTCTTTAGAACAGAGAATATAGAGTTAGAGAGCATTACAAAACTCAAAATGGATAATTTTGATTACATTAAATTGAAAAGCATCTTACAAATAAAGCCAATGTTACCAAGATTAAGTGGAAAGTGGAAAATTGAAAAAAGAACTTTTATAACCAGTATCTCTGATAAAGGCCTCATTTCTAAAATATACAAAGAAATGAGTCGAATCTATAAGAATACAAGCCACTCCCCAATTGATAAATGGTCAAAGGATATGAACAGGCAGTTCTCAGAAGATGAAATGAAAGATATCGATAACCATATGAAAAAATGTTCTCAATCACTATTGATTAGAGAAATGCAAATCAAAACAACTCTGAGGTACCACATCTCACCAGTCAGAATGGCTAAGATGACAAAACAGGAAAATGACAAATGCTAGAGAGATTGTGGAAAAATTGGAACACTAATGAATTGTTGGTGGAGTTGTGAACTGATCCAACCATTCTGGAAGGTAATCTTGAACTATGTCCAAAAATCTATAAATAAGTGCATACCCTTTGACCCAGCAATACTACTTCTACGATAATATCCCAAAGAGATCAGAGAAGTGTCAGGAGAACCCAAATATTCAAAATATTTATAGCTGCTCTTTTTGTGGTGGCAAATAATTGGAAATCAAAGGGATGCCCATCAGTTGGGGAATGGCTGAAAAAGTTGTGGTATATGAATGTAATGGAATATTACTGTGCTATAACAAATGAGGAACAGATGGACTTCATAATAACCTGGAGAGACTTATATAAACCAATGCTGAGTGAGAAGAGCAGAACCAGGAGAAATCTTTATAAAATCACAGACACGACATATGTGTGATGACTAACTTCAATAAAGTGGGCTCCTTTCAGAAATGTAAGACTAAAGGACAACTCCAAAAGACTCATGATCGAAAGAGATATCCACATCCAGAGAAAGGAAAGTTGAGTCTGAATGTAGATTAAAACAAACTACTTGCTCTGTTTCTTTTCCCTGTTTTGTTTTGTTTCCTCTTTCCCACTGATCAATCAATCAGTTATAACCATACTTTACAACCTGATTAATGATTAGTGAAGATATCTGTAGTTCCTACATTTGAGTGCATGACAGCATGGGGGGTGGGAGAGGGAAGGGGAGAAAATTTGAAACTTAAGGGAATATGGAACTGAAAAACAAATCAATTAATTTTAAAAAAAGACCTGAGAATATAGAATCATATGAGGATACCTAGGAACTAGAGTGGGAAAACATGATGGAAAGCATTTATACTACTATCAGCATAAAAGTATTCTATTATAGTCATTATTTATACTGAAAGAAGAAATAGATCAGGAATTTAGTAAACATCAGAAAGTTGGCATCAAGGAAGGATACATCAGTGATAGGGGACTTTAGGCATCTACCAGAATGTTCTTTCTCATTTTATCTCTCTCATTCTGTCTTTCTCTATCTCTAGGTCTCTGTCTTCCTCTTTCTCTGTCTCTGTCTCTATCTGTATCTCTGTCTCTATGTTTTCCTCTACCTGTCTGTCTTTTTTTTTCTCCTTTGTCTCATCCTGAATTTCTCTGTGTCTTTTTCTATGTGCCTATCTATAATTATCTATCTACCTGGCTAGCTAGCTAACCTACCTAGCTGTCTCTATTGTCAAACTATTAAGTTATTCATGACAATAATATTTTTTTCAAAGTTGAAAAGTGAAGGAACCAAGTTGAGGAAATTCTATTCTGTATTTGATTCTCAAAAATAATGAGGAACTGTTAGGTAGTATCAAAATAACGAGGAATGTTACAGCAACTAGAGGAGAATAATTCAATCAGATTAATGTTTGGGATAAAATAAAACTTGGAATCGACAGACATGCACATTAGATTTGGGGTGGGTCAATTCCAGCCATTTCAGAAGAAGGATAAAGTAGGATCCTATGAATTAATTCTAGAGGGAGTTGAAGTCTGAAAAGGCAGGAAGATCTTATGAACAAAATTTTGAAGGTGCAAGGAGGAAATTGTCAATTACACTGACTTAGACATGAAAAACATTCAGCAATAAAGGAAAACAGATATGTTACCAATGATGAATGCCAAAGCAGATCTTGTCTTATAATAATAGAGTCAGAGGAGTGCCAGGGCTCAGAATGAGTTGAGGGAAGGACAGAGAGCTAAAGACTATAAAAAGATTGTATTTTTGGGGGGGGGGGGAGGATTAGCCATTTAAATAAACAGGAGATTTGGGATTTGGATTATTCTCAGTGTTGAAAAGAAAAGTACAGAGAATGATATGCAAAGGCAGAGCAGTACAAGTCTATTTTGCTTCTGTTTTCTCTGACAAGTGAATGATCTTTGGATTTAGAAGAACCAGACAACTATAGATAATGGGGGAGTCACCTCTGTTAGTGGAGAGAAGAGAAGAAGCATTTCCATAGCATCTATTAAATCACAGGCTCTGTGTTAGACACTTTAAAAATATTATTTCATTTGATTCTCACAACCCTGTAACACTGGTGCTGTTATTATCCCCATTTTAAAGTTGGAGAAACCGAGGTAAACAGAGCTTAAGTGACTTGCTCAGGGTCACATCCTAAGTATCTGAGGTTGGATTTGAATTCAGGACTGCCTGAGTCCAGCCAGTCTCAGTGTATGTTATTCATGGTATCAGAGCTGCCTCTTTAATGTTTGCCAAGTACTTTAAACACATCAAATCATTTGATCCTCAAATCATGACCATCATATGACTGACAAGAAAGCCACTGATTTGATGGCATAATATCCAGACTTACAGAGGGGATTTCCTGTACTCTGCATTTGGAGCCCCATGTTCAGGGGTGCATTATATACTAGGGTAGGGATTCTCTAGAGGAGTTCAGCCAGGATGGAGAAGGACTTTGAAATCTTGCTGTATTGAGACTGGTGGAAGGAACTGAGGGTGTTTGGTGGAGAAAATATAAAAGAGGGGGGTCCTGGCAGGGGTTGGGATTAGTTATCTTCAAGTAGATGCAAGACTGACATGTGGAGAAAGGATCTGGTTTGTTTTACTTATACCTAAAGGGAAGAACTGGGAGTAAACTATAGAAGTGAAGAACAACAAACTTACATTTGAAGTAAGGAAAATATTCCAAAACTACTACTTTGTGGAAGGAGTGCTTTGGCATGCACTGGATTTCCCCTCAATTAAAGTTTTAAGGAAAGGGCTAGTGGACTGCCCAGTCAACATTTTATATAGATATGTACACATAAATGTATGTCTATGTGCATATTATATATATATATATATATATGTATATACATAAATATATACACAACACATAAATGCTGTAAACATTCACACACATACATGTATATACACATAATATATAAATACATATATATATATATATATATATATATGTATTAGTGAGGAGAAGAGAGGCAGAGACATAAAAAGTTCCTCATTTTATGGGGAAATATGACTCCTAGCATTTCTTATTATCCCTATCTGTATGGAAAAGGCCGCTCATCTAAAAGCCTCTGTTCACACATATGTCAAAAGAGGATAATATTCGTGATCCCTGCATCACAGGGCTGTTCTAATTATAGAAGGAGATCGTTCTGCAAAGTGCTTTGAAAACCTTAAGCCTCTATATAAATTTTACCTTCTGTTATTATATTAATCAGGAATACCACTCCAGTCTGTGTTATCTTTGACAAGTTCCTCAAGGTCTTTTATTCCTAGGATACTATGGATCTCAATTTATTTATTGATGAAGACATGATATTAGACCAGATTATCTCTGAGGTTCATTCCAGTTCTAAATCAGTGATTCAGTGATACTTTTAACCCCTACTAATTTTAAAGACTTTTCAACAAAATTAAAAGGTGAATAAAGAATTTACTGAAAGACAAAGGGAGAGGTAGAAAGGGGCAATTTATTTCTCATAAAAGAGGTAAGAAAAAGCTTTTACAGTAGAGAGGAAGAGAGGGGAGGTGAGGGGCAGTAAGCGAACCTTACTGTCATAGGAATTGTTTCAAAAAGATAATGACATATATACTCAATTGGGTTATTGAAATTTATCTTACTCCATAGGAAAGTAGGAGAGGAAGGGGGATTGATAGTAGCGAGGGCAAATTAGGGATGGAGTAGTCAGAAACAAAACACTTTTGAGGAGGGACAGGGTGAAAACAGAGACAATAGAATAAATGATGGGGATGAGATGGAGGGAAGTACAGTTAGCAATAGTAATTGTGAAAAACCATGAAGCACATTTCTCTCATAAAGGCCTCATTTATCAAACATATAGAAAACTGAGTCAAAGTTATAAAAACTAAGCGCCATTCCCCAATTGTTAAATGATCAAAATATTGATTAGTTTTCAGATGAAGGAATCAGAGCTATCTATAGACAAATGAAAAAATGCTCTAACTCTCTATCAATTGGAAAAATGCAAATTAAGACCATACTGAGGTACTTCCTTACACTTATTAGATTGACTAATAGGATAGAAAAGGAAAATAACAAATGTTGGAGGGTATTGTGGGGGGGGGGTGGGGGCAATGAGCCATTAGTGCATTGTTGTTGTAATTGTTAACTGAGTCAACCATTTTGTAGAGCAACTTGGAATTGTGCCCCAAGGGCTATAAAACTATGCATACCCTTTGATCTAGCAATACCACTACTTGGTGTGTATCCCCCCAAAAAACTTTTAAAAAAAGAAAAGTGAATTACATGTACTAAAATATAACAGCTCTTTTCTGGGGACAAAGAATTAGAAACTGAGGGCATGCCCATCACAATGGCTGGACAGGATGTGCCATGTGATTATGATGAAATACTATTGTGTTATAAGAAATTATGCAACCTTAGATCCTTGACACATTTCACTAGCTGTGTGACTTTGTGCAAGGCACTTAACCCCAATTGCCCTGCCCACCCCACTCCAAAAAAAAAAAAAGCTTAAAAAAAGAAATTATGAGCAAGATGCTCTTACAAAAACCTGGAAAGATTTTCATGGGATGATGCAAAGTGAACTGTACTATGTACAATGTAAAGCAAAAGTATAAGATGATCAGCAGTGAACAACTTAGCTATTCTCAGAAATACAACAATTCTAAACATTTCTGAAGGACTTATGACAAAAAATGCTATCCACCCCAGAGAAAGAGCTGATGGTGTCTGAATAGAGATAGCAGCATACTTTAAAAAAATTCTTGAGTTTTTTTGGTCTATATTTTCTTTCACAATAAAACTTCTATTGTGTTGCATGACTACACATGTATAATCTATAATAAATTGTTTGCCTTCTCAATGGTGTGGTGATGTGGTGAGAGAAGAAGGGAAATGATTTGGAACTAAAAGTTTTAAAAATTAATGTTAAATTTTTTTCATATAACTGGGGAAAATTTAAAAAATAAACAAGAATCAATTTTAAAAAGATTTTCATTAGTTTTCACAATGCTACAATAAAATAATTGTTCTTCTAGTGCAGTTAATGTGGAACTTGTAGGTAAGGCTAAATAAATAATTGAAACTTTATCCAAAAGATTATCAGTGGTATAAAAAATATGTTTTTACAACTTAAAACAATGAAGGATTTTCCTTTAGCATAATAGGAACTACATTACATAGGATACAACAACCAACTTAAGAGTCAGGATTTACAGTAATACTTGTCTTCTACATGGTTCTCTTGAGGCATTTTTGTAATTGATATTATTGAATCAAATAGGTATAGATATATTCCATGACAATCTCACTGACGTACTAAAGGTTATATTGTCTTGCTTTCCCATGTCTAGAGAGAGCACTTTTTGGTTACCAGGGCAGATTAGGTCAGGTGTTTTCTACTCAAAAATTCTGAATTGTTGGCAGATAGTACTATTTTAGAAAGAGCACTTTTTTAAGAGTCTGAAGACTTGGGTTCTAATCTTGCTTGGATCTGCATTAATTTCTTCTGTGACTTTACAGAAGTTAATCAATCCTTCTAGACCTCTGTCTCCTCATTTGGAAAATGAGATTTATATTTTTCAAGTATGGGGGTCACATAGTGGTTTTGAAGAAAATAGATGCCAAGAATCAAGGGCTATAGACATGAGAATTACCATGATCAGCAAAAGTTATTAGGCTTGTGCATTATAACAGATAAATGAGTGCCCTGAGAAAAACAGATGGAAAAGAGGATAGAGTATTACTACACTGCGATGCACTGGTGTGGCAATGTGGTGTGGTGTAGAGGGCTTTTTTTAAATCTGTAAACCAAGATGTGTATTTAAATCCTACCTCAGACCTTTATTAATTGTGTATGTCTAGAAAAGTTATTTAAGTCATTTAGCCTCAAATTATTTCTCTGTAAAAAGTGGAATAATAATAATGGTATTTATCCTTCCTGCCTATGTCAGCCCTGTAGGCACCTGAAGATAACTAATCCCAACCCCAGCCCTGACATCCATCTTTTATCTTCTTTACACCAAATACCCTCAGCTCCATCCACCAATCCCAATATGACAATGGTATCTAACAGCTGTTGGGAAAGTTAAACGAGACAAGCCATATAAAGCTCTTTCCAAATATTTGAGTCCTACATGAATGTGAGCTATTATCATTGAGGGCAAGGGCTGTATCTAATCTAAATTTTGTTATCAGGCCTCTCCCTCAAGAACTTAATGTTGTGCTCTGCACACAGCATCCTTTAGTCACCATTACTCAATTAAGCATTCATTAACACCACAGGGACATCAGTTCCCCAAATTGCTCCTTCAGTTGCTTAAAGGATAATGACCCTGAAAAGCTGCACATAGAAAGTAATAACTAGTGTTTATGGAACACTATTGAACACAATTAACTCTTGAATTTCTTTGAGCCCCAACACAATCCTATGAGATGAGTACAAGAGTAATTATGCAAAATTTATGGATAAGAAAAAGGAAGAAGTCAAATGCCTTACCCATGGGGAAACAGTGAGACAGAGAAGGATTGTCTCTGAGTCTTTCTGCCTCCAGATCCAACATTGTTTCACCATAGTATGTTGCTGTACACATAAACACAGCATCTTTGGATTGGATGTTCTAGATGTTAGCTGACCTGATATGAAGAAAGGTCACCACGACACCAAAGAGGAGAGTTAGCCAAGAATGTTACATTCAAGGTTTGACCTTGAAGTCCCAAGCCTAGAAAGCATGTGATCCTATTGGAGAAACTTTTCACTAGTCACTGGTGTAAAGACTTCAAGGTTCCTACTGGCAGAGAGTTCACTCTTTGTCATCATTGTGGCACAAATGCTAATAGAGTTAGTAATGCCCATCCCTACCCTCCATTCAGCTCAGCCTCAGGAAACACAAAAGAAACTCGATGAATGAGTTGATGACCCATGGAATTTGACCTACAAGCTGGTACCACAACATTAAGTCCTATAGCAGAATGTTTCAATGGCAATAGTGGAATTGAGAGATGAGGCAGGGACTATATGCAGTCCTGGGAACCCTGAAGCTCTTGGGAGATGGTGCTTCTTTGGAGATACTTGGCAGTTCTGCTGCAAACTCAAGAACAAAACAAATAATTAAATTCTGCTCTGAACATGAGGGAAAAGTCCTGAGTACCCACAGAGACCATTTCCTTAATTAGAATTTGTCATTCTTAGTTTGTCATTACTAAAGTGAAATAGAAAGGGACCTGGGCTTGGCCATTAATAAAAACTGGATTCTAATCCTCCTAGCTATGTGACATTGACTAAGTTACTGAAAATCTCCAAGTCTTCATTTATTCATCATTGAAATGAGTATGATAGTCTCAGAGCTGAATACAATAAAAAAATTTTGGTGAAGATGAACGAGATGTACAGTAGTCTAAAGTCTTAGCTAATTTATCTTTGAAACAGGTATAATAATCTCAGAGCTTGAGTCAATCAAGAAGTTTGGGGGAAGATCAAATATGATACTGAAAATGAAAGATGTGTGATAGTGAAAAGATAGTGAAAATGGGGTAGTCAAAAGATCCCTGAACTAGGTTTTAAAGATCGGAGGTGAAATTAGCTGTCACTGTGAAACTATAGGCAAGTCACTTATCCTGGATGAACCTTAATTTTCTCATTTTTAACATGCAAATACGAATAATAGTGTGCTCTAACTCTCAGGATTATTGTGGTCACAGAGGAAAATGATATTTGTAACGCAATTGAGAAATAATTTACTACTTACAGTACCAATAAAACATGGTTAGCTCCAACTCTTCGAACTATTATTGCAAATCCCCAAGGTGTTTATGAACCACTAAATGGGAAACACTGCACTAATTACATCATTTTACCTCTCACCTAACTATTCTGGTTTCCACTTCAGCCTGTCCCAAAGTATGAACTTCAGAGATATTTGTTGAATTTCATTGAAAAAAGTGAAAGGAAATTCAACTTTTTTTCAAATGCACCATGGGTAGGGTGTTAGTGATATTTGCAGAATGCACATTCTTGGGGTGGTGGGGCCAAGATGGTGGAGTAGAAGCTCAAACTTGGTGTGGGCTCTGGCTCTAAACAATTCCAATACCTGTAAAAAAATGACTCTAAACAAATTTTAAAGCTACAGAACCCACACAGTGACAGAGAGAAAGAAATCTCCAGCTGAAGACAGCCTGCAGGCCAACAGAAAAGCTCTATTGCAGCAAGTTGGGAGCCAAGCTCAGTCCCAAAGGAGCCACATGGTTCCAGCCCCAGAGAGGCCCAGCCCAGCAGCAGCCAGAGCAGACTTCAGGAGAGAGAATAACCAGCAGCTGTGGTGGCTTCTAGACTTCTCAACCCATAAACGCCAAAGACAAAGTAAAAACACTATATAGATGTGAGCTATCATTATTGCCATGGCTCTTCTATTCCACATCTTTGAGGCCTCCAATCAGAATCCAACAATGGGCCCACAGTGCTACTGGATAATTTTAACAAGGGAATAAAAGTAGGAAGGGATAACTGACATAGTGTCTGCTATATCTTGGGGCTTGTTATGTTCAAAACAATGCCATCCAAAAACAGGAGTATCTGGAGGACCTCACCATTCACAGCAATCTCTTCATAACTTGGAATCTCTACTAGATCTCCATCATAATGAAAGAGAGTTTTGGGGAAGAAACTCTAAAAGATGAATATGCAAATACAGGAGGAATCCATGATCTCATCAGCACGATGAAGAATGCCTATTGTCTATACTCTGATATGCAGCAGAGTGAACACCCTATAAAACTCATCCACTAGTATATATTTCATGAACAGATGCTGAAAATGAACAATGAAGTTAGACCCAGAATTAAACTGGAAGAGGAGAGTAGACTAGATTGGCTTGAAAAATTTCAAAGATCCTTTAAGGATGGTAAACTTCCCCCTGAATCAAAGGTCTAAATCTTTAATACTGACATTCTCCTCATGATGTATGGCTGGTAGAAAAGGAACCCTTCCATTTCTGGAGAACCAAAAATGAGTACCACCCAAAGTATAATTCAGAACTGAACAATGTCCTTGAAGCATGCTGCAACTCATTACAAACTGGGAATTAAGGAGAAATGGAGTCAAAGACATGCATTCATGAGAAAAAAAAAGATAGGTGAATCTCATTAGATAGAGAATCATATAACAGATGGACAGACCCTGTTGGTAGCCTCATGGTGTTTACAGAAATCAAGGAAGGCCCTGCAAATGTTGTGTGGACCAGTATTGATGCACTTAAGAGTAGACATAGTAAGAATGTCATAGGATGGACTGAAAACCACGCCTTTGGAGGAACTAGCCACATAGATGATATCATAGCTCCATTTGAGTATTTTGATAGTCATGCATTTATATCATTTTAACCTACTTAGATTTTTGTTAACTATGTTCTTTCTCAGCTTAGACCTTTACCCCAGACCTAATCCTTTTCAAATTTCCATGTAGGCTTGTTATTCAGTGATAAGTATCTTACTATGTGCAAGAACCTCTAGGAGATGCTGGGGGAGATATAAAGATGAATTAAACATTGGCCATGTGCTTAAGAGTTTATAATCTACTGTGTAAGGTGCCTATTGAAAATATTGAAGTAATTACATTATAAAGAATTATGACAAAGTTTGCTGCAGGTGATTAAAGACTGGATTTGACATCAGGAAGACTTTAATTAAAGTCTCACCTCACGTAACATACAATAGTGGCTTTATAACCTTCGGAAAGTCATTTAAACTCTTAGTGCTCTGAAACTGACTTACAGACAATTCACTACTCTTAATGTTTAGGGGAATTTTTTCACCAATAGTACTTATACTGAAAAAAAAATCACTGGTCTGAGGAAAAAATGATATCAACAATATAAAATATTGATAGGTTATCTGATAATTGCAATAGAAGGGGCACACCTAAAGTACTATGGAGATTCAGAAGGGAGACACACACACACACAGGGAGAGAGAGAAACAGAGACAGAGAGAGAAAGAGAGAGAGCACATATGGTGGTAGGGTGAAAATAGGACAGGCTTCATGAAGCAGATAGTAATTCAGTTGATTTTTGAAAGATGATAGCTAACAATAGTAATGTTTGACATTTATAAAGGATGTCCTAAAAATTTTACCAATTTTAAGCTTTAATAGGGTAAAAGTGCACTAAGACATTTGGTGCACCTCTGTTTAGTACATTAAAATTTACAAAATGCTTTCCATTAAAAAAAAAATCTAAGATGAAATTTTGAAAAAAACAAGCAAAATTTGACACACATTATTTATTGGGCAATGTGTTCCTTCCCAGAAATTGTACCTCATGTTCTAACTCACACAACCAGTTTTAGGATTTGTGTGTAAATATGTGTTTGTGCAAGTGTGTGGGCATCTTTGCATTCTTCTAATTGCTATTAATAATAAGTTTTGCCTAAAAAAAATCTCATGAGAAAATGCATATTATCTCTCCTGGGTCTATTTTCCAGGTCAGTGCTTTTTCCAATGAGATATTTCACATTGCCATATATATATATTTTTTCATTTGTTTGAATCTGTTTTATATTATCTTGATTTCTCATAAAGTCATTAGCTTCCAGTTGCTCCAATCTAATTCTGAGTTATTCTCTTCAGTGAGTTTTTGAAATTTCCTTTCCATCTGGCAAATTTGGCTTTTTAAGGCATTCTTCTCTTCATTGGATTTTTGGGCTTCTTTTGCCATTTGGGTTAGTCTATTTTTTAAGTTGTTATTTTTTCAGTATTTTTTTGGTTCTCCTTTAGCAGGATATTGACTCACTTTTTCATGATTTTCTTGCATCATTCTCATTTCTCTTCCCAATTTTTCCTCCACTTCTCTTACTTGAATTTCAAAATCCTTCTTGAGCTTCTCCATGGCCTGTAACCAATTCTTATTTTTCTTGGAAGCTTCTGATGCAGGAGTTCTGAATTAGTTGTCTTCCTTTCATTCCATGCTTTGATCTTTTTTGTCCCCAAAAAAGGATTTTATGATCTGTTTGTGCTTCCTCTGATTGCTCATATTGCCAGCCAATTACTTGAATTTTGAGTGCTTTGCCATGGTAGAACTCTGCTTCGAGATTGCTGAGAGCTATGTCCCAAATTGCTGGCATTTTCCCAGCTGCCAGAGCTATTAGGAGTGTGCCCTCTATGCAGTCCCCATAAGCTATGGCACACTGGCCACATACCCCTGGGCCACCACCCAAGACTGTGATCCAGATCCAAGTAGGTTAAAGCAAGAGTGATTACCTCCTTAATGGTTGCTTGTTCCCCCTGCAATCTGCAGGCCAGGAGTTTTGGAGGCAGTCATGAGGCAGCTTCTATGGCCACCATGGCTCTGCCACTTCTCTCCCTGGGGGCAGGGGCCAGACCATGCTCTTCCCTCACCATTTCCAACAGGGTTCCCACCTGACGTTTTACTTACTTTTTGGCATTTATGGGTTGAGTAGTCTGGAAACTGCCACAGCTGGTGATTCACTCTCTTGAAGTCTGCTCCACCTACAGCTGGTAGGGGATACCCTAGTGCCAGAACCACATGGCTCACATGGGACTGTGCTTGACTCCCAGCCTGGTGCAATAGACCCAGCCTGTCAGCCTGCCTGGGTGCCTTCAGTGGAAGATTTGTTTCTCTATGTCACTTTGTGGTTTCTGTAGCTCTAAAATATTTTTAGAGTTATTTTTTACATGTATTGGAGGTGGTGGGAGCTGGAGCCAGGCAGAAGTCCTGTATTTACTCCACCATTTTGGCTCCAACCCCCCAAAATAACATATTAAAGTGTCAAATTAGAATATATCATCATGATATTATATATGTGTATGTGAGTGTGTGTGTGTGTGTGTGTGTGTGTATTTGTGGATGTGTTAAGGGATTGTTAGGAATACACAGTCTCCCACCTCTCATATTTCCTCTTCAGTTATTAAAAGACATCAATTTGAATAACCACAAAGAGAGAATAACTGGTGTTTCTAGAGCACTTTCATATTTGAAAAGAACTTTATGTAAATTAACTCATTTAATCCTGAGGACAAGCCTGTGAGGTAAGTACATAGGTGTTATTATGTACATTTTCTGGAGAAGGAATATGGGACTCAGAGAGATGAGGCAACTTATCCATGGGGAAAGAACTAGCAAGTTTCAGAGGTAAAGATGTTAGCCATCAAGCATTTATTAAAGACTTACTATAGCACTGTGCTAAGTGTTGGGGATACCAAAGAGGCAAAAGCAAGGTCCCTGCCCTCCAGAAGTTCACATTCTAAAAGGAAGGTAAGCAAATAACCATGTGCACAAAAGTGAATAGAGTAGTAATGGAAGGAAATCTCAAAGGCAAGAGTTTTTTTCTTTTAAATTTTAATTTATGGAATTAAACATTTCTATAACAGTATAACAAAAAAGGTGAATGCACGTAAAACTGTGTATCCACTCTGTATAACTTTCTATTCCTTTTAAATATATAATGAAGTTATCCTGTAAATCTTTTCTTCTCCCACCCCCCCCAAGACAGACACCATAAGATGTGTGTGTGTGCACAGATGTAAATTTTTCTATATATGCCCCTTTTATCAGTTTTTTCTCTGGATTCAGATAATATCTTTCTTCATTTATAATACTCAGGTGTACTCTGAGAGGGGACAGGTAGGTTCTGCAGTGGATTAAGCACTTGGTCTGGAGTCAAGAAGATCAGAATTTCAATCCAGTTTCAGACATTTACTAACCATGTAATCCTGGGCAATTCACTTAGGCTCTATTTGCCCTAGCTTTTCATCTGTAAAATATGAAGGCACTAGAGAAGGAAAATTTAAACCATTTCAGCATCTTTGCTATGAAAACCTGGAGACCACTGTCCATGGGGACACTTAGAGTTGGAAACAACAGAATGACTGAACAATGAAAAAAAATCTGAAAAGGGCAGAGGATAACAGTATCATCACCCCCCTCATTTGGGACAAATGGTTTCTTGATGCGGTCATATATGGTATTACTACTTTTTCTTCCAAGTATGCTATTGATTAATATTATACTCATAGCCTACTAATACCCACTGTACTTTTACAGATGAACCATGCCTTCTTGATAGTGACCTAGTGCCAGTTGATTTCATCATCCCCCAATTCCATTCACATATGGAGAATGGGTAGTGTCAAAGTGGGGGAAGAACCACCAAAGACCTACTATGTAGCTGGGCCTCCGTTACTTCCTCTGTGAAATCTATTTTTGCTTTCAACTTGAAGTCCAACTACAACCCTTTCACAGTCCCTCTGTCCATGCAAACTTCTGGGCTCATATAGACCATGTTTAATTCTGAATAATGACCTACAAAAATGATTACTCTCTCTCTCTTTCTCTCTGTTTCTGTCTCTGTCTTTCTCTGCCTCTCTTTGTCTCTCTGTCTCTATCTCTGTCTCTCTGTCTCTTTCTCTCTGTCTCTGTCTCTCTGTCTCTCTGTCTCTGTCTCTCTCTATCTCTCATTAACTTATTACCCCTAAATAGAGTTGTTCCTGAAAAATCAACTTGAATGCAGATAGTATAGCATGTTCATAAGTTTCTTCCACTGTGGTCAGCATGGTTTCCCGATCTTATCAAATAATCCAAGTTAATAAATCCTGGTCAACTTTTATTTCTTCTCATGGAAAAATTGGAAGGGGTAAAAAAAATCCCTCACAGGAACCTCTATTCAGAAACAGAAATAAAGCAGCAAAAGAACCAGTCAGCTTCAATGGAACTGACATTAAGTTGGCATCAAAATACTGTATTGCCATTACAATGAAATATGCCTCCCCCACAGGATCAAAGGTGTTTCCAAGTCATTAAGACCAACCTGTCGTTTATATTCTTTCCCAAAGGTAGCCATACTGCAGTGTGGGGTGGGGGGGAAATTTGGAGTCAGCTCCATGTGTATGGAGATAATTACATTTTGAGTGTGAACACCTGAAGTGTAGAAATCAAGAAATTCTACAAATCAGGACCTAATTTATTTGTTGATGATGTATATTAAAGAAAGTGATAGAGAAAGTCATAATATGGATTAAATTTCCAAGTGTGTCACAAATACACTGTTGGGGTTTTTTTTGTTGTTGTTGTTGTTTTGTTTGTTTTTATTCTGGAGAGTTGGTTCTTAAGCATTTCCCAGCTCATCTCTGCTTTAGGGACTGCTGACTAAGCAATACCATGAGAATCAAAGTTCTATTTTCCAAGCAACTCAGGGACTTTTGTCTTGTAACTGTTTTAAAAAAATGTATATAGTTGATCTTCCCCTATGTAGGAATTTTGCTACAATTACTATATTGTCCTTAAGTGTGTGTGTGTGTGTGTGTGTGTGTGTGTGTGAAGGCATCTAGGTGGAACAGTGGATAGAGTACTAGGTTGGTAGTCAAGAGGAGTCTTTTCCATGACTCAAAGAGAGCCTCAGTCACTTACTAGCTGTGTGGCCCTGGCCAAGTCACTTAACCCTGTTTACTCAGTTTCCTCAATTGTTAAATAAGCTGGAGGAGGAAATAGGAAACCACTCTAGTATGTTTGCTTAGAAAGACCCAAAATGAGGTCATGAAGAATCAGACACAACTGAACAACAACAAGAAAACAAGACATGCATATTATTCATTCCACATAACAATTTTATGCGATAAAGGATACTATTAAGGCCCCTTAATCATAAGGAAACTGAGCTTGGCACTTACTTCGATCTATCCAACAGGAAAGTATCTATAAAAATACAACTTCAGCTCTCTCCTAACCCCAAATCTATGACACTTTCTACTACATAATATTGCCTTTGCTAAATTTACTATTACACCTTTTAATGCATAAGAAATATTGCCTGATTTGGTGCTGGATCCCAGAGTGGGGAAGGTACAGATTGGGAAAAAGATGATCTAATTAAAGTTGCTGTCATCTCACAGCTTTTCTAAAAGCATTCTTGACTTCTTTGTTCCTCAGACTATAGACCAGAGGGTTCAACATAGGGATGATCATAGTGTAGAACACGGACACTATTTTGTCTGTGTCCATGGAGTGACTAGAGCTGGGTTGTAAGTACATGAAGATGATTGTCCCATAAAATATGGACACTGCTGTGAGATGGGAAGCACAAGTGGAGAAGGCTTTCTGGCGGCCTTCAGCAGAATGGATGTTCAAGATGGTGATGAAGATTAACAAGTAAGAGGTAAAGATGACAAGGAAGGGGAAATAGGCATTGATTGACCCTAAGATAAAGACTATTAATTCAGTGATGTGGATATCAGAGCAGGAGAGAAATAATAGAGGGAGAATATCACAGAAAAAATGATGTACTATGTTGGACCTACAAAAGGAAAGGCTAAACATGTTTCCTATGACTATGGAGGAGGTCAGAAAGCCACAGAGGTATGCACCACTAACCAAATGTGTACATACAGTTGATGTCATGGTTGTGGTGTAATGTAGGGGCTTACACACAGCTGCATGCCGATCATAGGCCATGGAGGCTAAGAGGAAACTTTCAGTAGTAGCAAATGCCACAAAGAAGAAAAACTGTGAAGCACATCCATTATAGGAGATGACCTTGTCTCCTGTGAGGAGCCCAGCCATCACCTTGGGAGTAATAGCTGAGGAGTAACCAAAATCTACCAGGGAGAGGTTACTGAGGAAAAAGTACATGGGAGTGTGGAGGTGGGAATCCCAGGTTATTAGAGCTACCATCCCCAAGTTCCCTACCAGGGTGATGAAGTAGATGAATGTGAACATTATGAAGAGAGGAACCTGAAGCTCTTGGGCATCTGTTAACCCTATGAGGATGAACTCATTCACTTCAGATCTGTTCTCCATAGATCTCATTTGAGGGTGTTGTCATTCACCTACAAAAAAAGAGTAACCATCAGAAAAATTGGATCTGTGTGATGAATGACTCCAAGACACAAACCATGGTGAGAACCATATTTATGGGGGGGGGGGGGAAAGAAATAAGGAATTAAGGGCCCAAGAGCACCTAGATATTTGTCATAGCAATTACTCTATGTCACCCAAATCTATTGATCCAGTTTCTCATAAAGATAGAGTTTCCAATGTGTTAACACCTTTTTTTTTCTATCTTACATACTTTTCCATATTACATATTTGACTTCCAGTGTGACATTTCCACCTTTAGGAATGCTAAAGACATTCCCTGGTAAAATCAGAATAAGAAGAGGAACAAGCTCTTTTCGTTTGAATATCTTTCATTCTGATGAAGAAGAGAGAAAAGAGGAATAAAGTATAAGATGAAGTAAAATAAGAGGAAAATTAAGACTGCGAGAGTGGGGAAGAGGATCAAAGAAAGTTGGCTGAGATTTCACAGGAATCTTGGTTAGTTGTAGAATCATAGTGGCCATAAAGTCTTCACAACGAACTGAAGTCACTAATTCCTGAGGAGGAATAACCACCAGTGGAGACTACTTGCTTAACAGTGGGAGTTGTCTGTCAAAAATACCACTGGTAGACCTCATAGTAATATGTATGATTTCTAAATCTATTCCCCTTCCCTGTCCCTTTGTCATACAGTCTGTGCTTTCATTTGCTGAAGTTTTCTGGATCCAGGAGAAATCACTTTATCTTCAATTTAGTCTCCTTCAAATCTGAGCTAAAATCCTCCCTACAAGATACCTTTCATGATCCACCTCAATTCCAGTTGCTTTCTCCTTTTGATTTCTTTCATTTATCCTGAATATAGGGTTTTTGTACATTGTTACTTGTATGTCGTCTAGAGATGGTGAGCAACTTGAGGCAGGGACACTATTTTCCCCTTTCTTTTGTTCTTACTGCTTAGCATGATGCTAGGCATACATTGGGTACTTAATAAATGTTTACTGACTCCCTGATTAACCAGTGGTAACCCTCCCTGTTGGAACTAAGCAAGGTGGCCTTTGGGCATCAAATAAATAGTCCATCCCCACACTCTATCATGAACCTTTACTGCTTGGAAGAATCTGTCACAGTTATGTTTCACTACTTAGCTTCATCTCTAAGAAGCACCAGATTAGAAGAAAATTTTCATAGAAATTTTAAGAAAGCTGCCATTTGCTATCTATGTCAAGTTGTATCTTGAAACAAATGTAGAAAACAGAATAAGAGAATCTTAAGTCAGTATATTTCCTCAGTCACTTACCTCAGATCACATCTGAGCAGGAGTCACCTCCACCAAATCCTGCCAAAATTTCATAGAAAACTGGGAAAAGAGAAGAGTTGATTAAATAGGAATAATGAAAGGTAAGAGATATATAACTCTAGTAGCCTATTAGAGTCTCCAAAGAATTATGCCTACCAAGAAAGATGAACTAGAATCTCTAATGCAAGGAAACAAATCTGGCTGCTAAGATCACATTTAGAATAGAGAGATGGAACTCATATCTGGAATGTGGTTTTGGAAAACTTTCTCGCTTGAAAGTTTCTGGAAAAGTTGCTTGAAATATGATAGGTAACAGTAGGCTGTTTTAATTTCTTTGGAAGTGAGTATATAGAATCATATAAGGATACCTAGGAACTAGAGTGGGAAAACATGATGGAAAGCATTTATACTTCTATCAGCATAAAAGTATTCTATTATAGCCAAAGAGGAAACATCAGGAATTTGGTAAACATAAGTAAGTTGGCATCAAGAAAAGATACATCAGTGATAGGGGACTTTATCTAGGCATCTGCCAGAATGTCTTTTATCTCTCTCATTCTGTCTCTCTCTATGTCTCTGTCTCTGTCTTTCTCTATTTCTGTCTCTGTCTCTATCTGCATCTCTGACTCTATGTTCTTCGCTACCTATCTGTTTTTTTCCTTTGTCTCATCCTGCATTTCTCTGTGACTTTTTCTATGTGCCTATCTATAATCATCCATCTACCTGGCTAGCTAGCTAGCCTACCTAGCTGTCTCTATTCTCAAACTATTAAGTTCTTCATGACAATGATATTTTTTCCAAGGTGAAAAATGAAGGAACCAAAATGAAGAAATTTTATTCTGCATTTGATTCTCAAAAATGATGAAGAACAGTGACATAGTATCAAAATAATGAAGAATTTTACAGTAACTGGAAGAAATTAACTCAATCATCTTAATGTTTGAGATAAAGTAAAACTTGAAATTGCAGACATGCACATTAGGTTTCCGGTGGGTCATTTCCTTATTAGAGGAAGGATAAAGTAAGATGCTATGAATTAATTCTAGAGGGAGTTCAAGTCCAAAGGGACAGGAAGATCTTACGAACAAAATTTTGAAGGTACATAAAGAAAAATTGTTAATTTGACTTCGATGAGAAAAAATTCTGCAATAAAGGAAAACAGATTGGTAACCAAGGATGAATCCCAAAGCAAATCTTGTCTTATAGTAATAGAGGAGCGCCAGGGCTCAGGATGAGCTAAGGGAAGCACAGAGAGCTAGAGACTATAAAAAGGTTAGGGTTTTTTGGGGGGGAATTGGCCATTTAGATAAACAGAAGATATGGGGTTGGGATGATTCTCAAGGTTGAAAAGAAAAGTACAGTGAATGACAAGCAAAGGCAGAGAAGCTCAAATCTTTTGCATCTCTTTTCTCTGACAAGGGAACAACCTTCAGATTTAGAAGAACTGAACAACTATAAATAATGGCGGAGTCGCCTCTATTAGTGGAGAGAAGAGAAGGAGCATTTCCATAGCATCTATTATATGCCAGGCCATGTGCTAGGCACTTTAAAAATATTTCATTTGATTCTCGCGACCCTGTAACATTGGTGCTGTTGTTATCCCCATTTTAAAGTTGGAGAAACCGAGATAAACAGAGCTTAAGTGACTTGCTCAGGGTCACATCCCAAGTATCTGAAGTTGGATTTGAACTCAGGGCTACCTGATTCCAGCCAGTCCCAATGTATGTTATTCATGGTACCAGAGCTGTCTCTTTAATGTTTGCCAAGTACTTTAAATACATCAAATCATTTGATCCTCATAAGATCTTTGTGACACATGTGACTGACAAGAAAACCATTGATTTGATGGCATAGTATCCAGACTTACAGAGGGGATTTCCTGTACTCTGCATTTGGAGCCCCATGTTCAGGGGTGCATTATACACTAGGCTAGGGATTGTCCAGAGGAGTTCAGCCAGGATGGAGAAGGACTTTGAAATCTTGCTATATTGAGACTGGTGGAAGGAACTGAGGGTGTTTGGTGGAGAAAAGATAAAAGAGGGGCATCCTGGCAGGGGTTGGGATTAGTTATCTTCAAGTAGATGCAAGACTGACATGTGGAGAAAGGATCTGGTTTGTTTCATTTATACCTAAAGGGAAGAGCCTGGAGTAAACCATAGAAGGGGAGAACAACAAACTTATGTATGAAGTAAGGAAAATATTCCAAAACTACTCTTTTGTGGAAGGAACACTTGGGCATGCACTGGATTTCCTCTCAATTAAAGTTTTAAGGAAAGGGCTAGTGGACTACCCATTCAACATCTTATATAGATATGTACACACAAATGTCTATGTGCATATTATATATATGTATGTATATACAGAAATAAATACATAAATACTATAAATATTCACACACATATATGTATATACACATAATATGTAAATGCATGTAGATGTATTAGTGAGAAGAGAGGCAGAGACAGAAAAAGTTCCTCATTTTATGGGAAAATATAACTCCTACACAAGTGTTTCTCAACCTGTGAGTCCCGACCCCTTTGGGGGTTGAATGACCCTTTTGTAAGGTTCACAGGGGTCACCTAAGACCATCAGAAAACACATATTTCCGATGGTCTTAGGAACCAAGACATGGCTCCTCTATCTGTCTCCAGGCGGGCCCGCCCACAAGCAGATGTGCCCACATACAAGTATTAAAGGGTCACAGCATTAGGAAGGTTGAGAACCACTGTCCTAGACTTTCTTATTGTCCATATATGTATAGAAAACACTCCTCCTTTAAAAACCTCTGTTCACACATATGTAAAAAGAGGATAATTTTCGTGACCCCTGCATCACAGAGCTGTTCTAATTGTAGAAGGAGATCGTTCTGTAAAGTGCTTTGAAAACCTTAAACCTCTATTTAAATGTTATCTTCTGTTATTATATTAATCAGGAATACTACTACAGTCTGTTATCTTTGACAAGTTCCTCAAGGTCTTTTATTGCTACGATACTATGCACGTCAATTTATTCACTGATGAAGAGATGATATTAGACTAGATAATCTCTGAGGTTCATTCTAGTTCTAAATCAGTGATTCAGTGATACTTTTAACCCCTACTAACTTTAAAGAATATTCAACAAAATTAAAAGATGAGAAAGGAATTTACTGAGAGAAAGAGAGAGGTAGAATGGGGCAATTTATCTCTCATAAAAGGGTAAGAAAAAGCTTTTACAGTAGAGAGGAAGAGAGGGGAGGGGAGGGGCAGTAAGTGAACCTTAATGTCATAGGAATTGGTTCAAAAAGGTAATGACATACATACTCGATTGGGTTATTGAAATTTATCTTACCCCATAGGAAAGTAGAAGGGGAAGGGGGATTGATAGTAGGGAGGGCAAATAAGGGATGGGGTAGTCAGAAGCAAAACACTTTTGAGGAGGGACAGGATGAAAACAGAGACAATAGAATAAATGGTGAGGAAAGGATGGAGGGAAATATAGTTGGTAGTAGTAATTGTGAAAAACTATGAAGCCACTTCCTCTGATAAAAGCATCATTTCTCAAACATATAGAGAGGTGAGTCAAAGTTATAAAAACTAAGAGCCATTCCCCAATTGATAAATGATCGAAATATTGGTTAATTTTTAGATGAAGTAATCAGAGCTATCTATAGACAAATGAAAAATGCTCTATCAACTGGAAAAATGCAAATTAAAACCACACTGAGGTACCACCTCACACTCATTAGATTGACTAATAGAATAGAAAGGGAAGATAAAAAATGTTGGAGGGTATGTAGTTGGGGGGATGAGCCATTAGTGTATTATTGGTGGAGTTGTGAACTGATTCAACCATTCTGTAGAGCAACTGAGCCCAAAGGACTATAAAAGTATGCATATCCTTTGACCTATCAATACCACTACCTGATCCATATCCCAAAAGCTAGGAAAAAGAAAAAACAAGAAAAAAGAAAGTGACCTACATGTACATAAATGTAACAACTCTTTTCTAGGGGCAAAGAATTAGAAATTAAGAGAGAGTCATTCAGTTGGGTAATGGCTGAACATGTGATAGGTGAATATGATGGAATACTATTGTGTTATAAGAAATTATGAGCAAGATGCTCTAAGAAAAAGCTGGGGAGATTTTCATGGAATGATTCAAAGTGAACTGTACTATGTACAAAGTAAAGCAAAAGTATAAGATGATCAGCTGTGAACAACTTAGCAATTCACAGAAATAAAACAATTCTAAACATTTCTGAAGGACTTAAGATGAAAAATGCTATGCACCCTAGAGAAAGAACTGATGGTGTCTGAATAGAGTTAGAAGCATACTTTAAAAAAAAATTTTTTTCCTGGAGTTTTTTGGGTCATTATTTTTTTTACAATATAACTGTTGTGGAAATGTGTGCATGACAACACTTTTATAACCTATAATTAATTTTTTGGCTTCTCAATGGGGTAGGGTTGAGTGAGGGAGGAAGGGAAAGAATTTGGAACTAAAAGTTTAAAAATTAATGTTGATTTTTTTTCATATAGCTGGGGAAAATTTAAAAAATTAACAAGGATCAATTAAGAAAAGATTTTCATTAGTTTTGACAATGCTACAGTAAAATAATTGTTATTCTAATGTAGCTAATGTGGAACTTGTAGGTAAAGCAAAATAAACAATTGAAACGTTATCCCAAAGACTATCAATGTTATAAAAAATATATTTTTTACAACGTTAAACAATGAAGGATTTTCTTTTAGCATAATAGGAACTACATTAAATAGGATACAAACAACCAACTTAGAGTTGGGGTTTATAATAATATTTGTCTCCTACATGATACTCTTGAGGCATTTTGGTAATCAATAATATTGAATCAAATAGGTGTAGATATAGTCCATGACAATCTCACTGATGTATTAAAGGTTATATCGTCTTGTATTCCCATGTCTAAAGAGAGCACTTCTTGCTTGCCAGTGAGGATTAGGTCATTTGTTTTCTACTCAGAAATTCTGAGTTGTTGGCAGATAGTACTATTTTGGAAAGAGCACTTTTTTAAGAGTCTAAAGACTTGGGTTCTAATCTTGCTTGGATCTGCATTAATTTCTTCTGTGACTTTACAGAAGTTAATCAATCCTCCTAGACCTCTGTCTCCTCATTTGGGAAAATGGGTATTATATTTTTTCAAGGATGGAGGTCACATAGTGGTTTTGAAGAAAATAGATGCTAAGAATCAAGGGCTATAGACATGAGAGTTACCATGATCAGCAAAAGTTATTGGGCTTGTACGTGATAATGGATAAAAGGGTACTCTGAGAAAAACAGATGAAAAAGAGGATAGAGTATTACTACACTACGATGCACTGGTGTGGCAATGTGGTGTGGTGGAGGGGGCTTTGTTAAATCTCTATGTCAAGAAGATGTGTATTTAAATCCCACCTCAGACCTTTATTAATTGAGTATATCTAGAAAAGTTATTTAAGTCATTTAGCCTCAAATTACTTCTCTGTAAAAAGTGGAATAAGTCATTTAGCCTCAAATTACTTCTCTGTAAAAAGTGGAATGACAATAATGGTATTTATCCTTCCTGCCTATGTCAGCCCTGTAGGCACCTGAAGATAACTAATCCCAACCCCAGCCCTGACATCCATCTTTCTTCTTCTTTACACCAAACACCCTCAGCTCCATCCACCAATCCCAATATGACAATGGTATCTAACAGCTGTTGGGAAAGTTAAACGAGACAAGCCATATAAAGCTCTTTCCAAATATTTGAGTCCTACGTGAATATGAGCTATTATCATTGAGGGCAAGAGCTGTATCTAATCTAAATTTTGTTATCAGCCCTCTCCCTCAAGAACTTAATGTTGTGCTCTGCACATGGCATCCCTTTAGTCACCATTACTCAATTAAGCATTCATTAACACCACAGGGACATCAGTTCCCCAAATTGCTTCTTCAGTTGCTTTAAAGGAAAATGACCCTGAAAAGCTGCACATAGAAAGTAATAACTAGTGTTTATAGAGCACTTGATTGAACACAATTAATTCTCATGAATTTCTTTGAGCCCCAACACAACCCTATGAGATGAGTACAAGAGTAATTATGCAAAATGTATGGATAAGAAAAGGTAAGAAATCAAGTACCTTACCCATGGGGAAACAATGAGATAGAGAAGGATTTTCTCTGGGTCTTCCTGCCTCCAGATCCAGTGTTGTTTCACCATACCATGTTGCTGTATACATAAGCACTGCATCCTTGGATTGGATGTTCTGGATGCTGGCTGAATTGATATGAAGAAAGGTGACCATGACGCCAAAGAGAGTTAGCCAAGAATTTATATTCAAGGTTTGACATTGAAATCCCAAGCCTAGGAAGCATGTGATCCTATTGGAGAAACTTTTCACTAGTCACTGGTGTGAAGAGTTCAAGATTCCTATTGGCAAAGAGTTCAATCCTTTTCATCATTGTGGCACAAATGCTAATAGAGTTAGTAATGCCCATCCCTACCCTCCATTCAGCTCATCCTCAGGAAACACAAAAGAACCTTGATAAATGAGTCAATGACTCATGGAAGTTGACCTACAAGCTGGTACCACAACACTAAGTCCTATAATAGAATGTTTCAATGGCAATAGCAGAAGCAAGGGATGAGACAGGGAGTATATGCAGTCCTGGGAACCCTGCAACTCTTGGGAGATGGTGCTCCTTTGGAGATACTTGGCTGTTCTCCTACAAACTCATGAACAAAACAAATCATTAAATTCTGCTCTGAACATGGGGGAAAAGTCCTGAGTACCCACAGAGACCATTTCCTTTAAGGGGAATTTATCATTCTTAGTTTGTCATTACTAAAGTGAAATAGAAAGGAACCTGGGCATGGCCATTAATAAAAACTGGATTCTAGTCCTCCTAGCTATGTGACATTGACTAAGTTACTGAAAATCTCCAAGTCTTCATTTATTCATCATTGAAATGAGTATGATAGTCTCAGAGCTGAATGCAATCATAAAATTTTGGTGAAGATGAATGAGATGTAGAATAGTCAAAAGTCTTAGCTAATTTATCTTTGAAATGGGTATAATAATCTTGTAGCTGAAGACAATCAAGAAGTTTGGGGAAAGATCAAATATGATACTGAAAATGAAAGATGTGTGATAGTGAAAAGACAGTGAAAATGGGGTAGTGAAAAGATCCCTGAACTAAGTTTTAAAAATCTGAGGTGAAATTAGATGTCACTGTGAAACTACAGGCAAATCACTTAGCCTGGATGAACCTTGATTTTCTCATTTTTAACATGCAAATAAGCATAGTAATATGCTGTAACTCTCAGGATTATTGAAAGGCTAATGATTTATAAATTAGTGAGGATAGCAATTTGTAAATTATACATGATGTTCTTTTTATTCCGAATTTTACTGCTGTTCTTTATAATCTACTCAAAGCTCCCAATTTATCTGTTTCCCCTATCTCAATCTTTTTCTGTCCCACACTACTTTGTAGCTCTGCTTCTCAAGGATACAGGTCCTTAAAATTTTGGTTCAATGATAGGTTGGGAAATCCTGTAATAAGCATTTGTCAGAGTTTAATTAGAGCATTGGAAAGCTCCCTCCTGCTTTCATGAGGACAAGATGCAGAGAAAGATAGTAAAGAGTGGCAGAGTCAGAATGTGTTAATTACTTAGACACAAGAAAACTTAATAATGGCTCCCTCTCATCTTGGAATGTGGTCTATCCTAGTCCCTTGCCTGCTGGTATCAAATGCAATGGTATTTGTAAAGCACTTAATCCAGTGCTATATAGCTGCTAACTAGCATCATCATCATCCTAGCACTGGTATCCTGGCTATACTCTCACAGAAACTCTATTACATCACTGACAGTGATACCGAGCAAGTCATTTGAAATTTCACCAAGTAGTAGAACAATAACATATCCGGAGGATGTAAGGGGTAACATAAGTTTTGCTTCTTCAGAACATTTCTGATGATCCATGATGGTTTTAAGATAACTTTTAAAGAGAATTCCAAGTCCATCTGTTTTCCAAATCTCCAGATACTTTGGCTTCAAGAATCCAAAAATTCATAACATCTTCACAATATAAGGTCAAACCTTTCTTAGTTGATGATATATAATCATATGGTGACTAAAGGACATAAGGGTGCTACTTTGGGGGCAGAGGACAAAATAAAAAGTATGGAACATAGCTGCATGACCGTCCATTAGGAATCAAATTGCTTTCAAATGTGGAATCCTCACAGTGGTGTGGAAATAATCCAAAATGTTGAAAAGCTCTAAGAATTCCTCATATTTATTTTTTAAAAAAAAAGCCAAGGCTTTAATTTACTACTTACACATAACCCTAAGTTGTTTTGCATATGGTCATGGCAATTTCAAATTGTTACAGTAACAAACAGAAAATGCTTCAAACTTGTGCCTGTTTGTGATGATGGAGGAAAAAGTTATTTGTAACACAATTGAGAAATAATTTACTACTTATGATACCAATAAAAGTTGGTTAGCTCCAACTCCTTGAACTGTCATTGCAAATCCCCAAAGTGTTGATGCATCACTGAATGGGAAACACTGCACTAACTAAACCACTTTACCTCTCATCTGTCTAACTATTCTGGCTCCCACTCCAGCCTTTTCTAAAGTAGGTACTTAGTAGATATTTGTTGAATTTCATTGAAAAAAAGTGAATGGAAGTTCAACTTTGTCTCAAATGCACCATGGGTAGGGTGTTAGTGATATCTGTAGAATGCACTTTCTTCAAAATCTTCATTCTTGTCTGACAATAATGGCTGATTTTCCTGGTCAGTGAAGCCTTCTTTTTATTGAAGGGAATTATGTGTCCACCTTATATGCTGTACTGGCAATCATAGAATGTAAGTGCCTACAAAGAAGGTACTGTGCCAAGTGCTGCGGATACATGTTGAAAAGCAAAACAGCCCCTGCTGTCAAGGGTTCACATTCTAATCTGGGAAATGACACATAAAAGTTCTTTCAGATGCAAGTGTCATATAAAGGACTAGGCTGCATTAACAGAGCAAATGGAAACACATCCTCCTAAATATCATTTCTACTCATATTATTATCCATTTATCCTTTCATTGATTACAAACTATACTGGTGTGTAATGTCTAATAGTTAACCATTTGATAATGCCAATACCTTTATTTTGCTTTCTAAGATCAAGAAGAATATGTCTAATCTCTCTTACACAAGACAGATCTTCAAATCCTTCACCCACCCACACTGAAATTTTCATTCTCCAAAATGATTATCATCAATTCCTTGACTGTTTGTCCTATGGAATAGACACCAATAAATCTCCCCTGTGCGTGCTCTAGCAATCAAGATTTTTTTCTAAAATGGAACACCCAGGACAGAATAAAGTACTCAGGTGTGCTCTGAAAATGACAGAGGAAGTAAGTATCATCAACTTTCTTATTTAATGCAAAAGATTTCATCCTATTGACAGATGTCATATTAGTAGCCCACTAATGCCAATGGAACTTTGTTTGAACTAATCATGCCTTATTTATAGAGACTTAGTGCCACTGAGTCCAAAATTATTTGAATCCCAAAGGGAAAATATATGGAATCAAAGTAGAGAAAGGAATAGTAAAGTCCTACCAAAGGCCCTCATGCCTCACAAAAACTTTTGGGCTCATATGGACTTTGTTTAATCCTGGAAAATGAGTTGCAAAATGACTTTCACTTTCTCTTGTTAGCACATTACTATTGGAAAAATAATGTGATAAAGAAAAACTGAGACACAAATGTCTGAGCACAGTCAATTTACCATCATGGCAACCAATTGCCAACAAAAAGTTTCCTCAGTAGACCAAGGTTCACCAATAGTCAGAGTAGTGGCTTTATACCGTTGGGTTACATAATGTACCAGAAGCAATCAAGGGGTGCAAATTACATAAATCTGTGATTGGTCACACAGAGGGGAAGAGTGGGTTTTGCTTGTCTTGTCTCAGAATGGATATCTCCATAACCCTTGGCAACAGGGAAAACAGAGAGTTGATTCACATCTGAAAAATCTTAGGGTGAATACATATCCTATGACCAGGTTGACTCACTTCTGCCAATGGTCAGCAAAAACTCAAAGATTTGAGTCTTTGTGGTTGGGCTTAAGCCTAGAGGAACACAGAAGTTACACTTTACAAATTTTACTAATGAGGCTTATCCAATTAAATCTATGTTTGATCCATAAATATTGATTCCAGTAATCCATGCAATTGTCACTCAAGAAATAATGAACAATACAAAATGAAATAGACCATCAGTTTGCAATTTCACATTACCCTCTGAATCAAGGTGCTCTGGAAAAGCAACTTACCTGCTCATTGCATAGCACATTCCTAAGTTTCTCCCATTATGGTCAAGATGGATCTCCAACTCGTAGTAAATCATTTCAGTTACCAAATACTGGACAGCCTTTATTTCCTCTCATAGAAAAATAAAAAAGAATGTTTACCCCCTCAAACTTATATAAATGCTTTTAAGATAAAGAAAGAAAAAAGAAAAAAAAAAGAAAAATCAAAAGATGTGAAAAACCCATCAGTGGAGCCCTTATTCAGGACAGAAACAAATAAAGTACCCAAAAAACTGATTAGCTAGAAAGGAACTGATGTTGAGGTTGACATCGAGATATTACACTGGCATTGCAGTGACATTCTTCTCTCTCAGAAGATCAATCAAAATTCTTTGCAGATCCTTAGGACTACCCTATGATTGGTATTCGTTCAATATAGGGAGCTGTACTGCAGGGAGATTTCAGGACCAGCACAAAGGGGCTCAAAAAGACATAACTGAATTTCAAGTATGAGCATTTAGATAGAAGAAATCAGAAAATGCTACAAATTTTGGCATAATTTATTGTTTTGTGCATGATTTGGACTTTACACAATGGTAGAGAAAATAATAATTTGGATTAAAGTTGAAATATGTAAAGGATACATTTTTCCCCAGAGAGCTGGTTCTTAAGTATTTCCCAGTACACCTCTGATTAGTAGCTGTTGAACAAGCAATTCTATTAAGTCAAAGCTATATTTTCCAAGCAACTCAGTGGCTTTGATCTACAAGTACTATACTGTGTAGAAATTATGAAACTGATTTTCCTCTTTCTAAAAGGATAATAGCTAGAATCGTTGTAGCAGCATCTCTCTCTGTCTCTCTGTTTCTCTCTCTGTCTCTCTTTCCCTCCATCCCTCCCTCTTTCCCTTACCCCCTCCCCCACGTGCACACATATCATTCATTCCACACAACCATCTTATAAGATAGGGCATGCTATTAAGATCCATTAAATACATGGAAACTGAGGCTGAGATTTTAAGTGACTTCTCTAGGGTCAAACAACATTAAAAATATCGAAGACAGAATTTAAATTAGGGCGAACTTAACTCCAAGTCTATTAAATTCTCTACTAATTGATGTTATCTCTGAAAAAAAAATTGGACTACACTTCCGTGTGCATAAGAAAAATAGTCTGACTGGGAGGCTGAATCCCAGAGTAGACAAGAAATAGATTGGATTTTCTCTCTATGAAAAGGGATGATCTAATTGAAATTTTCTTCCTCTCACAGCTTTCATCAAAGCATTCTTGACCTCTTTGTTCCGCAGACTATATACTACAGGGTTCAACATGGGGATGACCGTGGTGTAAAACACTGACACCATTTTGTCTATGTCCATTGAATGGCTTGAGCTGGGTTGAAGGTACATGAAGATGATTGTCCCATAAAATATAGACACTGCTGTGAGATGGGAAGCACAGGTAGAGAAGGCTTTCTGGCGGCCTTCAGCAGAACGAATCTTCAGGATGGTGAGAAAGATAATCAAGTAAGAAGTAAAAATGACAAGAAATGGAAAAAAGACAGTGAGTGACCCTAAGATAAGGAATACTAACTCAATGATGTGAATATCAGAGCAAGAGAGAACTAGGAGAGGGGGAATGTCACAGAAAAAGTGATGGACTATGTTGGACCTGCAGAAGGAAAGGCTAAATGTGTTTCCTGTGACTATGGAGGAGGTCAGAAAGCCACAAATGTGAGCACCACTGGCCAGATAGGCACATACTGTTGAAGTTATGGTACTGCTGTAATGTAGGGGCTTACAAACAGCCGCATGGCGATCATAGGCCATTGAGGCTAAGAGAAAACTTTCAGTAGTAGCAAAGGCCCCAACAAAGAACAACTGTGTAGCACATTCATTATAGGAGATGACCTTGTCCCCTGTGAGGAGCCCAGCCATTACTTTGGGGGTAACAGCTGAGGAATAGCCAAAATCCACCAAAGAGAGATTACTGAGGAAAAAGTACATGGGAGTGTGGAGGTGGGAATCCCAGGAGCTCAGAGCTGCTATCCCCAGGTTCCCTACCAGGGTAATGAG
Source organism: Pseudochirops cupreus (assembly GCA_028627135.1). Taxonomy (NCBI): domain Eukaryota; kingdom Metazoa; phylum Chordata; class Mammalia; order Diprotodontia; family Pseudocheiridae; genus Pseudochirops; species Pseudochirops cupreus. Next base: position 14,063,678 of record CM053583.1, on the reverse strand, counting down.
GTAGATGAAGGTGAACATGATGAAGAGAGGAACCTGAAGCCTTGGAGCATCTGTTAATCCAATGAGGACAAACTCATTCACTTCTGATCTGTTCTCCATAGATGTCATTTGAAAGTGGTATCATTCACCTGCAACAAAAGAGTAACTGTCAGAAAAATCCTCTCTATGTGATGAATGATTCTAAGATGCAAACCATGGTCAGAGACCTATCTTCTGTGAGGGGAAGGAATAAGAAATTATGAGACCAAGAGCATCTAGGTATTAGTCATAGAAATTACTGTATGTCCCCAAAATTCACTGATCCACTTTCTCATATAGATATAGAATTCCTCATGTATTACTTCCTACTTTTTTCCAATCTAGTACACACTTAACAATTCCCAAAATGGCATGTCCAACTTTAGGAATGGGAAATGCCTTATTCCCTGGTAAAAAAAAAAAAACAGCATAAGAAGGGGGATTATTGTTCAGGGTAGGAGACTGAGCCCTTTTTCTATGAATATGTGCAAAGTCAATCAGGAGCAGCTCTCCTGAGAACTGCTGCTGTGAATAACTTTAAGGATCTAATTGCATAATAGAGTGAACTCTCTATGTATTCAGCAATAAACTAAAGCAAAACATTCAAGAAACTAAAGCACAGCATTCACAATAATATAACATAGCAACTTGTTACTAAAGTGGCCACATAGTTTTAATCAAAACATATCATTCAGTAAATAACAATCTCCTCAATCAATGTAGAGCACACAAATCAAGTCTTCTTTCATCTTGTCCCAAGGCTAGCTTCTAATCATTCTTAAATCAATCATCCTTAAGGAGTAGCAGAAAGTACAAACACCATCCACTTCTAGGTCACAGTAAGTTACAATATCATCAGGCAGCACTGAGGACCCAAGTAAAGCATTCTTTCATTTTAATCTGAGGCAAGCTTCCAAACTCCAATTCTCCTCTTTCGTGGGTTGGCCGCTTTTAGCTCTTTCCTGGGTTCACAGGTAGGCAGCTCTCCCAGCTCTTGCCTGGATTCACACACAAGCAACTCTTTGCTCTGGTTCTGTATCTCAGCCCGTTGGGACTATTCCACTCCATGCCATTGACAGTTTCTGTTTCTAGGAGAACAAAGCTTAATAGATCTACAGCAATATTTACACACATTGCTGGCACTATCATATCAATTCACTTTCTGTCTGACAAAGTAACACAAACAGACAAAGCTTCTATCTGAGAAATCAAACACAAGTCAATAGTAAAGTTCCAGAACTTCTGCAAACAGCAGTAAAGCCCTCTTCCTGGACTTCTGTATCAGCAGTAAAGTCCTCTTTCAGGGCTTCTGTATCAGCAGTAAAGTCCTCTTTCAAAATACAGAATGTTTCACTCCAACAAAGTAACATCAACACAGTCAGAACAGACAGATGGAGTACCGACATCACAAACATTCTCCCTCTCAGTTCTGCTTGGTCCCAGCTCCTGCTCAAGTTTTTATCTGCTCTGCTCCTTCCTGTTCCACTCTTTTGGCAAGTTCCTCCCACCCTGGGCCCCATGTGATGATGTTAGACCCATGAAGGGCAACATAATGTATACTGTTTCCAAAACACTTGACACAATCAAAGGCAAGGTTCAAAGGCACTTGAATATCTGCAACAAGCAGCAAAGTACTACCTTGCTTGCCATTAAAATATGCTTTACTCTCCTGGAGAAGAGAGAAAAGAGGAATAAAGGAGAAGAGGGAGGAATTAAATAAGAGAAAAATTAAAAGACTGAGAGAATGGTGAAGAGGATCAAAGAAATTGGTTGAGATTTCACTGCAATCATGCTTAGCTCTGGAATCATTATGGCTGTAAAGTCTATACAATGGACTGAGGTCACAATTTTCTGAGAAGGATCATATGCCTGTAAATACTAGTTGCCTTGTAGTGAGAGTTGTCTGTCAAAAAGTCCACTGGTAAATCATGTAACAATGATTTTTAAATTGGTTTCCCTTACACAGTCTGTCCCTTTTTCAGTTTTACACCACTGCCAATGTAGAAACAGAAGGTGGCTACAAAAAAAGGCATTTATTACTTTCATTCATGTAGTTTACTGGGTCCTGGAGAAATCACCAACCTTTGACTTAACCTCCAAATTTGAACCAATATCCTACTCCAGGATGCCTTTCCTGATCCACCTCATTTTCAGTGCCTCCACTCTTTTGATTAACTCTAATTCATGGATATAGCTTGTTTGTATAGCATTTTGCATAGTATTTAGAATTATGCACTCCTTGAGGGCAGGGATTCTATTTTAACTTTCTTTGTGTTCTTAGTCCTTAGCATGGTTGTGAGCACATAGTAGGCACTTAATAAATGTTTATTGGCTCCCTGATTAATCAGTGGTAACCCTCCTTGTCAAAATTAAGCCAAGGTGGCCTTTGGGCATCACACAAATACATAGTCCGTCCCCAGACTCCACCATAAATCTTTATGCCTTGGAAGCCCCTTCCACAGTTATGTTTCACTAACTTAGTTTTAGAATACTTGTTTCATTTCTACAACCATTGCACTTCAGAAGAAAGTTTTCATAGAAGTTATAAGCAGGCTGCCACATACTATTTATATCCAGTTGTATCTTGATAAAAACCATAGAAAACAGATAAAGAGAATCTTAAGTCACTTTATTTCCTCAGAGGTCACCTACCTCAGCTCACATGTGACTAGAAGTCACCTCTATTTAGGTGTGCCAAAAGGCATGTAAGATTGGAAAAAGAGAAGCATTGGTTGAGTAGGAAGAATGAAAGGTAAGAAATATATCATTCTAGTAGCCTGTTGGAGTCCGCAAGGAATTATGGTTAACAAGCAAAATGAACTAGAATGTCTAACACTAAAAAAAAAAAATCTCTCCTCTAAGATAACATTAAGACAAGAAAGATGGAACCCATAACTTTCTCCTTTATTTGAATATGTTGTGATAGGTAACAGTAGGCTGCTACAATTTCTTTAGAACTGAGAATACAGAATCATATGTGGATATCTAGGAACCACAGTGGAAAAACATGGCGGAAAGTATTTATACTATTATCAGCATAAAATAATTCTGTTATACCCATTATGTATATTGGAAGAGGAAATAGATCAGGAATTTGGTAAACCTCACAAAATTATAGTGCAGGAATGATATATTAATGATATGGGACTTTAACTATCTAGGTGTCTGCTGGAAAGTTCTTTGTCATTTTGTCTCTCTCATTGTATCTCTCCGTCTCTCTATCTCTGTCTCTGTATATCTCATTTTCTGTCTCTATCTCTCTTTCTCTATCCACATTTCTTTCTCTGTCTCTATGCCTTTTTCTACCAGTCTGTCTCTGTTTTTTCCTTTGTCTTAGCCTGGTTTTCTCTGTGTTTTTTTCTATGCATCTATGTATTATCATCTATCTACCTAGCTAAGCTAGCCAGTCAATCTGCCTATCTCTCTTATCAAGATAAAGCTATTGATTTCATGATGACAATAACATTTTTTTCCAACTTCAAATGTGAAGGAACCAAGATGAGGAAATTCTATTCTGCATTTGATTCTCAAAAATGACGAGGAGCTATTAGGTAGGACCAAAATAATGGCGAATGTTCCCAGAACAGGAGGAAAATAATTCAATCATCTTAAAGTTTGAGATAGACAAAGAAAGTAAATTTCAGAATTGTCAGACATGCACATTAGATTTGGGGTGGGTCAATTCCAGGCATTTCAGAGAAAGGATAAAACAGGATGTTATGATTTAATTATAGAGGTAGTTCAAACCTGAAGGGATAGGAAAATCTCATGAACAAAATTTTGCAGGTGCAAGGAGAAAAATTGTCAATTAGGCCAACTGATATATGAAAAAAACTGTAATAAGGCAAACTAGACAGGTAACCAAGAATGAATGCCAAAGCAGATCCTATCTTATAGTAATAGAGTCAGAGGAGTGTCAGGGCTCAGGATGAGCTAAGAGAAGCACAGAAAGCTAAAGACTGTAAAAAGGTTAGGATTTTTTGGGGTGATGACCATATAAATAAGAGATATAAAATTGGATTGATTCTCAAGGTTGATGAGAAAAGTACAGTGAATGACAAGCAAAGACAGAGCAGATCAAATCTATTTTTCTTCTGTTTTCTCTGACAAGTGAATGATCTTTGTATTTGGAAGATCTGAATAATTATTGATAATAGAGAGTTACCTCCACTAGTAGAGAGAGAAGAAGCATTTCTGTAGCATCTATTAAATTCCAGGCCCTGTGCTAGGCATTTTAAAAATATTATTTCATTTGATTCTCACAACAACCTTGCAATGTAAGTGGTATTATTATCTCCATTTTAAAGTTGAGGAAACTGAGACAAACAGAGCTTAAGTGACATGCTAAGGGTCACAGCCTAAATATCTGAGATTGACTTTGACCTCAGGACTTCTTGACTCTAGCCAGTCCCAGTGCATGGTATCCCCGGTTCCATAACTGTCTCTTTAAAGATTGCCAAGTACTTTAAGTACATTGAATCATTTGATCCCCACAACAACTTTTGGACTTATGTGACTGACAAGGAAATCAATGTGATCTAAGACTGAATTGAGGGCACAGTATCTAGGCGTACAGAGGTGCTCATCTCCATTCTGCATCTGGAGCCACATGGTCAGTTTGTGGTTTCCACACTTTAGGAAGAACATTGATAGACTAGAGATTCTCCAGAGGAGTTCAGTCATTATGGAAAATGACTTTGAAATCATGTTATGTTGAGATTGGTGGAAAGAACTGAGGGTGTTTGGTGTAGAAAAGATAAAAGAGGGGTGTCAGGGATGGGGTTGAGATCAGGTATCTTCACAAATCTGCTGGGCTGACACATGGAGGAAAGATTTGGTTTGTTTCATTTGTACCTAAAAGGGAGAACTGGGAGCAAAGTGTACAATTTAAGAAGAAACAAATAGGTTTGAAGTAAGGAAAATATTCCAAAACTACTGTTACTCAGATATGTAAGGGAGTGCTTTGACATATGTAGGATTTCCCCTCAATCAAAGTCTTGAGCAAAGGGTTAGTGGATTATCCGTTCAATATTTTTATATAGATATGTACACACAAATGTATGTCTATGTGAATATATACAAATACACATAAATACCATAAACACACACATCAGTGAGTGTGTGTGTGTGTGTGTGTGTGTGTGTGTGAGTGTGATAATGAGAGGAAGAGAGAAAGATATAGAAAAAGTTTACTCCTTATTTTATGGGAATATTTGACTCCTAACCCTTCTTATTGTCCCAATACCCATAGAAAAGTCTCCTCACCTCAGAGCCTCCATGCACTTGTATGCTAAAAGAGGATAATATTCATGGTACTTACATCATAGGGCTGTCCTAAGTATAGACAGAAACACTCCTGAAAAGTGCTTTGAAACCCTTAAACCTCTACATAAGTGTTATCTACTATTACATTAATTAGCAATATTATTACTGTAAGTGTTATCTTTGACAAGTCCCTCAAGGTCTTTTACTCCTAGGATACTATGGATCTCAGTTTCCTCACTGATAAAGAAAAGATATTAGAATAGATAACCTCAGAGATCCTTTCTATCTCTAAATCCATGATTCAGTGATTCTTTTAACCTGTAATAATTGAAAGCTTCCCATTAGTCTTCATAACACTATAGTAAAAGGATTATTGTTTAAAAGTGGATAATGTGGGACTTGTAAGTAAGGACAAAATAAATAATTAAAACTTTATCTCATAGACTATTAGGATTGTAGAAAAATTTATTTTTACTACTTCAAATAATAAGGTATTTTCCTTTAACATAATAGGTATCAAATAGAATATAAACAACCAACCTAGAGTCAAGATTTATAGCTGTGTTTGTCCCCTATGAAGTACTCTTGAGTCATTTTGGTAATCAATACTACTGAATCAAATAGGTGTTGATGTAGCCTATGACAAAATCACTTGTGTACTAAAAGTTGTGTTCCCTTGAGTTCCTATGTCTAGGGAGAGGCCTTCTTGGTTGCCAGGGCAGATAAAATCATTTGTTTTTTACTCAGAAATGTGGAGGTGTTGGTAGATAAAATTTTGGAGAGAGCATTTGATTGGGGGTCTGATGACTTGGGTTCTAATCTTGCTTGAATCTACATTAATTTCTCCTGTGATTTCACAAAAATTAGTCACTCCTTCTGAGCCTGTTTCCTCATTTGGAAAATGGAAATTGTATTTTTCAAGTATGGAGGTCAATAGTGGTTGTGAAGAAAGTGTATGCCAAGAAACTAGGGCTATAGATATGAGAGATACCATGATTAGCAAAAGTCATTGTGCTTGGACATGATAATGGATGAGTGAGTACTCTGAGAAAAACAGATGCAAAAGAGGATAGAGTATTGCTATACTATGCTGTACTTGTGTGGCAATGTGGAGTGGCGGAGAGAGCTCTGTTTAATCTTTAAATCAAGAAGATGTGCATTGAAATCCCACCTCAGACCCTTAATAACTGTATATGTCTGGACAAGTCACTTAAGTCACTCAGTCTCAAATTACTTCTCTGTAGAAAATAATAAAAATAATAATGGTATTTATCTCTTGGGAGATTCAAATGAAAAAAAAAAACCACTACAAAGCTCTTTGCTAACATCTAAGTCTTACATAAATGTGAGCTATTATCTTGGAGGCCAAGGATTACATCACCTAAATTTTGTTAGTAGTCCTCTCAAGAACTTAATACAGTGCTCTGCACACAGTATCTCTTTAGGCACCATTACTCAATTAAGTGTTCCTTATCACTACAAGGACATCAGTCCTCAAATTTTTCCTTCAGCTACTTGAAGTAGAATGACTCTGAAAAGCTGCACGTAAAAGATAATAGCTGGTGTTTATAGAGCACTTGGGTGTTTGAACACAATTGACATTCATGAACTCATTTGAGCCCTAGCACAACCCAAAATGATAAGCATAAGTATGATTACACACAGTTTATGGATAACAAAAAAGAAGAAGTCAAGTGACTTACCTATGAAGAAAGAGTGAGATAGAGAAGGTTTGCATCCAAGCTTTGCTGCCTCCAGGTCCAGTGCTGTTTCCACACTACCATGTTGCATAGCATCCTTAGATTGGATGTTCTAGATCCTAGCTGACTTGACATGGAGAAAGGTGGCCGTGACTCCAAAGAGGAGAGTTAGTGAAGAACTTTATATTCAAGGTTTGGTCATGAAGTTCCAAGCAAAGGAAATATGTGATCCTATTGGAGAACCTTTTTCACTAGTCACTGGGGTAAAGAGTTCATGGTTTCTATTGATAGAGAGTTCAGTTCTGGTCATCATTGTGATACAAATGACAATAGAGTTAGTAATGCCCATCCCTATCCTCCATTCAGCTGAGCTTTAGGAAACACATACAGCACACACAACACACATACACACACACACACACACACACACACACACACACACGTAATTCAATGACTAAGTCAGTGACTCAGGGAATTTGACCCACAATCTGCTACATCAGCACTGAGCTCTATAGTGGAATGTTTCAATGTCAGTACCTGAAAATAGGGGTGAAACAGGGATTTTAAGCAGACCTGGAAACCCTGAAGCTCCTGGGAGATGTTGCTCCCCTGAGACACCTGGCAGCTCTGCTGCCAACTTGTGAAGAAAACAATCCATTAAATTCTGCTCTGGACATGAGAAAAACCGTGACTACTCTTAGACACCATTTCCTCAAGGGGACTTTGTCATTCTTAGCATATTACCAAAGTGAAGAAGAAAAAGTTACTGGCCAGGGACATTAATAAAAACTGGATTCAAATCATCCTAGCTATGTGACACTAGCTAAATTACTGAACATCTCCACGTCTCAATTTATTCATCTTGGAAATGCGTATAATAATCTCAGGGTTCAATACAATCAAAATGTTTTGGTGAAGATCAAATATGATACTGAAGGTGAAACAGATGTGGGATAGTGAAAAGATCTCCACAAAGTGGGGTAGTGGAAAGGTCCCTGAACTGTATTTGGAAGATCTGAGATGGAAGTAGAAGTCACTGTGAAGCTATACACAGGTCACTTATCCTGGTTGAATCTTGATTTCCTCATTTATAACATGCAAATAAATATAATTGCATGATATAATTCTCAATATTATTGTGAAGATAATAATTTGTAAATTATAAATGATGTTTTTATTAATATGCTATTTTAAAAATCTACTCAAAGCTCCCAAATTATCTATCTGCCCAAACTCCATCTCATTCCATCCCACTCTGCTTGGTAGCTCTGGTTCTCAAAGACTCATGCCCTTAAAGTTTCTAGTTCAATGGTAGCTAGAGGAATCCTGAAGTAATCATTTGTCAAGGTTTAAGTAGAACCTTTGACAAGTTCCCTCCTGCTCCTCTTGAGGATAAGATGGAAAGAAAGAGAGTAAAGTGCTCAAGGTGACAGATTATAATAAATACTTGAAAATGAACCATATAAGACAGATGCTATTTTTATTTTACAGATGAAGAAACTGAGGCTGAGAAAGTTGAAGTGACTTGGCCAGGATTACATAGTTACTTAATGACTATTGTAGCATTCAAACTTGGGTCTTCTTGAATTCGATTCCAGATCTCTTCTATATATGACAGCTGCTTCCTGAATCACAAGTTCTTGGAAAGTAAGGACTGTGTTGCTTTTGTATTTCTTTTCCTGATGCTAAGCAGAGTGCTTGGAACTTAAGAAATACTTAGTCAATGTGTTGTTATTCATTTATCTTCTATGCAGTAAACATGGGAAATCAAAGACAGAAAGTCATGGATCAAGCCCTTCATTAAAGTTATCAAGAGAAAACACTAAGAAATAAGTTGGTCTTTTAAATTAATGCAGAGGGATATGAATATCGCTAAATATGCCTGAATATCCTTACCTTTTCACATTCCATTTCAAACTTGTTGGGTGAATGGTAGAGTGATGTGGGTTTTTTCATGCTTTACAATCCATATTCATGATGGCATGTGAGGTTTTAGAGAGATGAAGTAAAATTTATATGTAGTTTTATAAGATATTATATTTAAAATTTATAACAGGATTCCAGGTATCTGAAAACAATGATACCATGTGAATACCAGGCCAGGCACCAAAGGTCCATGGGCAATTCTTGAAAAGGATTGAGTGAGGTATTCATAGAATCTTAGAGTCAGAGACCTCCCAGAAGTTATCAAATATAATCCATACCTGAAAAAGAATATTTTCTCTAACATGCCCAGGAAGTAGATACCCCCACTGAAGTCCTACAACGGAGGAGAATTCATCTGTCAATCATAAATTGCTTCATTTTGGGGGAGGGGGGGGACTTTTTTATCAAGCCAAATTTTTCCTGTGAACATTGCAGCCATGGAATGTTCCTATTCTGCCCAGTAAGGCTAAGCAGAATGTATCTAATCCCTTTTCCACAAGACTCATCTTCAAATACTCCCTCCACCACCTACACACTTAAGTTTTCATTCTCCAAGATGAGTATATTCAATTCCTTACTTGTTCCTCATATGAAATAGTCTCCAGTAAACCTCCTTTGTACATGTTCCAGGTATAAATGTTTTTTTTTTCATAAAATGTGACTCCCAGAACTGAATAAAATACTTAGATGTACTCTAGAAAGAGCAAGAGATTTCCATACCACCACCTCTTTCATTTTGGGCAAAAAATTTCTCAATGTGATCATGTATGTCACCAGCATTTTTCCTTCCAAGACCTACTATTGACAGGTATTGTGCTAGGAGACCATTAAAACCCAGAACTTTTTTCAGATGAATCATACCTTCTTTATAGTGACCTATTGCCAGTTGATTTGAGTCATAAATAATTCAGATACAAAAGGGAGGAGGTATGAAGTAATGGAAGTAATACCAAAGACCTATCAAAGTCCCTAGTACCCAACTAAGACTTCTTGGATCACAAGGACCACATTTAATCATGGAAAATTACTTTTAAAAAGTTCTCTCTCCCTCCCTCTCTCTCCCTCATTATTGTTATCATAAAAATCTTGACGAAGAGAAAGTAGTGCAAAAAGGTCTGAGCACAATCAATTTATTAGCAAGGCTTGCAATTGACAATAAAAGGGACCCAAGGTTTTTCTTTATCCAAAGATACATCTGACAGTCAGAGCAGCTTTTTTATACAGTTGGTTACATAAGGCATCAGAAGCAGTCCAGGGATGCAAACTAAGACAGTGATTGGTCACACATACAGAGGTATGATGGGCTTTGCTTGACTTGATTACAAGCAGGACTGTCTATAATCCAGGGATACAGAGAAAACAGTTAATTAACATCCCCTGAAAAGGCTAATGCTGGGCAAATATCCTATGACAAGGGTGTCTCATCTTTGTCAATGGTAAACAAAACTCAGAGATGTGTCTTTGTGGTTGGACACAAGCTTCTCCAAACATTAAAATTAAACTCTCACACATTTTACCAATGAGGCCAAACAAGTCTGCATTTGATCCACAAGTCCTAATTCCAGTGACTAAATACAATTATCAATCAATAATTAGTTGGTAGTCCAAAATAAAGTGGAGTATCAATTTTCAATTTCCATTACTCTGAATGGAGTTGTTTCCGGAAAATCAACTTACATGCTGATGGTATAACATGTTCCTAAGTCTCTCCCAATATGACAAAGATATGTCTCCAGCTCATACAAAATAATTCAAATGAACAAATATTGGCCAGATTTTATTTCATCACCCAGAAAATTCGAAATATTTTTAAAATCACATGAACCCCTATTCAGACGCAGAAATACATAAAACACCCAAAGAACCTCTTATCTAGAATGGAATTGATTGGTACCAGGATACTACAATGATAGTACATTGAAATAACCATCTCCCACAAGATCATTTAATGTTCTTTCCAGGCCCTTATTACCCCTCTCCCCCGCAGTGGTTTATATTCCTTCCTAAAGATTGCCATACTGTTGTAGGGTGCAGGAGCCAGTGACAACAGGCTTCAAAAGAAATAATTGAAGTTTGAATGTGAGCATTTAGAATGTAGAAATCAGTAAATGTGACAAATCAAGACAATTTAGTGTTTTGTTGATGATCTAGACTTCATACATTGATGAGAAAATAATAATGATTAAATTTTCAAGTATGTCATAGACGAGGTTTTTGGTTTGTTTGTTTTCCCCAGAGAGATGGTTCTTAAGCATTTACCAGCATGCCTCTGGTTGAGGGGCTGCTAAATAAGGAATGCCAGTGCTATGAAAGCTACATATTCCAAGCAACTCAGTTACTTTGCTTGCCAAAAATTATGTTGGTCAAAAATTGTGGAGCTGATCTTCCCCTTTGCAGAAGGATAATAGAGCATATGTAATCCATATATACATATATATTCACACATACATTTATGTATGTATATAGTGTGTATATGTGTACATATCCATCATTCTGCACAACAATCTTATAAGATAAGGGATACTATTAAGGCCCTTAATTCATGAGTAAACTGAGGCTGAGATTTTAAGTGGACTGTTTAAGGCTATACGACATAAAAGGGTCTGGGGGAGAATTTAAAAATCAGGGCCCTCTTAACTCCTAGTCTATTACACTCTCTATTTAGCAATATTGCCTCTAAAAAAGCTTAAATTATATAACAGAGCTAGATGTGCAGAAGAAAAAATAGCCTGACTTGGGGGCTGGATCCCAGAGTGAGGAAGTACAGATTGGATCTTATCTCTTTAAAAAAAAAAAGTTCTTTTGGAAATAGTATTTTATTTTTCCCAATTACATGTAAAAATAATTTTCATTATTCATTTTTATTATAAAATTTTGAATTCTAAATTTTCCCCCCTCCCACCTTCCCATCACTCCTCACCAAGATGGCAAACAATCTGATGCAGGATATGCATGTACAATTATGTAAACATGTTTTCATATTAATCATGTCATGGAAGATGAAACAGAAGGAAAAGGAAAAGCCACAGAAAAGGAAACAAAAAAAGGTGAAAATAATACATTTAGACTCCATAGTTCTTTCTCTGGATGTGAATAGCATTTTCCATCATATGTGTTTTGGAATTGTCTAGGATCAGTTTATTACCAAGAAGAGCTAAGTCAATCATAATTAATCGTCAAAAGTGAATTTTCTCTCTAAGAAAAAAGATGATCTAATTGAAACTGTTTCCCCCTCAGAACTTTCCTGAAAGCGTTCTTGACCTCTTTGTTCCTCAGACTGTAGATCAGAGGATTCAACATGGGGATGACCATGGCATAGAAGACAGACACCATTTTGTCTATGTCCATTGAATGATTTGAGCTGGGTTGAAGGTACATGAAGATAATTGTCCCATAGAATATGGACACTGCTGTGAGATGGGAAGCACAGGTGGAGAAGGCTTTCTGGCGACCTTCAGCAGAACGGATTTTCAGGATGGTGATGAAGATTAACCAGTAAGAGGTAAAGATGACAAGAAATGGGAAAAAGACAGTGAATGACCCTAAGATAAAGAGTACTAATTCAGTTATATGAATATCAGAGCAAGAAAGTACTAGGAGAGGTGGAATATCACAGAAAAAGTGATGGACTATGTTGATCCTGCAGAAGGAAAGGCTAAAAGTGGTTCCTATGATTATGGAAGAAGTCAGAAAACCAAAGATGTGAGCACCACTGGCCAGATAGGTACATACTGTTGAAGTTATGGTAGTGGTGTAATGTAGGGGCTTACAAACGGCAGCATGGCGATCATAGGCCATTGAGGCTAAGAGAAAACTTTCAGTAGTAGCAAAGGTCCCAAAGAAGAACAGCTGTGTAGCACATCCGTTATAGGAGATGACTTTGTCCCCTGTGAGAAGCCCGGCCATCACCTTGGGAGTGACAGCTGAGGAGTAGCCAAAATCCACCACAGAGAGGTTACTGAGGAAAAAGTACATAGGGGTGTGGAGGTGGGAATCCCAGGAGATCAAAGCTACCATACCCAGATTTCCTACCAGGGTAATGAGGTAGATGAGGATGAACATGATGAAGAGAGGACCCTGAAGTTCTGGATCATCTGTTATTCCTGTAAGGATGAACTCATCCACTCTAGATCTGTTCTCCATAGATGTCATTTGAGAGTATTGTCATTCACCAGCAAAAAAAGGGTAACCATCAGAAAAATCCACTCTGCATGATGAATGTCCAAGACACAAAATATGCTCAGAGATCTGTCTTAAGTAAGGGTCAGAAATAAGGTATTAAGGGACCAAGAGAATCTAGGTAGTTATCATAGCAGTTATTCTAGATCCTCCAAATTCATTGATCCAGTTCCTCATATTCATTCATGCATTACTTCTCACCTTTTTTCATATTATTACATATTTATCAATCATCAAACTGGTATTTCCCAGTTCAGAAAAGGGAAGTACCTTACTCTCTAGCAAAAACCAGCATACATAGAGGGGCTATTGTTTGTCAGAGTTGGAGAATGAGATCTTTTCCCATAATTATACTTCACTTTCTGATGAAGAAGAGAAAAAAGAGAAATAAAGGAGAAGAGAGAGGAACAAAATGAGAAAAAAGTTAAAAGACCGAGGAGGACAGAGAGGATCACAGAAACTTGGCTGAGATTTTTCTGGGATCCTGCTTCATCCTAAAATCATAATGGCTATAAGGTTTGTGCAATGGACTGAAGTCACCAGTACCTGAGGAAGAACAGCTGCCAGTGGACACAAGTTACACATTTATAGGATTTGTTAGTCAAAAATTCCAATGATATATCATGTCATAATAAATGTATGATTTCTAAATTTGTTTCCCTCCTGCTGTCTTCCCCTTTTCAATTCTCCTCCACTGTCACTGTGGACACAAAAGGTGGCCACAAACAGGGATATTTTATCCTTTTATTCACTATACAGTTTTCTGGCTCCCAGAGAAATCACCAATCTTTGGTTTAGCTTCCCTCAAATTTGAGATAAAGTCTCACCTACAGGATGAATTGATGGGAGCACAGAAAGCTAAAGACTACAAAAAAAGGTGGACTTTTTGGGAAAAAAAAAAACCGAGCATTTAGAGAAACAAATTATAATCAAATAAGAACCTGGACTGATTTTCAAGACAGATGAGACAAGTACTGTGAATGGCAAGCCAAGGCAGAGTTGCTCAGTTTGTATTTTGCTTCTATTTTCTCTGATAAGGAGAATGATTTTTGGATTTAAAGGAAGAGTAGAACTATAGTTAAAAGAGAGTTCATACCAAAGATAATAAAGAGTGCCTCAATTAGTGGAGAGAAGGGCAGAAGTATTTACACGGCATCTATTATGTGCCAAATACTTAGCTACGCTTCATAAATAATATCTTTTTTGATTCTCACAACAAGTCTGCAATGTAGGTGCTGCTATTATACCCATCTGAAAATTGAGGAATCTAAAGCAAACAAGGTTTATGTGACTTACCCAAATTCACTGCTGAAGTGCCTAAGGCTGGATTCCAATCCAAGTATTTTATTCAGTCTAACAGAACTGCTTCTAAAAAGTTTGTGAGGTACTTTAAATGCATTGGATCATTTAAGCCCCACAACTTTGTGACGTGCATGGCTGACAAGGAAACCAATTTGACCTTACATGGTATGAAGAGGCACAATATCCAGGTCCATAGAGGAGGTCTTCTGTACTCTGCATTTGGAGCAATGTGTTCACTTCACCCTTAGGAAAGACACTGATAGACTAGAGATCTGCAGAGGAGTTCAGGCAGTGTGGAGAAGGACTTTGAAATCTTGTCATATTGGGACTGATGAAAGGAATTTGGGGTGATTAACCTAGAGAACATAAAATATAGGTGTCAGGACAAAGGATGGGATTAAAGTTATCTTGAGGTATCTGTGGGATTGACATATAGAGGGAGAATTTTTTAAATTTGTACTCAAGGGGAAGAAACAGGAATAAAGGATAGAAATTAAGAAAAAACAAACTTAAGTAAAGAAAACAATCCAAAAATGTTGCTATTCAGAAGTGGAAGGGGCTGTCTTACCATGTATTGGATATCCACTCACTTGAAATCATTAGGGAAGGACTAGTTGACCTCTTGGTTAACATATTACAAACACACACATGTATACATATTATAAGTGTGTGTGTTTGTGTATATATACTATATGGAGGGAAAGAGAGAGAAATATGTGTATATATGTGTGTGTGTATATTTATATATATATATATATATATACACACACACATACACACACACAGACACACACACACACACACACACACACACACACACACACACACACACACACACACACATATATATATATATAAACCCTTCTCTCCACTAATTGAAGCACTCTTTATTATCTTTGGTACGTACTCTCTTTTAACTATAGTTAACTATTGTTCCTCTATATCCAAGACGGGGGGAGGTATTATTCGTTTTATGGGAAGATTTGACTCCAAGTTCTTCTTATTTTCACTGTGACAATGGACGTCACTTCAACTCAAACTCCATTCATGTCAAAAGAAGATAAAATTGATGGCACCTACATTGTAGGACTGTTCTGAGAACAGAAAGAGATAATTCTGTAAAGTGCTTTGAAACCTTAAAACTCTAGTCAAGCAGTTGTTACTGTTGTTATTTTAATTACTGTTATATCATTGTTATCTTTCAAAAATCCCTTAAGGTTTCTTACCCCTAGGATACTGTGGAGCTCTGTTTGCTCATTAATAAAGAAAAGATATTAGACTAGATGACTTATGAGATCCTTTCCACTTCTAAATACATGGTCCTATGATACTTTTGACTTGTATTAATTTAAAGATGCTCATTAGTCTTCATAGCCCTGTAGTAAAAGAACATTTTTTTCTAATGTGTTTAATGTGGATTTATAGGTAATGACAAATTAAACAATTAAAGCTTTATCTCACAGGCTCTTAGAGGAGTAGAAAAATCTATTTTTACAATTAATACTATCAAAGATTTTCCTGTAACATAATAGAAATGATATCAAATAGAACCAGCTTCGAGTCAAGATTTATAATAATGTTGATCTCATATGTGGCACATGAGTCATTTTGGTAATCAATAGTATGGAATAAAATATGCACAGACATAGACAATTCTTCTCATTGATGTACTCAAGGTTGAGTCCTTTTGAATTTCCATGTCTTGAGATAATCCTTCTTGGTCACCAGGGCTGACAAGATGATTTGTTTTCTATTCAGGAATGCCTAGTTTTCATGGATAGCACTATTTTGGAAAAAGCACTTGATTGGGAGTATGCACTCCTTGATATACATTAATTTCTTCTGTGACTTCACAGAAATTAATCAAACCTTTTGTACTTCTCTCTGCTCATTTGGAAAATTAGAATATTTCTTCAGGGATAGAGGTCAGGTGTTTGCCAAATATCGGGTGCTAAAGTCATGAAGGTTACCATGATTGGTATAAGTTACTAGGCTAATGCATGATCCTGGATGAATGAGTACTCTGAGAAAGACAAGGATACAGAGAAAAGAGGATGCAAGTGCTACTACATTACAAAGTACCAGAATGGCATTTGTAGTGGAGAGAGAGCTTTGATGGTTAAGTCAAGAAAATGGACTTAAATCTCACCTCATTAATTGTATATATCTGGATAAGTCATTTAAGTCACTCAGTCTCAGGTCTCCAAAAGAGGGGATAGTAACAGTGGTATCTATCTCACACAGTTGTTGGGAGATTCATAGAGAAAACTGACGTAAAGCACCTTGCAAATGTTGAAGTGCCATATTTTTAAAGTTCTTACCTCCATGTCCAGTCCTTTGTGACCCCATTTGTACATCAATATAAGCTATTATCATTGTGCACATGGGCTATAGTCTTCTAAACTTTATTATAAACCAACTCCCTCAAGAATTGAATGCATTATCCTTCACACAGTATACCTTTAATCAACATGAATTAATTGTTCGTTAGAACTAGACAGTCCCCCATCCCTCAGATTGCTAATTCAGTTACTAAAGGATGATAAACTTGAAAAACTCAAGTAATGGATAATATCTAGTGTGCATGGAGCCCTTGGGTGTTTGAACACAATTTACACACATGATTTCATTTGAATCTGGAGACAACCTTATGAGATAAGTACCACAAGTGTATTAATACACATTTTATGGATAAGGAAATGGAAGTCAAGTGACTTACTGATGGCAAGAGTGAGTTAGCACCAGAGATACTGAAGGTTTTTATCCAGTTCTTCCTGCCTCTAAGTCCAGCGATGTTTCCTTTATACCATATTGCTGTTGGCATGAGCACTACAGTCTTAGATTGGACATCCTAGAACTTAGTTGGCTAGATTATGGAGAAAGGTGATCAGGATTACAAAGATGAGAGGTAGCCAAGAACTTTATATTCAGGGGTTGACCCTGAAGTTACAAATCTAGGAAATATAGGAGAAATTCTTCACCAGTTACTGTGGCAAAGAGTTGAAAGTGTACTAATGGCAGAGTGATCACTCCTGGTCATTGCTGTGCCATGGATGGTAATAGAATTAGCAATACCCACTCCAACCATTCATTCAGCTCAGCCTCAGCAAACAGAAAAGGAACTGGATGAATAAATGAATGACTCAGGGAATTTGACCCACAAGCTGGTACCAAAGCAATGAGACCTAAAATGGAATGTTTCAATGCCAGTGGCAGAAGTCAGGGGTGAGGCATTGACTTTATGCAGACCTGGAAGCCTTGCAGCTCTTGGGAGATTGCACTCCCTTGGAGATACTTGGCAGATCTGCTGCCAGCTCATGAACTAAACAAACCATTAAGTTGTGCTCTCACCATTGGGAAAAACTATTTTCTCATGGGTACTTTGTTATTCTTAGCTTGTTGTTGGAAAAATGATGTAGAAAAGGACCTAGAGAAGGCCATTGTCAAAAGCTAGATTCTAGTATTGCTTCAATCACTTCCTAGCTATAAGACACTAGCCAAGTCACTGAACATCTCCAAGTTTCAGTTTATTCATCTTTTAAATGGGTTTAATAATCTGAGACCTGAATACTATAAAAAGATTTTGGTGAAGATCAAATACGATACTGAACTTGAAAGAGAGATAGGCTAGCAAAAAGATTTTCATGATGTGAGGATGTGAAAAGATCACTGAAGTTGGTGTTAGAAGATTTTTTATGGAATTGATGGTCATTGTGAAAATTTAGGCGTCACTTATCCTTTATTTCCTCATCTGTGACATGCAAACAAGTATATTTACATGTGCTAACTCTCAGCCCCATTGTGAAAAGAGTTGTTATTATCCTGAGTATCATTGCTATTCTTCTTAAAAAATCTACTCAGATCCCAATTTTCCTCCCCAACATCTATCTGGTCCTGTCTCACTCTGCTTTGTAGCTCTGGTCATTGAGGACACATGCCTTGAAGGTTCTAGCTCAATCATATTTGAAGGTAATGCTGAAGTAATCATATTTCAAAGTGTAAGTAGAGTCTTTGACAAGCTCCCTCTTGCTATTCATGAAGACAAGATGAAAAGACAAAAAAGAATACAGTATAGCAGGTTCTGAATTTTTTGAATACTTATACTCAAGAATGATTCAATAGTGACTTATTGTCAATTTGGAAGGTGTTGTATCCTAAGCACTTGCCTCCTAGTATCTCCCCACACTGCAAAATCTTTGATTTGCTGTTTACATGTTTTGTGCTTATTTACGTGTGTATATTTTGACCCAATAAAATTTTGTTTCTCATGGACACATGTTAAATTCTTTTTGTCTTAGCATACTCAGAATCTACACTGGGCCATTATTAAAGTATGACCTAATGAATTATTGTGGAATTCAACTGATTTGTCACTTATTTCGACAAAGCAACATCCTTATTATATTCCCAGATGGAAAAAATCCAGGAGAGAAAACTAACATACTGAGTGATCTA
This sequence comes from Pseudochirops cupreus, assembly GCA_028627135.1. Taxonomy (NCBI): domain Eukaryota; kingdom Metazoa; phylum Chordata; class Mammalia; order Diprotodontia; family Pseudocheiridae; genus Pseudochirops; species Pseudochirops cupreus. The sequence goes on along the minus strand of CM053583.1, from coordinate 14,044,833 downwards.
TTGAAGATTCAAAAGTATCTCAGCAAGCCAGAATTTTCTGTTGACTATAGCAAGATGAAATTGTGAAAAGAAATATGCAAAATTCTATAGTTCTGTTATTCACTGTCCAATGCATATCCTCCCAGAAATTGTATATTATGGAGTCAGATGGCCAGGTTCAGGACACGTGTATACGTTTGTGTGTCTGTGAGTATATGTGCATATAAATATTCTTTTATAACTACAGTAGTAACTTTTTCTCAAAAATCTCATAAGAAAATGCATATTATTAATTTGTTGCTATAAAATTCAAAATTTTATTCTACCTATAATTCTAAATAAAACTCTAAGTGCAAATTTTTGAAACTTGAATTAATTATTACAAATATGTTTATGAGGCATATTCTGAAAGTATTTTAAAAAGTAATTTATGAAGAACTCAAATACTTACCTTAATGGTCAGATTTCTTGATAAATGTCTTTGCTTTATACATTTTGTTGAATAAAAAATACATTTAAATAAATTGAGTGACAAATAATAATATGTTCAACACTTTAAGGCATATATATGCATTTATACATCCATGTAATTAAAATTCAGTGCTAGACATTCATTTGAAGAAAAGATATATTACAATATCATTTGTAAAAAATATTACAAATATTGTACTATTGGCTGAGCATGTGACATTGTTTGAAAACTGGTTCTATGTCAAGTTTATGTCTGCATTTTGATAAAAATAAGAATAAAATAAAAATGCTTGCTCACATACATATGAAGTGGAAAATTGTAGGAGAAATTTATAAATTTCTTTTGAGAAGGAAAATTAAAAAAAAATTAGTCACCTAACCAGTCACTGAAAATAGCTAGTTATGACATGGACTATTTGCTTTTCTACTTGCTAAAAACCAGGAAGTCAATAAATATTTGTAGAATATCTACTCAGTGCCAGAAACTGTTCTAAGTGCTGAGAATATAAAAATAGGCAAAAGACAGTGCCTGCCATTAAGGACAAAAACAGGGAATAATAAATGAACTTGACATTCAATTGTATATATTGTCTTGTGGTTTTTTTTTTAAACAATATTTAAATATGATCTAACCTTGTAAGAGAAAGAATTTCTTCAGATCTTACTTCATTCTCTTAAAGATTGCTTGTTGACACAATGGAGAAAGGATTGGCCCTGAAGTCTTGAATACTTGAGTTCAAATCTGCCCTCAGACACTAGCTGAGTGACTTTGGGTAAGTCATTGAACCTCTGTTTGCTTCAGTTTCCTCAGTTGTGAAATTGGAATAATAATAGTACCTATCTCCCAGGGTTGTTGTGAGGATCAATTGTAATACTTTTTGTAAAGCTCTTGGAGCAATGCATAGCAAATGGTAGATTCCATATAACTTAGCTATCATCATCATCATCATCACCAACACCAATAGCACTGCCACCATCATCCTTATCCTTATCACTATTATACTAGCAGCAGCATACTGTCTACATTCTTACAGAAATTCTATTGAATGACTGACCAGTGTTTCCAATCAGGTCATTTGAAAATTCCCCAAGTAGAAAAGTAACTTACGCAGAGAATGAGGTTAAATTGGCAAATTGCAGCCTTAATACTGCAGTGAGAAGCAATATTAGGTTTGTTTCTTTTTTCATTTTATATTTTATTAATCCTGAAATTACATATAAAAACCATTTTGACAGTCCTTTAAATTTTGTTGAGTTCCAAATTCTGTCCCTCTGTTACTACCCTCCTTCCCCCCTTTGAGAAAGCAAGAAATTTTGTATAGCTTATACATGTTCTTTCATGTAAAACATATTTCCACACTAGTCATGTGAAAAAAAATGCAGATAAAGAACAAGAAAAATAAAGAAAGTAAAGAAAAAGTATGCCTCCATCTGAATTCAGACTATAAGTTCTTTCTCTAGAGATGTCTAGCATGTTTCATCTCAAACCATTCTGAACTGTCTTAGATCATTGTATTGCTGAGAATAGCTGAGTCATTCACAGTTGATCATCTCACAATGTTGCTGTTACTGTTTACAATGTTCTCCTGGTACATTCCATTTTGCATCAGTTTATGTAAATCTTTCCAGGCTTTTCTAAATGCATCCTGATTGTCATTTCTAATAGCACAGTAGTATCATCACAATTCTATACAACTTATTTATTCCCCATTTGATGGATATCCCTTCAATAGCTAATTCATCACCACCACTAAAAAATGGCTATAAATATTTTTGAATGTAAATGTCATATTCCTTTTTTTGTTTTTTTTTTAATCTCTTGGAGATGCAGACCAAGTAGTAGTATTGCTTTGTAGTTTTTTCAAATTATTTTTTATTTTTTTACATTCTTAATTCATTTTAATTTTTGACATTCATTTCCACAAGATTTTGAGTTACAAATTTTCTCCCCATCTTTCCCCTACACCCACCCCAAGATAGCGAGCCTACTGAATACCCCTTCCCCCAAACTGCTTTCTCTTATATCCTCTCCCAGACCCCCTCCAACTTTCTAGTAAGGCAAGAGAGATTTCTGTAACCCAGTGCCTCTATATTTTATTTTCCAGTTGCATGTAAAAAAACAAACAAACTTTTTTTTAACATTTGTTTTTAAAATGGTGATTTCCAGATTCTTTTGCTTCATCCCTCATCACCTACATCCACTGGGAAGAAAAGCAATTCAATATAGGTTGTACATGTGTAGTTACACAAAACGTTCCCATAGTAGTTATATTGTGAAAGACTAACTATATTTCCCTCCATCTTATCCCACCCCCCAATTATTTTATTTTATGCTTTGACCCTGTCTCTTTTAAAAGTATGTGCTTCTAACTACTCCTTCCCCAATCTGCCCTCCCTTCTATGATCCCCTCTCTTATCCCCTTCCTACCTACTTTCCCGTAGGGTAAGATACCCAAATGACTGTGTATGTTATTTCCTCCTTAAGCCAAATTTAATGAGAGGAAGGTTGACCCATTCCCTTTCACCTTCATGCTCTTCACCTCCATTGTGACAATTTTCTCTTGGCTCTTTTATATGAGATAATTTACCCTATTCTATCTCTCCCTTTCTCTTTCTCTTATTATATTCCTCAATCACCTCTTAATGTCATTTTTTATATATCATCCCTTCCTTTTCACCTGATCCTGTGGCCTCTGTCTTTGTACACATGTACGTACACATACACACACTCACATAAGTATTTATACACACATACACCCTCCTATACACACATGTATGTGTACATATATACATGTATGTGTATATGCATGCATGCATACATACATATATTCATATATATCCTTCATGAGCCCTGAGATCCCAGCTCCTGGGAGGTCCTGACCAGCTGTGGCCAGAGCAGACTTCAGGAAAGTGAATTACCAGCAGCTGTGGAGGTTTCCAGACTTCCAAACCCATAAACACAAAAAATAAAATAAAAGGTCAGTTGGAAACTCTGCTGTAACTGGGTGGAGAAGAGCATGATCAGGCCCCTGCTCCTGGGGAAAGAAGTGGCAGAGCCTCAGCAGCTGCAGTTGTTGCAGGGTGGCTGCTTCCAGAGCTCCTGGTCTCCAGATAATAGGGCGACCAAGTGACCATTCAGAGGGTAATATCTCTTGCTTTAATGTGCTTGGATCTGGATCATGGTTCTGGGTGGTGGTCCTGAGGTGAGAAATGACAGTGTGCCAGAGCATGTTAGGGCTACAGAAAAGGTGCCCTCCTAATAGCTCTAGCAGCTGCAAAATCCCCAGCAATTTAGAACATAGCTCTGCAATCTGGAAGCAGAGTTCTACCATGGCAAAGAGCTAAAAAGTCAAGTAATTGGCTGGTAATATGAGCAAGCAGAGAAAGCACAAACAGACAATAGAATCCTTTTCTGGGGACAAAAATAGATCAAAGCATGGAATGGGAGGAAGACAATGAATTCAGAACTCCAACATCATAAGCTTCCAAGAAAAATAGGAACTGCTTACACACCATGGAGGAGCTGAAGAAGGATTTTGAAAATCAAATAAGAGAAGTGGAAAAATTGGTAAGAGAACTGAGAATGATACAAGAAAATCATGAAAAATGAGTCAACAGCCTGCTAAAGGAGACCCAAAAAATACTGAAGAAAATAACACCTTAAAAAATAGACTAACCTAAATGGCAAAAAAAGGCCCAAAAAGCCAATGAGGAGAAGAATACCTTAAAAAGCTAAATTTTCCAGATGGAAAACGAATTTCAAAAACACACTGAAGAAAATAATTCCTTCAAAATTAGGTTGGAGCAATAGGAAGCTAATGACTTTATGAGAAATCAAGATACCATAAAACAGACACAAACCATTGGAAAAATAGAAGGCAATGTGAAATATGTCATTGGAAAACCACTGACCTGGAAAATAGTTCCAAGAGAGATAATTTAAAAATTATTAGACTACCTGAAATCCATGATAAAAAAAAAGCCTAGACACCATTCTTCAAGAAATTCTCAAGGAAAATTGCCCTGATATTCTAGAACTAAAGGGCAAAATACAAATTGAAAGAATTCACCAATCGCCTCTTAAAAAAGATCCCAAAAAGAAAACTCCTAGGGATATTATAGCCAAATTCCTGAGTTCCCAGGTCAAGGAGAAAATGGTGCAAACAGTCAGGAAGAGACAATTTGAGTATTGTGGAAATACAGTCAGGATACAACAAAACCTAGCAGCTTCTACATTAAGGGATTGAAGGGCTTGGAATATGATATTCTGGAGGTCAAAGGAGCTAGGTTTGAAACCAAGAATCACCTACCCAGCAAAACTGAGTATAATGCTTCAGAGAAAAATATGGTAATTCAATGAAATGGAGGATTTTCAAGCATTGTTGATGGAAAAAAAAAAACAGAGCTAAACAGAAAAATTTGATTTTGAAGTACTATTATGGTCAGGAAACAGTTAAGTAATACTTTATGGAATTAGAAACCAGCCAAGTAAAACCTTATGAACTTGGGAAGCTGGCCTAGGATAATTTATCTTGCCCAGTCATCATGCCCTGTGCCCCTCCACTTACCCTACAAACCCCGCCCCCCTTGCCTTGTTTAGGAACCAAATTGTATTAGTTGGATACGTAAACCAAAGAATGTATAAAAGGTTCTTCACCCCTGAACCCAGGGCTGCTCCCCCTTTAACTGACATGGAGTAGCTCCAGCTGGTAAATTAAAGCTCCTTAAAACCTTTTAATTCAGACTCTGTGGTCACTTTGTTAAGACTCGTCAAGTCATGTCATTTTAGTACAAGAAGAAAGAGAAGCATGAGAATGTAACCAGAAAACAAAATCATAAGGAACTTATTAAAGTTCAACTATTTACTTTCCTACATGGAAAATGATAATTGTAACTCATAAGACTCTTCTCAGTATGAGGATAGTTGAAGGGAATATATATGTGTATATGTATACATACATACATATATATATATGTGAATATAGGTGGGTGTATGTGTGTATAAATATATATGTGAGTGTGTGCATATGTATGTAAATGTATACATAGACAGAGGACACAGGATGAGTTGAATACAAAGGGATGATATAAAAAATAAAATGGAGATATGACAGAGGAATATATTGGGAGAAGGAGGAAGGGAGAGATAAACTAGGGTTAATTATCTCATAAAAGCAGTGAAAGAAAACTGTCGCAATGGAGGGGAAGAGCAGGAAGGTGAAAGGGAATGGGGCAACTTTACTCTCATTGAATTTGGCTTAAGGAGGGAATAACCTATACACTCATTTGGTTATCTTACTCTACAGGAAAGTAGTGAGGAAGGGAAGAAAGAGATGAAAGAAGAGGGGGGCAGAATGGGGGAGAGGATAGTTAGAGTAAACACTTTTGAAAAGGGGCAGGGTCAAAGGAGAAAATTAGAATATGTGGGGGGCAGGATAGGATGGAGGGAATTATAGTTAGTCTTTCACAATGTAACTACTATGGAAATGTTTTGCATAACTACACATATACAATCTATATTGAATTGCTTAACTTCCCAGTGGGGGTGGGTGAGCAGGGTAGAAGGGGAAAAAAATCTGGAACTCAAAGATTTAAAAACATTTTTTTAAATTGCTTTTTACATGCAACTGGGAAATAAGATATACAGGCACTGTGGTATAGAAATCCATTTTGCCGTCCTAGAAAGTTAGGGGTAAGGGAAATGAGGGAGGACATAAGAGAGAATAGAATGGGGGAAGAGGGATTTAGTAGGCTCACTATTTTGGGGTGGGGTAGGGAAAAGAGGGGGAGAAAAAATTTTAACTCAAAATCTTGTGGAAATGAATGTTGAAAACTAAAAATAAATAAATTAGAAAAAATGGAGTTTACAAAGATAATAAAGATATAATGCTTAAAAACACCATTAACAAAAAGAATAACAAAAATAACAAAAAGTCCTCCATTTCATTGAATGATCATATTTTCCCCAGAGGCATAATACTTAGTTTTGCTGGGTAGGTGATTCTTGGTTTCAAACCTAGCTCCTTTGACCTCCAGAATATCATATTCCAAGCCCTTCAATCCCTTAATGTGGAAGCTGCTAGGTCTTGTTGTATCCTGACTGTGTTTCCATAATACTCAGACTGTTTCTTCCTGACTGCTTGCACTATTTTTTCCTTGATCTGGGAACGCAGGAATTTGGCTATAATCTCCCTAGGAGTTTTCTTTTTGGGATCTTTTTCAAGAGGCAATTGGTGAATTCTTTCAATTTGTATTTTGCTCTCTGGATCTAGAATATCAGGGCAATTTTCCCTGAGAATTTCTTGAAGGGTGATTTCTAAGTCCTTTTTCTGATCATGGCTTTCATGTAGTCCAATAATTTTTAAATTGTTTCTCCTGGATCTATTTTCCAGGTCAGTGGTTTTTTTGATGAGATATTTTATATTGCCTTATATTTTTTTCATTTGTCTGGATCTGTTTGATAATATCTTGATTTCTCATAAAGTCGTTTGCTTCCATTTGCTCTACTCTAATTCTGAAGCAATTATTCTTTTCAGCAAGCTTTTGAGATTCTTTTTCCATCTGACAAATTTGGCTTTTGAAGGCATTCTTCTCCTCATTGACTTTTTGGGCCTCTTTTGCCATTAGAGTTAATCTATTTTATAAGGTGTTATTTCTTCAGTCAGATTGTTGACTCTCATCATGATCTTCTTGCATCATTCTCATTTCTCTCCCCAATTTTCCCTCCACTTCTCTTATTCAGTTTTCAAATTCCTTTTTAAGCTCCTCTATGGCTTGTAACCTGTCTACATTTTCTTGGAAGCTTTTGGTGCAAGAGTTCTGATTGTGTTGTCTTCCTTCCATTCTGCGCTTTGATCCTTTTTGTCCACAAAAAAAAGGAATCTGAAGTTGGATTGCTGTTCTTACTTTGCTTCCTTTGCCTGCTCATGTTGCCAGTCAATTACCTGACTTTTTAGCTCTGTGGAACTCTGCTTCCAGAGGGGAGAGCTTTGTTCCAAATTGCTGGGGTTTTCACAGCTGCTGGAGCTATTAGGAGGCTGTTGCAGCCCCTACCAGCTTTGGCTCACTGAAAATACACCTCAAGACCACCACCCAAGACCATGATTCCAATCCAGGCAGCTCTAGGCAAGAGCACTTAGCCTGTGAATGATTGCTTGGCCCTCCTGCAATCTGCAGACTGGGAGCTCTGAAAGCAGCCACGTGGAGGCAGCTGCAGGGCCATCACTTCCACTACTTTCTTGCCCTGGAGGCAGATGGCCAGACGTGCTTTTCTCTCCCAAATTCATCTGAGTTCTACTAACCTTTCATGTAGTCCTTTTTTTCTTATAGGTTGATAATTTTGGAAACTGCCACAGTTGCCAGTGATCCACTCACCTGAAAGCTCCAGCTGCAGCTTGTCCTGGCCACCCCGGGGCCAAGCCACGGTTTCAGGCCAGGCTGGTTTTGGCTCCCAGTGTGCTGCAGTGAGCCCTTCCTGTCCTGCCTGCCAGGCTGCCTTCAGTGGGAGATGTGTTTTTCTGTAATTTTGTGAGTTCTGGAGCTCTGAAATTTGTGTACAGTCATATCTCATAGGTATTTGAGGTGGTTATGGGGAGAGTTGCAGAGTTTTCCTGTTTCTATGCCGCCATCTTGGCTCTGCCCCTTCATGATTTTCTTACATAATTCTCATTTCTTTTTCTATTTTTTCCTCCACTTCTCTTACCTGATTTTCAGAATCCTTTTTGAGCTTCTCCATGACCTGTAACCAGTTCACATTTTTCTTGATGCAGCTTTTGATGCAGGAGTTTTGACTTACTTCTTTTTCCATGTTTTGACTCTTTTTGCCACCAAAAAAGGATTCTGTGCTCTGACTGAACTTTCTATGCTTGCTCATCTTGCCAGCCAATTATTTGACTTTTGAACTCTTTGCCATGGTAGAGCTCTGCTTCCAGAGTGGAAAGAGCTGTGTCCCAAATCACTGGGGTTTTCACAAACATTGTCAGAGGTCTGAGGAGGGTGCCCTCTCTACAGCCACCACAAGCTGTGGCACACGGGCATTTCTTACAACAGGACCACCACTCAAGACCACAATCCAGATTCAAGCAGGTCAAAGCAAGAGCAATTATCCTGTGAATGGTCTCTTGGTCCCCCTTTGATCTACATGCCAGGAGCTCTGGAGGCAGCCAGGCAGCAGCAGCTACAGCTGGGCCTCCACCACCTGTGGCCCTGGGGACAGGGGCAGGATCAAGCTTTTCCATCACCCAGTTCTAACAGAAGTCCCCACTGACCTTTTACTTTCCTTTTGGTGTTTATGGGATGAGAAGTCTGGAAACCACCACAGCTGCTGGTGATCCACTCTCCTGCACTCTGCTTTGGCAGATCTGGGCTGCTGGTTGAGCCTGCCCCAGTCCTGGCCCATGCTGCTCACGTGGAAATGCACTTGGCTCTCAGCTTGGTGATATAGACCCTTCCTGTTGGCCTGCCAGGCTGCCTTCAGTGGGTAATTTGTTTTTCTCTGTCACTTTGTGGATTCTGTAGCTTTAAAATTTGTTTAGAGTCATATTTTGCACTTATTAGACATCATTGGGGTGGGAGCTCCACCACCTTCTTGCTTCTACTCTGCCATCTTGGCTCTGCTTGCAGTTTTTCAAATTAAATAACTTACCCTCAGTACTATAACTAACCTTGACGACCTTTTTGTCCTCATTGAAGGTGTCAGACAACATTGAAGGTGTCAGACAACATTGAAGGTGTCAGCTGAAAACATTGCACTAAAAAGCATCTGAGTAAGCTCACACAAGTAAAGCCCTGCTTCACTCCATTGGTGACTGGGAAAACAAAAGAGAATCATCTATTATCTAGAACCCTTTTGAGTGTACCGTCATGAAATTGACATACAATACTGAAGAACTTCACAAGGCAACCAAATTTTGACAAAATTTTCCACAAGTCCTCATCACTGATAGTATTAAAGACCTTAGGTCAAATTAGGTTTTATATAGACCCCATTTCTGCTCCTGGCCCTCCCTCTGGTGTTGTAGGTCAGCAAACACCATATTGAGTATTATCACATTTAATCCTGAAGACAAGTCTGTGAAATACAACCATAGGTGTTATTATGCACATTTTCTAGAGAAGGAAGCTGGGGCTCAGAGAGATGAGGAAACTTAACCATGGGGAAACAGCTAGTAAGTTTTGAAGGTAAAGATTTTAGTGAACAAATATTAATTAATCACTTACTAGATGACAGGCACTGTGCTAAGTATTGGGGATACAAAATAGGCAAAAGCAAGGTCCATGTCCTGCAGAAACTCACATTCTAAAAGGGAGATAAGAAAATAACCACGTGGGGGGTGGAGCCAAGATGGCAGCGTAGCAGCAGCAACATATTGCAGCTCTCACATAGCCACCCCAAAATACCCATAAAACAGGACTCTGAACCAATCCTAGAACTCCGAAATGCACATAAAGATACTTCCCACTAAAGTCAGCTCAGCTACAAGGAACCATATCAGCACTGCAAACCGAAAGAAGCTTGCCCTGAAGCCGTGGCTGTGCCCCAGGGGCTACTGGATGGGAGGAGTGGAGGAGCCTCTCAGGTGAGCAGATTAGGAGCAGCTGCGAGTGGGGATTGTGAAAGGGGGAGATAAGCAGTCCGGCTGGAAGGCCTCCACAGCAGAAAAGTGAAAGGCAGAGGTTTTCCACCCGCCTCTACTTTGTAGCTTCCCGCCTGCAACCTGCAGACAGCAGGGGGACTTAGCGAGTGTTTTCAGGCCAGTGCTCTCACGTTGAGCAGTCTGGATCGCCGTCTTGGGCCTCTGTCTTGGAGTCTTTATTATCCAGTTAGCCAGAAGTATTTAGGAAGACTCCCAGCATCTTCCTGAGAGCTACGGCAGCCGGGAGGACCCCAGCAATTTGGGACAGAGCTTTCCCTTCTGGAACC
>CM053583.1:14018313-14033961 GCA_028627135.1 Pseudochirops cupreus | reverse complement strand
TTTATCAGTTCTTTCTCTGGAAGCATCTTTCTTTATATGTCCTTTATATTTATTTGGGGTATTTATAATAGTAAAAATATTTTATTCATTCAAAGTCATTCTTAAAACAATATCACTGTTACTGTATGCAATGTTCTCTTGCTTATGCCCATTATGCTTTTCATTATTTTAGGATTTTTGAATAAAAATCTATAGATATCTCTGGGGAAAATATATATATATATATATTAGATATAAAGTGTTGATCTATCACAAGCAAGGAGAGGAGAGGCCAGTGACTCACTTTCATTTGGTCTGTCTGGAAAAATAGATCCAAGATTAAGGGTGATATTGCAAAAACAAACAAAAAAACAAAAAAACTCCACGGAGGACTGAACAACTCTTCATATCTGGGTTTCACAACATAACAAGAATTTGACAAATTGAAGATCATGCCAAAGAAGGCAAACAGTAATGAAGGGCCTGTAGTCCTTTTCTAAGAGAATCATTTAAAGGAATTGGGCATTTTTAACAAGGAAAACAGAAGCCTCAGTGAGCGAAGATGATCATTGACTTTGAGGATTAGAGGAGCAATTAGACATAAAACAAATTCTCATTGTGCAGTTTGAGCCCAAAGTTCAGAACCAGGGATAGTGGGGGAAAGACATGAAGTGGCAAAATTAGTTTGGATATCACAAAAACCTTCCTATTAATAATGGAAAAAAGTAGAATTGGTAGCCTTGAGAGGCAGCGGTTTTCCCCTCTGACATTGTTCGTAGAGAGACTGGATTATATCTTGTCAGGAATGTTACACTGAATATGACTGACTTTTAAATATGTATTAGACCATGTGTCAATAGAGTTAAATTTAACAATAATATCAGTATCAATGAAATCAACACAAATAACCAGCTTTCACGTTCTGTGAATCTATGATTCTAATTCTAAGTGTTAATGAATATATTAAAGGTAACTAGGAAGAAAACATGTGGAAAAGTTCTACATGTTTTAAATAAAAGCCTATCCTGCTAATTAAAACTTTTATTTATATTGTCCAAAAGCGTGATGCTTCATGACATAAAGAAAAGAGAGCTGTCCTGCATGCAAAACAAGGAGCTAGACAATAAACATTTATTAAATATTTTATGGTACATGAAATTGAACAAAAAAGTAAACTGAACCATGTTGCTCAAAGCGATATATAATTTTATTAACAGGGGTGTGTTACCTGCCAAGAAAAGTGTCAATGGCTGCCTCAGTTTCTAGCCAAAGACCCCAAGCAAAAAGAGAGCTCTGCTCCTATAGGTTTTGGTAAGTACAGGACAAAGAACAGAATAGAGTAGGTGATATCAAGTAATTAAGAGCAACACGATCGGATCCATAGCTGAGGCATTGGAAATAACATAATTGACTGGAAATTTGTAATGAGGGACTAGCAACAACCTCCTCCTTCCTTCTTGAGGCTAAGAAAGGTTTATTGTTTTGAGTCTCTTTAAAAGGACAAAAATAAGGACTGAGACATTTTAGAACACAAGTCAGACATCCTTAAAGGATAGCTTGGTAGTGTGAAGATATCAGGCAAGAGTCCAGCACGGCAAGCCACACACCTCGAGGTTTGCAGAATTTTTGAGACAAGAATAGAATAGTGATTAGCAAGAGAACTTTATTTCTAAACTTAACCTATGAAAGGTCAGCTGAATTAAATTCAGAGGCAGAGAACCATGACTTAGGCAATTACTGGACAAACTCAATTAACCATAAATAGGATCAATAAAAACTGATTCAGAGTCAATTTAATCTTCTCAGGTTGGATTGTGACCATGTGTAATTAAACCTCCAATGTCTACTTCCTAACTCCCTGAAACTCTTTTAAAATATAAGTTAAATATAAGTTGAAAAAATGATTGGCCATTGGTTAAACTTCAACAAAATCCTCAATAAAGGATGGAATTGTGAGAAAATTTCCAGACTCCCCAAATTTATGAAAATGATAAATCACCGAGCCAAATGAAGGAAGACAAAAAATGGACATGGGTCCCAGGTTCCGGATTAAGAGAGAGAATTCAAATTCCCTGATTCATGTGAGAAATGGCACGTGGGACACAGGTATTTTTGTTGTTGCTGCTGTAGTTCAATCTTTAAATCTCCACTGTACTCCAGGCACTTCTATCATCTACTATCTCCCAAAGTCTGTCCAAGGTCATGTTCATTACTTCCATGACATTATCTATCTATTCATCTCATCCTCTACTGGCCCCTTTTCCCCTTGCCTTTAAGCTTTCTCAACATCAGGGTCTTTTCCAATGAGTCTTGTCTTCTCATTGTGTGGCCAAAGGATTTAAGCTTCAAGGACATATATAAGGTGTTCTTTAAAGACCAAAAGGGACAAGAAAAATCATTGAAAAGATTTCTTCTGAGGAAGGAGAACCTGAATGATTATTTTCTCCCATTCATAACTTTCTTAAAAGCACTTTTGACTTCTTTGTTCCTCAAGCTATAGACCAAAGGATTTAACATGGGGATCACCATAGTATAGAAGACTGTTGCAATTTTATCTGTGTCCATGGAATGACTGGAGCTGGGCTGTAGGTACATGAAGATTCCTGATCCATAGAAGATGGATACAGCTGTGAGATGAGAAGCACAGGTGGAAAAGGCTTTCTGCCGGCCCTCGGTTGAATGCATTCTCAAGATGGTAATAAAGATGAATAAATAGGATATCAAAATGATGAAAATGGCAAAAAAGGCAGTAAGTGATATAACAAAAAAGACAACCATTTCATTAATGTCTATGTCAGAGCAGGAGAGGGCCATGACTGGTGGAATATCACAGAAAAAATGATGAATCACATTCGACTTACAGAAATGGAGGCTAAAAATGTTTCCTGTATGAATGGAGGAAGTAAGAAAACCACAGATGTAGCACCCAATTATCAAACGAGCACATATACTAAATGTCATAAGGGTGGTATAATGTAGGGGCTTACATATAGCTGCATAGCGATCATAAGCCATTACAGATAGGAGATAACTTTCAACAGTGGCTAAACCCATAAAGAAGAATAACTGTGTTGCACATCCATTATAGGAAATAATTTTGTCTCCTCTGAGCAGCCCAGCCATCACCTTTGGAGTAACAGCTGAGGAATAGCCAAAATCCACCCCAGAGAGATTACTGAGGAAAAAGTACATGGGTGTGTGGAGGCGGGGATCCCAAGAGATAAGGGTTATCATCCCCAGGTTCCCCACCAGGGTAATGAGGTAGATGATGGTAAAAACTATGAAGAGGGGCACCTGAAGCTCGGAGGCACCTGTTAGCCCCACAAAGATGAATTCCTTCACCTCTGATCCATTTTCCATGAAGGACTTCATGAATTTGGGTGATTCACCTGGGAAAAGGAAAAAAGTAAGTTGTGGCAGTAATCAATATTTTCTCTGGGTCGTGGAATCATGTATTTTATTAAAATATGAAACTGTGAGTTTCTGGTATGGCTATTTTTAATGTCTGTTAAACTTAATCCAATAATAACAATGCTGCAATTATGATTGTTTTCAACATGTTACAATAAAGAAAAGCCCCTTCCACACCTTTAGATTCATTAATGAGCTTATGTTACTGAACCTCAATCTCCTCAATCCCCATGACCTCCATGTTGATTCTATTTTAGTCACACAAAGAAATGTTTATACCCTTGATTGGACCATTACTCATAATTGTTCTACCTCCACGATTCACAACTCTGAAATTCCTCTCTTTAATAACAATACCTTATCTTTCCACCACACATTTTGCCTCACCCCTTCTCAAAACAAATTTACTCCATACCCTGAATACCAATTGTCACATCCTTCGTTGTTTTGCAAGTTCATCGATGTTACTCTATTCTATCTCCTTTACTTCCATACTCTCGACCCTGTGGTTGGCTGTTATATGAATATTCCAATGGCTGGATTAGTATCCGTGACACTTTATACTTTCACCAGTCGTTCCAACTCTAGGCCATGCCTACCATCCACAATTTCTGGTCCTATTAATGTACTACTGAACAAGCCTCAGTGACTGAGTTCGCTACAAATTCATGTTATCTTCTCTCCCTTGAGTCCTCACATGCCTAAAGCAATGCACTTATTCATCTCCAACTAACTCCCAATGCCACCATCCAAAAGATTGTATTTTCTCAAGTATTTTTCTGTCTTCTCTCTTCCTATGCTGCTTCTTTCATCCTCCATCTTAGCAGAGAAAGATGTCTTCTTTTTTAATTCTCTCTTTCACCTATTCCACATACCTATGCCATCTTCATTAACCTGCATTCTCTCCTTGCCAATGTTAACTTCTTCATTTCTACTCACGATTGAATCCCCTCCTCTTTCCTCCAATAATAATTTTGTTGTGGTTGTTCACTCACTTTTCAGTGATATCTTACCCTAATCATATATGATTCCATTTGGGGTTTTCTTGGCAGAGATTCTAGAGTGGTTTGCCTTTTCTGTCTCTAGCTCATTTCACAGATAAGGAAACTGAGACAAACAGGAAAAAGTGACTTTCCCAGTGTCACAAAGCTAGTAAGTATCTGAAGTCAGATTTGAACTCAGTCTTCCTGACTTTAGGCCTTGTGGTCAATCCACTGCATCACCTAGTTGCCCCCCAAAACAATAACATTAACCAGCATTGATACAGAATGATAAAGTTTACATATATATATATATATATATATATATATATATATATATATATTCAAATATCAGATAATTTCATCTCCACACTAATGCTGGGAGGTAGACACTGTTATTGTATTCATTTTACACAGGAGGAAACTGAAGCAGGCAAAGTTAAAGTGACTCACCCAGGGTTACACACTGAAACCCAATTTGAAGTCTAGTTTTCCTGAGAACACATGTAATACAAAATCCACTAGGACATTTGGCCGACTCCAGGAATTTGTCCAACAATCATTCCCAATATTTTATTTTCATTTTCTCCTTTTCCATTTCCTCCTTCTCTGCCATCTAAAATAGTGTCCTGACTTCCACATCTTTTGGAAAAGGATCTTCCTTAAAAACATGCACCTCCAATGCAATTGCCTATTATTCCTAAAGCACAGATTTGCCTTGTCATTAGAATGCTCTAAGACCTTCACCTTCACTGGATGCCCACAGCTTCCAAAGTTTGTGTGTGTGTGTGTGTGTGTGTGTATGTGTGTGTGTGTGTGTGTGTGTGTGTGTGTGCATGTGTGTGTATGTGTGGCATTCCAAATCCTTTTCCATTTCTCTCTACTTTATCTTTCTAGATGGATTTCACATTTGTCCACTCATGTATTCCACATTCCAGGCACACTGATCTCATGTATTTTGCCACCCAGGATCACCCATCTTCCACCTATGTGTCTTTGTGCAAGCTATCCCCCTGCCTCAAATGCTCTGTTTCCTTAACATTTGTTCCGAGAATCCCTGATAGCCTTCAATATTGGAATTAGTACCAACCCCTAAACTCAAACCTTTCCTGTTCCTCCTGAGGTTAGTGCCCCCACTTGAATGATTTCTATTTCCTTGGAAAAGATGTTGTATTGACCTATTTTTTGTACAATTTTGTCCCAGTGGAATGTAAGCTCTCTGATGGTAAGAATTGCTTGTGTTGGTTTATTCATTTATGTATCATCAGAGGCTAACACAATGCTTGGAACATGGTGGCACCTAAAAAATACTCATTGAACTGAATTATTTGAATGAATTCAATGTAATATACAAAATAGGAAGCTCTGGCAAACAAGAATGAAGATTAAGAATGAACCCCAAAAGTTCTCATAGGATCATAGAAATAGAGCTGGAAGTGCTAGAGAATTCATCTAATCCAGGGGTAGGGACCCTATGGTGCTCTAGGTCCTCAAGTGTGGTCCTTTGAATCCAAACTTCATAGAACAAATCCTTTTATTAAGTTCTGTGGAGTTTGGATTCAGTTAAAGGGCCATACTTGAAGACTTAGAAGGTCACATGTGATTTTGAGGCTCCCTACACCTGCTTCTAGTCTAATCTCTTCATTTTACAAATAAAGTAACTAAGGCACAGACAGCCTAAGAGATTTGCCTAAGATCTATTGGGAGAACCAGGGTTTGAACGCCAGTACTCTAGTTCCAAAATCTTTATTCCCTTAAGAAAGTGTAGTAGTGTAGAAATGCTAGTGAGTTCTGGATTGGGAGAGCTTGGTTATAGTCCTGCCACCACCACTGACTTATTCTCTTTCTTTAAGCAAGTCCCTTTCTCACATTCTCAGAGCCCTGGTCACTTCAGAAGTAAAATTGAACAGTAGATAAGTTCTTTTCTGAATCAGCCCTATAGTCTACTGTCTTTTAGGTGGTTTGTTTGTACATTCTCACAGAACATTGTGATGCTATAAAGGATAAACTAAATGATGGGAAGTCTGAAAGAACTGAGTTCAAACCATGTCCCAGGCACTTATGATCTATATGAGCCTGCAATGCACTCAATCTTTCTCTACAAACCTACAAAATGTGAATGATAATAAACCCTATGTCATAAAGATTGTGGTAAAGATCAAATGAATTGTTGAATGTAAATTATTTTGCCAAGCTTAAAGTGCTAAATAATTACTATATGTTATAATCATCTTTTTGACTAACCATGCAGAACAAGAAAATGATGTCTCCAAACTACCCCCACTCTGAAGACAAGGATATTCTTTTAATTTTATGTGGCATGAATAATGTACATCTGAGTATGGTCTGTCACTAGATTCCTGACATCCAAGACCTCCCTGGTGATAAGACCCCAAGGAGGAGAATTTACCTAGCATCTTCACAAAATGTCTTCAGTTAGAAATCTAATACAGAAAAGAAATAAAAGAAAAGTAATAGGAAAACTTTTCCCATTGTCCAAAGGTCTGAGAAAGCCTCTAAATATGTTGGAAACAGTCTCTAACTTGTCTCTTCCTACTTTGTTGAAATAGGTGAGTAACTTTTGATACCATTTAGCTCAGGGGGGTTTCTGATCAAATGAAGTGGTGTTGCAGAAGTGATAAAATCTGTATTTCACTTCTGCTTTGAACTAAAGAGAAAAAGGACCAATATTTGTCTTCCCCATTTGGATCTTTCAAGAGCAACCTCTCACAGGCTCAAACCCATTTGACTTCTGTGGACCAAGGTAGCAGAATGCTTCCCCTTTCACCCAGAAAACAGGAGACAATTTGACTTTTATCCTCCAACATTTGATTATGTTACTTACAATTTTTGGAAATTTAAGGAAGTTTTTTGTTTTCTTAAAACTTCAGCATTCCTTTGGGGGTAATTTTTGAAATTTGTTTTTTAATATTAAAACCTGTGATCTTAACTATATACAAATTCCTTCTTTTTGTTCCGAATTTGTATGTGACTTGAATTATAAGCCTGAGTAAGATATATTAGAATTGTAATATAGGAAATCTCCCTGGATCTTTCAGGATGAGTAAAAAAAAATCCAAATGGATAGGAGTGGCAGCGCACCTTTACTTACCCATCTTCAAAGTGAAGCCTTATTCAGGGAAGAGAAAATAGGTTCCATTGGAGAAACTCATCTCCAGTTCCTTGTGTTTAAAGATCAGAGCACTTCATCAAAAGACTTATCCTCAGCCATATTTTTGCATGGATTTTGTGCAAGCAAAGTCTGTAGATGAACTATGGTATGGGAGAAATGTTTTCAGGCAGACAAAAGAATAATGGACATCTCTTGACTACACTTGTCATAATAGGATTTCCATATCAAGAGAACTGAGAATGGACTATTCAAGACATGAGAATATAGGTCCTCTTCAGGGGAAATCATTCCTCTGAGGACACTCACAACTCCTCAAGTAGTTGAATTCCTAAGATATAATTAGTTCTCTAGTGTATAGAGATGCAGTCCTGATTTTCTAAGGTGCATAGAATGCCAAGGTCAAGAGAGTCAAGAAGAGAAGGGCGTGAGCCTCACTAGGTAGCAACCTTTTGTAGTCAGCAGACAGGCAAGAGAAACACATTCAGGGGAATGGACAAGTTATGTAGGATCAACACTGTGATTTCCAAAAATACAACCAGATTTCATTGAAGTCTTTGAAAAGAAATGCCCCTCTGCATACCTTCATGCAATCATCAACCAAAGAAACTGAGCCTGTGTCAAGTGGAAGATTAAAGAATAGATTGGCTTTCTTTTCCCAGTCCACTATGTATCTCAAAGTCATTTTCATAATGCAACCATTGAAACTCTAGAGAGATTCTTTGCCCTCTTTATAGTAGACTTGGAAAAAAAATGAGCTTAATGTATAGATCACTCCTAAATCAAATGCCTCTTCACTCTAGCAGTTCAGCCTGGATTCTAAGGAAAATGAAGAATCATGATTCATTCTAACATGAATCTCTAAAATTGACTTCTCTCCCTCTTTCTTAAGAGCTAAGTTAAAACATTCAACTTCAGAATCAGTTTCCAGAGCTATTAATGACTTCAGCAGCCATATTTTTCTTTTTTTGCTTTTTTTTTTTTTTTTGCTTTTTTGGAGGGGAAAGGCAGGGCAATTAGGGTTAAGTGACTTGCCCAAGGTCACATGGCGTGTGTGTGTGTGTGTGTGTGTGTGTGTGTGTGTGTGTGTGTGTGTGAAGTGACTGAGGCTGGATTTGAACTCAGGTCCTCCTGACTTCAGGGCCGGTACTCTATTCACTGTGCCACCTAGCCGCCCCTAGCAGCCATATTTTTCAATTCATCCTCGAATAAGAATTTTCTCTTCAAGTGTCCTGACAATTCAGGCTTTCTGAAGTGTTCCAATGAGGGAAAATCTAAGTCTTCCTGAGGCAACCCATTGTACTTTTGAACTGCTCTCTGCAAGATTTCCCTCCAAACTAGTCTATATAAATCCCTAGAATGGGGCATCAAAGGGCTATTCTAATCAAAGGTGTCAGCTGCTGCCCTGCTTAGGGGGAAGATGCTTGCCCCATGTTGCTCCTGCTTCCCTACTCCTGCTGCGTTGAATGTTGCTACCTAACAGAAGGAACAGTCATAAATACTTCAAATTAAACGACATGAGCATTGTTTTGCACATATTATTCTCCTAAAAAACATGTTTCTTTCCAATATGGAATCTAAACTATGGTCCCAATTAGAACAGCAGTTTCCAAAATGTGGCCTGTGGATTCATGGGGTCCCTGAGAAAGTTTCAAGGAGTCCTCAAGGCTCAAACATTTTTATGATTACAGTAGGCATTTGACATTAAAAATCAACAGATATAACCCATATCAACCAAAGCTCTTTGGAATACAAATAATTTTTAAGATTTTTAAAGGAGTTCTGAGATCACAAAGTTTAGGAAGCACTATACAATGTCCCCTACAACACTAACAATATATAACTCTGAACTCCAGAGAGCTGAATTGTACCTGCGTATACATACATATGTGTGAATTGCATGTGTATGTGTAATCTATCAAATGCCAGATGAATTTCAGAGTCTGGTCTGAGACATACATGTGGACTAGATCTACAAGTGCTGGTCAACAGCTATAAAATGAGACTGTGCCTCCAGACAAACTGACTGTTGGCTGCCTCTCTCTTCCTCCTTTGTCAGCATCCCTGCTACTTCACTGTGACCGCCCTCCTGAAAGGGACAGCTTGCAGCCAGGGAGAACTCCATTCAAATCCTGCTTCAAACACTTACTAGCTGTGTGACCCCAGATAAACCACTTGGCCTCTCAGTGTCTCAGTTTCATCAGTAAAATGGGGATAATAATTATACCTGCCTCACAGAAATTTGTGAGATGAAATGAGTTGATATGTTAAGTGCTTTGCAAAAATCAAAATGTCAAATATTAACTCATTATATTTGCTTTTTTATTCTAAAAGGAACAGAGTGTATGGTAACAGTGTCTCTCTTCTATGATCTGTCAGAATCATGGAAAAAAGAAGCTGTTTATGAATGCAGCACTCCTATTATTATTATAGCTATTATATATGCCTGTAGAATGATACATGTTTAAAATTATATCATATACTAGTTATTCTTATTAAAAACTATTATTCTTACTTGAGAAGAATCATACTTCAGGGTAATTTGATGATCAACCTAAAATCAGGTGAATTGGTCTAAGGACACCAGCCATATGATCACGGGCAAATTTCTTGAACTCTCTAATCTTTAAAATGAGGTTAATAATATTTGAAAGCAGAGTGAGAGAATATATGTATAACCTACTTTATTTTTTTTTTTTTGCTTTTTGGAGGGGGGAAGGGTTAGGGAAGGCAGGGAAATTGGGCTTAAGTGATCTGCCCAAGGTCACACAGCTAGTAAGTGTTAAATGTCTGAGGCCAGATTTGAACTCAGTTCCTCCTGACCCCAGGGCCATTGCTCTATTCACTGTGCCACCTTGCCACCCTCATATAACCTACTATAAATGGCAACAAGTAGGATTGCTGTTCACCTGAACTTTTCTCCTTGCACTTGATCTCACTACTAAGAGTATCATTCTCATCCCTCTCCTTCTGCCCTAAATTCCTTATTCTTGAAGATCATTTATTTACTCAGCAACTTCTACTTACCTCTCTTTATCTGACTTTTTGTCCATTCCCCTTTCTCTGTGTAGAAGAAACTACTTTTCTCAACTTGTACCTGGCTTGCCTCTGCCATTATTGGTTGCTATCTCCCATCTTAAATTCTGGAATCCTAATTTCTCTTGCATAATGATAATCTCATGTCTTGAAGAAGAGTTTTAAATTCATTTATGACTAATTGGTAAATATTTTACATAAGCGATCTGAGTGTAGAAGCTTTGGATTGACAGGACAAGTGGAGGAAGAAAGAAAGGCCTAGAAGATTGGGCAATTGAACATGAAAATAAAATGAATCCTTCTCCTAGATGGGCACTGGTCAGAAAGTTAACAAGTCAGCAGTGGGTTGCATTTATAAAGAACTTCTGTCTCCATGGTCCTGACTGTTCAAAGAAGAGAGACATTGCTACTGCACACTGTTCCTTTTATAATATATAAGAAGTATAATGAGTTTCTACAGGTATAAAATTACTAATGAGTTTCCAATATGCATCATGAGAGGGAGGTGTCACATTGAGAGCTATATGTACTAACCTTTTGTGAAGCAGACACCCCAACCCCAGATGCAAAAAGCTTGGGAAGAAGAATAACTACATTTTATGTTGAACTTTCTGGCAGCTCTTTGAAATAGGTAATATAAGAATAGTGATCCATAAATGATTTAATGATGAATTGTCCAGGGGCCAAACAAAGAGAAAATGAAATAGTTGAAAAGGCAGTTTCCATTACAATATATCACTGCTCATTCTGATGCTAGAATTTCGCTAAATCCTCTTTGGAAAAAATGAACTGATGTATTTTAAAATTTCAAAAATTGTCATTAAATGTGTTATGGAATTATGGTTAATGGTCAAACTCCTGAAATTTCTAAAAATTCTGGATCGCAGAATCAAACTCTGGAAGGCAAAGAAGGGCACATATCCACATATTTTTGAACTTCAAAAAGTGTCATTAAATGTGTTACGGAATTGTGGTTAAATGATTAGTCTCTCCAAATTTCTAAAAATTGTAGATCATAGAATCAGACTCTGAACACACACAAAAAGGGCACATATCCAAGATTCTGGATTCAGAGAGAGAATTCAGCTCCCCTAATTAATAGAAGATAGTTTAGGGACCATGGAAAGGGTTTACATTAAAGATAAAATGAAGGAGGGAAATCCTTGAAAGATTTTCTTCATAACTAAAATGAGAAACCAAATGAAGAGTTTGTCCCCTCAGTAACTTTCCTAAAAACTACCTTTGCCCTTTTATGCTTTATAAGGTACAATTTAGGGTGACTATGATATATAATGTTGACACAATTTTGTCTGTGTCCTTGGAATGGCTAGATCTGTGTTGTAATTACATGAAGATTACTGTCCCATAGAATATGGACACAGCTGTGTCCAAAAGCATAAGCAAAAAAAAAAAAAACTTTCTCCCATTTTTCAGCTAAGTACATTCTCAGAATGGCAAAGAAGATAAATAAGTAGAATTTAAAATAGGAAAAGGGGGGAAAGGACATTAAGTGATGCAACAAAGAAGGTAACCATTTCATTGATGCATTCATCAGATCAGGAGAGTTCCAAGAATAATGGAACATCCCAGAAAATATTATGGAGCACATCGGAAGTGTAGAAACAGAAACTGAAAAGATTCATGACGGAAAATGCTGTCCATATCCAGAGTATGAATGCAAATTGAAACATACTATTTTGTCTTTCTTTTTTTTTCTTTCTCATGGTGTTTTCCTTTAGCTTTAATTCTTCTTTACAACAAATATGTTTAATATGATTGTACATGAATAGCATATATATCACACCAATGCGATATTCACAGCACTCATGGCGACTATGAATATACTGGTATAATTGTGAATTACAGAATGTAACAGACTCCACATGGAAGGCAGAACCACAACATTTATTCAAACAACAGAAAGCCGAATCCCCACATTAGAAAGCCAAATCCATCATAGCAACCAAGAAGCTGGTACACATAACCAATGCAGCCAGCACCAACATTCCCAAGCCTTCCCTCCATTAGGACTTCAAAACAAAACTGGCTCCCTTAAGCAAAAATGCCTCTCTCTCTCACACTAGCTGCTCTACCTCCATGCTGCTTGCTCCCAGCCCTGTTCTGGAGCTCTCCTGCTCCTTCCTGCTTCACCCTTCCTGTTCTACCCTTTCAGCACATTCCTCCCCCTCCCCATTTATGGGCTTCGTTTGATTACATTTGTCTTATTAGGGGGCAGGGAAGATCTTCAAATTCCAATTACCATTATACTATATCAAATTGCATGCCATCTTGGGAAGGGTGAGGAGAAATAGGGGAAGAAAATTTAAAACCCAAAATCTTATAAAAGTGAATGTTGAAAACTAAAACTAACTAAATAAATATATTTTAAATAAGTAGAGGCTGAAGGTGTTTCCTATGTGAATGGAAGAACTAAGAAAACTATAGATGTAGTACCCAATGGCCAGATGAGTACATGCTCCAGATGTCATGATAGTCATATAATGAAGGTCTTATTAAGATCTGCTTGGTGATCATAAGCCATAGCAGCCAGAAGAGAATATTCTACAGTGGCTAATCCTGAAAATAAGAATATCTGTGTAGCATAATCATTGTAGGAGATAACATTCCCTATGAGGAGCCCAGTCAGCAATTTAGGAGTAATAGCTGAGGACCAACCAAAATCTACTGGAGATAAGTTGCTGTGGAGAAAGTACATGAGCATATGCAGGCAAGAGTCCCAGAAGACCAGGAATATCTTTCCCAGGTTCCCCACAAGATTGATGAGGTTGATGATGATGAACAATATGAAGAAAGTCACTCAAAGCACTGGTGCATCTGTTAATCCCACAAGGATGAACTCCTTCATCTCTGAGCCATCCTCTAAAAACTTTTTTAGGGATCTGAGTGATTGACCTGAAACAAGAAAAAAAAAAAACTAAGAAAACAAATCATAGCAGTTCATTAACCCTATTCTTGTCTCTCGCCTTTCTTTCATAGCCCTGATCATGTGACTAGTTGGCTCAACCGTACTTTAACAGCTGTACTAGAATCCTTGACACTTGTTCTTGAACCAGTTATTCAAACCCTGGCCTATACCTACCACCTACCATTTCTGGTCCTATTAATGGGCTACCAAATAAGTTCCATAACTATGTTGACTATGCCTTGTAATATTTTATGTTATATTCTCTTACCCTCACTGGTCTAAAGTAATACACTCACCCTTCTCTTACTGCTCAACTCTACCTTCCAAAATAAACTATTTCAAAGAGGTTTTTATTTACTCTATTGCCTAAGACTTCTTTTATCACTTGATTCATTCTCCATATTAGCTGAGAAATCTGTCATCACTCTTGGTCACCTTCCACCATTCCACACGCTAAGCCCTTTTCATTATTCCATGTTTATTTTTCATTTGCCTCTATTTCAGAGAAAATGTTTGGAGTTCTCCTTGCCCATGTTAACCATTCTACTTCTTTTCATTATCAAATTCTCTCCTCTCTTCTCCAGAATTAATACCAGCATTTATATAGCACCATAAGGGTTACAAGTGCTTTCAAAATATTAGTTCATTTTACTCTCACTGCAATCCTGCAAAGTAGATGCTATTTTTAACCCTGTTCTACAAAGGAGAAAAATGAGACCAAGAAAGTTTGACTTGCACAGTATCACATACTTAATAAATATCCGAGGCCCAGTTTGAACTCTGGTCTTCCAGAGTACAGGTACACTCTATCCACTGTGTCATCTACCTGCTTCAAGTATCTATCATCTCATTCATTCCTCTATTTTATTTTCATTCTTTCCTTTTCCACTTCATCTTTGAATGTCATCAAAAATAATGTATATACTCCCATATCTTTTTTTAAAAAAATAATTGATTTGTTTATTTATTCTAGTTTACAAGACTCAGTTCCACAATCTCTTGGGTTTCAAATTTTCTCCTCTCCCTCTCCCCCCCACTCGCCCATGGCAGCATGCAATCAAGTACAGGATCTGCAAATACTTTCACACTGGACATTAGTCTGGTTGTATAGAAGGGTTGTAACCAATGGAGTGAACAATGGGAAAGAAGAAACAAAACCCAACGTGGAAAAGAACGAGAGCATGTAGATTGCTTCAGTCTCCATTCAAAGTCTGTTCTTAGATCTTTCTCTGCATGTAGACATCTCCTTCCATCCTGAGACTTGTAGAGTTGTCTTATAACTGTGCGTTGCCGAGAAGAGCCCAGTTTATCAAAGCTGGTCATCACACATACGATGTGTCTGTGATTGTATACAAATTTTTCCTGGTTCTGCTCTTCTCACTTAGCATCAGTTTGTATAAGCCTCTCCAGGTATATATGAAGTCCATCTCCACCTCATTTCTTATACACAATAGTATTCCATTACATTTATATACCACAACTTGTTTAGCCATTTCCCCAATTGATGGGCATCCCCTTAATTTCCGTTTTTTGCCACCACAAAGAGAGGTGCAATAAATATTTTTGTACATATGGATCTTCCTCCCATTTCTATGATCTCTTTGGGACACAACCCCAGAAGTGGTATTACTGGGTCAAAGGGTATGCAATTATTTATAGCCCTTTGAGCATAGTTCCAGATTGCTCTCCTGAATGGTTGAATCAGTTCACAGCTCCACCAACAATGCATTATTGTTCCAATTTTTCAACATCCTCTCCAGCATTAGTCATTTTCCTGTTTTGTCATCTTAGCCAATCTGACTAGTGATATGTGGTACCTCAAAGTTGTTTTGATTTGCATTTCTCAAATCGATAGTGATTTAGACCATTTTTTCATATGCTTATAGATATCTTTAATTTCTACCTCTGAAAATTGCCTGTTCATATCCTTTGACCATTTATCAATTGGAGAATGACTTGTATTCTTATAGATTTAACTCAGTTCCCTGTATATTTTAGAAATGAGACCTTTATCAGAGACACTGGTTGTAAAAATTATTTCCCAATTTCCCACTTCCCTCTTAATCTTGGTTACATTGGCTTTGTTTGTACAGAAACTTTTCAGTTTAATGCAATCAAGATGATCATTTTTGCATTTTATAATGCTCTCTAACTCTTCTTTGGTCATAAAGTCTTCCCTACTCCAT
>CM053583.1:14000169-14018213 GCA_028627135.1 Pseudochirops cupreus | reverse complement strand
ATTATTTACAGTATCAGACTTTATACCTCGGTTGTGCACCCATTTAGACTTGATTTTGGTGTACAGTGTTAGATAATGGTCTATGCCCAGTTTCTGCCATACTATATTCCAATTTTCCCAGCAGTTTTTGTCAAATAGTGAGTTCTTATTCCAAAAACTGGGGTCTTTCGGTTTATCAAACAGTATATTACTATAATCGTTGACTACTTAGTCTTCTATCTCTTGATGTTGGATTTTGTTAGAGATATATAGGAATGTTGAGGATTTATGTGGGTTTATTTTATAACCTGAAACTTTGCTAAATTTATTTATTGTCTCAAGAAGTTTTTTACTTGATTCTCTAGGATTCTTCAAGTATTTCATCATATCATCTTCAAAGAGTGATAGCTTAGTCTCTTCTTTGCCTAATTTGATTCCCTTGATTTCTTTTTCTTCTCTAATTGCTACTGCTACCATTTCTAGTACCAGATTGAATAAGAGGGGTGATAGTGGACATCCTTGTTTCACCCCTGATCTTATCGGAAATGCTTCCAGTTTATCTCCATTACATATAATACCTGCTGGTGGCTTTAAATAGATGCTACCTATCACTCTAAGGAAAACTCCATTTATTCCTATACTTTTTAGTGTTTTTAATAGGAACGGATGTTGTATTTTGTCAAAAGCTTTTTCTGCATCTATTGAGATAATCATATGGTTTCTGCTAGTTTTATGGTTGATATGATCAGTGATACTGATGATTTTCCTAATATTGAACCATCCTTGCATTCCTGGAATAAATCCAAACTGATCATATCATTCTTGCAATAAGTTGCTATAGTCTTTTTGCTAATATTTTATTTAAAATTTTTGCATCAATATTCATGAGCGAGATTGGTCTATAATTTTTTCCTCCCTTTTATTTCTCCTTGATTTAAGTATCAGTACCATATTTGTGTCATAAAAGCAATTTGGTTGGACTCCTTCTTCACCAATTTTCCCAAATAGTTTTTAGATTATTGGGATCAATTGATCTTTTAATGTTTGATAGAATTCACTAGTAAATCCATCTGGCCCTGGAGATTTTTTCCTAGGGAGTTCCCTGATAGCTTGTTCAATTTCTTTTTCTGAGATGGGGTTATTTAAGTAATTTAATTCCTCTTCAGTTAGTCTGGACAACTTATATTTTTGTAAATATTCAGCCATTTCACTAAGATTGTCAAATTTATGTGCATACAATTGGGCAAAATAATTCCTAATTATTGTTTTAATTTCCTCTTCATTGGAGGTACATTGACCCTTTTCATTTTTGATACTCTAAATGTGGTTTTCTTCTTTCTTTTTTTTATCATATTGACTAAAGGTCTGTCGATTTTATTGGTTTTTTCATAAAACCTGCTCTTAGTTTTATTTATAAGTTCAATAGTTTTCTTATTCCCATATCTTTAAAAAATAAAACATCTTCTTGAATAAAATGTCTTCCACATAATGGCTATATTCATATTCCTAATGCATAGATCTTCCTTGTCACTCTGATTTTCCACTGGATATCTATTGCTTCTAAAAATCTACTGTCCATAGTATTTAAAGTCCTTCACCATCTCTCTTTAATCTATCTTTCCAGAAGCATTTCACATTTTGTCCATTCGTGTATCTCACATTGCAGACAGTCTGATCTACAGTCCAGGAGATGCAGGATTTCCCCGTCGTCGATCTATGTGTCTTTATACAAGCTGTTCCCTCAACCTCACTTTATCGCCTTAGCATTTCTTTTGTGGGGAAAAACACCTATGAAATCTGGATGATAATATACCCTTACCACTAAAAAACCAAAATTTATTTTCAAAACATTAAGTGCTAAATAATTGCTCTCTCTTATAATCATTGACGTGGCCAATCATGGAGACGATTATGAAAAATACCTCCAAACCTCTGATTTTGAATCTTATCCCTCCTGTCTTGAAGACAATAGTATTCTATTCTTCTGTGGCACTCAGGCTGAATGATAAGACTCCAAGTAGCAGGATTGACCTCTACACTTAAATTCTTCAATGAGAAATCTAAAGCAGAGAAGAGCTAAGATGTTTTGTAGGAGAATTTTTTCCCAGTGTCTGCTACTAAATATTCAAAGTTCTTCAGGGTATTTTTTGTTATTCCCAGCCATTGTTGCTATGTGGATTGTGGTGTCAGTATGATCATTATTATAAATTGAAAATGAAAGAACTATTTCTGATGTAACTAATAAGTAAATAATGAATGACTAATGAATGTCAGATTTGTTCTATGGACATTAGGCCAAATATATTTAGGAAAATGATTTTTGTGGCTCATGGTTGGAACCTGAGAGATAGATTTAATAGGAATTGGAAGACAGGTGCTTTTAGAGGAAAATGGTCCCTCTGAGGAACTAGAGCTTGTTCTGCTCCTCTGCAAAACACATGAAAGCCCATGCAAATCTGTGAGGAGTTATGTCATTGAGCAAGGAACTAATTGGTATATTCTACTGTTGTTTTCAAAGTTTCTCCATTGTACACAGAAAATATGGCTGCTTTCAGTACAGTCAAGAAATTAAGCCAATGAGCTCATCAGGCATGGACTTGATGGGGCCACAACATAGACAACAGGAAAGCTGAGAGATGACGAGATGATTCCCTTGGGCCCCAGTAAAAGTGGCTTGCATATAACATATATTTAAATTAATTTGACTCTTTGAAAAAAACATGTCTGATTATAGAGAGGAGAACATAACAGGGCTTGGGAGATGTGTAAGTAATGAGAGTGAGACCAAAAAAAAAAAAAAAAGAATAAAAGAGAACCAATAAATCATTAAAAATGCACAGAAAAGAACAGAAGGAATATCAGAGGGGGACACAGACAAGCAGGACACCTTTACTATTTGTTAAAGTCAATAAACATTGAATGACTACACATAAAAATAATTAACAACTCTCATCTGCAATATTATCTTCTGTTATTTGTATGTTGAAAGTTTTCTGTTCATTAACACTTAAGTTCATCATAAAACTAAAACAAATTTTAAAAAAACACAAGTAAATGTCTGTGCACTTATGTTCCATGTAGCCATCTCCCAAATCTGTTAATTATAGGCTGAGTTGTAGGTGAGGGAATAGTATAATTTTCTCTGTCAAGCCTACAGTATGTTTCAAGGTACTTCCTAATCTAGCAACTTAGAGCCTTTGCCCCTACTAAAAACGGTCTCCACTATCTCTCATCATGCCTTGGGATGATACACGAGTCATTCTAAGCTAATGATGTCTAATTCTAGTTGTTCATGCTGGAGTGTGATCAGATGAATAGCCATTCCAGTTATCTTCTCTGTAGACTGTGTCATCCAACTTCATTTACCTCGATAGCTCTTTCTTAATATCTAAGTTTAAGCATTCAACTACAGAATCAGACATTCTCAGAGGTGGTTGCATCTTGCAACTCTGAGGCTGAACACTGGATCTCCTCTACCATGCCATAGCTCTTTGGTCTGAAGCCTCCCTCCAGAATTGTAATTCACACACTGGAAGTACCCTCCACGTCTATGGCCTCTTCCTCTTATTGGGTAGCTCCTCCCAGAGTCTCCATTTAAAGAAGTCTTCTATGTCTGCCACGTTTGCATTCTTTTCTGAGCTGTATGTCAGACTTTCCCCACCATGCTCCAGAACTGGTTGCATTTAACCCCCTCCTCCACATTTCTATGTCAGCTTAATTTGATTTGTTTTCTTCCCTCATTACAAAGTCAACTTTTTAAAGTTAGAAAGCATCTTTTGGTTCTGTTCGTATTTGTATTTCACATGGTTAAAACAGTGCCTGGCATGTAGCAGGTGTTTGATGACTGACAGAGGCTATCTAATTTTGTTCATATTTATCCAATATGGGGGAGACGATGAAGGTAGAATCATTTATGGAGAACTGTTCTGATCTTAGCAGGGGGAGAAGAGGCTGTTCCCACTCCTTTAGGTTTGCTGACTGAATGATGAACTGAGGAGCTTGCAATATCTCAAATCATAAGTGAAGGATCTGAATCTCATCACTGAAAACAGATGAAGAGAAATCCCACAGAAAAGTCCAATGTCCTTAGTCCAGACCCACCAAACTTAGGACTTTTACTTACACATTAAGATGAAAATATATAAACAGCAGGGTATGATGGTAGGAGAATGGTATTGGAGTGAAGACCTAGGTTGACATACTGTTTCTAATTGGTTGTATGATCATGAGCCATGCACTCAACTTGTCAGAGACCCAGGCAGTCTAAAAATATAACTTACAAGTGTATTTCAGATCTTTCCCAGTAGAGAGAGATATCACACTGGATGTACCCCAATTACAAACAAATAAGGGTTGACAAACAAACAAAAAATGGGTTGGAGAGAATATTAACAGTGTTTCCTATAGCATTTAATGATTATTATCCCCAAGTAACTTAACAGAAATCTTAGGTTACTTGCACAAAGTCATATAATATGCAAGTCCAATTAGCACATGGGCAATTTCCAGTATTCTACATCCTGTCCCTCTTTCTTATGAGAGGTGACCTGAAGGCTCTTCAGAAAGATGGATTAAAAAGTTTTGGAATTTCAGATATTATCCTGCACTAAGTGTTAGAATTAGGAGAAAAGGTTCAAATTCCCAAAGTTCCTAAAAACTGCAGATCAGATTTGGAACTGCAGATTCAGTCACTGGAAAGCTACAGAAGGGAGATGCTTCTAAGGTCAGGAAGAAAAGGGAAAAAGTAGCCCCTGTGTTCTGTGGAGGCTAAATAGGGTGTGGATCTCGGAGGGTTTGTGTGCTAGGAAAATATAAATGTAGAGAAAATGATGTATTAGGTATATTATGTACAGATTACTCTCTAGAAATTTTAGTGAAGCAATATTGACATCTTCATTCCTCTGGCTGTATATGAGAGGTCTTAGCATCAGGATATCATGATTTAGAACACTGATATCACTTTCTCAGTATCCATGGATTGACTAGAACAATGTCATAAATACAGGAGAATTCCTATTCCACAAAATATGAAAATTGCTGTGAGGTAGAAAGCACAGATGAAGAAATCTTACTGGTAGCCTTCAACAGGACAGATTCTCAAGATGGTTTTGAAGATGAATAAGAAGATTGGTAAGAAGACAAAACGCTAGAGGAAAGACATCAAATCATGTGATATATATATAAGAACAATTCTCTGAGTTATTTCTCAGAGCAGAGAGATCTGTAAGTGAAGGAAAGTCACAAAAAAGTGATGGACTACATTGGACTACAGAAGTAAAAAACAAAGAAGTTGTCTCAGTGAATGGAAGAACTCAGAATCCATAAGTATTAGAACCAATAGTCAAACTAGTAGTTATGCTAAATGTCATGGTGGATATGAAATGGAGGCTTTTATAGAAAACCACACTTAAATCTTAGGTGAAGAAACAAGCCCAAATGAAATCCCATCTTCCACAGGTAGGGTTTTCAAGCCCCTTTAATTCCAGTATCTTCCTCCTGTTGAGTATTTACTATGAATCCTGTGTATATCTTGTTTGTATATATTACTTGTTTTTTCTACCCTTAGACTTTAAGTTGATAAAGGGTGGATGGGGTCTGTCTTTTGGTTTTTTTTTGTATCCCCAGTGCTTAGCGCAGTGACTGGCATATAATATGCACATAATAAATGTTTATTGGTTAATTGATTGGTAAAGTAAAAAGAATAAATTACCTAGAAAAAAAATTCCTTATTTATAAAAAGTGCTGGCAAAACTAGAAAACAGTCTGGCAGAAGTTAAGATTAGACAAACACAGTAAACCATACCCCATTATGTGTAATGTCATTTAGTCATTTTCAGTGCTGTATGACTCTTTGTCACCCCTCTTAGAATTTTCTTAGAAAAGATAATTAAGTGAATTTCTGTTTCCTTCTCTATTTCATTTAGTAGATGAGGAAAGTGAGCTAAACAGGGTTAGGTGACTTGCACAGAGTTGCAGTAAACAGGGTTAAATCACTTGCCCAGCTGGTCATAGCTGGTCAGTGTCAGGAAGATAAATCTTATTAACTCCATGCCTGGCACTTTATCTATTGCATCACCTAGTTATCTTTAAATGGATTAGTAACATTAATATTAAAGCTAATAAAGAACAAATAGAAGAGAAACAGATCAAACACCTCTCACAGTTATGGGTAGGAGATATATTCTTAAACAAACAAAAGAGAGGAAGCAATTACAAAAGATAAAATAGATAACTTTGATTACATAAAGCCAGGAAGCTTCTGCACTGACAAGATTAATGCATCTATGATATGAAAGCAACAAGTTGAGTGGGAAAAAAATTGTTGTATCAAATTGCTCTATTAAGAAATTGGTGCCCAAAATTATATATCAACCTTTATGTTATATATGTGTGTGTGTGTGAATACATATATACCCATATACATATAAAGTATACAAACATACACACATATGTATGTGTGTATATTTGCGTGTAGATATGTAATAGTCACTCCACAAAATAAGAGAAAAGTAAATCAAAGCAACCTAGAGGCTTCAACTCACACCATAAAAATTGGCAAAGATAACCCAAAAATATCAGTAGCCAATGTTGGAGGGACTGTGGCTTAATAAGCACATTAGAACATTCTAGGTGGAATTGTGAACCATTACAATAATTTTGGAAGACGATTTGGAATTATGCAAATAGAGTGACTAAAATCCCTTTGAACCAGAGACTCCCTTCCTAGCCTTATATCCCCAAGGAAGTCATTGATAAGAAGAAAGATCCTATGTACACCAAAATATTGATTGTAGCACTTTAAAAAAAAATAGCAAAGAACTGGAAACAAAGTAGGTATTCATCAACTAGGAAAGGGCTAAAAAATCATGGAACTTGAATAAATGGAATGTTACTCTGCTGTAAGAACTGATGTATCCGATTAATAGAGAGGAAAGAATACAATTGGTAGAATTTATGAAGAGGCAAACTTAGACTTTATATTAGGGGATAAACTTTCTAAGCCATTAGTGGTGGACAAAAGTTAAATGGATGCCCTCGATGGCCAGCGGCTTTCCCCTCCTTGTAAGTCTTTAAACAGAGGCTGGATTCCTTATTGGGAATGTTGAGTAAAGATTTCTGTTGAGTAGGAGATAGAATATAAGACCAATGAAATCTCTTCCAATTCAAAAATTATTTTCTTCTTTGATTATAATTCCAAATGATATGAATTTATTTATTTAAAAAAATTTAGAAGAGGAAATGTAAAAAAATAAAAACTCAAAACCTGATATTTTTATATTGAGGCAAATATAGGTGAATTAAGACATTTATTTCCATTATATAAAGGGTTTTACATCTCATGACATAATGGGCAAAGGGATGGCCTGCACTCAAGGAAGTTGGTAACTGCAAAAATTTATCAAGTTCTTACTATGTGTCAGTCAATGTGAAAAAGGAGGATTTCAAAATGAAAGAAGGGCAAAGAATACATCAAATCCTACAGCAAAGAAGACAACCGATTCTTTGATGTATAAAACTGAGTAGGAGAGAAGCAAGAGGGGCGAAATATCACAGAAAAAATGATGGATCACATTGGAATGTGACTGTCTGAGACTGTGTGACCAGGTGTAATTAATTCAAACTCTCAGTTCTCTCATACAACTCTCTAAAAATATGTGGCAGGCAGAGTTTGCCAATCCACATCATTAGAGGGTGTTGCCACACTGGTAGTTTTATACACCACCTCTCGACCCATCTGGCACCACCCTCCAAGTGCAAAAGTTTGGTAGTATTTTTTATGGACTTTTCAACAAAACGTCAAGAGCAGAAATTAGGTAATTATGACAAAGAACCCTCTACCCTCACCCAAGTCACATAACAATAGCCTGTCCAGATTCAGATGGAGAGGAAAAGATAGATCTACAAGGGTTGATGATTAAAACAAATCATAACTTTCTGTGATTCCAGAATTTTGTTAAAGCGGCCTAAAAGGATGAATTGATACATAAATTCAAAAGTAAGCTAAAGTGAGAGTTGAAATTTTAAAACATCCAGATTGCCCAAATTTCTATTAAAAAATTATACATCATAGAATAAGACACTGGAAGCCAATAAGGGGAGCTGTTTTCCAGATTCAGAAAAGAAGGAGAGATTTTGCCACCTATGATCCATGGATAATAAAGGGAGTGTCAGCCTAAGAGCAGATGTACATTAAAGATCACAGTGTGGAAGAAAAATACTTGAATATGTTTCTCCTTGATTAGGAGATGCCTAATGAAGACTTTGTCTTCTCTACGATTTTCCTAAATGCAGTACTGACTTCCTTATTCCTCAGACTATAGACCAGAGGATTCAACATGGGGATAACCATGGTGTAGAACACTGAAGCCATTTTGTCTGTGTCCATGGAATGACTGGAGCTGGGTTGTAAGTACATGAAAATTACTGTCCCATAGAATATGGACACAGCTGTGAGATGGGAGGCACAGGTAGAGAAGGCTTTCTGGCGGCCCTCAGCTGAGTGCATCCTCAAAATGGCAATGAAAATTAAAAAGTAGGATTTCAAAATGAAAAAAAGGGCAAAGAATACATTGAATCCTACAGCAAAGAATACAATCAATTCTTTGATGTATGAAATTGAGTAGGAAAGAACCAAGAGGGGTGGAATATCACAGAAAAAATGATGAATTACATTGGAACTGCAAAACTGGAGGCTGAAGGTGTTTCCTGTATGCATGGAGGCAAAAAGAAAACCACAGATATGGGAACCAATGGCCAGATGAGCACACACACTGTATGTCATAGTTGTAGTATAGTGTAGGGGCTTACACACAGCAACCTGGCGGTCATAGGCCATAGCAGCCAGGAGGTAACTTTCAACAGTAGCAAAATACACGAAGAAGTACATTTGTGCAGCACATGCACCATAGGAAATGGTTTTGTCTCCTGGGAAGAATCCAGTAATGACTCTAGGAGTAACGGCTGAAGAGTAGCCCAAATCTGTCAGAGAGAGATTACTGAGGAAAAAGTACATAGGTGTGTGGAGGCGTGAGTCCCAAAATATCAGGAATACCAATCCCAGGTTCCCTACCATGGTGATGAGGTATATGATAGTGAATATTATGAAGAGGGGGACCTGAAGTTCAGGGGAATCTGTTAATCCCACAAGGATGAACTTCCTCACCTCTGAACAATTCTCCATAAATGCCTTGTAGGGATTTGGAAGATTGGCCTGAAACAAGAAAAACATGGCATAAATTATGGTATTTATCATTCTTTTGTGAGGGCTATAGAATCATATCTTATATAAAATAGACCTACAAGCTTCTTTATATAAAAATTATTTGATTCCTGATAAATTAATATCATACTGATATTTCAGTTGTTATTTTTTTCAGTACATCTAAGTCCACTTATATTAAGATCATTAATAACCAGGTGTTCAACTTCCACAACTTCCATGTCTTCTATCTTTACTCAGCATTGGTTACATATTGTGGTAATATTCTTCAAATGATCATCCCTCCAGCTCTGTGACACACAACTCTGAAATTCCTCTTTGAACACATCCTTCTATCTTCCCATTGCATATTCTGCTTCATTATCCTCTGCCTATATATGCTATTTACCATATATACCAGTTGCTATATCCCTACTATTTTTCCAAATTTATTTTCCCTGCTTTGGTCTCATCTTTCCCCTTATAACACCACGCTGAAGCAGCTTTCCAAAAGAATGGTACTGTTAACAGCTTTTAAGGTTCTGATTACACAGTATAGTGAACACTCTATTTATTCCATAACAAATCAAAGCAAAACACTCACAGAAATCAAGATACAACATTCACAATATTACAACTTATCACAGAAAATCAAAATGTAGCATTCACAACAACTTATCACAGAAAATGGCCACATAGTCTTAATCCCATCTTTGGAGATTGATTTCACATTATTCCCTCTCATGTCCCACATACTGAAAAGATGGATTGACCTTCATTCCTCCGTTCTCTTATCCTCCACCTCCCATCCCTGTACCTTTGTATATTTTGTCCTCCATGCCTCTGAAGCTCTGTTTCTTCACTACTTCCTCCTAGAATCTCTGGCTCCCTGAAATGCGCAGCTCAACTGTCAACTGCAATAGTATTCAGAGCCTCTGCTGTTTCTCTTGTTTGTGACACAAACACAAATGTACATGCACCCACACACACACACACACACACACATCACTTTAATAGTGTTTATTTCCTTGGTGAATATTTTCTATTGATTCATCTGTGTAAATATTTTTTCTAGCTGTAGAATATAAGGTCATTGAGGGTTGGAAATATTTGTGCTTGTGTGTGTGTCTGGGGGACAGGATGTTTTCTGAGAGATTAACAATACCTGGCAAAGAGTCCAGTCTAAATACATGTTTGTTGATTTGAATTAATGAATGAACAAAATTGAAATCTTAAAAACTATTGTCTAGGAAGACATGACAAACAATAATAATGATGAAGAATTTCTACATAAAGTCTTCATGCATTGTTTCATTTAAAACTGGGAATGACCTTTAAAGATCATCTATTCCAATCCTTTCATTTAGAAGTGACTTGTGGCTGACTGTGGCTGACCCAGGATTGAACAAAGGTACTCTGTCTCAAAGTCTTCCCTCCTTAAGAAGGCCTTGAGGGGGTGAAAGACTAGAGAGCTTTGAGTTTTGAGAGCTGGGTTCTAGTCCTGCTACTACCACTAACTTGCTGTGGAATTTTAGGCAACTCATCTCTCCAACCTGGATACAGTTACATCACCCGCAGGTTGAGGAAGTAAGGCCACGATGTCTTTTTTTTAAATCCAAAAAGAACAGTGTGATCAAGACAAATACAACTCTAAATCATGAAAAAAATCTGACAGGAGAATTTTTACAACTAAAATAAAAATGCCATCTTTTGTATTAACTGGAAGAGATTTTTTTAATTCCGCATTTTGGTAACAATTTATGAAATGCATGGGAGAACAAATGACAACTATTAAAATAATCACAATTGGTTGTATGGCAATATTCTTCAATTTAGGATCAGGAGACCTGGCTAAGAATTCCATTCTGCTCTTTCCTATGTGTCACCTCAAACAAGACCCCTACCAGCTCAGAGTCTCAGTTTCTTCAGCTATAAAACTGTATGATCCATAAGGTCTTTCCCCATTCAATCTTCAGATCTAGGAGGCAGAGAACAGGGAAAGACGATACAGTGAAGGCCATGAAATCTGCATGAAGTGAGTTCCAGCTCTAAGACACTTGTCACCTGTATGACCATGGATAAGTCACTTGACATCTCTCAGCCTCAGTTTCCTCACCTCTAAAATGGACTTAATAGGGGCGGCTATGTCACGCAGTGAATAGAGCACCAGCCCTGGAGAGAGGAGGTCCTGAGTTCAAATCTGGCCTCAGATACTTAACACAAAAAACTAGCCATGTGATCTTACGCAAGTCACTTTAACTGAATTGCCATACATTCCACCCTCCAAAAAAAAGGAAAAAGATAAATAAATAAAATGCAGGGAATAATAGAACCTACCTCATAGGGCTGCTGTGAGGATCAAAAGAGATTTTAAAATGTATGATACTTCATCAACCCTGAAGTTCCCAATAAATCAAAGCCAACATTATCATCTGTTTGACTATAAAAACATGAAAGATTATGAAAATAGCTGTTCCAAAACTAGCATTCTGAAGTCTTACCTGCCCATGCACTGAGATAAAGATGCTATTTTTCTTTCATGCAACATTCATAATTTAGATCTAAGGACCACCTGACACCAGTATTCTAATAGCTGAGACCTACCTGTGTCCTTCAGGATTGTGATAAGACTTCAAGGGGGAAGACTAACAGAGTACCTTCACCTGACATAAGTCTTCAATTAGAAGCTTAATCTAAAGACAAGAGAAGAGGATTTGTAGAAACTGTGCCTGGCATCTGGTGTTGAAAGCTCAGAGTTTTCTACATCATGGTCCCTTGTCCTCAGCCATTGTTGCTTCTTGGATCTTACTTAAAGTAAGGTCACTATATAAACTAAGCCAAGAGAGAACTGCTTCTGGTCTTATTAATAAATGAAGGATGACAACTTCCAAACATCAGGCTTGTCCAGTGGACACTGGGGCAAAATGAGATGTCAAAGACTTTCTGTGGCTTTTGCTCACAAACTTGCAATAGGGTTTTACAAAAATGGGCATGTTGGTGCTCTTAAGGGACAAAGGCTCCCCTGAGGACATACAGAGCTACTTAGTGTGCTCTGAAAAGAGCCCATCTGTAACGTGCATAATGGCATACCCAGGTCTGTGGGGATCCAATCACAATTACCAAGGAAAGTCATGGGTGTATTCAGATGTTGTTGTCAAGATTTCTCCATGGAGCACAGAGAATGTGGCTGCTCTCAGGAGACACAAGAAAGCAGAGCCATAAGCTCACTAGGCCTAGATCTGAAGGAGCCACAGCATGGACAACAGGAAAACAGGCAGAGGATAAGATGAGTCCCTTCGAGCCCAAGCTCAGTACTTTTAATGGTTTGATTTCCATTCATTTGCCTCTTTGAAGAAAAATGTCTGATGGGGAGGGATGGTATGCAGATATCTGGGGGATTAATAGATAATGACAATGATGCAAGGAAAAAGAAAAGAAATAAAAGAGGCCCCGTGAATCATTTTAAAAGTACACAGAAAATAACAATTTCAAAAGATGAAATCAATGAAGATTTTGTCCTGCCTAGCCTTCATTTTAGATGACTCCCACCATCCACTGCTTTTGATTTTATTTAACAAACATTTATTAAATCCCAACTATATTTAAGGCACTGTGCTAAGTGCTGAGGATATAGATAAGAAAAACAAAGATAGTTCCTGCCCTTAAGGAGCTCACAATCTAACAAGGGAAAATGATACACACAAAAGGTACCTGGAAAGGAAAAATAAGGATGAGTATAGAGTCAGTGACGTGCTGCTCCTGCTGCTGATGGTGGTGGTGATGTTGATGATGGTGATGAGGATGACAGCAATGATGATGATGATGATCATGGTGATGAGGATGACAAAACCAAACAGAGTGGCTTGTGCCAAAAGAGAAGAAAGCTCAGATTTTCAGCCCTTTCTAAAGGGAATCCATAAGAATTTTTGTTCCTCTTCACTGAAGCCCTCCAATCAGAGGGGTAGAAGGAATGGAGGCTACCAAAAAGTTGTTAGTATCAAAACTGAAGCAGTCTCCATGATGAAGTCCTGGTGATGAGCTCATCCTGGGGAAAGAAAAGGGGCATGATCGTGGTAAAGTTGGAGACAAAATTAAGAAGAACAAATGGTACATGGTTTTACTCTTGTATGTGTGCTACTATTGGGAGCTGGAAAAAAAATCACAAAACTGAACTTTCTGGTTGCAGTACTAATGTATATGACCCTATGTAAATATTATAACCTTAACTGGATCACCACTACTAATTAATTAGCAACTTTCTTAATTAGGGAGTAATATCTGCCTGAATAGAGGGAGAGGAGCTTCAGGTGAAAAACCCTGAAGCATTTATTGGTGAGTACAGCACAGGCACCAACTCAAGAAACAGCAGAACCTGCTCTGGTTCTTCAAGGATGAGGACTTTAGGAGTGGTCCCTGTAGTTTTACTACAAAGGAGGGTGGAGGATAGGAGGAATACAGAGTACTCAGAACCAGGATGTTTGCATAAGGTCTATTTTGGACCACATGAACCAGTCTGAGGCAATCTTGTGGTTGCTAGCCCAGCAGAGGCATTCTGGGTTCCTCCAGTGGACACCACAAAAGATCACTCAAGCAACACTCATTTTGCCTCCTAATTGGCTGATTTTGATTCCCGAGTTATTTCTGCCTCATTTGGATAATAAAGAAGCTCAAGCAAATCAATGTGATTAGTAAAGTCATTCTTCCATATCTACAGTGTCTTGCTAATTAATTCACTATCCCTCTCACCACAGCAGGTCTTCCAACCTTTTCAATCTTACTCAAATCTCTAATGACTCTCTGTCCCCTCACCTACTCAGCTGAGAATATCTCTGCATATTTTATTGAAAAAAATCAACTCATTCATTGTAAGCTGCCTTTTCTACCCTACTCATCTCACATAATTCAGATGTGTTGAGGGCCAATTCCAATCAGGCATGTAGATGAGGCCAGCTTCTTGCAACTGCTCCCAGACCAAGTAGATGCTGGCTCACCACTCTCTGTGACATTCATGGAATAGAGCTCCCTGAATTCTTACTCACCCTGATGGAAGTGACACAAAGGGAATTAAATGCAAGAGAAGTGTGCAAACCATCCTGTGAGATGAAGGAACTAGCTTACTCTGTAAAAGGTATATAAACCCTGATCTTCACATGAATAAATGAATTTCACTGCTGTGAGGCTTGTGCCTGGCCCATGTCTGCATTCCACGCTCTCCACTTCATGATGGCCACTCACTAGCTGGCCTCAAGTTGCACCCAAAACAGGGACCTGAAAGGAAGGTCTGGAGAGCAGCTATTGTGAGGAAGGAGTTCCGCAAAAAAGAAGGTAAAAGTGAAAGCAAAAATCCAGAGCACACTTGTTGACAGTGGCTCTCAGTAGTTAGTTTCATTTTAAGTATGCTGCACCAGGCACATGTGGGAATTAAGAACTAGGCGTAAATCATGGGACAGGTTCACTTTCAATACAGGAACAGAGAGGGATACTTGAATCTACTAAAGAAGATAGTAAGAGAAAGGAAGTTACTCATTACAAGCCAGCAATTGTCAGAGTTTTTGAACTGCATTGGTAAAATCTGCCTGGGGTTCCCAGAAGAAGGAAAAATAGACCTAGAAAGATGGGAGATAGTAGGGAGACAGATGAGTGAGAGACTAAAAGAGGAAGGACTCCAGCATTTCCCCCATTTCTGCCTTTTTTCTATGGAATGTATTAAAGATACATTTAACATTAGAAACGAAAGTACCAAGGATGGGTCGAACAATTAATTGTGATGCAGTGGTCTCTGCTCAGTCCAAAATTATAAAAACAGATTTAAAAAAAGAAAATTTCAAAATAAGTCTTACCTGGCCACCATTATCAGCTGGATTGCTAAGCAAATGTCTGATTTCTGCAGAAGATCTCTAACAGTTTTCTGTGAGTGCACTCCTCCTGTCAATTTCTATATCTGTCTGATTTGTTTATTTGTCTTTGTGTGAATGAGTGTGAGTATGAGTAATCTGACACCCTATAATGTTTAATATTAAGCTGGACTGCCAGAATTTCCTTGGAATGTTGTTACTTCTTCCTCTCCCTCTCTTCCCTCTCCCCCCTGCTGCTGAATGCGGGCAGCTGGCTGGAGAGAAGAGAGAGAGAAAAAAATATTTTCTTGTTTCAGCTGTATGATGGTAATGGCAAGTTGGAGAGTATAAGAGAAGTGTCAAGCCAGAATTAGAAAGAAATAAGGTATACGTGGTTTTAAAGGGGCTTTAATCAAAGTCCAGCAGAAGTATGAGTAGACAGGCAAGAAAGTTTAAGCATGTACCAAAGAAAGGAGAATGTGTAGGAAGTTTTAGAAAGGGATAAACTATTTGCAGGAACAGTGTGAATAGAGGTTTTGAGAATAAAAGTTTGGAAATTTTGGGGAAGCTGTTGAAAAATAAACAACTCTTTCTTACCATTCAAAAAGTCATTGAAAAGTGTGAACAAAACTTTTAAGATTTTTACAAAGGTTTGAAAATATCTTTCTCTCCATTCCAACTCTGGCCAAGTTTGAATGAAGAGAAAGCAATAAGAAATAAAAAGGGAATTATTCCCCTCAGATCAAAGAGGCAAATGGATGAGCATTTAACCATTTCCTGCCTCACTTAATAGAGAAAAGTTTTCTGTATCAGAATGCAACTAAAATTTTATTGAATTCATTCTGGTTATTTTTGGGATTGTGAAAAGTTTCGCTCCTAATTTGATACAAAAGATAAGACAGAGTTTATTATACTACTTAGCACTAAGGCCAATTGGGAAAATACAAAGATCTGAAAAAGAAAGACCACAGAGGTGAAGCTTTAAGCTTTCCAGTGCAGGGAAGAGGGAACATGGTGCCACTGGATCTTTGTCCTGAGTCCCCTGAACTGTGACTGGCAAGTTAAAAACTCTCACTTTCAAAAAGAAGTTTTTAAGGAATAAACATAGAAATGAAGTTTACTGAAGTAAAAGTAAAAACAACTGAAAACACTTAAGAAAAATTTATTAAAGCCTCTCATCCCAGGTTAGGTTAAAAGAGAGAGTGCAGGAGAATAATAGGGAATTTGAGTTACCCTCTGCAATCTGGCAAAAGGGAGGAGGCATACTAATTATAATGCCTCTCCTTTCTAACCCCTGAATCCATAATCAGACTCTGCAGGAAAGAAGAAAAACCTGTGCATTTGATAAGCCTAATTTTCTATCAATAATTTTTGTAAGTAATCACTTAGAAATGCAATTATAGTATTGTCATAATGTCATTGTGTTATTATGGTCTTCCTAAATTGGAGTAAAAATTCTCTCTTCGTAAAAATTGAGGGATCATTGTAAGCCAGAAATAGTGTTACATAGGCAAATTTTTAATCTGGCCTTTATTGAAACTAAAAGATAAAGGAAAATCTTGTGTAAAAACAGGTCACTTATGTTTTATAATGTTTATATCTGCCATATAGAAAACCAGGTGTTTACATCTTTACACCTGTAATTAAGTAAGAGGTTACAGCTAAATCAATTTGGCTCTCATTTATCAAACTTGTAACATTGTTAATTAAGTTATTGTTTTAATGCTAAAACCTAAAGTTGTTAATTGATTACTGTATGTGGAAAGGAGGAGACTGGGTGAAAACTTTATTTATATTAATTCTGCCCATTCAGAACATTCCTCCTTTATGTGTGAGAGTTGGCAAAGCAGGGGCATGACCATCGGCCCCTCCCTAGGGTCCATTCATCTTATTTCATAAAACTGCCAAGGCCTCTGGAAACTAGCTCTATAGGTATGGTCATCAGCCTGGGAAGGAAACTTGTTTTAGTTGTGCAGTTCCTAAACAATGAACTTAGCTTACTGAGAAGTTAGAAGTCTAAGTACAATAAGTAGAAGTAATATCTAACAATTGGCTTTTACATCAGGACAAGTTCAAATTTGAGAAAGAAAAATATGGGGGCAGAGCCAAGATGGCAGCGTAAGAGCAGCAACATATTGCAGCTCTCACATAACCACCCCAAAATACCCATAAAATATGACCCTAAACTAATTCTAGAACTCCAAAATGCACACAAATATACTTTCCACTAAAGTCAGCTAGGCTACGAGGAACCATAAAAGCACTGCGAACTGAAACCAGCCTGGCCTGAAACCTCAGCTGTGTCCCAGGGGTGGCTGGACAAGAGGAGCCAAGCCCCAGCTGGAGCTTCAGGTGAGCAGATTGACGGCAGCTGCGGCATTATCCAGAATTAGGTCAGTGGGACTTGGGAGGTTGTGAGAGAAAAGCAGTCCGGCCAAAACGCCTCCAGGGCTGAGAAGCAAAAAGGCAGAGGTTCTGTACCCGTCTCTGCATTGTTGCTTCAGAGCTCTCAGCCTGCAGACTGCAAGGGGACCAAGTGATCGTTCAGAGGCCAAGTGCTCTCATGTTGAGCAGCCTTGATCCAGATCATGGTCTTGGGCTTTGGTCCTGTGGTTCGTTTTTATTCAGTCAACTGGAAGTGGCAGAGGGACACAGCAACTCCCTAAGAACACTGGCAGCTGGGAGGACCCCAGTGATTTGGGACAGAGCTTTCTCCTCTGGAAGCAGAGCTCCACAGAGATTTAAAAAAAAAATCATGGACTGACCAACCATGAATAAGAATAAGCATAAGAAGCAGGGTAAGAACAGCAACCAAACCCTAGATTCCTTCTTTGGAGAAAAGAAGGACCAAGGCAGAGAGCTGCAGGAGGACAGCGCAGTCAGAACTCCCGCACCAGGGGCTTCCAGTAAACATGAAGATTGCCTTAAAGCTAGAGATCAGCTGAAGAAGGATTTTGAAAACCAAATGAGAGAAGTGGAAGAAAAATTGGGAAGAGAAATAAGATTGTTGCAAGAAAATCATGAAAAGAGAG
>CM053583.1:13982197-13999669 GCA_028627135.1 Pseudochirops cupreus | reverse complement strand
AAAAAAAGAACCTAGAAAACATCCTTCAAAAAATTCTCAAGGAAAATTGCCCTGGTATTTTAGAACCAGAGGGCAAAATGGAACTTGAAAGAATTCACTGATCACCTCTTGAAAAAGATCCCTAAAACAAAACTCCTAGGAATGTTATTGCCAGGTTCAAGAGTTCCCAGATCAAGGAGAAAATATTACAAGCTGCCAAGAAGAAACAATTTAAATACTGTGGAAACACAATCAGGATAACCCAGGATCTAGCAGTTTCTACATTAAGGGATTGCAGGGTCTGGAATATGATATTTTGGAGAGCAAGAGAGCAAGGATTAAAACCAAGAATCACCTACCCAGCAAAATGAGTATAATGTTTCAGGGAAAAATATGGTCCTTCAATAAGGTGGAGGACTTTCAAGCATTCTTGCGGAAAAAACTAGAATGGAATAGAAAATTTGACATTCAACCACAAGAAGCATAGGAAGGTAAACATGGAAAAGAAACGGATAAGGAAATTATCAAAGCTGAACTATTTACATGGCAACATGGAAAAATGAGAATTGTAACTTATGAAACATTTCTCAGTATGAGGATAGGTGAAAGAAATATAAATATAAATATATGTACATATATATATAATACACATAGGTTTACATAGGAGGGTATATATGCATATGAATACATATGTGAATGTATCTGTATGAGTATAAGTATACATAGACAGAGGGCACAGGATCAATTGAATAGGAAGGA
This sequence comes from Pseudochirops cupreus, assembly GCA_028627135.1. Lineage (NCBI taxonomy): Eukaryota > Metazoa > Chordata > Mammalia > Diprotodontia > Pseudocheiridae > Pseudochirops > Pseudochirops cupreus. The sequence goes on along the minus strand of CM053583.1, from coordinate 13,998,931 downwards.
ATGATATTTTAAAAGGTGAAATTGAGAAATGGAAGAGGAATAGAATGAGAGGAGACAGGGAGAGACAGAGTGGGGTTAATCATCTCACACAGAAGAGGCAAGGGATAACTGTTGTAATGGAGGGGAAGAACAGGAAGGCAAAAGAGAATGGGTCAACCTCACTCTCATTGAATTTGGCTTAGGGAAAGAATGACATACACTCTAAATTGGGTATCTTACCCTACAGGAGAATGGGGGGAAGGGGATGAGAGGGGGGATGATGGAGGGGAGGGGAGGTTGAGAGGGGAGGGTTGTGAGAAGCATACACTTCTGTAAAGGGATAGAGGCAAAGTAGAGACTAGAACAAGTGGAGAGCAGGAGAGGAAGGAGGGAAATATAGTCAGTGTTTCACACTATGTCCATTGTGGAGATGTTCTTTGTAACTATGCATATACGGCCTGTATTGAATTGCTTGTCTTTCCAGTGGGGGTGAGTGACAAGGAAGGAAGGGAAAGAATCTAGAATTTAAAGTTCTAAAATCAAATGTTAAAAAGTAAAAATAGATAGATAGATAGAGAGAGAGAGATTTATTATTATTATTATTATTATTATTATCATTATGTACATGCAACTGGGAAATAAGATATACAAGCACTGGGGTAGGGAGATCCATCTTGCCTTACCAGAAAGTCAGAGGGGTGATGGGTGAGGATATAGGAGGGAGCTGATTGGGGGACAGGGTATACAATGGTATCACTGTTTTGGGGTGGTAGGTAGGGAAAAGACGGGGAAAAAATTAGTAACTCAAAATCTCATGCAAACGAATAATGTAAACTAAAAATAAGCAAAAGCTAATTAACAAAAGAAGAGGGGGGGATAGGTTTGTCATTTTTCTAGTTACTAGACTCACTGTCCCAATATTATTGATAATTTCAACCACTGTGTCTGCAATTTCTCTAAAGAGAAAAATCCAAACTGTACAACATTTTAATGAATTTTCATAAAATGTTTCTGTAGCCTTTAAGATGTGACATAATATAGAAAAGGATCTTTTGTATTAGAACAATTAGTATTGTATTTATATCTATTTTTGTAACTCCTTTACCATATATTAGCTCTGATTGTAATATATTAGAATATTTCCTGGGGAAAAAATACATGCCCAACATCTTGGTGCTTGGTATGATTCAAATATTGCAAATTGTATCACAAAAAAAAACAATTATACCAGAAATTATATCATCATCACTCTGGAATTGATCCTGGAATATTGCTAAACCAATATTATCAACATTGTTAAAGTTATCTCCTTGTAATTTGATGTCTATTATTTTACCTATTTAACCTATATTAATTATGGTAGTTAACTTCTGTATACTTGGACCACGTGTTATACGAATGGTATTCCATAATGTCAAGGCTTTAGGCATTGAGGTAAATGCTCTCAAACTATTTTCTAAAAAGGGGGGAGATTCCCAACAAAGGTGCAAGTGATTCCCAACAAAGATGCAAGGACAATGGTACCAATCAGTGGGAGAAAATACCCTCAATTTGCTGTCCAAAGGAATAGGGAAAAGAAGCAAAAGGTTTTTTAGGAATGCTTATTTTTGGTCTTGTAACATTTATTGCCATAATAGCTTCAGTTACAATAGGAGCCATAGCCTTGCAAAAACAAGCACAAATAGCCCAATATGCAGAAGCTTTGGCCAAGAATGTTTCCCTCATATTCCAAGCCAGCCCTATGAAATTCAAATCTCTCTGCACATGGGAAGAAAACCAGAGGAAAATCATGCTGAAAAAGTCAAAAGGAATCTTCATTCAGCAAGTACAGACATGCATGTGGAGCAGACAGGCTAATATTTGAGCAACTCAGCTTGAAAAACAGTGGGTGCTTTTATGTTTTTCTAACAAAAGCCAAGTGGGAAATGGGCTGATCATGGCAGGGAATAGGGCATATTGTAGGTGAAAAGTACCAGGCACACAAGGGGTGGACATTACCTGGAACTGGGGCGTTGACTTCTTGGTTTGTTGAACATTAAACAGTATAAGCACTATGACTCAGAGAGTCCAAGGCTTGAGTACCAGCAATGAGATGAGCAGGAGGTCTCTAAGTAGAGTCCAAAGCTAGCTGGTATCTCAAAGGCATACCCAAAGGATGTTTTGAGCTAAGCTACTTTCAGGGCCACTAATTCTGAACTTCTAGCTGGATTTAGACTTGGTCACTACAAATGATTGTTGGGTTGTCAAATCATTCAGTATCCTGATTGATCAAGTTGGTCCTGTACCACTCCCCTTGGTTACCTGAATAATTAATGAGCTCAAGCAATTCAAGGTAGTTAGCATGTCATTTTCACATTTTTTCTTGTTATATATTAGAAGGAAATGTTTCTTTCTAAAACCTGATCAATGATAAACAGAACTGAGGCTCAAAATAAGGTCTAATGGTTATAATTTCATTCATAATTAATAGACAGTCTTACAGGTTAATGATTTGGGTATAGGAGCTTTGTATTGACACAGTCTTCTGAAAAGAAAAGAAAAGGTGTGTCCCAATAGGTGGTATAATTAGACAGAAAATGTAGCTGAATTCTTCTTCTAGATAAGAAAGGTCCTGGGCAGAAAGGTGACAACAATAACAAACAAACAAAAAAAGATAACAAAGCAACCTTGGGTGCAGAGTTTCATTGCTGAATATCTTTGACCAATCATGATCCTGTCTGCCAGTAAAGGACAGATGGTATTGCCTCATATGCTATTCCATCTATAATAAATAAACAGGCTTGTTGAGTTTGTACAGCTATTGAGGTTTTTGTAATAATGTATAAGACTTTCTATTGTGCTACAATACGAAAAAGAGGAAAAGAAAGAACATTTCCATTAAACAGTGGAATGTAGAGGGAGGATTCAATGGAAAACCATGAATTTTCATTTCAGACTGTTTACAAAGGAAGAAAAACCTAGGTCACAAATACTACACATTGTTTTCAAAGCTAACCTGCTTTTCTGTGGTTCCTTCAAAGTTTTCTTTTGTTCTGTGCTGTATGTGTTTTTATTTTATTTTTTCCCCCCCTACCCCAACTTAAGCTATGGTTAAATACACACACACACACACACACACACACACACACACACACACACGAGTGTGTATGTGTGTGTGTGTGTGTGTGTGTGTGTGTGTGTGTGTGTGTAAAACGATACTACACATGTTTTTATTTGTTCTTTCTCTGGTGGTGAATAACATCTTCCTTCATAGGTCCTTTGTAGTTGGTTTGAGGATTTGTTGGACTGAACATGAATTAGTCATTCAAAGTGATTCTTAGGGCAATATTTATGTTACTATGTACAATATTCCCTTGGTCCTGAACACTTTACTTTTCATCATTTGGTGTAAGCTTTTTGATGTTTTTTCTAAAATCAACCAGCTCATAATTTCTTATGGCACAGCAATATTCCATCACAATCATATACCACAACTTGCTAGCCATTCCGTAATTGAAAAGTGTCTATCATTTTAGTCAATTTGATAGGTATAAGATGATATCTCAGTTATTTTAATTAGCATTTTTCTAATCAATAATGATTTAGAGCATTCTTTCATATAACTACACATAGTTTTGATTCCTTCTTAGAAAATGACCAGTTCGTAACTTTTGACCATTTATCAATTACAAAATGACCCATATAATTATACATTTGACAAAGTTCCTTATATATTTAAGAAAGGAGACCTTTTTCTGAAAGACTTAATATGAAAATTTTCCCCCAGTTTTCTGCTTTCCTTCTAATCTTGGCTGCATTGGTTTTATTTATACAAAACCTTTTTAATTCAATATAATCAAAATTACACATTTAACACCTCACAATGCTCTCCATCTTTGTTCATTCATAAATTGTTCTACTTTCCATAAGTCTGACAGTTAATATGGAGCAGTCTTTCTAATTTTCTTGTGATATCTCACTTTATATGTAGGAGATGAATTAATTTTGGCCTCATCTTGATAAATGGTTTAAAATATTAGTCTATGCCCAATTTCTGCTAGACTGCTTTCCAACTTTCTGACAATTTTTATCAAATAATAAATTCTTATCTTAAAAGTATAAATCTTTCCATTTGTCACACAAAAAATTCATGTTATCCTTTACTCCTGCATGCTGAGTGTTTCCTCTTTTGCACTGACCCGCCTTTCTGTTTCTTAAGCAATGCCCGACAGTTTTGTTTTTGTTGTTTTGCTTTTTGGAGTGGGAAATACAGGGCGATTGGGGCTAAGTAACTTGCCCAAGGTCCCATGGCTCGTAAGTGTTAAGTGTCTGAGGTCGGGTTTGAACTCAGGTCCTCTTGACTCCAGGGCCAGTGCTCTATTCACTGCGCCACCTAGCTGCCGAAGACCAGATACTTTTAGTATTTACTGCCTTATAATATACCTTAAGATCTGGTCCTATTCAACCACCTTCCTTTGCATGTTTTTTTTCATTGCTGTCTTTGAAATTCTTGTCCTTTTGTCCTTCCAAATGATTTTTGTTATTTTTTCTAAGTTGGTAAAAAAAATTTTTTTTAGTGATATATTTGAGATGACATTGAATACATAGGTAGGATAGGTAAAATTGTCCTTTTCATTATATTTGGCTTTGCCTCACCATGAAGAGTGATATTGTTCCAATGACTTAAATTTGCCTTTATTTATATAAAGAGTAAGGTTTATAATTAGGTTCATGAAGTTGCTGGTTCTGTTTTGGCAGGTATATTCAAGTCTGTTGTATTATCTACAATTATTTTGAATGGGTTATGTCTTTCTGTCTCTTCTCCAAGGGTTTTGTTGGTGATATCTAAAAATGTTGATGATTTACATGAGTTTCTTTTGTATGCTACTTTGCAAAAATTGTTAATTGGTCTGACTAACTTTTTAGTCTTCATTTTCTTTTCTTCTCTGTCACTATTATTGCCAACACTTCTAAAACAATATTGAAGAATACTGGTGACACATAGTGGGGTTTCTATTTTTTTCTTTTTTAAATTTAATCCATTTTAGCTTTAACTCTGAGATCACAATTGTCACACCTCCATTTTTTTTACATTGGCTGAAACATGATGAATTCTACTCTAGTCCTTTGTTTGAACTCTGTGTGTCTCTCATTTTTGCTGTGTTACTTAAAGCAACATATTGTCAAATTCAAACTTTTAATGTGTATTGCTATCCAAATAGGTAAATTCATCCCATTCACGTTGAAAGTAATAAGTAATTACAAGTTATGTATTTCCTTCCTCCTATTTTTTCCTTACTATTCCTCTCCCCTGATTTTGCCTACCCTTCCTCATAAGTTTAATTTACATCTAGCCACTACCTTGTCCTCTTATTCCTTAATCTACACAAGCAAGAATCCCTCCCACATCCTCTTCCCGCAATCTCTACCTTAATCCACCTATCCCCCCAAAATCCCTCCCTTATGCTATTCCCTCACCCTCTTATTTCTTTATAGATTTAGAAGACTTTTATACCTTTCTTGACATGTATGTTGTTCCCTCTTTAACCCATTTCTGATGAGAGTAAGCATCTAGCTTACATGTGCCCTCTACCCCCGCTTATTTCTTCTGTATCAGTTCTTCCTTTCATACCTCATTTGTATGAAAAATTGTTCCTTTTGACCTCTCCCTACACATTTTCTTAGAATCACCCCTTAATACTTAGCTCAATCCAAACTTTCTTTCAAAATACCCAATGATGACATTCTTCAGACTACTGATAACATTTTCATATCTAAGAAGTAAACTTGCCAGGTTTTTTTGCAAAATATTGAAATGGGAAATACAGTGAAGATGAAAGTCCCTACCCAAGTCCCTTGACAATAGCTTGCCCAGATTCAAATGGAGAGTAAAAGGTGGATCTATGAGGGTTGATGTGTACAACACATCATAAGGTTCTGCAATTTAGGAATTTTGTTACAGCTCTCTGAAAAGATGAATTGATAGAAATATCAAAAACTAAGCTCAACTGAGAATTGAAATATGAAAACATCCAGACTCTCCAAATTTCTATTTAAAAAAAATATATGCATCTTAGAATCAGATACAGGAAGCCAATAAGGGGAACTGTTTTCCAGATTCAGAATGGAAGGAGAGATTTTACCACCTATGATTCATGGATAATAAAGGGAGTGTCAGCCTATGAGAGGATGTACATTAAAGATGATAGTGTGGAAGAAAAATACTTGAATATGTTTCTCCTTGATTAGGAGATACCTAATGAAGACTTTGTCTTCTCTACGATTTTTCTAAATGCACTACTGACTTGCTTATTCCTCAGACTATAGACCAGAGGATTCAACATGGGGATGACCATGGTGTAGAACACTGAAGCTATTTTGTCTGTGTCCATGGAGTGCCTGGAGCTGGGTTGTAAGTACATGAAAATTACTGTCCCATAGAATATGGACACAGCTGTGAGATGGGAGGCACAGGTAGAGAAGGCTTTCTGGCGGCCCTCAGCTGAGTGCATCCTCAAAATGGCAATGAAAATTAAAAAGTAGGATTTCAAAATGAAAAAAAGGGCAAAGAATACATTGAATCCTACAGCAAATATGACAAACAATTCTTTGATGTATGAAACTGAGTGGGGAAGAACCAAGAGGGGTGGAATATCACAGAAAAAATGACGGATTACATTGGAACTGCAAAACTGGAGGCTGAAGGTGTTTCCTGTATGCATGGAGGCAAAAAGAAAACCACAGATATGGCAACTAATGACCAGACGAGCACACACACTATATGTCATGGTTGTGGTGTAATGGAGGGGCTTACAAACAGCAACTTGGCGATCGTAGGCCATAGCAGCCAGGAGGTAACTTTCAACTGTGGCAAAGTATGCAAAGAAGTACATTTGTGCAGCACATGCACCATAGGAAATGGTTTTGTCCCCTGGGAGGAATCCAGCCATCACTTTAGGAGTAATGGCTGAAGAGTAGCCGAAATCTGCCAGAGAGAGATTACTGAGGAAAAAGTACATAGGTGTGTGGAGGCGTGAGTCCCAAAATATCAGGAATACCAGTCCCAGGTTCCCTACCACTGTCATGAGGTAGATGATAGTGAATATTTTGAAGAGGGGGACCTGAAGTTCAGGGGAATCTGTTAATCCCACAAGGATGAACTCCTTCACCTCTGAACAATTCTCCATAAATGCCTTGTAGGGATTTGGAGGATTTTCCTGGAAGACACAAAACAAATGGCAGTATTTATCATTCTTTTGTGAGGGTTATAGTATTGTATCTTTTATAAAATGAAACTACAAAATTCTTTACATAAAAATTAATTTTTGATGCATGATAAATCAACATTATACTAATCTTTCACTTGTGATGTTTTCAGCACGTCTGAGTCCACTTACATTCATTAAGATCATTAATAAGCAGGTGTTCAACCTCCACAACTTCCTTGACCTCCATCTTTAGTCAGCATCAGTCACCTATTATGGTCATATTTTTGAATTGATCATCCCTCCAGCTCCACAACAAACAAATCTGAAATTTCTCTTTGAACATATCCTTCCCTCTTTCCATTGCATATTCTGCTTCATCATCCTCTGCCTAGTCATACCCTTTACCATAAATACCAGTTTCTATATGCCTACCATTTTTCCAAGTTTACTTTCTCTACTTTGGACACATTTGCCCTTTCACAGGATTCAACATATGATCACTTCAGTGATACTTCATCAGTCACCCAAGAATTCCTTTATTCCCTTGTCCTTTCTGCAGGTACTCCAATCTAAGACTGGGCTCACCACATGCCTTTAATGGTCCCAAAAATGTGGGACTCACCAAGGTCCACAATGGTGCTCAATGGAATCTTTATAAAACTTCTTCTTATCTAGTCATTATGCCCACCCTGGTCAAAAGAATATAGTTATTCTTCTCTCATTAACTCTATATTGAATTCCCTGTGCCACATTCTTCCCCTTGTATCAACAGAAAGAAATGTCATCACTCTTGGATTCTCTCTTCTCTCCACTGCACACCCCAAACCCCTCTTGATTATTCCTGTTCCCTCCTGCTTTGCCTCTATTTTAGGGGAAGTGATGCATCTTTATACTACCAAGGTTCATCTCTGAGTGTATGTTTTTCATCTCATCTGATCCTGTCTCCTCTAAAGATATTAATAGATAGGCTTTATATTAGTGTAGGAAAGTGACTTATTAATATCACTTAAATTGATCCTTACAAGAAACCTGTAGTTTAAGTCTGATACCCATTTTACAAAGGAGAAAACAGAAGCAGGCAAAGATAAAAGACTTGTCAAAGGTCACCTAGTAAGCATCTGAAGCCCAATTAGAACTCAAGTCTCTCTGACTCCATATCCCATACTATATCCCCCCAGAAGCCTACAGGAACTTACTCCCTCAAACATTGTTTTAGTTCATTCTTTATCCTCACGCACTTTCTCATTCCATGTTATTGGAAATAAAACTCAGGTTTTATTTTATTTGTTTCATTTTATTTTATTTTAAAAAGTCATAATTATAAAAATCCATTTTCCACAATATTACGATATGATATTCCTGAAGCACAGATGGTCTTTTTCTCTCTGATGCTCAGTGGTGTTCAGTAAATCCCTACTGTGACTAAGATAAAATATAAATTCTTCTGTTTCACATTTGAAACCTTTCGCAAACTCTCAGTCCTATATTTAGAAATTAGTTTCCCATTATTCCCTCTCACGTGTCCCACATGTCAGACAGATGGATCGACATTCATTCCTCCATCCTTTTATCCGCCATCTCCCATCCCTGTACCTTTGTACACTCTGGCTTCCATGCCTCTGAAGCTCTGTTTCTTCAACACTTCCTCCTAGAATCTCTGGCTCCCTGGAATGTGCAGCTCAGCTGTCAACTGCAATACTATTCAGAGGCTCTCCTGTTCCTCTTGTTCTTTGTGCCACAAACACAAATGTGCACACACACACACACACACACACACACACACACACACACACACCATTTAATAGTGTTTATTTCCTTGGTATATATTTTCTATTGATTCACCTGTGTAAACATTTTTTTCTAGCTGTAGAATATAAGGTCATTGAGGGTCGGAAATATTTGTGTTTGTGTGTGTGTGTCTGGGGGAGAGGAGGTTTTCTCAGAGATTAACAACACCTGGTAAAGAGTCCAGACTAAATACATGCTGGTTGAAATGAATTAATTGAATGAACAAAATTGAAATCTTAAAAACTATTGTCTAGGAAGACATGACAAACAATAATAAAGATGAAGAATTTCTACATAAAGTCTTCATGGATTCTTTCATTTAAAACTGGGAATGACCTTAAAGGTCATCTATCCCAATCCTTTCATTTATAAGAGACTTGCTTAAACTCTCTGTGGCTGACCGAGGATTGAACCATGGGATTCTGGTCTCAAATTCTTTCCTCCTTAAGGAGGCCTGGTTTGAGTGAAATACTGGCAAGTCCTGAGTTTAGAGAGGTGGGTTTTATCCCTGCTACTACCACTAGCTTACTGTGGAACTTTAGGCAAGTCACCTCCCCAAACTGGCCTCAGTTACATCCCCTGCAGGCTGAGGAAGTAAGGCCACATGGCCTTTCTTTAAATCCAAGAAAAATAGTGGGATCTAGACAATTACAACTTTAAATCATGAAAAAATCTGAGAGGATGATTTTTACAACTAAAACAAAAATTCCATCTCTTGTATTAACTGCAAGAGATTTTTAATTCAGAGTTTTGATAACAATTTCTGAAATACATGGGGAAACAAATGATGACTATAAAAATAATGACAGTTGGTGGCATGGCAAGATTCTCCAATTTAAGATCTGGAGACCTGGCTTGGAATTCCCTTCTGCTCTTGCCTACGTGTCACCTCAAACAAGACCCCACCATCTCGGAGTCTCAGGTTCCTCAGCTATAAAACTGGATGATCCATCAGGCCTTTCCCCACTGAATGTTCAGATCTAGGAGGCAGAGAAGAGGGAAAGATGATACAGTGAAGGCCATGAAATCTGCATGAAGTGAGTTCAAGCTCTAAGACACTTGTCACCTGTATGACTGTGGATAAGTCACTTAACATCTCTCAGCCTCACTTTCCTCATCTCTAAAATGGAGGTGAGGGGCAGTTAGGGGGCACAGTGATAGAGCACTGGTGCTGGAGTCAAGAGGACCTGAGTTCAAATACAGCCTCAGACACTTAATACTTAATAGCCATGGACCTTGGACAAGTCACTTAACCCCAATTGCCCTGCCTTCCCCCTGAAAAAAAATCAAAAAGTAAAAAATAAAAAAGATTAATTCTTTTAAAAAAAATAAAATAAAATAAAATTGCGGTGAAAATAGAACCTACCTCACAGGGCTGCTGTGAGGATCAAAAGAGATTTTAAAATGTATGCAACTTTGTCAACCTTGAAGTTCCCAATAAATCATAGCCACCATTATCATCTGTTTGACCACAAAAACACGAAACATTATGAAAAAGACTGTTCAAAATCTAGGATTCTGAAGTCCTGACTCCCCATACAGAGAGATAAGGATGCTATTTTTCTGTTATGTAGCACTGATATTTTAGATCTAAGGACCACCTGACATCAGTATTCTTATAGCTGAGACCTACCTGTGTCCTTTAGGATTATGATAAGACTTCAAGGGGGAAGACTAACAGAGTACCTTCATCTAACATAAGTCTTCAATTAGAAGCTTGATCTAAAGACAAGAGAAGAGAATTTGTAGAAACTGTGCCTGGCATCTGGTATTGAGACCTCAGAATTTTCCACGTCATGGTTCCTTGTGCTCAGCCATCGTTGCTTCTTGGATCTTACTTATAGTAATGTCACTATATAAACTAAGCCAAGAGAGAACTGCTTCTGGTCTTATTAATAAATGAAGGAAGAAAACTACCAAACATCAGGCTTGTCCAGTGGACAAGTGAGATATCAAAGACTTTCTGTGTCTTTTGTCCACAAACTTGCAGTAGCGTTTTACAAAAATGGGCATGTTGGTGTCTTAAGGGACAAAGGCTCCTCTGAGGACATCCAGATCTACTTAGTGTGCTCTGAAAAGAGCCCATCTCTAAAGTGCATAATGGCATACCCAGGTCTGTGGGGACCCAACCACAATTACCAAGGAAAGTCATGGGTGTATTCAGATGTTGTTGTCAGGATTTCTCCATGGAGCACAGAGAATGTGGCTGCTCTCAGGAGACACAAGAAAGCAGAGCCATAAGCTCACTAGGCCTAGATCTGAAGAGCCACAGCATGGACAACAGGAAAATAGGCAGAGGATAAGATGAGTCCCTTCGAGCCCAAGCTCAGTGCTTTTAATGGTTTGATTTCCATTCATTTGCCTCTTTGAAGAAAAATGTCTGATGGAGGAGAGATGGCATGCAGATATCTAGGGGATTAATAGATAATGACAATGATGCAAGGAAAAAGAAAAGAAATAAAAGAGGCCCCGTGAATCATTTTAAAAGTACACAGAAAATAACAATTTCAAAAGATGAAATCAATGAAGATTTTGTCCTGCCTAGCCTTCATTTTAGATGACTCCCACAATCCCTTGCTTTTGATTTTATTTAATAAAAGCCATTTGTAGCCAACTATATCCAAAGTGCTATGCTAAGTGCTAAGGATATAAATAAGAAAAAAAAAGTTCATTCCTGCTCTTAAGGAGCTTACAATCTAATAATGGAAAACAATATACACAAAAGGTACCTGGAGAGGAAACATAATGAGGATTAGTCAGTGACACAATGATGATGATGGTGGTGGTGGAGGTGGAGGTGATGTCAATGACGGTGATGGTGACAATGGTGGTGGTAGTGATGATGACGACAATGATGATGATAAAACCAAGCAGAGTAGCTAGTGGCAAATGAGAAGGCTGAGATTTTCAGCCCTTTCTGAATCCCTCCAATCAGAGGGGCAGAAGCAATGGAGGGTACCAAAGAGTTGTTAGTATCAAAACTGATGATGATGAGGTACCTGGTGATGAGCTTATCCTGGGGAAGGAAGAGGGGCATGATCATGATAAAGGTGGAGACCAAATTAAGAGCAAATGGTAGATGTGTTTGCTCTTATACCTGTGCTACTATTGGAGCTGGAAAAAAATCACAAAACTGAACTTACTGGTTGCACTATTAATGTATATAATCTTATGTAAATGCTATAACCTTAACTGGATAACCATGCTTTTATAGTAATTAATTAGTAATTTGCTTCATTGGGGAGCAGCATCTGCCTGAATAGAGGGAGAAGAGGTTCAAGCACAAAACCCAGAAGCTTTTATTGCTGAGTACAGCACAAGCACCAACTCAGGAAACAGCAGAACCTAGCCTGGTGCTTCAAGGATGGGGAGTTTAGGAGTGGTTCCTATGGTTTTCCTACAAAGGGAGGCAGGAGGATAGGAAGAATATAGAGTACTCAGAAGCAGGATGTTTGTGCAAGCTTTATTTGGGACAGTATGAATCAGTCCGAGGCAGCCTTGTGGCTGCTGGCTCAGCAGAGGCATTCTGGGCTCCTCCAGTGGACACCACAGAGGATCACTCAGACAATACCCATTCTGCCTCCTGACTGACTTATTTTGATCCACAAGTTATTTTGGCCTCCTTTGGATAATAAGGGAGCTCAAGCAAATCTAGGTGATTAATAAATTCATTCTTCCATTTCTATAGTGCCTTCCTAACTAATTCACTATCCCTCTTACCACAGGAAGTCTTCCAAAACTTTTCAGTCTTACTCAAATCTCTAATGACTCTCTGTCCACTCACCTACTCAGTTGAGAATATTTCTGCATATTTTATTGAAAACATTCAAGTCATTCACTGAAAGATGCCTTTTCTACCCTACTCATTTCACATAATTCAGATGCCTTCTGTCATCAACTCTTCATTCCCTTCTGTCTTACCTGAATGAATGCCCTTCTCCCTGCAAAACAAATCCCTCTACATGCACATATAATCTCATTCCATCCCATCTTCCCTGGCCAGGAGGAAACATCCCACACTGCTGAAGGCCACAAATTTAAAAAAATAGGCAAAACTTCCCTTTATTAGAGATGACCTTGTTCCTTGAGTGGAGACTGGTCTTCACTTTGAGAGTAACAGGTAAAGAGCAAAGTTTTCCTCATGGAAAATGGGAGGCACTTTGATTAGCTACAGGGCTATTCAAAAAGACCTAACAATATACAGCTAGGCCTTCTGGGCACATCTTATTTCAGTTGCACTCTGGTATTGTGACTCCATAGTTCCCATTGTCTGATGAGGGGCAATGGCCTAAGTAGAAAGACCTCAGAGTTTTTCCCTTGCTTCTGAGGCCATGTAGCCCCAAGAAAGATACTTTGTATGGAACTCCAAATTTGATTTTTTTTTCTTTTCTAATACTAGGGAAGTGAAATGCTTGACACTGGAAATTTCAAAGGTCAGAGGAGTGAATTATAGGAATCTGGTTGGTGAAGTTCATACCATATTTTGTAGCCATTTCAGCACTGATATTCTGAGGGACAAAGGACTGCTTCTGTGAGTGACCTTCTCATCAAGAAGGGAGTGATAAAAATTTATCTCCAAGTCATCCTCTATCTAGCTGTGAACTTGGTAGGATGAATGGTATGTAGGAACTGAGCTAAATTTTTAACCTAAATTTTTAACCTTTTCCAGAGACTGAGGTGGTGCCGAGTGGATTATATACCAAGGGGATTTCAGAACATGCTCCTATATTATTTTTGCAAATGGAGGCACAAACCCTATGGGACCTGGATCCTCTTTCCACAACGGAAGAAACCCAGAGGGTAAACCGGCCAGCCCTCTGTAACCCAAATCCCTCTGCACATAGGAAGAAAATCAGAGGAAAATCATGCTGAAAAAGTCAAGAGGAATCTTTATTCAGCAGGTACAGACATGCATGTGGAGCAGACAGCCTAATATTTGAAGAACTCAACTTGGCAAAGCAGTGGGTGCTTTTATATTTTTCTAACAAAGGCAAGTAGGAAATGGACTGTTCATGGCAGGGAATAGGACATACTGTAGGTGAGAAGTTCCAGGCACAAGGGGTGGACATTACCAGGAACTAGGGCATTGACTTCTTGGTATGTTGAACATTAAACAACATAAGCAGAGAGTCCAAGGCTTGAGTACCAGGATCAAGATGAGCAGGAGGTCTCTAAGAGGAGTCCAAAGGTAGCTGGTATCTGAAAGGGGTACCCAAAAGATGTTTTGAGCTGAGCTGCTTTCAGGGCCACTAATTCTGAACTTCTAGCTAGGTTTAGACTTGGTCACTATAAATCATTGTTGCCTTGTCAAGTCATTCTGTATCCTGATTGGTCAAGTTAGTCCCATACCACTCTACTTGATTACCTGAATAATTAAGGTAATTAAGCAAATCAAGGTAGTTAGCATGTCATTTTCACATTTCTTCTTGTAATGTATTAGAAGGAAATATTTCTTTTTAAAACCTGATCAATGATAAACAGAACTGAGGCTCAAAATAAGGTTTAATGATTATTATTTCATTCATAATTAATAGACAGTCTTACAGGTTAATGATTTGGGTATAGAAGCTTTGTATTGACACAGTCTTCTGAGAAGAAAAAGAAAAGTTTTGTCCCAATAGGTGGTATAATTAGACAGAAAATTTAGCTGAATTCTTCTCCTAGATAAGAAAGGTCCTGGGCAGAAAAGTGACAACAATAACAAAATAAAAAGATAACAAAGCAAACTTGGGTGCAGGGTTTCATAGCTGAATAGCTTCAACCAGCCATGGTCCAGCCTGCTCGTAAAAAACAGATGTTATTGCCTCGTATGCTGTTCCATCCATAATAAATATACAAGCTTCTTGGGTTTGTGTAGCTATTGAGGTTTTCATAGTAACATATAAGCCTTTCTATTGTGCTACAGTACAAAAAAAGAGGAAAAGAAAGAATATTTCTACTAAACAGTGGAATGTAGAGAGAGGATTCAGTGGAAAACTGTGACTTTTCATTTAAGACTGTTTACTTCTAAAAAGTAAAAAAAAAACCTAGGTGATAAATACTACACATTGCTTTCAAAGCCAACCTGTCTTTCTGTGGTTCCTTCAAAGTTTTCTTTTGTTCTCTGCTATACACATTTTTATTTTTTTTTCTTTCCTACGCACACCACCTTAGGCTACACTTAAATACACACACATACATATATACACATGCATGTGTGTGTGTGTGTGTGTGTGTGTATAAAACCATACTATACATCTTTTTATCTGTTCTTTCTCTAGGGTGGATATCATCTTCTTCATGGGTCTTTTGTCATTGGCTTGAGGATTTATTGGACTGAACATGAATTAGTCATTCAAAGTGGTTCTTAGGACAGTATTTCTGTTACTATGTACCATATTCTCTTGGTGCTGCACATTTCACTTTTCATTACTTCATGTAAATTTTACCATGTTTATTCTAAAATCAACCACCTCATAATTTCTTACGGTACAGCAATATTCCATCACAATCATATACCACAACTTGGTTAGTCATTCCCCAGTTCAAAGACATCTATTATTTTAGTCAATTTGATAGGTATAAGATAGCATCTCAGTTATTTTAATTTGCATTTTTCTAATGAATAATGATTTAGAGCATTCTTTCATGTAATTACACATAGTTTTGATTGCTTCATTGGAAAATGACCTGTTCATAAGTTTTGACCATTTGTCAATTACAAAATGACTTGTGTAATTATATATTTGCAGTATTCCACTTTCTTCTTAATCTTGGTTACATTGGCTTTATTTGTACATAAACTTTTGAATTTTATGTGATCAAAATTATCCATTTTGCATTTTATAATGCTCTCTAATTCTTATTTGGTCATAAAGTCTTCCCCTCTCCATAAATCTTACAGGTAGACTATTTCTTCCTTTCAGAGATTGCTAACATTATCAGACTTTATACCTAGATCATGCACCTCCTTACACTTGATTTTGGTATACGGTGTTTAGATAATGGTCTATGCCCAGTTTCTGTCATACTATGTTCCAGTTTTCCTAGCAGTTTTTGTTAAAGAGTGAGTTCTTATGCCCGAAACTAGCGGTCTTTGGGCTTATCAAACAGTATATCACTATAATTGTTGACTACTGAGTCATTTGTACCCAATCTATTCCATTGATCCCCTACTCTATTCCTCAGCCAGTACCAAGCAGTTTCGATGACTGCTGCTTTGTAATACAGATTAAAATCTGCTATGGCTTGGCCACCTTCCCTAGCATTTCTTTTCATTAATTTCCTTGATATTCTGGACCTTTTGTTCTTCCAAATGAATTTTTTTACTATTTTTTTTAGCTCTGTAAAGTAATTTTTTGGTAGATTGATTGATATGGCACTAAATATATAATTTAATTAAGGTAAAATTGTCATTTTTTATTATATTAGCTCGACTCAGCCATGAGCAATTGATGTTTTTTCCAATAAGTTAGATCCGACTTTATTTGCATAAAAAGTGTTTTGTAATATGGTTCATATAGGTCCTGGGTTTGTTTTGGCAAGTAGATTCCCAAATATTTTATAATGTCTATAGTAACTTTAAATGGGATTTCTCTTTCTATCTCTTGCTGTTGGATTTCATTAGAAATATTATCCCAAAGAGATCGTAGAAGTGGGAGGAAGACTCATATGCACAAAAATATTTATTGCTGCTCTCTTTCTAGTGGTAAAAAAACTGGAAATTAAGGGGATGCCCATCAATTGGGGAATGGCTAAACAAGTTGTGGTATATGAATGTAATGGAATACTATTGTGCTAT
>CM053583.1:13960239-13981697 GCA_028627135.1 Pseudochirops cupreus | reverse complement strand
CTCAGCCAATCCCCTTCTTCCACATCAACAGGGGAATTCATGCCTTCTCAACAATGGGACAGGGTTTGCCCCTTCCACACTTAGCACTTAGTACTAAGTGCTAAGTATCCTGCTAAACAGATTACTATTACAGTTAGTGGAAGAATTCAAAAAACCACAAATACAGCAACCAGTAGTCAGACAAGCACACATACTAGATGTCTTCATAGTGGTGTAATGTAGGGGCTTACACATGGTAACCTGGTGATCTTAGGCCATAGCAGCCAGGAGATAATTTTCAACTGTGGCAAAGTACACAAAGAAGTATATTTGGGTAGCATATCCACCACAGAAAATAGTTTCGTCCCAGGGGAGGTATCCAGCCATCACTTCAGGAGTAATGGCTGAAGAGTAGCTCAAATTTGCCAGAAAGAGGTTACTTAGGAAAAAGTACACAAGTGTATGGAGGTGGGAGTCCCATTATATCAGGAATACCCGTTCTAGGTTCCCCACCAGAGTGAGGAGGCAGATGTTAGTGACTATTATGAAGAGGGGAACTTGAAGTTCAGGAGAATCTGTCAATCTCACAAGGATGAACTCCTTCACCTTTGGACAATTCTCCATGAATGCCTTTTCATGATTTAGATGATTCACCTGTGATGACAGAAATACAATAAACAGAATAAGTCATGATGTTTATCATACTTTTTTGAGTGTTAGAGTGTCATACTTTGTATACAAAACTACAAAATTGTTACATAAACATTGTGGGATTTTAATGTATGATAAATTAACATCATACTAATATTACAATTGCAGTTTTCAGTACACATCATAATAAGTCATTAAAATCATTTCTAAACAGGTACTCAACCTCCATAGCTTCCATCTTTACCCAGAATCAGTCACATATATTGTGGCCATACTATTGTGTTAATTATTCCTCCAATTCCATGACCCAGAAGTCTGAAATTCCTCCTTTAAACACATCGTACTATCTTTCCATTATATATTCTGCCTCATCCTTCCTCTCTCTAGATTTACTCATAACCATAAACACCAGTTCTTACACCCCTACTTTGTGTCCAATTTTATTTCTCCTACTTTGCCTCACTGTTTCCCATTCATAGGATTGAACTATTCATTTATTGCTTCAATGATAGTCTTTCAACTACCATAGAATTCCTTGCTCATTACCTTTCACTAGACATTCCAACTTAGTGTTATGCTCCCCATGTACCTTTTATGGTCCCACAAACATGAGGCAGAACAAGGTCCATGCTCTACAGAAACATGTTATTCTCTTGTCACTTGCTCCCTCTCTGGTCCAAAGGAACCCAGTTTATCTTCCCCCACTAACTCTCTATCCTACTTTCCTGTACCATTTAGTTCTCCTTGTATCAACAAAAAGAAATTTCATCATTCTTTTCTCTCTGTTTTCCCTACTCTAATTTCTCTGCTCCATACTACAAAGTCCTCTTCATTATTAGCTGTTCTCTGTCACTTTGTCACATTTTTGGAGGAAGAGATGGGTTTCCTCATTGTCAACATTAATCTCTCTATGTGTTTTCTTCTTCACATCCTGTATCTAAAAAAACTGGTAGATAGGATTTAGCTAGCACTATTAGTTTATAAAAGTGGTTTATTAATATTACCTCATGTGATCCTCACAATTAAACTGAGATGTAGGCAGTGGGTGCATTTTATAAGAGAGAAGACAGAAGCAGACAAAGATAAAAGATTTGCCAGGGGTCACTAGCAAGTATCTGAGGCCAAATTTGGACTCAAGTCTCTCTGACTCTCCAGGTCCCATACTATATTCACCTGAAAGCCTACAAGAATTTGCCCCCTCAATCATTCCTCTATTTTATTTAATTCCACTTATTCTCTATTTTCTACAATAATGCCTAGATTCTGCCCTCTTGAAAAAGAATCATCATTTAAAAATGCATCTTTCACACATTTACAATTGAATATTTTAAAAGCACAAATATTTTTTGTCTCTGATGCTCAGTGACATTCAGTGGATCACGGCTGTTTCTAATATAAATATGAATGCCTCAGTTTCACATTTAAATCCCTTCACCAACTCTCTTGATCCTATCTTCCTAGATTGATTTGACCTTATTCCCTCTTTTATATGTCCCATATGCCAGGCAAATGGATCTACGTTTATTTCTCCATCCTTGATCTCCATCTCTGCTTGACGCAACTTTAAAAAAAATAGATTTTTAATTTATGTAATTAAATAATCATTTCCAAAAAATAATTGCCTGTGAAAAAGCAAATCCATTATGTACGACTTACTATTACTTCTAAACATATAATAAAATAATCATGTAAACTTATTTTTTCCTATCCTTTCCCCATCCACCTTTCAAATGAGTACCATTAGACACAAATAGGTGTGTCTGTATGTACATATGTATGTATGTGTATATATAATATATACATATACATATATGGATTGTGTATATATAGCTGCATGTGTGTATATATATTTATCTATAGATAGATATGAATAATTATTCTATACGTATTTCTATTTATCAATTCTTTCTCTGGATAAAGATAGTATCTCTCCTCATATATCCATTACACTTAATTTGGGTATTTATAGTAGTCAAAATGACCCATTCACTCAGTTATTCATAAATGAATGTTGCTGTTACTGTTCTCTTCATTCTACAATGTTCTCTTCATTCTGCTTGTTTCATTCTTTACTATTTTGTGCAAGTATTTCCATGTTTTTTCTCAAATCAAGGCTCAAGCCTTTCTTAGAGAAGAGTAGTATTTCATCAAAATCATATACCACAAGTTGTTGTCATTCCCCAGTTGATGGGCATCCCTGCAATTTCCAGTTCTTTGCCACCACAAAGAGAGCTGCCATAAACATTTTAGAACATATAGCTCCTTTTCCTTTTTCTCTAAAAATCTTTGGAAATAGAACTCCTAATAGGTTTCCTTGGTCAAAGGCTTTAGGTAGTTTAATAACTCTTTGGGCATAATTCCAGATTGTTCTTCAAAATGTTTGGATCAGTTCACAATTCCACCAACAATGAATTCGTGTCCCCATTTTTCCACATCCACTTTGACATTTATCACTTTCCCCTTCAATAATTTTAGAAAATTTGGTAGGTCGTGAAGTGATAGCTCAGTTCACTATATGGCCAAGACTCCTAAATCTAGGAGGTCAGAATGGAATTTGATCAGTTGAAGGTCAATTTAAATTTTCTTCATTCAACCCTTTGCCTACAACACCTCTGGATTCTACAGATCTTCCATAACAACTGAGTTAAAACATTCAATTTCATAATGTATTCAGGCTGAAAAGAGTTTGAAGTCAGATTATAAAGTCTGCAAAGGAATTTATGTTTGATCCTAATGGTAATAGGGAGCCTCTGGTAATAAGGAGTGATGGTCAGACCTGTGTTTAAGGAAAATCATTTTGGCAACTCCTTGGAGAAATAGATTGGAGTGAGAAGAGACTTGAGACCAGAAGGATGACTAAGTCATTGCAATAGATGAGTCAAGAAGTTTTAAGATCATGAATTAAGGTAGCATATGTGTCACTTTAGAGGTATAGAGGAACATTGTTGGAGGTAGGAGTGGCAAGATTTGGCAAATGGTTGTATATGTGAGATGACAGAGGAGCCGTTGATGGGTCGCAATCTGTACTAATGGAGGGCATTTCTTCCTACTACCATATTAAGGAGATCATATAGTTGTTCAACTATTGCTTGAAATATGTTCAAAGATCTTCAAAGTGAAGAGTTTCAGTGAATTTTGAATCCATTTGTTAAAAATATAAAATCACGATGCCTTCTGAAGAATTTGCAAAGAAAACCAAATGACATCAAGAAGTATAGACATTTACTAGCCATTTTTGTGAAAAAAAAAAAAAAGACAAAAAAACCCAACTTTTCCATAATTGGTGGTTAGGATTTTAAAGTTAATATCGTGATTTAGTAATTGAAGCCAATAATATACTTCTTCCCTTTGGATACCTGCCTTTGTTGCATATCACTTCTAGCTACAAGGGTCATCAAAATCAAGCATTTGAATAAACTGAACTTAGAACCAGACCTTCAAATGGCTGCATCACAAAGTGTTAAATCAAGATTTTCAAGAATAATGAAGACTATTCATATTACTCAAATGTTCATTGTGTTTTAACATAATTTTTATACACTAAGGAGTGCAAAAAATTTCCTACTACTCAGACAAAATTGAAAGGGGCATCATTGAAGAAATATAAGATTGGGAAAAGTGTTGAGATAGACTTTGTAAGTGATTTTTATTTACTTGTATTCATGTTGTTCCCCAGAGGAGAATTTAGATTCATTGTGAGCAAGGACTATATTTAATTTTGCCTTCGTATTTTCAGCACCTAGGACACAACATTATTTACAATTGGTACCTAATGAAGTTTTGCTGGATTGAGCTGAAAGTGGGGGGAGTGAAGGATAACAAACTCATAGAGTTGTTCCACTAGAGCCTTACCCAAAAAACATACATTCCTAGAAGACCTCTAACACATTGGATAGATCATTATCTAATAATCTAATAATAATTAACATTTATATAATTTATATAATTCCTTAAGGTTTGCAAAGCACTTTAAAAACATCAAATTATCCTCACAGCAACTTTTGGAAATGGGTCATTTCAGAAACAAAAGTTGAATTTTTAAGTGATTTGCTCTCATTAGCAGTTACCTGAAGATACAATATACAGTTAGAGTCAAGTTCATTATTAAAGATACTGAATGCAAATCTTATTTCAAATAATTTTGACAATTTTAAACCTTTTTGACTGACCCGTTTCATATCTGATTAAATTTTTTATTGGTTTTCATAGTACCTCGTAATGTGACTGACAAAGAGCTTGTGCTGGAAATAGAGGAAATGTAAGCATTGCCATTTTCTGGAAGACTTGTGTTCAAATTACAAAAGTTATCTGTAACACACACAAAAAAATTGAATATCTCCTTACCTCAAATGAGTTGTTTTGAGCAACAAATAAGATTAAAAGCCAAAATTTCTTTTCAAAGCATTAAGCACTAAATAATTGCTCCCTATTATAATCCTATGTTTGACCAGTCATGGAGAACTTTATGAAAAATACCTCGAAACCTATGATTTTGAATCCTATCCCTCCTGTCTTGAAGACAATAGTATTCTATTTTTTATGGCATTCTGGCCAATGACAAGACTCCAAATGTTGGGACTGACCTCTACACTTAAGTTCTTCAATTAGAAATCCAAATCAGAGAAGAGTTAAGAGGTTTCCTAGGAGAAATTTTTTTCCCCAGTATCTGCTACTAAATATTCAAAGTTCTCCAGGGCATTGTTTGTTATTCCCAGGCATTGTTGCTGCATGGATCTCGGTGTCAGTATGGTCACTATATGAATTGAAACTGAAAGAACTGTTTCTGATGTAATAAGTAAATAATGAATGACTAACCAATATCAGATTTGTAACCCTAAAGCTCATTATGCTCCTCTGCAAAACACATGGAAGCCCATCCAAATCAGTGAGGAGTTGTATCATCGCGCAAGGAACTAATTGGTGTATTTGACTATTGTTTTCAAAGTTTCTCCATTGTACACAGAAAATATGGCTGCTTTCAGTAAAGTCAAGAAATTAAGCTCATGAGCTCACTAGGCATGGACCTGATGGGGTCACCCCATAGACAACAGGAAAGCTGACAGAGGATGAGAGTATTCCATTAGGCGTCAGTCAAAGTGGCTTACATATAATGTATTTTTTTAATTCATTTGACTGTTTGAAAAAACTTGTTCAATTATAGAGAGGAGAACATAACAGGGCTTGGGAGATTTGTAACTAATGAGAGTGAGACCAAAAGAAAAAAAAGAGAACTAATGAATCATTAAAAATGTACAGAAAAGAACAGAAGGAACCTCAGGGGGCACAGACAAGCAGAATAGTTTTACTATTTTGTAAAGTCAATGAACTCTCAATAACAGGACATAAAAATAATCAACAACTCTCATACACCATCATCTTCTGTTCTTTTTATGTTGAAAGTTTTCTATTCATTAACACTTAAGTTCATCATAAAACTAAAACAAATTAAAAAAACAAATAAATGTCTGTGCACTTATGTTCCATGTAGCCATCTCCCAAATGTGTTAATTACAGGCTAGGTTTTAGGTGAGGAAATAGTATAACTTTCTCTGTCCAGCCTACAGTATGTTTCAAGCTACTTCCTAATCCAGCAACTTAAGTATCAGAGAGAGCTTTTGCCCTACTGAAAACAGTCACATACACAATCTCTCATCATGCCTTGGGATGATACGTGAGTCAATTCTAAGCCAATGATGTCTAATTCTAGTTGTTCATGCTGGAGTGTGATCAGATGAATAGCCTCTCCAGTTATCTTCTCTGTAGACTGTGTCATCCAACTTCATTTATTTCTATAGCTCTTTCCTAATATCTAAGTTTAAGTGTTCAACTCCAGAATGAGACGTTCTCAGAGGTGGTTGCATCTTGTAACTCTGAGGCTGAACATTGAATCTCTTCTACCATGCCATGGCTCTTTGGTCTGAAGTCTCCCTCCAGAAATGCAATTCACACACTGGAAGTACCCCCCACTTCTGTGGCCTCTTCCTATTATTGAGTAGCTCTTCCCAAAGCCAACAATTAAAGGAGTCTTCTATGTCTGCCATGTTTGCATTCCTTTCTGAGCTGTATGTCAGACTTTCCCCACCATGCTCCAGAACTGGTTGCATTTAACCCCCTCCTCCACATTTCTATGTCAGCTTAATTTGATTCGTTTTCTTCCCTCATTACAAAGTCAACTTTTTAAAGTTAGAAAGCATCTTTTGGTTCTGTTCGTATTTGTATTTCACATGGTTAAAACAGTGCCTGGCATGTAGCAGGTGTTTGATGACTGACAAAGGGTATCTAATTTCGTTCATATTTATCCAATATGGGGGAGATGATGAAGGTAGAATCAGTTATAGAAAACAGTTCTGATCTTAGTAGGGGGAGAAGAGGCTGTTCCCACTCCTTTAGGTTTGCTGACTGAATGATAAACTGTGGAGCTTGAGATATGTCAAATAGTAACTGAAGGATCTGAATCTCATCACCTAAAACAGATGAAGAGAAGCCCCACATAAAAGTCCAATGTCCTTATTACTCCAGACCCACTGAACTTAGATAGGACTTTTACTTACACATTAAAAAGTAAACATATAATCAGCAGGATATAATAGTAGGAGAATGGTATTGGAGTGAAGATCTAGGTTGACATACTGTTTCTAAGTGGTTGTATGATCATGAGCCATACACTTAACTTGTCAGAGGCCCAGGAACTCTAAAAATGTAACTTATAAGTGTATTTCAGATATCTCCCAGGAGAAAGAGATGTCACACTGGATGTACCCCAATTACAAAGAAATAAGCGTTGACAAACAAACAAATGAAAAATGGGTTGGAGGGAATATTAACAGTGTTTCCTGTAGCATTAAATGGTAATTATACCCAAGTATCTAACAGGAAGCTTAGTGAAATCCCATCTTCCACAGGTAGGGTTTTCAAGTGCCTTTAATTCCAGTATCTTCCTCCTGCTGAGTATTTACTATGTATCCTATATATAGCTTTTTTGTACATATTGTTTCTTTTCCCTACCCTTAGCCTTTAAGTTGCTAAAGGATGAGTGGGGTTTGTCTTTTGTTTCTTTTTGTATCCCCAGTGCTTAGCACAGTGACTGGCATACAGTGTGCACATAATAAATGTTTATTGGTTAATTGGTTGATAAAGTAAAAAGAATAAATTATCTAGAAAAAAATTCCTTATTTTATAAAAACTTCTGGCAAAACTAGAAAGCAGTCCTGCAGAAGTTAGGATTAGACAAACAAAGTAAATCATATCCCATTATGTATAATGTCATTTAGTCATTTTCAGTCCTGTATGACTCTTTGTCACCCCTCTTAGAATTTTCTTAGAAAAGATAATGGAGGGGATTTCCATTTCCTTCTCCTTTTCACCTTAGTAGATGAGGAAACTGAGCCGAACAGGGTTAGGTGACTTGCCCAGGATTGCAGCAAAAAGGATAAAGTCACTTGCCCAGCTGATCACAGCTGGTAAGTGTCAGGAAGATCAGCCTTGTCGACTCCAGGCCTGGCTCTCTATCCACTGCATCGCCTGGTTATCTTTAAGTGGATAAATAATGTTAATGTTAAAGCTCATACAAAAATAAATAGAAGAGAAGCAGATAAAATACCTCTCATAGTGATGGGTAGGAAATGTATTCTTAAACAAACAAAAGATAAGCAATTACAAAAGATAAAGTAGGTAACTTTGATTACATGAAGCGAGAAGCTTCTGCACTGACAAAATTAATGCATCTGTGACAAGAAGGCAACAAGTTGAGTGGGAAAAAAATCTTTCTATCAAATTGTTCTGATAAGAAATTGGTGACCAAGATTATAAATCTCTCTTTGTGTTTATATGTGTGTGTGTGTAAATACATATATACCTATATACATATAAATTATACAAACATACACATATATGTATGCATGTACACTTGTATATAGATGTGTAATAGCCACTCCATAAAATAAGAGAAAAGCAAATCAAAACAACCTAGAGGCTTCACCTCACACCATAAAACTTGGCAAGGATAATGAAAAAGTATCAGTAGCTAATGTTGGAGGGGCTTTCAAAAATTCATCATAAATAAATGAGGCCTCTGGTTTTAATACATTGTTAATAAACACATTAATCCATTCTTGGTGGAATTACAAACCAGTGCAATAATTTTGGAAGCTGATTTGGAATTATGCAAAGAAAGTTACTAAAATCCCTTTGAACCAGAGACTCCATGCCTAGCCTTATAGCCCCAAGAAAGTCCTTTGATAAGAAACATCCTATATACATGAAAATATTGATTGCAACACTTTAAAAAAAATAGCAAAGAATTGGAAACAAAGTAGGCATTCATCAACTAGGAAATGGGTAAAAGAATTATGGTGCTTGAATGAATGAAATGTTACTGTGCTGTAAGAAATGATGTATCTGGTGAATAGAGAGGAAGGAATACGATTACTGGAATTTATAAAGAGGCAAACTTAGAATTGATATTAGGGGAAGAAAACTTCTATGCCATTAGTTGTGGACAAAAGTTAAATGAATGCCCTCCATGGCCAATGACTTTCCCTTCTTTGTAGGTCTTTATACAGAGGTTCGATTCCTTATTGGAAATGTTAAGAGTGAATATTTCTTTTGAGTATGAGATAGAATATAAGAACACTGAAATCTCTTCAATTTCAAAAACTATTTTATTATTTAATTATAATTCCAAGTAATATGAATCTATTTATTAAAGAAAATTTAGAAGAGGAAACATAAAAAAATAAAAACTCAAACCCTAAGTGTTTTTGTATTGAGGAAAATATAGGTGAATTAAGACCTTTATTTCGATTATATAAAAGATTTAAATCTCATGACATACTGGGCAAAGGGATGACCTGAACTCAAGGAAGTCAGTAAGTGCAAAAATTTATCAATTTCTTACTAAGTGTCAGTCAGTATGAAAGGCCTGTCTGTGACTGTGTGACCATGTGTAATTAATTCAAACTCTCAGTTCTCTCATATAACTCTCTAAAAGTATACAGTAGGCAAAGTTTACCAATCCACATCATTAGAGTGATGGCCCCACTGGTAGTTTTATACACCAGCTCTGTCCCCATTTGGCACCACCCTTCAAATGCAAAAGCTTGGTAATTTTTTATGGACTTTTCAGCAAAATTTTGAGATCAGAAATTAGGTGATGATGACAAACCACCCCTTTCCCCCACCCAAGTCACTTAACAATGCCTTGCCCAGATTCAAATGGAGAGTGAAAGGCAGATCTATAAGGGCTTATGTATAAAACACATCATAACTTTCTGTGATTTAGGAATTTTGTTAAAACACTCTGAAAAGATGAATTGATACTTAAATTCAAAAGTAAGCTCAACTGAGAGTTGAAATGTAAAAAACATCCAGACTCCCCAAATTTCTATTTTAAAAAATATACATCTTAGAATTAGAAAATGGAAACCATAAGGGGAGCTGTTTTCTAGATTCAGAATGGAAGGAGAGAATTTACCACCTATGGTCCATGGATAATAAAGGCTGTGTCAGCCTGTGAGAGGATGTACATTGAAGATCACAGTGTGGAAAAAAAAATATTTGAATACTTTTCTTCTTGATTAGGAGATACCTAATGAAGACTTTGTCTTCTCTATGATTTTCCTAAACGCACTACTGACTTCCTTGTTCCTCAGACTATAGACCAGAGGATTCAACAAGGGGATGACCATGGTGTAGAACACTGAAGCCATTTTGTCTATGTCCATGGAATGACTGGAGCTGGGTTGTAAATACATGAAAATTACTGTCCCATAGAATAAGAAGACAGCTGTGAGATGGGAGGCACAGGTAGAAAAGGCTTTCTGGTGGCCCTCAGCTGAACGCATCCTCAAAATGGCAGTGAAAATGAGAAAGTAGGATTTCAAAATGAAAAAAAGGGCAAAGGATGCATTGAATGCTACAGCAAAGAAGACAACCAATTCTTTGATGTATGAAACTGAGTGGGAAAGAACCAAGAGGGATGGAATATCACAGAAAAAATGATGGATCACATTGGAACTGCAAAAGGGGAGGCTGTATGAATGGAGGCAAAAAGAAAACCACAGATATGGCAGCTAAATGTCAGAAGAGCACAGACTCTGTACGTCATAGTTATGATGTAATTTAGGGGCTTACACACAGCAACCTGGCGGTCATAGGCCATAGCAGCCAGGAGATAACCTTCAACTGTGGCAAAATACACAAAGAAGTACATTTGTGCAGCACGTGCACCATAGGAAATGGTTTTGTTCCCTGGGAAGAATCCAGCCATCACTTTACGAGTAATGACTGAAGAACAACCCAAATCTGTCAGAGAGAGATTACTGAGGAAAAAGTACATAAGTGTGTGGAGGTGTGAGTCTCAAAATATCAGGAATACCAGTCCCAGGTTCCCTACCATGGTGATGAGGTAGATGATAGTGAATATTACGAAGAGGGGGACCTGAAGTTCAGGGGAATCTGTTAATCCCACAAGGATGAACTCCTTTACTTCTGAACAATTCTCCATAAATGCCTTGAGGGATTTGGAGGATTGACCTGAAACAAGAAAAACATGGAATAAATTGTGGTATTTATCATCCTTTTGTGAGGGTTATGGAATCATGTCTTGTGTAAAATAAAACTACAAAATTCTTTACACAAAAATTGGTTGTTTGATGCTTGATAAATTAACATCATACTGATCTTTCACTTATGATTTTTTCAGCCTAAGTGTATTTATGTTTATTAAGATCATTATTAAGCAGGTGTTCAGCCTCCACAACTTCCATGACCTCCATCTTTACCATCAGTCACATATTGTGGTCATATTCTTGAATCGATCATCCCTCCAGCTCCATGACACACAACTCTAAAATTCCTCTTTAAACATATCCTTTTATCTTCCCATTGAGTATTCTGCTTCATCATCTTCTGCCTAGTCATACCCTTTACTATAAATACCAGTTCCTATGTCCCTACCATTTTTCCAAATTTGTTTTCCTTACTTTGGCTTCATCTTTCCCCTTCACTGGATTTACCCCATGATGGTTTGCTTCAGTGATACGTCATCAGCTGCCCAAGAATTCCTTGCTCCCATGTCCTTTCTCCAGGCACGCCAAACCAAGATTGTGCTCATCACATACCTTTAATGGTCCCACAAATGCGGGGCTCACCAAGGCCGATAATGCTGCTGCATGAATTCTCTCTAAAAACTTCTTGTTATCTAGTCATTATGCCCATTCTGGCCAAATGGATAGTTATTCTTTTTTTTTTTTTGGAGGGGGGAAGTTAGGGCAATTGGGATTAAGTGACTTGCTCAAGGTTGTATGACTAGTTTTTTTTCCCTGTATGTGTGTGTGTGTGTATGTGTGTGTTTGTGTGTGTGTGTACGTGTGCATGCATGTGTTAAGTGCCTGAGGTCAGATTTGAACTCAGGTCCTCCTAACTCCAGGGCTGGTCCTCTATTCACTGCCCCACCTAGCAGCCCCAATACAATTATTCTTGCCCAATTAACTCTCTATCCAATTTCCTATGCCACGTTCTCCCCCTTGCATCAATAGAAAGAAATGTCATCACTTTTGGATTCTCTCTTCTCCCTTCTGCTCGCTCCAAACCCCTCTTGATTATTCCCATTCCCTCCCACTTTGCCTCTTCTAGGGGAAGTGGTGCATCTTCTCACTACCAAGGTTAATCTCTGAGCATACATTCTTCATCTCATCTCATCCTATCTCCTCTAAAGATGGTATTTATATAGCATTATTCATGTAGGAAAGTGATTTATTAATATCACATCAATTGATCCTTACAACAAACCTGGGGTATAAGTGCTATGCCCATTTTACAGAGGAAAAAACAGAAGCAGACAAAGACAAGAGACTTGTCTAGGATCATCTAGTAAGTATCACAAGCCGAATTTGAACTCAAGTCTCTCTGACTCCATGTCCCATACTATATCCACCCAGAAGCCTACAAGAACTTGCTCCCTCAATCATTGTTTTAGTTCATTCTTTCCTCTTGTGCAATTTCTTATTCCATATTATCTTAAATGAAACTCAGGTTCTGCTAATTTCTTAAGACATCATCATTATAAAAATGCATCTACCACAATATTAAGATATGATATTCCTGAAGCACAGATATACTTTTTCTCTCTGATGCTCAGTGGTATTCATTGAATCCCTACTGTTACTAAAATAAAATATAAATTCTTCTGTTTCACATTTGAAACTTTTCACAAACTCTCAGTCCTATATTTGGAGATTAGTTTCCCATTATTGCCTCTCATGTGTCCCACATGTCAGACAGATGGATCGACATTTATTCCTCCACCCTTTTGTCCCCCAGCTCCCATCCCTGTAACCTTGTATACTCTGTCCTCCATGCCTCTGAAGCTGTTTCTTCAGCACTTTCTCCTAGAATCTCTGGCTCTCTGAAATGTGCAGTTCAATTGTCAACTGCAATACTATTCAGAGGCTCTCCTGTTCCTCTTGTTGTTTGTGCAACAAACACAAATGTGCATGCACACACACACACACACACACACACACATACACACATACGCCACTTTAATAGTGTATATTCCCTTGGTGTATATTTGCTATTGATTTCTCTGTGGATCATTGAGGGAGGGAAATATTTGTGCTTGTGTGTGTATATTTGGAGGAGAGATGGTTTTCTCAGAGATTAACAATACCTGGTAAAGAGTCCAGACTAAATCCATGCTTGTTGAATTGAATTAATTGAATGAAATGATAAAAACTATTGTATAAGAAGACTTGATGAACAAAAATGATGACAAAGAATTTCTACATAAAGTCTTCATGGATTCTTTCATTTAAAACTGGGAATGACCTTAAAGATCATCTATTCCAATCCTTTCACTTATAAGTGACTTATTTAAACTCTCTGGGGCTGACCCAGCATTGAACCATGGAACTCTGGTCTCAAATTCTTCCCTCCTCAAGGAGGCCTTGAGGGGGTGAAAGACTAGAGAGCTCTGAGTTTAGAGGGCTGGGTTCTAGCCCTGCTACCACCACTAACTTATTCTGGAACTTTAGGCAAGCTACCTCTCCAACCTGCCTTCAGTTACATCACCTACAGGTTGAGGAAGTAAGGCCACGAGATCTTTCTTTAAATCCAAAAAGTACAGTGTGATCTAGACAACTACAACTCTAAATCATGAAAAAAAATCTGAGAGAACGATTTTTACACCTAAAACAAAAACGCCATCTCTTGTATTGACTGGAGGAGATTTTTTTTTCATTCAGAGGTTTGATAACAATTTCTGAAACACATGGGGGAACAAATGATAAGTATAAAAATAATGACAATTGGTGGCAAGGTGAGATTCTTCAACTTAGGATCAGGAGACCTGGCTTGGAATTCCATCTGCTCTTTCCTATGTGTCACCTCAAACTAGACGCCCACCATCTCAGTCTCAGGTTCCTCAGCTATAAAACTGGATGATCCATCAGGCCTTTCCCCATTGAATGTTCAGATCTAGGATGCAGAGAAGAGGGAAAGATGATGCAGTGATGGCCATGGAATCTAGACAAAGTGAGATCAAGCTCTAAGACACTTGTCACCTCTATGACCCTGGACAAGTCATTTGACATCTCTCAGCCTCAGTTTCCTCATCTATAAAATGGAAGAAATAATAGAACCTACCTCACAGGGCTACTGTGAGGATCAAAGGAGATTTTAAAATGTATGCTACTTTGTCAGTCTTGAAGTTCCCAATAAATCATAGCCACTGTTATCATCTGTTTGACTATTAAAACATGAAACATTATGAAAAGGACTATTCCAAATCTAGGATTCTGAAGTCTTACCTGCCCATGCATTGAGATAAAGATGCTATTTTTCTTTCATGTAGCACTTATCTTATAGATCTAAAGACCACCTGACACCACCATTCTAATAGCTGAGACCTACCTGTGTCCTTTAAGATGGCGATAAGACTTCAAGGGGGAAGACTAACAGAGTACCCTAATATAAGTCTTCAATTAGAAGCTTAATCTTAAGAGAAGAGAAGGGGATTTGTAGAAACTGTGCCTGGCATCTGGTGTTGAAAGTTATCCGTGTCATGGTCTCTTGTGCTCAGGCATTGTTGCTCCTTGGGTCTTACTGACAGTAAGGTCACTATATGAACTAAGGCAAGAGAGAACTGTTTCAGGTCTTATTAATAAATGAAGGATTACAATAACCAAACATCAGGCTTGTCCAGTTGACACTGGTCCAAAGTGAGACATCAAAGACTTTCTGTGGCTTTTGCTCACAAAATTTCAGTAGCGTTTTACAAAAATGGGAATGTTGGTGGTCTTAAGGGACAAAGGCTTCTCTGAGGACATCCAGAGCCACTTAGTGTGCCCCTCTGAAAAGCACATAATGGCATACCCAGGTCTGTGGGGACCCAATAACAATTACTAAGGGAAGTCATGGGTGTATGCAGATGTTGTTGTCAAGATTTCTCCATGGAGCACAGAGAATGGTGGCTGCTCTCAGGAGACACAAGAAAGCAGGGCCATAGCTCCCTAGGCCTAGACCTGAAGAAGCCACAGCATGGACAACAGGAAAATAGGCAGGGGATGAGATGAGTTCAAATTTGGCCTCTTGACACTTGATACACTTACTAATTGTGTGACCTTGGGCAAATTACTTAACTCCAATTGCCTTGCTTCCCCCCCTCAAACAACAACAACAACAACAACAAAATATATTTTACTGGTTAAGAAAGAGAAAGGTGAGGGAGGCTGGTTGGTTTTACAATTGCCTCTTGCTATCCTCCCCCTTCCTGTTCCCCCTCCTCAAATCAGGCATCTGGAATCACATCCAGCAAGATGACTGGTGCATGCCTTAGGTAGAGGCCCCCTGATTTACAAATTGTATATACAAGGTATTCAGTGTGGATGATAACATTCTGAACATTCTGAAAATCAATTGGGAAAAGAAATGCATGTGAAGATTTCTTGGCAGTTGTGTATGAAAATGATGCAGTTTGAGGTTGCTGGGAACTCCAATATGTAAAGGTTCAAGACGTGTCTGCATGGAATGGATTCATGCACTCAAACCATCTTCCAGTCAAGGGGCAGTTTATCATAATGCCAAAAGAAGTGGGCAGAGTTTCCAGTTAATCTGCAATTTAATAGGGATGAGACCATTGCTTATAAACAAAGAGGACAGTTAAAGGATTTGGATGAGATTAAGGGATGCTAAGTAGTCTGAGCTGGGCCTGGTGCTACAGAGAATATCAAGTAGGCTAATTAGGTGATCTAGGTGGGCTGGGGTGGGCCACTTATCTTGGACTGAGGCCAGAGATCTGGACTGCTGAAATGTATGGGAAAATTCAGGGACTGGGTTGCTTTCAAAGACATGGTCTTTTCCTTTTAAGGGTCTAGGCTAGTAAGTGTTAAGTGTTTGAGGCTCAATTTGAACCCAGGTCCTTCTGATGCCAGGGCCAGTGCTCTATTCATTGCACCACCTAGCTGCCCTCCAGATAGTTTTTTTTAATACTTAGTATCTTATAGTTTTAAGATCTCGTACTGCTGATTCACATTCCGTTGCATTTTTACTAGTTTCTTTGAAATTCTTAACCTTTAATTCTACAAATGATTTTTGTAATTTTTATTTCTAACTCAGTAAAGTAACTTTTATTAATGTATTTGGGATTGCATTGAATAAATAGGAAGGTGGCATAAATTGTCATTTTTAATGTATTGGCTTTGCCAACCATGAAAAGTAATATTTTTCCAATGACTTAAATCTGCTTTTATTTGTATAAAGAGTAAGTTTTATAATTATATTCATGTAGTCCCTGAGTCTCTTTTGACAAGTATACTGTCAGGTGTGTTATACTGGCTACAATTATTTTATATGGGATATCTCTTACTATCTCTTCTTTTTTATATGTAATAGTATTTTTTTTTCCAATTACATGTAAAGACAGTTTTCAACATTCATTTTTGTAAGATTTTAAGTTCCAAATTTTTTTCCCTCCCTCCCTTTCCTCCCTCCTCCCCAAGATAGTGAGCAATCTGATATAGGTTATATATGTGCAATCATGTTGAACATATTTCCACATTAGTCGAGTTGTGAAAGAAAAATCAGAACAAAAGGGGAAAATCACAAGGAAGAAAAAACAAAAAACAAAAAAAATGAAAATAATATGCTTCAATCTGCATTCAGACTCCATAGTTCTTTTGCTAGACATTCTTCTACATAGTTCTTTTCTCCCCACAGTTTCCCAAAAAGAGCTGCTCTAAATATTTTTGCACATGTGGGTTCTTTTCATATTTTTTTTAATGATCACTTTGGGATACAGACATACTAGTGGTATTACTGGATCAAAGGGTATGCACAGTTTTATAGCCATTTGGGCATAGTTCCAAATTGCTCTTCAGCATATTTGGATAAATTCACACCTCCACCAACAATTCATTAGTGTTCCAATTTTCCTATATCTCCAACACTTATTATTTTCCTTTTCTGTCATATTAGCCAATCTGATAAGTATAAGGTGGTATTTCAGAGTTGTTGTAATGTGCATTTCTTTAATCAATAGTAATTTATTTTTTAATTAATTAATTTTTAGTTTTCAACATTTATTTCCACAAGATTTTGAGTTCCAAATTTTCTCCCCATCTCTCCCCTCCCCCCCATCCCAAGGTGGTATGCATTCTGATTACCCCTTCCCCTAGTCTGCCCTCCCTTCTATCATGCCCTGCCTTGTCCCCTTCCCCCCTATTTTCTTTTAGAGCAAGATAGATTTCTATACTCCATTGCCTGTATATCTTATTTCCCAGTTGCATGTATTTTTAACATTTGTTTTTAAAACTTTGAGTTATAAATTCTCTCTCTTCTTCCCTCCTCACACAACCTCATGGAGAAGGCAAGCAATTCAATATAGGTGTGTAGTTATGCAAAACACTTCAATAACAGTCATGCTGTGAAAGATTATATTTCCCTATATCTTATCCCACCCCCTACTTATTCTATTTTCTCCTTTGACCCTGTCTCATTTCAAAAGTGTTTGTTTCTGACTACCCCTTCCCCCAATCTGTCCTCCCTCCTATCATCCCCTGCTTATTTCCTTCCCCCCTTACTTTCCTGTAAGATAAGACACCCAATTGAGCATGTATGTTATTCCCTCCATAAACCAAATCCAATGAGAATAAGGTTTACCCATTCCCTCCCACCTCCCCCCTCTTCCTCTCCACAGTGAAACCTTTTTCTTCCCTCTTTTATGTGAGATAATTTACCACATTCTACCTCTCCCTTTCTCTGTCTCCCAATATATTTCTCTCTCATCCCTTAATTTTACTTTTTTAGATATCATCCCTTCATATTCAAGTCAGTTGGTACCATCTATCTATCTATCTATCTATCTATCTATCTATCTATCTATCTATTTCCTCCAAAAACCTTAACACTGAGAAAGGTCATATGAGTTACAAATATCATCTTTTCATATAGGAATATAAACAGTTCAACTATAATGAGTCCCTTATGATTTCTCTTTCCTGTTTACCTTTTCATGCTTCTCTTCAATCTTGTGTTTGAAAGTCAAATTTCCTATTCAGCTCTGGTCTTTTCAGTGGGAATGCTTGAAAGTCCTCTATTTCATTGCATATTTATTTTTCCCTTTGAAGGATTGTACTATTTTACATACACACACACACACACACACACACACACACACACACACACACACACAAACAACTTGTAATTCAATAAGAGCAAACTGTTTACATCCCTATATGAGGAGCTAATACTGCTCAATATTGAAATTTATACATTTATCATGACATTTAAAAGAGATAGACATAGATAGAAGGTGTGAGTATAAATGAACTAATCTGAGGATAAAAAAAAACCTTAGTAAAGGGTACAAAGGGACTGTAGTAGGAGAAAAGGAAAGGATGAGGCAAAAAAGGTAAATTATGCCACACAAAGAGGCATAAATACATATTATAGTAGAGGGGAAGAAGGGAAGGAGATGAACATCATATGAACTTTATTCTCATTGGTTCTGGTTCAAAGAGGGACCAACATAATCAGTTAAGTTTAGGATTCTAATGTGAAAAGACACAAAAACTCATTATAATAGAGGAAAAAGAGTGAGGGAGAGGAGCACTGTATGAAATTTACTCTCATCAGTTTGGGTTCAAGGAGGGAATAACAATACTCAGTTAAGTATAAAAATTCATTATGCCCTATAGGCGATAAGAGGGATAAGAGGGGAATTAAAAAGGGGGGTGGTTAGAAGGGAGGGAAATAGTAGTAAGGGGAAAAAGTAGGTAAAGAGAGGGGGCACAGAGAGGGAATACTGAGGGAGGCTGTGGTCAAAAGGAAAACCCTTAAGGAGGGGAAGGGAGAAGGAAGAAACAAAAACATAAATGGGAGGAAATATGATGGAGGGAAAGACACAGATAGTAGACATAACTGTTAATGTGAATGGGATGAACTCTCCTGTAAAAGAGAGGCAGATAGCAGAATGGATTAAAAATCACAATCCTACAACATGCTGTCTACAAGTAACACACTTGAAACAAGGGAATGAGCACAGGATAAAGGTAAAAGGCTGGAATAGAATATATTATGCTTCAGCTAAAGTAAAAAAAAAGCAGGGGTAGCAATCCTTATTTCAGATAAAGCAAAAAAAAAAAGATCTAATTAAGAGATAAAGAAGGAAACAAAGGCACCACTGAGAATAAAGAAATATCATTTCTTAACATATATGCACCAAGAGGTATAGCATCCAAATTCCTAAAGGAGAAGTTAAGGGAATTAGAGGAAGAAATAGCAAAACTATACTAGTGGGGGACCTCAATCTCCCCCTCTCTGAACTTGATAAATCTAACCTCAAAATAAATAAGAAAGAAATTAAGAAAGTGAATAGAATTTTAGAGAGCCTAGATATGAGAGATCTATGGATAAAATTTAATGGGGATGAAAAGGAATGTACCTTCTTCTCAGCAGTACATGGCATGTACACAAAAATTGACCATGTACTAGGGCATAAAACCTCACAATTCAGTGCAGAAAGAAAGGAATATTAAATTCATCATTCTCAGATCATGATGCAAATAAAAATCATAGGCAATAAAGGGAAGATAAACATGGAAAGATAAACTTAAAACTAATTGGAAACTAAATAATTCAATCCTAAAGAATGAGTGGGTCAAAGAAGAAATTATAGAAACAATCAGTAACTTCATTCAAGAAAATGACAATAATGAGACAACATACCAAAACTTGTGGGATGCAACAAAGGCAGTTCTTAGGGGAAGTTTTATATCCCTAAATGAATACATGAATACATTAGAGAAAATGGAGGTCAGCAAATTGGGCACACAATTAAAAAAGCTAGAAAAAAATAAATTGAAAATCCCCAATTAAATACTAAATTAGAAATTTATTAATTAAATATTAGAGAATTATCAACCCATAAATGCCAAAGACAAAGTGAAAGGTCAGTGAAACTTGGCTGAATTTGGGAGGGACAGAGGAGTGGGTCTGCTCCTTTGCCTCCAAAGCCAGAAGCAGTGGAAGCAGTGGATCTGCAGCCACCTCCACACAGCTGCTTTAGAGTGTCCAGCCTGCAGATTGCAGGGGGGCCAAGTGAACATTCAGAGATTAAGTGCTCTTGCCTTAACCTGCCTGCATCTGGATTGCTGTCTTGGTGGTAGTCCTGAGGTGTGTGACCAGGGAGCCAAAGCTGGTGGGGGCTGTAGAATTGGTGGCCTCCTAATACCTCTGGCAGTGGTGAAAACTGCAGCAACTTGGGACAAAGATCTCCCTTCTGGAAGGAGAGTTCTGCTGTGGCACAGACCTTAAAAGTCAAGTTAATTGACTGGCAACATGAGCAGGTAAAGAAAGCAAACCAAGCTCAGCAATGCAACTTTAGCTTCCTTTTTGGAGGACAAAAAGGATTAAAGCATGGAACAGGAGGAAGACAACAAAGTCAGAACTCCTGCACCAAAAGCTTCTAAGAAAAAAATAAACTGGTTACAGACCATATAGGAGCTTAAGAAGGATTTTGAAAACCAAATAACAGAAGTGGAGGAAAAATTGGGAAGAGAAATGACAATGATACGAGAAAATCATCAAAAGAGAGTAAACAACCTGACTGAAGAAAATAACACTTTAAAAAATAGACTAACTCAAATGACAAAAGAGGCCCAAAAAGCCAATGAGGAGAAGAATACCTTAAAAAGTCAAATTTGCCAGATGGAAAAAGAATCTCAAAAGCTTTCTGAAGAGAACAATTCCTTCAGAATTAGAGTAGACCAAATGGAAGCAGATGACTTTATGAGAAATCAAGATACTATTAAACAGATCCAAACAAATGAAAAAATAGAAGGTAATGTGAAATACCTCCTTGAAAAAAAACAATCACCTGGAAAATAGATCCAGGAGAGACAATTTTAAAATTATTGGGTTACCTGAAAGCCATGATCAGAAAAAGAATCTAGATATCATCCTTCAAGAAATTCTCAAGGAAAATTGCCCTGATGTTTTAGAATCAGAGGGCAAAATAGAAATTGAAAGAATCCCCCTATCACCTCTTGAAAAAGATCCCCAAAAGAAAACTCCTAGGAATGTTACAGCCAGGTTCTGGAGTTCTCAGATCAAGGAGAAAATATTACAAGCTGCCAAGAAGAAATAATTTGAATACTGTGGAAACACAATCAGGATAACACAGGATCTAGCAGCTTCTACATTAAGGTATCAAAGGGCCTGGAATATGATATTCCAGAGATCAAAGGAGCTAGGATTAAAACCAAGAATCACCTACCCAGAAAAATTGAGTATAGTGTTCCAGGGGAAAATATGGTTATTCAATGAGGTAA